>OY970828.1:77409501-78609501 GCA_963853835.1 Calendula officinalis
AATGAACTACATCTCAACATGTAAATTAATTAAATCTGCAAAAACATAATGAGAAAAAGTTTGACTGCCAAAAGTTCAACAAAAATTGCGAACGGGTTTTAATCAACTGAGCTATTATGGCAGCACCAACCACCACCATTACTCACCGGCCACCACTGCAACCACTACCCTCGCTGCCCTGTCATTACATAACACCAGCCACCACCATACACTATTATCACCACCACAATCACTACAACACCGGAAAATATAATTTCAGGGTACCCGTCGCCGCATCGCGCGGGTACCCTGCTAGTATCTTTTAAAGACAACATTTAGTAATGTCATACAAAACCTATCCTTTTATATATGCTTATTTATTATAGATGGCATATCTTTCATTCTATGTGATTTTTATAGATTGGGTTTTAGACCTTAAATTCGCTAAATCAAACGTCTATTGGAGTATTGGTATAGGCTTTTCTTTGTACATTAATTATACTATGTCACCAATCAAATTTTCTTTTTTCCTACTTAAATATTTTTTGATTGGTTAATATTTAAGAAATGACAATCTTTGTAGGACAAACTAATATAGTATTATGGACAATAAAAATAGGACGGAGGGAGTAATTGTTATGACAACGTAATTTAGAAAGAAAAAATTGGATGAATATACTTAGCGGATCACGCAATTCGCCCAATAATTAGCCAAAACTCTATATTTGTTTCAGAACCAAAATCAAATAATTTAAGTTTATCGGTTTTGTTCAAGAAACTATATACAGTAGACATTATGCACAATCCAACATCTCCGGCCATGATGCAAAATAGAGGTGAGGTTTTTACAAATACATAAGCTATAAAAATCTCAATCTTCATTTAGAAAAACTTTTGATACTTTTTGGAACAATGAAAAGTTCATATATGCCTAAGCCTAACCGGCTATTTTAATAAACATGACAATTTCATGTGGATTAGGTTTTAGAGTGAATAATAACATGCATAAGATATTTATAATCTTGATAATTTTAAGATATTTATAATCTTGACTATTTTGAGTCACTAAAATGGTATTTGAAGGCACCCGAACTACTCACAATCCTTTGTCACTAAACTCGCCAACCTATCAAGTTGGGGATAAAAGTATGAGAAGAATGAGTAGAAGATTTGTGCGAAGATTTGCCAACCTACTTAATCGAAAACTGATTGAAACCGAATCGAACCGAAAACATGTAATTGGTTCGGTTTTTAGTTTCGTCATTCCATGGTTTTTGGTTTCGGTCCGATCGTCGGATAAGGGTGAACATTTGGTCTAAAAAACAGAACGGAAACCAAACCGAGCCAAAACCGAAAACATGTAATTGATTCAATTTTTGGTTTTGAAAATTCAACACTATCGGATTTGGTTCGGTTTAAGTACCGCACTCACTCGTAGTGCAAAGCAGGTATGATCGAATTAACTTATGTAACTAACAAGGGTAATAGCAGCTGCGCTCCGATGCGGAATTTTATTCTTCATTAATACAATTTAACAATGTTGTAAAAATCAAAACCCTCGATGATATAATTTTACTTAATATTATAAAATTTTAACTCAACTTTTTTTTTTCTTTCATTTCACCCTTCTACAATTTATTATTTTAATATAGCAAAACTTAATAATTTAAGATATTTTGGTTTGATAATTTTTCTTGTTGGTTAATTAGTGCTTCATTTGTTTTAAATAGTGTTAAATTTTCAACCATTGAAAGTATATAATACTTTGTTTAAATAGTGTTAAATTAACAAATATTTGAAGGACAAAAGTCGTATTTAACAAATACTTACCAAATCAATCCATTTTAGGGGTGGTCTTTTAAAACATTTTATAACCTCATTTCTTTTAAATTGGCTATTTCCAGAGTAGTTGTCAAATTTTTCTAACATAAGGCACCTGGCATCCAATGCCAAAATCAACATTTTTTTTATACTTTAAATTCACTGTTTTTTCAACCAATGGGATGTCAATGAATACTAAAAGAAATATCACAACTGTATAATAGTAAGAATATAAGTTATCTTAGCAATTACATAAAGAAAAAGAGATATGATTAGTACACCATTTTAAATTAGTAATACATCACCAAATTCATTCATTTACAAGATCATAAAACATATGTAGAGACTCGATAAACATGAATTGGTGGTGTTTGACAAATTTAGGTAGTGTACATTCATAAAATATTTATACTAATTTTATAAAACATTTATGCATTTATTGAAAGTACCAAATTACTCATTTTAAATATAGTTGCATATAACCAAATTGAAAAATTTACAGATATGTAACTCAAACCAATTGATATTTACAAAATCAATTTCAAGCGTATCTTATTTAAAATGAAATAATATATATATCTATTCATGCAAAAGAAAGTATCACACTTGTTAAGTGAGGGTATTTAAATGAGAATTACAATAAAAAATAGAAGCAATAGGTGTTTAAACGAGAATCATAAGAAATTGAAAACCATAAAAATTGTGTTTTACTGTAAATCTTGGAAGACACCAGTAATAAATAACGGTTAATAACTGAATTAGTCAAACACGTATTAGCTTTTTTCATTCCGAGCCACTCTTTCCATTTTTCCTAAACTTGACCTACACCAAAAAATCACAAAAACACCACATTTTCAGCTCAATCTTTCGATCTCCTAATGGAAAAAACCATCCCCAAAATTCTTTCTTTTCTCTTCTTTTCCTTCTCTTGGCTAAGTAAATGGCCATTTTTACACCACCATTTTTATTTTTCATTTTCTTCATCATATTTCCATCGATAGTGAAACCTTACATGACCGATTCCGATGCTTTACTTAGAATTAAAAAATCGTTAAACAATCCGGAACCTCTCGATTCTTGGAAACTTGGAACTATTCCGTGTGATGATATGATACGATGGGTTGGGCTCGTTTGTAACAACGGGCTCGTTACAAATCTTCATCTTAAATCCATGAGTCTCTCGGGTGATATTGACTTAAATGCCCTTTCACAAATGGCGGGATTGCGGATTTTATCGCTTGAAAACAATTCTTTCTCGGGGCCGATACCCGCATTCAATAGACTTGGATCGTTAAAAGGTATTTATCTCTCGTTGAATCAATATTCGGGTGAAATCCCGTCGGATTACTTTAGCTCAATGGCATCTTTGAAGAAAATATACTTCGACGGGAACAAATTCACGGGTAAAATCCCTGATTCGATTGCAAAGCTCCCGAATATTGTGGAATTACATCTTGAGGATAATCAATTTACGGGTAAAATTCCTCCAATCGGCCAAATAAGTTTAGTGTCGATCAACTTCTCGTATAATAACTTAAGCGGTGAAATCCCGCCCGTTTTGGATAAATTCGACGCGGCTTCATTCGAGGGAAATCCATTGCTTTGTGGCGAGAAAGTAGGTAGACCGTGCGATAAATCACCACCACCACCACAAAACCCTAAATCAATCGAAAAAACAACCGAAAAGTCTCTAAGGATGGAATACATAGTGATGGCGTTAACTTTCTTAATTCTTTTGCTAATGATTATTTCGATTTGCATAATGATGAAGAAGAAAAAGAAAAAAGATAATCCGGAAACAATCGGGGGAAAAGATAATCTTGAAGGTTCGGTTGGTTTAACTATATGTAACATAAGCAAACCAGAAGCAATTCCTGGCCAAAACGGGTTCGGAACGTGCCAAAACACGTTGTTGGCCAAGAAAAAGGCGGCGGGTGCGGGTGTCGATTTAATGTTGTTAAACAACGCGAAAGGCGTGTTTAGATTATCGGATGTGATGAAAGCGGCTGCAGAAGTGCTTGGAAATGGGATGATGGGGTCATCGTATAAAGCTACAATGTCGAACGGGATGATTGTGGTTGTTAAGAGATTAAAAGAAATGAATTTGGTGGATAAAAACGCGTTTGAAGCGGAAATGATGAGATTAGCAAGACTTAATCACCCGAATATTATGACACCTCTCGCTTGTCATTATCGTAAAGTGGAAAAACTTCTTATTTATGACTATGTTCCCACAGGCAGTTTGCTTTACTTATTACATGGTAAGTATTAAACTCATCACCCTAAAAGGCTAAAATACAGCTTTTTGACCTAATAAGCTTCCAAAACTTACTTTTTAATGTATCCGTTTACTTGAAAACGGTATTTTGCATAGTTTTACCTGCTTTTTGCCATGTGGATTTAACTTTTATAAAATTTCGGTGCACAAAACTTTCAAAAACGTACTACTGCATGTATCAATTTTAATGGTTTTACCGGCTAATGGAAATTCAGGTTAACAATTGCATACAATAGTATGTTTTGTAAGTTTAATACTTCCTCCGTATCAAAATAAGTGACACACTTTACATTTTGAGATGTATCATAATAAGTGACACATTTTAAAAACTTTCTTTTTTTGGTAAAAATAATAGAACTCATACCCACTAACTATCTATTTTAATGAAGTGAAATTACCCTTATACCCTTACTTTTACTTTTAAAACTCATTAATATTACTTTATTCAAGAAAAGTGGGACACATCCTCGACTAACTATGTACTTTAATATATTTTAACCTCTATTTTAATCTTTTAACTCAAAAAACATGTAAGCCAATTTGTGTCACTTATTTTGATAAGGAGGAAGTAATAATGAAAGTGTATAGTTTGATACATTTCTAAGATCACTGCCAACGGTGGCATCCTTCCCCCGTCAGTAGCCATTTTTGGCACGTCCTCTACTGACGCCGTTGGCACTGCCGCGTCGGTAGCCGCGTCAGTAGATTCCCGTCGTCGTGAGGACGTGAAGGAGGGGGGCGTCAGTAGCTTTTGTGTGTGGGTGAGGGGGTTAAATGTAATATTTTAAGGGTTAGTGATGAGTTATGGTTGGCACGACCGTGTCAGTAAGGATGTGCTGACGTGGCGCTACTAATGAGTTTACTGACGGCCAACTGTTGGGAGAGGCCTAAGCAATTTGCCCAAATCGTTAATTACTATTTGCACATAGTTTTGCTGCATTTAGAGAAAAATAATGATTCTAATCTTTCAGGTGATCGAGGAAAGAGACATGCAGAGCTTAAATGGTACGCACGTTTAGCAATCATCAAAGGAATTGCACAAGGATTAGGTTATATTCATACCGAACTCAACGATTTAGAATTACCTCACGGAAATCTCAAATCCTGCAACGTCCTCGTAGGCCCTAATTACAATCCTCAAGTTATAGATTTCGGTTTGCATCACATGATGAACAAAAATCATGCCGAATACGCATTAGCAGCCTACAAATCTCCCGAAGCAGTTAAAAATCGCAAAGTTTCACCTAAATCCGACATGTATTGTCTCGGAATCGTCATCCTCGAAGTCCTGACCGGAAAATACCCCTCGCAGTACGTTGACGGCGGCGAAGGCGGTACGGATCTGGTAGAATGGGCGAAATCGGCGATGCAGGAAGGGCGGGAGGTGGAATTGTTGGATCCGGAGATCACCGGATCAAGTAAATACATCGGTGAAATGAAGAAACTGTTACATATAGGTGCGAATTGTACGGAAAGTGATCCTGAATCTCGATTAGATATTAGTGAGCTAATTAGTAACGTAGAGAGTATTCAGGGCGGTGATGAGCAACCGAATCAAATGTTCGCGTCGTTTGGAGATGGATATGATGATGCCGCGAGTACGTTAACGGATTCTTCGTATATATCAATGGCAGCTGAATCGAAAGCTAGTAACAATGAATCAGCTCAACAGAAGAACGAAAATTACGGATTTCGTGTATCCTGATTAGTTTTGTGCGAGAAGAATTGTAAATTGTAAATTGTAAATACCTCGAAATCATTGTGATCGTCTTCTCTCATCCATGGCTTCGGATGCTGCTGCCATTGTTCGCCGTCGGATCTATCTCCGGCGTGGTGATCGGAAAAAAGAAGTAACTAGGGCAAACTGTATGATTTTGATCTTTTTTCCTTGTGTTGATAGTGTAGCTGTAATGAGATTGAGGAGCTTTCATGGATGCCAGGTTGATTGTAGAAGACGTACGGATGAGTTTGTGCTCCATGTGCATTCGAGTAGGAGATTTTGTTCTGTAACTTTTAGTAAAGAAAATTAGTTGAAAATACGAGAGAAACAAATGGGCCTGATGAAGTTAATTGTGAATTTGAGATGAAGCCCATGGTCCAGGTCCATAAGTTCAAACCCACTAACTATGGTGCCATTTTTGAGTTTTTGTCTCTGAAATCACTACCATTTGATTTTCAAAAATTTTTTAAAAAAGGAAAATGATAATGACAGTTCTTAAAGCTGTCATTAAGAGGGTAAAATAACAAAAGACAACCCCCTGAATTTTGAATATTACTTTTTTAATCAATGTACAAGCTTTTTATGCATGTTAGTGACAACCCTAAGACTTGTGCCAACGGGCACCGCCACCTTACCGCCGGTTCTCGCCGGTTTGGTGGCACCGTTGGCACGGTCTCGCCACTTTACCGCCGGTTTAGCTTCCTCCGCTTTGAAGACGAGAGGGAGAGGGTTCGCCGGTTGAAGTGGTGGGTCCAAGGGGGTATTTTGTGTGTGTGTGTGTTTTGTAATGGCGGGTCCCAAAAAATTAAAGGGAAGTGGTATTGTTGGCATGAGTACGTCAGTTTAGTGTCGGTTGGAGGGTGAGCTGACATGGCGCTGATTTGGCAACAACTGACGGTATCAGTTTGCCAAACCATTGGCACCGGTCTAAGGGCTGTCATTAACAAAACCCTTAAAAAATGGTATTTCTGTTTATAAAGGGCTTTTTTGGGATGTTTGAGTTTTGTTCGTAATAATAGTATGTTAACTAACCGAGCTATATATCAGTTTCAGTTTTCATGTAAAATCAATTTTCGGTCCGGTGCCGAGCGACTTGGTTCGGCCCAAAATAAAGAAAAAACCGAAAACACTCGAATAAATTATCTCAATCCTCGATTCGGTTCCGAGCGTCATCAGTTCAATTCTTGGTCTGTCTAAAACCATTTTCTCTGTTTTGAGTTTTGTTCCAAACGGCTCCTTTCGTTTCTTGTATCGTGAAAAAAACCTAATTAGAAGTGAAAGAATGGAGCTAATTATGAAAATAAAGGAAAAAGATTACTTAAAATGATAAGATAAATAATTGGTGATTAAAGTAATGAACAGGATTGCAAAATGCAGCTGTACATCACACGTGCACAGCGGATTCAGTGAGATAGTGTCCAAAGCCTCGTGGAGGAGGAGTAGCAGAATCTAATTAATCAACTTTTAATTTGACAACTAATACACTCATCACTCCCAATAACCTATCTTTGCATTCATACGTGACTTAGGGACCACATAGATTCTAGATTAAAACTCAAAACAAGAAAGAAAATTGTAGTAAATCTAATGTTAATTACAACTTAATTAATTTTTAAAAGTTAATGTTGGTGTGATGGTCATTTTTTACATAATTATATTGTAAATATAGTTGACTTACTCAAATAGAAGTAGATTATACATTTTGCTTAAACGTTATATAAAACTACTTAAATGAACATAAAACCTAAAAATGTGACGATTTGGGGTGTAAATAAGTCAAGTTAGCATGTTAGCTACTAAAGATTGACTCGGAAACTTAACTTGCACTATTTTATATTTTCATCATTTATGAATGTACATATTTCAGAATTAAGCTCGAAAGTACCAAGTTGAATTATGTTGAGCTTAATAACACCAAGTTAATCATTACATTACACTAGCAAGCGACGAAATGCTTTAGGGAGTTGGAAATAAGCATATATCTGGAGCTTCCCAACCGAGTTGAATTGACTCGAGTTTGAAAGTGTCGATTTTTTAATCGAGTAGTTCTCGAGTCGAGTTTCGAGCTTCAGGTTTGTATAATCGAGCTCGAGCTTCGAGTTTTATAATTGAGCTCGAGCTTGAGTTTCGAGCTTTGGGTTTTATAATCGAGCTCGAGCTTGGCAATATGTCGAATCGACTCGACTCGATTACACTGCTAGTAATGATGATATATTAGGCATGTGCACGGTCTAAGAACCGGACCGAACCGACTGAGAACCGAAAAATGGGTTTGCCGGACCGAGCACCGAACCGATGATGTCCGGAACCGAACCTGACCGAGAACCGGCCGCAACTGAACCGAACCGAGGTAATTTGTTCGACTTTTTCGATTTTTTTCTCGTTTTGACCTGAACCGAACCGGTTGGAACCGAACCGATTGGAACCGAGAACCAATATTTCATAAAACTTAGAACCAAGAACCAAACCGATATAGATTGGTTCGGTCCAATCCGATCCGGTTTTGCGGTTCCATACGGTTCTCGGTCTAATTTGCGCAACCCTATTATACACATGACACATCTCAAAGGATAAAGATTTGAAGATAAGCGCCGATGTAGTGAATGGTGCGCTTTAGTTTTTTTATGGGCCTTCTATGGCTTATTTTATTAACTATAAAATTATAATTAGAGGCAACTCCTAAAAATGTAATTAGTAATTACACAAATGATTGTGAAGGTTCTAGATTATGAGATAATCAGAATGCTAATCAGGAAGAGAAATATATTGTTCAAATATTCACAAGAAAATAAAAATGTAAATCTCAGGATTATAAGAATGCTTAGCTGTAATATTTTACTACAACTCCACATGTGAATCGGGTTTTAAGGTGGAATATTCTCAGGATCCTCAACCTCGACTCTATCCTTTTTACTTGCATTATCCTCTTTTCGCCAATAAATTAAGTTACTATAATCGTTATTAGTGGTTTTTTATTTTCAGTTTATTATGTAAAATAGAATTTGTCTCACATTTCTATAGGTGATCAACACATTTTTGTGTAAATATTCATCAACTCTAAAAGTTTGTCTCGTTTTTATAAGTAATCTACACCTTTTTTTCTTTTAAAAAAGTATGTATATATTATAACCTACATTAGTTTAAATTCTCATTAAACATACATGTATAATATATGGTAGAAAAGGTACAAGAGGATACAGGAAGATAAGTACATAATCCCTATATTTATAAGGTAGAATTTCATAACCTATGATTATACACTTTATGTATATAAAATATGCTTATGATAGTGTTAAATACTAATTAACTATTCTCAAATATGAGTTACACTAATCTCATTTTTATAAGTGATCTACACCTTTTTATAAGAGTTTGTCTCATTTGTGTATCTACCACAAACGTTTATATAAATATTCATAACAATTACTTTTTGTTCATACATTTTATGTTATCAAACAAACTACATTGACTTTCATTAGATCAAAGTTGGTCTCCAAGTTTCCAAACACTCAAAATATCTAAATATTATATATTTGAAAAAATAATCTAATAATTTTGAAAGGTATTTATAAATTCAAAAATTTTAGATGTAATGTGTAACTAATAACAGGATACATTTTTTTAAATGTATCTCCGGTTCTCAGATGACATATCCTATGAATGATGTACGTGACTTTGTCGTTATTGTTGTTTTCGAAATCTTCACTGACAATCTGCTAAATGTTTACTCAGAGAGTGATCGAATCGCGACTATAAAAAATCATTTGAGAACTCTTACCACTAAGTTATCATTAGATGATTGATAAAAATAAATACAATCCTGAAATCAAAATTTATTGAAGAGTAATGGTATTAATGTTAACTTTTATGTCTAACCACTTGATCAAAACATATGTTAAATTAAAAGATAATATTCTAGATTACATATGTCATATTTCATGTGAGTAGACACATAAAATATGAATCAACATCATTTCTTTTTATATAAATATATTATTTATTTATTTTGCATTCATCTAAATGATTTTTTTTATTTCTTTTCAAAACCATAAGACCATCCGTATCGGGCGACCAAATCGCCGGTCGCGACCGGCCACATCACCACCGGCGACGCGTACGGTCCGTTACGAGGTTCCACCGGAGACGCGTCGTCTCCTTCCAAAGGTCGGGTAGTCGACCGTTCAAATTGTGCTGGGCGATTTCTTTTGCATATATATATATATAATATATATTAATAATTAATAATTTAATAATATATTATATATAAAATAAATATTATATTTATATATATATATTAATAAAACGAAAATTCTTAAAAAAAATTAAAAAAAAATTGATCGCCGATTCGGTCACCCATTACGGGCATTTGGTCGCTGTCTGATCGTGTGTTTGATCAGGAGAGAGAAAGCTGATGTGGCGCAGATGTGGCAGGGGTTACGCACGGTCTAACTAATTCCATGGATTTAATTATTCAGAATCATTTGTCTTTTAGTTATTTTTTAAGTCTCATGCATTGATATCCTCTGTCATCTCCATCATCTTTAACGAATTCCAGAAATCAAAACAAATTATACATTTTGTCATCCACAGATCCAGACCTCTTTTTAGGTTCTCACTTTACCCAACCTTTTGTGGGTTCTAAATTAAAAATCAACAAAAAGTGAACCTTTTCCCTCTAATTATCGTCATGGAACCACCGGTGAACGTCAGCACCGCCGAACAAATTATTCTCCGGTGGGACTCTACCGCTAATGAAGATGCTAGAATCCGAATGATCTTCGAAGGCGATCGGAATGAAGTTAACCGTTACTTACAAGCCGTTGATCAAATCCAACGATCTCTGAACTCAACTACACTCTCAGACGATGAGTCAAAGAAGGTCAACAACGCAATCCAGATCGCCATGGCTCGTCTAGAAGATGAATTTCGCAATATCCTTATCACGAACTCAACTCCGATCGAATCCGAGCCACTCACGGAGTCAATCCTATTGACTCCGAGAACCACTCCGAGGTCCAGCAGTTTCCGGAGTGATTCACCGGAAAATGACGATAGCAACAGCGGAACAAAAAACGAGTCGATTTCCGCTATCAGCTCTGCTTCATTTAATACCGACCGTAATGAACGCAGTGCAACATTCGCGAGCTGCAGATCTATGAACAGCATTCGCGAACAAGATCTCATCCCGCTGGAAAGCATTTCAGATCTCCGATGCATCGCCGAACGTATGATCGCCGCCGGTTACTTCCGAGAGTGCGTTCAAGTGTACGGTAGTGTGAGAAAGTCTGTTGTAGACGGAAGCTTCAAGAAGCTCGGAGTTGAGAAGCTCAGCATCGGCGATATCCAACGCCTGGAGTGGGAGGCGTTAAACGCCAAAATCGGACGGTGGATTCGAGCTGCAAAAATATGCATTCGAGTTTTATTCTCGAGCGAGAAGAAATTATGCAAGCAGATCTTTGAAGATCTCGGAACATCATCCGCCGATGATGCGTGTTTCATGGAAACAGTTAAATCTCCGGCGACACAACTTTTTAATTTCGCGGAAGCCATTAGTATAAGCCGTAGATCGCCGGAAAAACTATTTAAAATCCTAGATTTACACGATTCATTACTGGAGCTGTTGCCTGACATTGACGATGTATTTGATTCAAAACCAGCTGAATCAATCAGATCTCAGTCAACCGAGATACTTTCTAGACTAGCTGAAGCCGCTAGAGGGATGCTATCGGAGTTTGAAAACGCCGTTCTCCGAGAACCTTCTAAGGTTCCAGTTCCCGGAGGTACAATTCATCCATTAACAAGGTATGTAATGAATTACATAAGCTTAATTTCAGATTACAAACAAACATTAGGCGAATTAATCGTGTCTAAACCTACAACCGGATCTCGACATTCCGGTGACCTAATTGCTCCGGAATTGGATCTCACCGAACACGATTCGCAATCGCCTCTAGCTCTCCACTTAATCTGGATAATTTCGATATTACATTTCAACCTAGAAGGCAAATCAAAACATTACAAAGACAATTCATTAGCTCATCTGTTCATCATGAACAACGTTCATTACATCGTTCAAAAAATCAAAGGATCAATGGAGTTACGCGAGATGATCGGCGATCAATACCTAAGAACACTTACTCGAATCTTCACACTCGCTGCAACAAATCATCAACGAGCAACTTGGATACCAGTACTACATTGCCTAAGAGATCAAGGATTACATTCAACCGGAAGTTTTTCATCCGGTGTTTCAAAAAGCGCATTAAGAGAACGATTCAAATCATTCAATGCAATATTCGACGAAGTTCATAGAACACAATCGTTATGGTTAATACCAGATGAACAACTTCGTGAAGAATTGAAGATCTCGATATTGGAGAAATTAATTCCTGCTTATCGATCGTTTATTGGTAGATTCGGGAATCATATTTCGGATAATTATATCAAATACTCTGTTGAAGATCTTGAGAATTCCGTGTTGGATTTGTTTGAAGGTTATGCAGCTTCTCAACACTCTAGGAGAAGATCACAGTGAAAAAAAAAAAAAACAAAAAACAAAATAATATTGTAGGATACCATTCTTTGATTAATTTTGGGCAAATTATATGGAAATGTATCCAACTTTAGATGAATTTTTATTGTATGTATTGGATAATAAAACTTACATTTTGACGTAACTAAGTTTCATTTTTTTTACCACTTTATATTAACAATTTACATCGTTTTATAAGTTTGTTACATCAAAAGGTAAATTTTATATTCCAATACATAGTAATTCGTATATATAGTTGGATACATTTCTAGATACTATGCCTGTTGTTTTTTAGTATAAAAAGAGGAAGCCTGATAGTCACTTCTATCATGTAAGTCTGTTGTTTGTTCATCTTTTATACTTAGATTTTATTGTTAATGAACATGCATATTGATTAATTTTTTATTTACACTTAACACAAAATCTCTAGTGTTAAACTATTTTGTGATTAACTAGTAGTAAGTGCTCTCGAATGACTTCTCAGAACATGAAATAAAACCTATTGAGAATTATATTTTTATAAAGATCAAATTCAACCGGTATGCAGCACCTTGTGATTTAGATATTACTCTTTGGGGAGGGGCTAAACTATTTATCACACCTTATACAAGATTAGAAGAATTAAATTATTTTAGAGTAAATTACACGGATGGTCCTTTAAGTTTATAGCAAATTTCACTAATGGTCCTTTAGTTTCAAAAATTACACTGATGGTCCTTAATTCTGAAAGGTTTTTCACCGTGGTCCTTTATACTAACTGACGTTAATTTTTTCTGTTAATTTACCCCATGTGCAATGCACATGCGGGTAAAAAAAGTCATTTTTCATTTCTTTTCTTTTTATTCTAAAACTAAAAACTTTTATTTAAGATAAAAAGAATTAATTTAAGAATGAAAAGAAATTGAAAATGACTTTTTTACCCTCACGTGCATTGCACATGGGGCGAGTTAACAGAATAAATTAACGTCAGTTAGTATAAAGGACCATCGGTGAAAAACCTTTCAGAATTAAGGACCATCAGTGTAATTTTTGAAACTAAAGAACCATTAGTGAAATTTGCTATAAACTTAAAGGACAATCCATGTAATTTACTCATTATTTTATTTCATTGTGAGGTTACGACCTCTACATGTAAGGGAAAACTTATGGAACATTACAACATTTCTAATCAAACATTTTAGTAGTTACAATTGCATTATTCTTAATTATCGTACACATACAACATACATATAAATAAAAACAATTTCGAGAATACATTGGTCGAGTTTTCATCATAAAGTGTTTACTGGCATAAATCGATGCACGAATCACAAACATCGCAACAACAATCAAGAAACTCGAGACACGCAAGAGCGGTACACAATTGTGCGATAGCAAGGGCACATTGGTCATTTTTGAGTTGAGACAAAGATTGTATCAAACATCGCCAACAACTCAAACCCGACATGAACCCGTAACACGATGATGCAGCTTTGATCACCATTTTTGCAGCATCGTTTACTTTTTCGTATTCCATTCCCGGAGGTAGATTTGCATCGGTGGCCTTCAAATTACCGAATCCAACGCATATATTCCGCATGTGTATCGCCTTCCGATTCATTGATTTTGAGCATTTCTGCAAATTGAAAAACATTGCACAAGGATTATCACTTATTTAAAAAAGGGCAAACTATACCAAAAATGTATCCAACTATACACATTTTTATTAACGTATGTATTAGGGGTGGTTTAGGCCTATTCGTGGCCTAAAGTAATGTTCCAAACGGGGCATTTACAAATTTATTTGAAGGTCCCCTTTTGGAATTCTACTAATGCTTCAAATTTATATTTACGAGTTGCCGTTGATAAATCATTGACAAAATGTGAGTAAGTATATAATTTCTCCGTATCAAAATAAGTGAATCACTTTGAGCTTTATGTTTTTCGAGGCAAAATAAGGTAATGAGATATTAGTGAAAAAATGAGGTAAATAGAATGGATGGACCCCCTACCTTTTACTATTTTGTTACTTTTTCTAAATGGTGAAAAACTCAAATATAGGAAGATGATAAAAATAGATGGGGTCCACACCTTTAGTCATGTTTAAAGAATGATAAATAAAGGTAAATGAGTAATTTTAAATATAAAAACTTATCAAATTAGGTAAATTATTAAAGTGATTCACTTATTTTGATACGGAGAAACTATTAGACACTAGAAAGAATTATAAAAAAGGAATAGAATTGATAGAGTGCTAGGTTACACAAGCTTCTAAATCTACCTCAATTTTGCCAACACACTCATTTTAGTTTATTTGAATTTTCAAAACCCAATAAATAGATTATCTACTTCAAATTACAATCCCGAACACCCCCTTTGAATGTTATAAGTAGTTATGAGCCCTAAATGGATGTGTACCTCATCTTGTAGAAATGATTTGAGGGTCGATTTAACTCTATCGTCCTGAAATAGAATTAAGTGAGTATATTCAGAAGGAACTTTTCTTTGCAAGCTCATTTTTGCAACCTAAAATCAAGTGATTTAAGTTAAGTAGTTAACATAATTGGAAATTAAGTTGTAGTCCTGCAAGTTCAACGAGAATGAAGAACTAAATAACCTTCTTCTCCAGATGTGTGTTTGGGTCTAATCATGCCTGTGATGTGAGTATATCCACTTCTCTCCTACCACATATCTGGAATAAACATGTTAGAGTTCATGTTATTACACATGCCAAAATACATTTTATACCCTGAATTTGTCTGACTAGGATTTCTACTAACCTAAACTATTAAAAGTGTATCATGGTATTATGAACTTGACAAAATGATCGATTTAGTACACTGACTCATTAATTTGATCGCATTTTCTAACTTGACTTATTTTCGTTGGAGTTTTTGACGAACTAAAAGATATGAGTTTATCTCTATATATTACTCTCACTGTCCCTAAATAAAGTTCTCATTTCTCCTTCAAGTTTTGTCCCTAAATAAAGTCCACATTTCTCAAACTTAAGGGGCCCACTTAATATAATAATATTATTGTCAATACTTTCACCACTAACTATCTCCTAAAACATTTTCTCTCTCCAATCAAACCTTATATTTTAATCAAGGTTCTAGAAAGCGTAAGACGTGGCGTGGCGGCACCATCAAGCCTCAGCCAAGGCGAGCCATGGCGGGCCATGACGTTTTTCAAGGCGTGATTTATGGCGGCAAACTTTTTATATAATTTATATATATACGTATATTAAATTAATTTTTTTATAGATCTATTGATTTATATAACAATTCATATATAAAGCTCATAAAAAATATTACATCTAAATTTATAATTATATATTTTACCATTTTTTTTATAAAAAATTCATTTTTCACAGCCGCCTTAAAAAAAAACTCGTCATAAGGCTTATCACGCCTTATCTCACGTCACGCCTAGCCCAGCCACCATGGTCTGTTTTGTAACGTCGACGTCGCGCCTCACGCCTTGGCAACGCTTTGGCGCCGCCATGGCGTGCCTTTTAGAACCTTGATTTTAATCAAAAGTAATAGCAAATACCCCACCACTAACTATCTCCTAAAAAGTTGTGCCGAAGAGAAATGAGAACTTTATTTAGGGACGGAGGGAGTATATTAATAGCAAATTACTTGATAAAACAAGATCAAATTAGTGAGCTAAGTTATTAAATCCACCATTTTGCCAAGTTAATAGTACTAAAATGCACCTTTAATAGTTCAAGACAGTTGTATAGCTAGTCAAGTTCAGGATACTATAATATATATTGGCCTAAATAAAAAATGGGCCGTTTTTTTTCAGTTAAGAGCGAGACCTAATTTTTTATTTCAAAAATTTATAAACGGACAATATGAGTCTCGTGTTGTTTTAACATGAGAGAATATTATTTCAGGGACTAGCTAACTAATATTATGGATCGCATACTTACCGTTTCCAAGTTTATATCCAAATTCTTTCTCACTTTGATATCGATTGTATAAGTACTTGCATTTGCCATTAAACCTCTAGCTTTCACAATTTCGGGAAATTTCCCTTCGTATCGACCCGATACAATCAACAGGCTGTCGTACAACAAATCGGGAATACAAGATGGGTACAACTGCAACATATAAACCAAGAAACGATGTAGGATATATAGCTAAAAATAAATCCAAGAAAACGAATAAAATGCCGAAATTAGATGGAGGCCCAAATGATGAAGACCCATGTATTCCTTGAGTTACATGTAAGAAAATGGGTATAATTTTTGCTACGAGTCTGCGTTTCAGGCGCATGACCACCCAAATCGAAGCTAGCGATAAGTACTACGTCCTGGTAAAGCACCATAACTTTCGGGCCCAAATATACTCTATTTTGGGGCAGTGGCGGTAGGAGAGGGTGGTCTAGGTGGGCCAATGACCCCCCTCCAATTTCTAAGTTTTCTAAAAAAATATATTTTATTAGGGTATAAATAGTAATATTTGTATAATTGACCACCCAATTTTTTAAATAAAAAGGGTTTTTTGCCGCAACTTGGTTACGTACATTGAGATTTGAGAAAGATTTGCATGATAGCGTTGGTGATGAATTAATTGTTAAAAAATTCCAGGGTATGAGACCTCGTCGTTCTCAATTGCTGAAACAATGATAGGTAATTATTTATGATTTACCGCACTTAATATATGTACTGTTTTTTAACGGGTTAATATATAAGTATATTTTGCTACATGTTTATTATTTTAAGTTTTGCCCCCTCATCATATTTTCCCTGGTACCGCCAGGTCCGCCACTGTTTTGGGGATTGTTTGCATTTTAAAGTTTTTTTTTTACTCCACATCAAAATTTATGTGAAAAATCATAAACGCACCTCATACGATTTGAGGTTTTCTAATGCATCAAGGGTTATGTTTGTAAGCATAGGCGATAAAGCGTTGTCTAACAGCCATTGCATTCGCTCGCCGATTGAATCTGGCACAAACAATCTTGTTAAAAATAGTAGTAGATCACTTAAATAATATGGTTTTTCTTTTAGTATTAAAATTTGGTATTTGTTGAAAAACTTACCTACATCATATGCAGCATCATGGTATCCCCTTCCAATATGTGCAAGCATTTTCAAGAAATAATGGTTACAGTATGAACCTGAAAACTGTCATTTAGTAACACAATGAAAAGTGTCTACACTTAATTAAAATTTGTGTGTAAAAGGTTAAAATATTCGGTTTTGGTGACCTTTTTATGAAAAAGTTGTACGTGTAACAAAAGATCTAAAATGTATCCCCACAATTTTTTTTTGTGTCACCATACATAAATTTGTGATGGATTTTTACTCACTTTTAAATTTGTGTCACCATACATAAATATTCGGCCTATACCGAAGACACATTTACTCACTCTTAAATTTGCGATGGATTTTTACTTTTAGTGACACTTTTTTTACTTTTTGGGACACTAAGATTAAAAAAAGATCAAAGGGCTAACCGATGCCAAATGTGCAAATTCGGGGAGTCGTCGTGCCTTGTTCCACATTGCGGGATTTGATCATATTACAAATCTCCCTTTCATCTTCAACGGTGCCGTCGGTAAT
Organism: Calendula officinalis; assembly: GCA_963853835.1. NCBI lineage: Eukaryota > Viridiplantae > Streptophyta > Magnoliopsida > Asterales > Asteraceae > Calendula > Calendula officinalis. The sequence continues at coordinate 77,427,389 of OY970828.1, forward strand.
GAGAAAAATGAGAGGAATAGATTCACCATTTTTACCAACCATGTCAATTGCCTAGATGTTTTGTTTTTTGAACGATTATTATATTAAAAACAAGCTAGCAAGAAGCTAGAAAAGAATAAATATAAGAATTAAAACAAAACATAGGATAAGATACCCAAAACATCAAACTTAGGATCTTTTAACTACATTTCTTAACTATTTCCCATGCTACTAATAGTAAAACTTAATTGCAATACCCCTTAAACAACATTATTAACCAAACTAAATCATTTGAATTTAATGTTATAATGATATGACTAAATCATACTACCTGTTTCATTGGGCACATCAAGTTTGTTCCTCCTTCAGCAACCAAATTATTCCACATCCATTCACTTGCATTTGTGATTGTTTCTTCTGTTGCCAACTCTAATGACGACGAGAATGATTTAACATCTCCATTAAACGCGATAATATTAAACAAATCGCCTTGATTAAGCTTTGAAAGAGACGCGGTGATTGCATATTTTGATTTCTCGAGAGGTGCATCTCGCATGCTTCCGCTTATGTCTAATAAAAACACGACTTCCTTTTTGAAATGCTACACGATTTAAAAAATAACAAACGTATCAACGATAGATCGAGCAGCCCAAATGTGGAAGAACATGATCTTTTTTTCCCTTGAAACCCAATATCGTGCGAGGAAAGGGCCCCACTGAACTTTCGGGCCTAAAAATTTGTTTTCTAAGAGTTATTTGCATTTTAAGTTTTTTTATTTGGACTTTGTTTTAGGCCTTGTTTTAGGTTCGTTTATCTTTTTCGGCTAAGTCGAAAATCTATGACTTGTTTAAGGTTTATTTGAGACTCTTAAATGTTTAGTTGACGATTTTATGTAAACTGAATTTTGTCTCAAAATTTTGTGTCCTTGTTTTGAACTATTTTGATGACCAAATCCATGGTATTTTTTGAATTCATTTGGTTTTTGAATTAAATTGTTATGGTATTCTAAGAATCAACATGACCAATCTGTGTTCTCGATTTTAGTCTACATCATATACTATGAGAGATATCACGAGAGAATTTAGAAACAAACGCATGTTTAACCATTTTATTGTTATTCGTCCTTGGGAAAAGATAAAAGCAAAAAATATCTCTTTGATCATAATCGTATAGCGATGGAGGTTGAAGGAGTAGACCACCAGTAATCTCATTAGAGCAAATCTGGAAAAATTTAGCCAGACAAATTAGAACTAATATAAGATGTAGCTAACTATATATGAGGCAAAAATAATGCCATTCGAGCCGATTGGAGATGATAATTTTTGACACATTTCCCTTATAAATGAGTCAATTCGGGCTATGTAGACTTTTATCGGGTTAGATAGCACATGTGCTTAACATTAAACATGGCAAATGGACCCAAAAGTCATCCAAAAATTGTATATTTAATGTATAAAATATTCTAAACCGTTTTATTTAAATAAATCAGATTATCATGAAATAAAAAAAAAATTGTAATCAGATTGACATGCTAACAATATAATATTTCCATTTAAAAACACAACATAATATTTAAAAAGTGTCAGGGTCGACCTGACCTTTTATAAAAGGTGGTGATTTTTGCACCACATCTTTTAATGTTCATACCACAATGGTTGCTTTATACAATTGTACAGTGTGCAGTTATACTTATAAACTGTGGTATAAACATTAATTTTTGTGGTACAATAATTAATTCCCTTTTATAAAAAGTACCTTATTTGACATAGGCCCGTTTGGTTTTTGACCCATTGCACAACCCACCCTATTTTTCCACCTCTAAAGCATATTAATTAGCAGTTTAGCACCCTTTGGAAAGACATAAGATATGAGGTCTTACAGAATAAGCAAAATAGAAGTCTCGAGTGGACCATTTTGAAACTTCTTCCTCGTATGAGAAGCTTGCTTCACTAGCCTGTCGTTGTGTTAGAATTAAACTAAACTTCATGGGGTCTAATTGTTATTTAATAAAAAGTATGGTACTTATGTGTTAGTTTGGTAGTTAAAAGTTAGTTAATTAGTTATTGTTGGTTATGGTTTATCACCCAAGAGGCGTGTTGGTTCAGTAAGTGTCCGTACCGAAACTACATATATGTATGTGTTGAACTTTGTTTTAGGCACATTTCAGTCGGTTTGTCTTTTTTAGCTCATTCTAAAATCAAAACCTTATTTAGAGTCTGTTTGAGACATTGAAACTTTTAGTTTCTTATTTTATGAAAGTTTTTTTTCCTCTCAAATCTGTGTTCTTAAGTTGAACCAATTTGAAGCCTAAATACACTATTTCTTTGAATTAACGTGATTTTGTAATAGATTAATAAAAAATATAGATATAAATCATGACATACCTTGTTGCAATTTTTTGGAAGAAATAAAATATAAATCATGACATACCTTGTTGCAATTTTTTGGAAGAAATAAAATATAAATCATGACATACCTTTAAAGGATGACTAGAATAATTGCATGTAATCATAGTCTCAATACCAGAATTAACATTTATCACCACTTTTTCTCTTTTAGGAAGTTTCTTCTCCAAAGGTAAAACATAATATGGGAAAGTGAAAGGCACACTGAGGCAGAACTCATCACCTTGATATAACAATTTCTGAGACCATCTAACTTTAACATGGATAATTGATCCTCCCTCAACCTTGGAATATATACAACGAACATAACGAATTAAGCAAACTCGTAAAAATAAATTTAGCAAAGGGCGGTTACATATGAATATGTGATTAGGAAACGTAAATATGTGATTTCACATGTTTTTTTTTCTAGACAGAGTACGAACATCCATATTACGTATAATAATATTTCTCAGGTAGAAATGTTATTTATTTAATGTTCATGAATTGTGTTTTTTTCTTCATGAATATTGTTTTTTAAATGTAAAATGTAGTGCTATTAATATATTACTTTATAAATATGATATATATCCTTTCAAACGAATCGTTTACACATTTATATGTTTAGGCCATGTTAGATTAACAATTTAGACTAAAAAAATGCAACGGTATCTTGGTTTTTAATAACTTATGGGCCTTCATTCACAGTTAATTGTAGGTATAACACCTAGGCATCTTTGGTGATTGATTTTGACTTCCATTGACTTTTTCTGACTTTTTCTGACACTTTTTGGTATATCAGTAAATGATGTTTTTCCTATAGTATTACTGAATTAAGTTGTAAATCTTCATCAAGTTGTCATACTTAATATCCACACAAAAATATTAGAAAAAATAAATAATATTTACATACAATCATGTAAAAACATTTTTCATCTTTTCCTAAGCTATGCACAAATTGGATATTTATTGCAGTGTGACTAGTGTCAATATATGCAAGCACGTTTAGGTGAAACCTGGAGAATTTTGAGTGTGTATGTGTTGCGTTTCATCAAGAATCCATCGCTCTTGGTTGCTCGATCCAAATCTTTTTCTTGTCTTGGAGTAATCATTTTCGTAAAATATGATCTTTTGGTGGTCTCGACATCTACGTCTAGAAGTGTACCCTGTTAGCGTAGCCAAATTTGTTTGTAGTGACTAATCAGCAAACCTTTATTATTTAAGCATAAGCTATATATGATTTTAATTAAAATTAGCACGTATATTAGTGGTTGAACACCGACATATTAATTATACTGCTTTGTATGCCTGAATGGCTGAATCTTATAGGTGCTTTTCAACGTAGTGGTGTTAGAGAGTTTTGATTAAAATTATTTTAATAAATATCAAAAGATGATTCAAACTCTCTTCGTGACCAACAAGATTTCAAAAAATCAAATCATACGGTTTTCCACCGAATAAAATTCGACTTATTATTTGATAATAAGATTACACAACTATTATGCATTGATCGAACAAAGTATTATCCAATAAATATGACATGAATATTAAAATAATATATTCTTAAATAAACCAAATGTCTACAAATACATTCAAATTAAAAAAAGTTACATTTATTAAATAAAACAAATGTCTATATATGAAATATGCATGATAATATATGAAAAATATAAATTAGTATCTTAGTTAAATGCATGACGGGTTATAAAAGGATAACATCGGTACTGATTCATATCTAACTCTTTTAGTATAATTAAGAGCTAAAGCTATGTTTATTAATAAGTAAACGAATCACAAACTCTATATGATCCAAACCCGTATAATACTTGCGGGTTTAGATCAAATCATAATGAAAACATGTTTCATTTCTATGTATGAATGTCAAATGTCACGCAAATAGAAAATGAAGACACCAAATATAGTATTGTGTACTGTTATACATAAGGGGTGAGCATTTGGATCAGAAAAAACTGAACTGAAACTGAATATATGTAACCGTTTAGGTTTTGGATTTGAAAATTTATTATTTTTTATTTCGGTCCCGAAACTGAATCGAAACAAAACCGAAAAAACATAATCAGTTGGTTTCCTTTTTGAAAATACATTATCATTTTCATTTTTGGTTCAATCAGTTCGATTTCTAGACCCATCTAACCCCTACATTGATCAAAAAATTAATATTCCTAAAATTCAGGGGATTGTCTTTTGTTATTTTAACTTCTTAATCACGTAGCATTTTCCAATATATAATACCTGCTCTCCCATGGGAATTGCAATACGGCAATCGCAGCATTCACTCGCCGTCACGCAATGCACGCGCCAACTACCGGTAACCGTAACAAACGCCGTATCCAAACAACAGTCAACGTTCATCAAAATATCATGCATATGAAGAGGAATCAACGCCGGCGGATTACACCGCCCGTGCACGTGCGGCTGGTAGCTCCGTATATCCGGATTATCAACAACATTTGGGTCATTAATTACCGCATACACCATCGGCCCTGTCGGAAAATGTTTTTCCGGCAGCCGGAACGAAGAGTTTGACAAACACGATGACTTTGATAGCGCCTTTGTCATCACCGCCGGCTTTGGAGGAGTCATCGGAGGTCCGTCTTTTCCGTAGTATATACGTTTTGATAACTTAAGTCCCATATCAACTGATTTTGAGAACTCATCGGAGGTCATTTTTTCTGTCGGAATCTTGCCGGATATTTTGTTTGTTTGTATGAGTGTGATTTGTGTTTGTTTTGATGCTTGGATTGTTAGAATGCAAATGCAGGTTGTATGGCGCCAAATGAGTTTATATACATTTTGAAGTTGGCTTAATTTCATAATAATTACTCCGTATTAATAATTTTTTATACTTCCTCCGATTCAAAATAAGTGACACACTTTCCTTTCCTTTTTGGGGTAATTCAAAATAAGTGATACATTTTGAAAAATTACCTTATTTGGCAAAAAAAGTGGGACTCTCACCCACTAACTATCTACTTTAACAAAGTAAAATGACCCCCTTACCCTTACTTTTTACTTTTAAACATCATTAACTCCACTTTATTCAAAAAGTGTGGGGCCCATTCCCGCTAACCATCCAATTAATCTAATTTATCAATCATTATAATCTTTTGCCTCAAAAACCGTGAAACCAAAAGTGTATCACTTATTTTGAATCGGAGGAAGTATGAGTTTTGCTAATATATACATGTGGATACGATAACAACGTTTAATAAATTAAAATTTTCTTAGTTAGATAGAGTAAAATGATATTGATGAATCATTAATGATTTTATATTATACTGATTTTACACTTACCATAATTAAAAATGAATTTTTATGCATTAAATGTATGGGCATAAAAGGCATTTAACATTTACTATGATGTGTCATGGGGCACATATTAAAAAATGTCTTTTATGTTAATAGTTATGAGATATTTCGATCTCTATATATCTTCAGACTTTTGAGAGGAAATTTATGAGATAAATAATAAGTCATAATTTCTTTCCTCTTATTTTATTAAAAACTCTACAATACAATAAAAAATAGATTTTATTTCTTCTCTTTAAATTAAATTCTAAAACACATCATTAATTTCTAGCATTATTTTCCTTTTCCAAATGGCTTGTTGCAATCTATCAATCTCCACTCATAAAATCTGTCATTTTTTGTTGTTGTACTTGTTTTTTTTTTTTTTTTTTTAATTTAACTCTCTATCAAAATTTCCCAAACATATAATCGCATTTATAAATAAATCAATCACTAATACCTTGTTGGAGGTTTGCAACTATATTTTTTTCAAATTACAAATCTTTTATTTTGTGATTAATAACTGAGTTATTCTTAAATTTTATGATTGTTTTTCAATATTTGAACAAAATATATTTTGTTCTTTTATCAAGTGTCATACATGCTCATAGTCTAATTTATTTTACATTACTACTCTCTCCGTCCCACAAAAAAGTTCCCATTTCTCCTAAAGCTTTTGTCCCACAAAAAAGTTCTCATTTCTCACATGTGGTGGGCTCCACACAATAAAATACTATTATTATTAAGAACCCCATCAATAATATCCACTAATTATCTTTCTCTCTCCAAACCAACCTTATATTTTAATCAAAATAATACCAATGACCTCACCACTAACTATCACCTAAAATCTTGTGCCGAAGGGAAATGAGAACTTTTTTGTGGGACGGAGGGAGTATTATTTTTTATCTAAGCTATCACTCTATCAAATTCCGTAGTCCCTACTTTGAAGTTCTTCATACTGTACAACTGTTACTTAAAAGTAGCATACATACTTATGTAATGAAACATATAATTAATTATTATTTCTACAAATATCATGTGGTCTCAAAATATAATTCCATAAATAATAAAAGACATGAGATTCGGTATGAAGTATTTGGCCAGCGATTGCTACAATGAATAAATAGGAAACCGAAAATCATATGATCGATATGTATACGAAATCTGAATCTTTTATTGGAAGGACAATGTTGCCGGTGAAATGAAAATTCTTAAAAATGAGTTCATTTTTAGTTTAGTTTGTTTATTAACCGAGAAAATAAAATTATTCTTAATGAATGGTCCCTGGTCTATGACAATGGTTTATGCCTTGTGGGTGTATTATGAAAACACGACATGTGATCCAAACCAATTTCGTTAGAGTTGAGCTTAGTATCATTGAATCAGTTTTGGCGAAATCATCATGTTGAAGAAAGAACATTGTACCAAGATTAGAACATGAGATGTGTCACTATTCATCATACCACTAGGGGTGTTCAAAACCGGATATCTGGTTTTTGGATATTAGAATTTCACTATATGGATCGGTATCTGAAATCCGGATACAGATATCCGGGAAAACAAACTATTCTAATATTTTTCGGATAGCTGAAAATTTTGAAACACTATCCGGATCATGTATTTGATATTCGGATATCTAGATTTTCAGATAGCCGAATTTCGGATATTTTTGAACACCCCTAAACACTACCACTTAGTGTCATATCATATTTTCAGACAACACCACTAACCATTATAAATACCTCATTATAGACCGAATAAACTACAATCCCGAATTTTTTAATTAAAGAAAAAAAACATACCTCAATTCTCACTCACGTCAACGGTGCCCACCACCACCGACGTCCTCATGGTCGTGGAGCGAGCCTCATACCGTGTTCTCTTAGACTATCCCCATTCATAATCTAACTCCACCAAACTATTTATTATAAAATTAATTTCTCTCTCTTCCACATAGACAACTCAACTACATACTAACACTTTACCAGCCACATATGCATATGTATATAATAAAATATTAATTAAGGAGGGTCTTCCATTTCAACCCAATTGTTGTAGGTCGAGCACTATTTTATTTTTTTTATTCTTATTTGATGATCAACCTTTTAAATAGGTTGTGAATGTGGGTAGTCTTAAGGTGGGTTAACCTAAAAACCGATGTTTATATATAAGTTTGTTTGATACTATATACATTTTAGTTGTTATTTTTGTGTAAGTTGATTTTTTTCCTAAATTCCGTTCTTAAATGGAATATATTTTGAAGACTAGATTTACAATATTCTTTGAATTGGCGAGATTTTTAAATTAGATTGTCACGTATATATTACCGACCAATCTGTGTTCTCATTTTCACTCTACACCACATACGAAAGTCATGTCTTCTATATGTGAATCACCCAATGAAACGTAACGAGCCATTAGAGAAACCATTTTGTTTTGTGCTTAGCACATAAGTGAACCATTTTATAAATATTTATGCCTTGCTTAACAAAATGATCGATTGTGTTGTGAAGTAGAAGCTAATGGGATTTTTGGTTATGTTAAAGACGACGTAGTTTTCATATTTGTTAGCTACAACACAAGAAGTTATCATTCAAGTACAACCTCCACATCTTTGGGGAAAACATTTTCCAGTGACCATCTACTAAATGTACGCCCAAAGAAGTAGGGTTAAGCATTTAGGGTGAAAAAATCGAACCAAACCGAACCGAAACCAAAATCATGTAACCGGTTTAGTTTCGGTTTTAAAAATTCATCAATTTCGGTTCTATCGGTTTCAGTTCCGTTCGGTTCTCGGATAGAGATGGACATTTAGACTAAAAAAAACTGATCCGAACAGAAACCAAACTGAACCAAAACCAAAACCAAAACATTTAATCGGTTTGGTTTCGACTTTGAAATTCCTATCATTTTCGGTTTCGGTTCGGTTTCTGGACCGAGCTCATCCCTACAAAGAAGTATCGGATCAATAAAATCTAGGGGATCATTACAGACGATCTTACCACTAGACCATCACCAGATAGTTTGCCTAAAGCTAGAAAAAATGTTGTTAAACAGAAACTATATCTATAAAATACTTGATGATGCAATAATAAACAATTAGTACAAAACAATCATACACTCTTATTCCTAGCTTCATTCATCAGCTTCAACAGGAAATTTACACCACTACAAGAAACCAGACTTTATATCATTTACATTTCTACCCCTATTATTATTACCATCATTATTATCATTATTATTATTATGTCCACCAAATTTTAACGGTCTCAGATCAGGGCTCACCTGAGATTGCATCTCGGCAAGCTCTCTTACTCTTAATAGGATTGGTGCTGGTATTGGAATTGACGAATGCTTCTTAGAATTTTGCACCTGTGTTGACAAATATTTATTAGATATTTAACAAAATAATAATAACTATTATAAAATGTACACTATTAGAGCTTCGGGTGTAGTGGCGAGAGGGGGGGTCCGCCGGACGCCACGCGGGCTCGCCGGCTCCGCCACGGCACCGCCCGCTACGCGAGCGGCCCCTTGCGCCAGACGACCGACGATTCCAACGACCCAATCAGCGATCGACACGTGGCACTAGCCGTTGCAACGGCTAGTTTCCAGAAAAATTTAATTTTTTTTTTTTTGAAATAAACCTATTATAAATAACCCATTTAACCTTTACATTTTTTCACACCATCTCTTACACTTTCACTCTCTAACTCTCTACAATTTCTTACCCTTTCACTCTCAAAACCTCTCCAAAATGTCTCAACCACCACACCCCGATTGGATGAACGGTATTTTCGTCGACGAAGATGACTTTGACGTGGACGACGAGTAGTTTTTTTTTTTTGTTTAATTTTCGGTTTTTTTTTCCCTAATTTTCGGTATTTTTTTTAATTTTTTTGGTATTTTTTTTTATTTTCGGTATTTTTTTTTTTAGGTTTTTTTATTTTGTATTGTGTAATATTTATTTTAATGAAGTATTATGTTTTTAAAAAAAGAAAAAAGAAAAAAATGGTGGTGGGGTCCAAATGGCTTAAGTGATGGTATTTGGGGGTATTTGGGGGTTTTTAATGTGAAATGTGAAATGGTGATGTGGCGCATAGGTGGCGCAGAGGTGGCGAAGTGGCTTAAGCCACCACACCCCTTGCTCTTAATATTGAGTATGCTTTTAAAACCTTTTTAATTACTCATATTTATATCTAACTGTTAATAATAAGTTGGCTAATTAATTATATATTTAAAAAAAAACCAAATAAAATTATTTGTTTCTATATTTAAAAAAAATGATTAAAATAAAAAAAATGTGAAATTTTTTCGTATGCACGAGGGAAGCTTAGAGCAATCAATTAGCCCGGTATAAAAACCTTTAATTTTTACCTTTTTGATAATGCATTATATATGACTACAATATATGATATTATTATAAAATACTCCAAATTTGAATAAAAACGATAAAGTAGCTGTATGCATTAAAAATAGAATTTAGGTAACTTTAAACCCATTTGACCTGTTCATGACCCATTCCCATTATAAGTAATAATTTTTGGATAACTTCACATACGCCCTTGCAAATTTTCAATATTACGTATATATCCTTGCAAACTTCATTATTACGTATATATCCTTCCAAATCCTCAAAATTCTCATATATATCCTTTTACCTAATTTAATAATATTTAAATCTTTAGAAATTTAAATAACATAAATCCTAATATTATTTAATGGTAAAATAGCCTAAAAACTCTTGACGAAAGAAAACGCAGTTGTCGAATTTGGCAAGAAAATACGTTTGACGAAAGAAAAAACCCTTGACCTTTAAGTGTATTTAAGGCATTTTACCATTAATTTAGATTAGGATTTATGTTTTTAAATTTTTTTAATGATTTAAATATTATTAAATTAGGTAAAAGGATATATGTGAGAATTTTGAGGTTTTGGAAGGATATATACGTAATAATGAAGTTTGCAAGGATATATATGTAATATTAGAAGTTTGCAAGGACGTACATGAAATTATCCCTATTTTTTTAATTTAATTTAGTTTACCCCTTTTTCAGCTGGTAACTGTGCAAAACTAGCTCTCAGCAAGTTCCTCCATTTATCCTACAAAAAGAAAAAGAAAAAATATATAATAATATGATAATAAATGCAATATATAATATATGATGATGATGATTGATATTAAATTAATAATTATTAAATAGCATACCTTAAGATCAACTGAAGTACGATGTGAACATGTTGCAAAAGAAATCCTTTTAATTTCAGACCACCGACCAGCACCATATCTAGAAACACCTTCAACTAACTTAACTACCTCATTAAGAGTCCATGGTCTGTGATGCTTTCGTCTCATTCCACCTTTTGCTGTTGGGACAGTTATTATATTTTCATCTGAATCTTCTTCTGCATATGAATCCATCTGTCCTTCATCTGATTCGTTGTTGTTGTTTAATTCCAATGATTCTTGTTCATTTTCTCCTGATTCCTTAATTACCTGTTGTATATACATTACAAATAACCGTCACTAAAAAAATTAAAAAAGAATCAAAATTCCTACATCGTATATTAGTGTAAATTGCATAAATCGTCCATGTCGTTTGCATGAAAATTATTGATTTCGTCAATTCGTCCCTTGACTTTCTTTATTATACGAATATTCCTTGATTTTAGAATTTGTAACATCAACAGTCCCTAATTATAGATCTTGTTACATTAAAGGTCCCTAATTTTGAGACTCGTAACCTTGACAGTCCTTAAATTTTAAAACTTGTTACATGAATGGTTCTTAAAAATTTAAAGGCATAGTCTCTAATTTTGAAACTTGTAAAATGGTCCCTAAAAACTTAATGGCCTGTTTTTCATTTGGGACCATTAATGTTACAGGCTTCAAAATTAAGGACTATTTGTGTATAATGAACGAAGTGGAGGGACGAAATCCATGATTCCATACAAACCACAAGGACGATTTATGTAAATTATCATGAACAACCTCAGAGAAATAAAACACACACACAAAAACATGTAAATACTTACAGGCTGTTGAATCAATCCAGTTTCTAGTGTAACTTTGATTTCATGGTTTTCTATTTTGTTATTTAATTCAGGAGTTTGCTCATCATGGGCCTTCTTTACTAGCTCTGGTGTCATTCCCATTCCCAAGGGCTGAAATTTCTACAATTAAAATAAGCAACCAAATAACTAACATAATAAGATCACAAAACCAAAGTCCATATATAACCATAATATAAAAGAAGACTAAACTACATTAATTAGCCCTTTGATTTATATGAAATTACGTATTTCGCCCCTCGACTTTTCTCATTACACGCATGGTCCCTAATTTAAGGACAGTTGGTGTTACAAGTTTCAAACTTAAGTACTATCCATGTAATAAAAAAAGCTAAGGGACGAAATCCATAACTTCTTACAAACCACAAGGACCATTTACGTAATTTACTCAATAAAGAATCTAAAATTACCATAAGAGCCATGAAATTTTCTCTTGGGCGTCCTCTTCTGATCCTACAAACATATGGAATTTCAACACCAGAACCACCAAGAGAATCTTGACGTGTGACAAGAGGTCTCCTAACGGGCTGGATATTATGAACGGGCCTGACCCGAGTTCGTGGCCCGTTTCCAGAACTTTTGACAGAAGAAGAACCCGTTCTTCCATTATTTTCCCGTGTGTCAGATTCAGAAACTTCAATATAACGTTTTGTTGGCTTCCTAACTCTTTTAGATCCTTGATTATCATCTTCATTAACAATATGATGTTTATTATTATTATTATTATTATTACCACTAAAATCATCTTCCATTTTAGTGTTATTACCATTACGCCCCTCAATTTCGATCAAAGAACCCTCGTTAGGGTTAGACTCTTCTACTTTGTTTTTCTTTTTTATTTTGTCATTCTCGATTATAAATGTGGTAGTTGAGACATCACAAGAGTTTGATAATCCCATGGAAATCCTTCTTTTGAGCCATTGTTTGTCTTTAACAGATGTTTCTCTACCAAATGTAGCTTTAAAAGTTGCATGTAATTCTCTAACTGAAAGATTATCAAGACATATTTCTCCCTTAAGTTTGGAGAAATCAGGTTTCCAACCAGCACATATTATTGAAGTTGATGCTTCACTTTCTTCTTGCTTTCTAACCCTAGATTGGTCAATCTCACCATTGACTGGAGTTGACTCTGGTTGAGTAACTTCCTGTAGTTCAATATGCAGAAAAATAACAACTTTACTTGCAAGGTTAAATGTAAACCACAATCTAATCAATTGCAATTTGCAAATAGACAGAAAAAAGAGGTTGAAAACAAAAACAGTACCTCAAATTGAGGATTCAATTTGCTGAGATCAACTGTTTGAGTAGAAGGATCATCAAATTTCAATAGACCTGTGATAAACAACATTTATGACTCTTAATAGATGACATAAAGGTAAAACATGTGCCTAAATTAAAAATAGAAAGACCTTCACAAAACTTCTGTTCAAAAGTGTCATCATTTGAAGTAGTTTGACTGTTGTCAGGAAGAAACGGCAGATCAAGCAAATCCTCAACTTTCATTACTTCATCATCAGTTGCAGGTATATACATACCATCACCTACAACCTAGAAAGTGGACAAAATATCAACTTTAGCACATTTGTATATATTTGTAGCGATTTCAACATCCCAATCATCTGATTATAAACATATCATCAGAAATCCATAACCTAGATGGTTAATTGTCCTCCAATTCTATGGGAGAAGCCTGTATTTAAGCAATTTGTCCTTCCCTATAGGCTAATATGACCTGTCAGTGCATTATTTTTTGCTTAATAGTCGTGAGTCTTTAAACAAAACTAACAGCAAACAAACTGTATTTTCAACTCAACATTAGAAGTTAATTCAGCAAAACGATATGCCTATAAAATTATAACTAACTAGGGAAGCATGTTTTGCAAACTAAAATATAACAGATTAAATCTTTTCTCGTGCTTTTTCTATACAACTAGCTAGACTGATTACTCTCAATTTGCTGTTGTAAGTCAGATATCGATAGACCTAAGGGGCTTTCCTCATCACAATCTAGTATGACATTTTATACAATGGAATCTTCTCAGCTAAATAATCAATTTTATGTTACAAATTCGTAACCCTAACAAATTCAATTGCAAATTACCCGAGCAAGCTTGTAAACAACGGGATCAGCAATCTGCTTTGAGGAGTCAGAGCAAGTTATAACAAGTGCAGAAGTACCCTCTAGCTTACTTTTATCGCTTTCTTCCACTGCTACTACAGTTTCCATGTAACATTCCACCACATGCAACTCAATTTTCCAAAACCTGGAAGATTAGAAAACAAATCGATCAAATTAAAGCTTCTCCACACTTGCGACTTCACATTAGATCATTAATTTCACATCCTCTGCAAATAAACCTAATCAATTCAATCATCACAATTACCTGTTGTGATTTGTACCAACACGCAGTATAAAGGTAGCAGTACCGATCGATTTGAACGCTGTAACCTGTGATTCCGTCAAAACCTCGATTCAGATGCTGGAAATATGGAAATTAGGGTTCCGAAGAGGGGAAATGAATTGAATGAATTTGTTGGAATTCAAGTTCGCGCTTTTCCAGTACGCTGTGTTTATCAATGAAATCAGTTTCGGAATTGAAAGTGAAATATAAATCGGGTTACATAATGTTGGGTCGCATCCGGATAGCTTTCTTGAGTCGGAGGGTTGTTTAAAGTCACTACGGATAAAGCAAAAATAAACCCAAAACCCGAAAAGACCAACAAAAAAAGGACCAAAATTCCATTCCAAACTAGAAAACTAAAATTGAGTTTTGTATTTTATTAAAAGGGTATGGATCAATAAAAAAGGGTCTTTATTTGAAGAAGTTGAAGAAGCAATGCATTTTCGTAAAATATATATATATGCATACATATACATACATATATGTGTATATACATATATATTCATACCATAGATATATATATGTGCATATTCATGCCCGATATATATGTATATATACATGTATATATATACACATGCATTTTACGTAACTTGCATTTTCAGTCGTAACTTGCATTTTCAATCGAAACTTGCATTTTCATTTACGAAAATGCATATGCATACCGTATATATACATATATAGGATATAAATATGAACATATGTATATCTATGGTATGAATATATATATATGTATATATACATATATGTATGTATGTATACATATATGTATATTTTACGAACATGTATTGCTTCTTTAACTTCTTCAAATAAGGATGCTTCTTTCTTGATCCTTATTCTTATTAAAATAAAAAAATCGATCCAATAAAATTGAATATCCCCAGTTAGAAACGATATTCACTCATATATTTTATGTCTATGTCTATTTATATGTCTATGTATTTGATAAGATGTCATTTATAATTTACTAATTTTTTAACCTAATATAATCTTATGATTTTAATTTGATCAAGTGAGAAGATACGTAAATGGGCACAAAAAATAGGCGTTAATACTGTTATTGTATACTATAATATGGGGATAATTTCATGCACCCTTGCAAACTTTCAATATTACGTATATATCATGGCAAAACTTCGTTATTATATATATATATATATATATCCTTGCAATGCCTCAAAATTCTCACATATATCATTTTACCTAATTCGGTAATATTTAAATAATCTAAAATCAAATAAGAAATATAAATCACAATCTAAATTAATGGAAAAATGCCAAAAATACTCTTGACGCAGGGTCAATCTAGTCCTCTTTGAATTGATCTCGTACTCTATAGCATTAGAGAAATGGAAGCCTTTTTATAGAAAAGATGAAGACAGGGAATCGGAACTAAATAATTCTTTCTTCGTCGACTATGGACTTTGACGACTCTAGCTTCATCTTAGGGAAAGTAAAAAAGAAAAGCATCATTCACATCTTACAGTAATTTCTTAGGGACTCTAGATCATAGACTGGGATCACTCGAGATCGATGGCTATGCACTCGCCCGAATGCAAGAAATGAGCATTGTCGAGTTTGGCAATAAAATACCCTTGTTAAAAGAAAAAACTCACGGAAAGATCCATTAGATAATGAACGATTGGTTCTAAGCCATCTCCGGCGATTAATCAACAATTCGAAGTGCTTTTCTTGCGTCTTCTTGATAAACCAATAACTCTTGACCTTTAAGGGTATTTAGGGCATTTTTCCATTAATTTAGATTATGATTTATGTTTTTTAAATTTTAAATGAAATTTATGTTGTTTGACTTTTAAATGAAATTTAATGGACTACAAGCATAACTCTCATATATTATTATTATTAATAAAACCATAAAAGATTACCTTCTAAAAAATCCTTTTCAAAAAATTCCGGTATACCCCTCAACTTTAAATATTACCTTATACCCAACCCGTCTTATTTTCAGGTTACCCGATACCCAAATGTTTCTACCGATAAGCGAACTACCCAAACCAATCTAACCGAATTGAAATTCGCGGGCTATCCAGAAAACGAATGGATGAAAGCAGCCATAACCACCTGCTCACTCAATTCTCTCATCAATGGCGGGAGTTCTACCTTCATCAATATCTCCATACACACACTTAAATTCTTCCCACGATAATCTGTTCTCAAGTTCCAAATCACGTTCCTATCGCTCTTCCATCAGCAACGCCAAAAAGCGATCTGTTCTATGCTTCTCGTCTAAAAAGGGGAAACCGGGTTTCTTCGACGTGATTCTAGACTACATCGAAGGTATCGTTCGTGCATATTGTACACATTTCACTGATCAATTGGTTGTAATGTTGTTGCTGTGATTGATATGGTTAATCATGAAATTAGTTGGTTTAGGTTAATGTTTCCGTTTCAATTTTGTTAGGGATCTGCAAAATATGGTCAACATTGTTATGCTCGATCTATCAGTAGGATATTTAGGGTTCATACTTGATTTCATAGTTTTTACTTGTGAAATTGAAACCAGCTGTACATCTCTTATTTTACTCAATCTTATATGGTGTAGGGGGACCGAAATTGAGGAAATGGTACGGTGCACCTGAATTTAATGCAGATGATCGATCCACTTTGGAAGAAAGAGATGAATCTTCAGGTAATCTACTGAAGCTACAGAATAAATGCATTTTATCTATTTAATTTTTATTTGTTGATTAAAGAATTGGTGTTGGTTTTGAAACACAGAAGAAGATGAAGTTAGGGATGCAGTTTTGGTTACTGATAACGAGATTGGTCAGGTTTGTAACAAGAAAATTGCTAATCATAATTAACAGATTAAATTCGATAATATTAAGCTTTTGCAGACAGTTATATTATCCTTAATAATCAAACGAATTAGAGTTAAAGCACTGGTGAAAGACAAACGTGCTGCAATGGAATCATTTGGTACATATGTTGAGGTTAGTAGATGTAAATCTACTTTCTCAAATATCATTTATTTATTTACTATAATTAATAATTAATATCTCACCTAATATTTAATTCTCATTTTCTTGAAGCCAATTACTGGAGATCTCAAGGATTCTTCATTTTTAAAGAAATCCCTAAGAGGCGTTCGTGCAGTTATTTGTCCCAACGTATGTTTCTTTGTACTAAAGTCCATTTTTTTCCGTTTACACTTAACTTATATAATCATTTATGCAGGTTGAAATTTAAATATGGTAAATATTTATTTGCAGGAAGGTTTTGTATCTACAGTTGAGAGCTTAAAAGGGATACAACATGTGGTTATATTATCTCAGGTACTCTTTATCTCCTTAATGTAATTAGCAAATTCTATAATTAATTTCTTAAAATTAGTTTTAAATTTCTTAAACACGTGTATTGGATCGGATTGTAGTGATCTGACAATGTTGCAGTTGTCTGTTTATAGAGGAAGTAGTGGTGTTCAAGCAATCATGAATAGTAATTCAAGAAAGCTTGCAGAACAAGATGAATCAATGGTAATTTCCTCAGGAATTCCATACACTATAATTAAAACCGGGATCCTAACAAATGATCGTGGAGGCAAAACCGGTTTTAGTTTTCAAGAGGTATTTTCTCGGTATATATTGACATTAAGATTAACATTAGAGTAAATTACAAGGATGGTCCCTCAGGTTTATCCCAAATTTCACGCATAGTCATTTACTTTAAAATGGCCAAAATGCATTTTAGTGCCTTGAACTTGGCTGACTAGGTTTTCTAGTACCATGAATTATTAAAGGTGCGGCTTTGTACCCTAAACTTGACAAAATGGTCAATTTAGTACCTTGATTCACTAATTTGGTCTTGTTTTCTCGCGTGATTTGCTTCTAATCTCAGTATATTGAGATGGATGTATATCTTTTAGTCTGTCAAAAGTTCCAACGAAAGTAAGTCAATTAAGAAAACGCGACGAAATTAGCGAACCGATGTACTAAATCGACAATTTTGTCAAGTTCAGGGTACCATGTTGCACCTTTTATAGTTCAGGGTAGTAGAAGACCTAGTCAGACAAGTTCAGAGTACTAAAATGCATTTTGGGCTTAAAAATTTACGTTGGTAGTCCCTCTTTTGGAAAACTTCTGCACCTACAGTACTTTAGCCTAACGCCCATTAAATATTTTAACAGAAAAAGGACTCCCGTGGTAATTTTTTAACAGAAAAAATTAACGAACGTTAGACTAAAGGACTATAGGTGCAAAAACTTTTCCAAAAAACAGACTACAAATGTAATTTTTTAAAGTAAAGGACCATGCGTGAAATTTGAGGTAAAACCTCAAGGACCATCATTGTAATTTACTATTAAAAATATGAAAAATGGTTTAATATTTTTAAAAAATCAGGGTTGTGCGGCGAATGGAAGTCTTAGCAAAGAAGATGCTGCATTCATATGTATTGAAGCTTTAGATGTAGTGCCAGAAAAAGGACTCGTATTTGAGGTTCGTTAAATCTAATTATCTTATTTCTTTTTATAAATTTTTAGCTAATAATTTTGTAAATATTGGTTTAATTTTGTTTAACCGTAGGTTGTTAATGGGGAAGAAAATGTGTTGAACTGGAAAGACCAGTTTGCAAGATTCATGGAATAAACTTTAGTTTTGTGGCATATGATTTCGGTTTATGAATAACAATAACTTATTTCATAGCGTTTACAAGAAACAGTTTAAGGTGCTGTATGGTAAGCCTCTTAATGATACAGTTAAGAGGTCAGTCTCTTAATCGGACAGATTCAGAGTGTTTGATAAGACCTCTTAATCAGTCTCTTAATCAATAATTTAACATGTTCTGTCTCTTAATCGGGCAGATATCAGGGGAAGTCTGAATCATTCAGACCTCTGCATCATTCAGATATTAATCATTCAGATGCTACCAAACAGCACCTAGTCTCTCCCAACAATAACCTTTTTTTTCTTCATAAGTTTTGACACTTATGCGACACATTATCACTTCTAAACTAACACGCACCAACAAAATATCTTCATTTCTTTCACTAATTTACTTCTTTAATACATAAAATAATTTGGATTTCGAACCGCACGAAATTGGTTTTGATTCGGTTTGCAGTTTCGTTCTTTTGCTCACCGTTATTGACCACTACGTTTATATTTTCTTGGAAAATTTATTACCATGTTGAAATCCTAAAAATTCAAAAATGTTGAGCTACAACTATAGTATTAGGCGATCAAACCAAAGTCCTACACTCTCAACCTCATTAAAACACCAAAAATCCCCCAAAATCAACCTCCAATTCGATCAATGGCTTCCACAATTCATAACCAACAACGATCAATTTCTGAATTTTTGACACAGAAACCATATAATCCTCCACCATGGGCATCTAAACTCAATCCAATTCCTTCTCACACATACTCTCTTGGACATGTAAGTCGAGCCGGTTTTCCCTACGGGTGTCCAAACTGCACCCGAACCCGCTGAAACCGATGAACCGAACCGAAACCGGTGCTCGACCATATATACGGTTCGGTTTGCGGTTCTTGATTCCCATAAAAAGCGGTTCAACGGTTTTTTTTGTCCTCTACCGGTTAAAACCGAAAACCGAGAACCAGTCGGATTTATATACTTTTAAACTTTTTTTTAATATGTACTAACCAAAGCGACATCGTTTTGTAATTGATTTTCGTTACAGTTGGATCCGTTTATGGGTTAGTAGTTATAATCTTATACTTTTGTTTTAAGCTATCTTAGCTGAAGACCAGTTACTAGTATTACAAATGTTATTCGGCGTCTAATTAGTTAATTGTATATTATTATTAAAGTTATATTTATAAATTTTTGAATGTTCTTTAATGTCTAATAATTAAAGAGTTTTACTAACCATTATTTTTAGGACAATTATTAAGGAATAATGTTGTTGCTAATGTGCAAATTATTTATGTATAACCACCTTGGGTGGTTAATAACTTTTAGAGGTGTTAGTTTTTTTTTTTGGGTAAGATACATCAACTTTTTTCAGTATATTATTAAAGTTTGGATTTAATCTACAAATTCTTGGTAGATTAGTTACGCATATAACAATTTATTTGAAATCAACAAAACGAAAATAATTTTTATGTTAAAAAAATCATAAAAATGGAACCAACCGGAACCGGAACTGGCTGAAACCAAGCAAGGATTGGAGACCCCTAATTTCCCCCCAATTTGATTGTTGTTAAAGTTTATTTTGATTTTAATTTTTCTAATCTTAGTTTCCAACTCCAATTCATAAATGGCATCTTCCTAATTTGCCTAAAGACACTGAAGTATGGCTAAAGGTATTTTTAATTACCACAATATATTTAATTTTTTTTTTATTTTTTTTTTTACTTTTATGTTTTAATTCAGTTTCTTCGTATACTTCATACTAACAATAATTATTTTTTTAATTTAAAATATGTAAGCGTGAAGATCTTTCGGGAATGCAATTGAGTGGAAACAAAGTTCGGAAACTTGAATTCTTGTTAGCAGATGCAGTTGCACAAGGAGCAGATTGCATAATAACAATTGGTGGCATTCAAAGCAATCATTGTCGTGCAACTGCTGTTTCGGCCAAATATTTAAACCTAGATTGCTTTTTAATACTATTTACCTCAAAGGTTTTTTAATATGTATAGATGTTTTTATAGTCTTTCT
This sequence comes from Calendula officinalis, assembly GCA_963853835.1. Lineage (NCBI taxonomy): Eukaryota > Viridiplantae > Streptophyta > Magnoliopsida > Asterales > Asteraceae > Calendula > Calendula officinalis. Next base: position 77,448,183 of record OY970828.1, read on the forward strand.
CGGTTTTGTACCGGATCGTACTGGACCAGAACCGATTTATAATGAAAATTAGAACCGAGAACCTTACCAATATAACGCAGTTCGGTTCAGTTCGGTTCAGTTCGGTTCAATGGTTCCGCCCAGTTACCGGTTGTGCTTGCACAAGCCTAACCTAATAATAGTTCAATTTTGTCAAAAATTCATATATTTTCTAAAACTTTGCTCTAATTCCTTTTGATGAGAGAAAAAGTTCATTGTCAAATTTGACGTGTTTGGTTATCTATTCTTGGTAATTTTCCATTTTATAATAATAATAATCTAAATCTTTAAATTAAAGAATTTAGGATGTTGCATCCTCAAAAAATTAAGTTTGGTTGAGTGATTAGCTTATTTTATTTTTTTCCCTGATTAAGATAAAACATAAAAGCACAACTCATATTGACCAGTTTATAAGTAAATAGGTTGAATTGTCACTTATGATTTTATTACCTTTTTAGTGACAAATTATAATCTACTTATAAATTTCACCACAATGAGACCTGAATTACTGATCATAAGAATGGAGGCAAACACCATACTGCTAGACTAATCGAAACCGACTCAAGACCTATGAATAATAAATAGCTATTTGATTGTAACCAATCACAACCTGTTAATTTGATTGTAATAATTTAAATTTAATTGGTTACTATGCAGGATCTTGTGGACAAAGACCCTGGGTTGACAGGGAACCTTTTGGTGGATCGATTGGTTGGTGCACATATTGATCTTGTTTCGGAGGAAGAATTTTATAGAATTGGAAGAGTGGTATGCTTAGTATTTGTTTATATAATTTTATTATTATTATTGGGGATGCATGAATTACATTTGTTAATTTGTTTGTGTAGAAAAAACAAAATGGTGGGTTGGGTAAGTCGTCAAATGTAAAAAACGGGTCGTTTTTTTCTTTTAATTATATATAATTAACTATTTTTTTTTTTTTTTTTTGGGGTACACAGAGAGAATAAGATTTTTTCTGTATGTATATTATGTATTTAAATTGGTTAATGTGAATAAATTGTTACATTGTTTTGTATAGTGTATTTCACATATTTAGATTTATTTAATCAACTTAATGGAATCGGTTTTAAATTGGATTTTTTTTAAAAGGGCTAGAGTAAGTGTGGTGTCATAAATAAATAAAAATAAAAGTAAGTGTGGTGTCATAAAAAAAACTAAGATGTAAACTAAGATCTAAATGATGCAGAGGTCTGAATGATTCAGATTTTCTCTTACATCTGTCCGATTAAGAGGCAGAACATATTAAAATATTGATTCAGAGGCTGATTAAGAGGTCTTACTAAACGCTCTGAATTTGTTCGATAAAGAGGCTGGCATCTTAACTGAATCATTAAGAGGCTTACCAAACATCACCTAACTCAATATGCTAAGAATTTACCACACTTAAGCGTCATATCAACATTTTATATTCACACCCTCAAAAGTATATACTACGTATATTCTAAGAAAATTTAATGTCAATGTCTATTTTGTTTGTGTGATAATGGTTTTGTAAAGCTTCAAATGTTGCTTGCACAAATATGAAATATGTATCCGTATGATTATTATAAAATAACAGGAATGTGTTGTTAATTTCAGACACTTACTAATTTATTGAATGAGAAATTAATTAAAGAAGGAAGAAAACCTTATGTTATTCCAGCTGGCGGATCAAATTCCCTAGGAACCTGGTGAGATTGGATTTATAATATGTACATTTTGTTCCTTGATATTAATTAATTAGTGCTTAGTTTAGTGCTTACAATATTTTATGATAGCACAATGGTAAAAATTCTCAAATGATTTTATAAAAGTCATAAGTTTGATCATTTTCTAATGTTAATGTTGCTTACATCTCGAACATAAGATAGTCACCATTACAAAAATTATTATAAATAAGAACACCCTTAAAAAAAATTACTGCTTAAGTAAACCAAATTGTTTTCACTCAAGTGGTATATAAGACATGTTTCTTTGTTTTTAGGGGATATATTGAAGCAATTAGGGAGATCGAGCACCAATCACATAAAGGGGCGATTAAAACAAACTTCGATGATATTATTTCAGCATGTGGCAGGTTTTATTCCTTTTCCATGCTTTTTTTTTAATATTTTATTTTTTTTAGAACTGAAATGTATTTTAATATCCTGAATTTTATTAAAAGTGTAATATTATATTTTGAACTTACAAAAAATGATCAATTTAGTACTTTAACTCATTAATTTGATCATAATTTCTTGAATGAGTACTTTCCTTATAATTTTTCGTGAGCTAAAAAATTATACGTTCATCTCAATATATTAAAATTAGATGCAAATTATGTGCAAATGCAAGACTACAGTAATAAGCCAAACTAATATATTAAATATATTTTCAAGTTAAGATATAATAATGCACATTTGATATTTTAATGGTGAAAAAAACCAAAGTTAATTACATCAAAGAGATAATATTCAATTTTAATCACTATTTTGGTATATTAATCATCACACTTCTTTTTCTAGTGGTGGTACAGTTGCTGGTTTGTCAATTGCTACATGGTTAAGCGAGCTTAAAGCAAAAGTATATTTAACATCTTTCAATTTAATTTCATTTTAATTTGATTTATGTATTTATGGAAGTTAAAACTATTAATTTGATAAATTAATCATAGGTTACTGCATATTGTGTATGTGATGATCCCGATTACTTTTATGATTATGTTCAAAGTCTACTTGATGGACTTGAAGCTGGAGTTCAATCTCGTGACATAGTCGAAATCCAAAATGTAACAACATAAAATATTACTCAATTTATACCTAATTTTCTCTCTTAGGTAATATTAATCTTATACCCATTTATCTGTAAATGGGTCGATTTGAATTATGTAATATTTTATTGAGTAAATTATATCTGGTCCTTTAGGTTTGTACCATATATACATTTGGTCATTTAGTTTCATAAATGACACTGATAATCTTTATTTATGAAACTATTGATACGTTTAGTTCTTTACCTAAATAGATGTTGACGTTTCCCGTCAAGTATGATCACGTGTGATGCAAAAGGTTAAATCTGTCATTTTTCCTTTCCCTTTCCCTTCGTGCATCACACGTGATCATACTTAACGGGAAAAATACACGTCTGTTAAGGTAAATGATCAAACATGTCAATAATTTCAAAAATAAGGATTACCAGTGTAATTTATGAAACTAAAAGACCAAATATGTAATATGGTATAAACCTAAAGTATCATTGGTGTAATAATCTCTATTTAGATCATCTAAAGGTACTCATAAGTCATTTCTATTTTTTTTTCTGTCCAAATTCTACAACTTTTATTATTATTATTATTATTATTATTATTCACTTAATAATATATTGACAGGCCAAAGGGCTTGGGTATGCCATGAGTACTGCTGATGAGCTTAAATTTGTTAAGGAAGTTGCTGAAAGCACTGGTGTGATTTTGGACCCTGTTTACAGGTTTGGCCTTTTTGTGTACATTTTACACATTTTCATGTATCAACTTTTAGTAACATTGTTTGTGTATTGTAAATTTTCACTTTATCCTAGAGGGTAAACTATATTGAAATGTATCCGACCTATACACGTTTTAAAACTATATATCATCCTCCAAAATCTATCTTTTAATGTACTAAACTTTCCAAAATCTACTAGTGTATGTATCAATTTGAATAGTTTCACAAGCTAATTCAATTCACGTAATCCGATGCATACAATAGCAGGTTTTGGAAGTTTAGTACGTCAAAATGTAAGTTATTAAGAACGATACATACGATACTAAACATGTATAGTTAGGACTTAGGACACATGTCGTGGCCAAACCAAAACATGTCAAACTTGTCGCGGGGTGAACATTTGGGCCGAAAAACCGTACCGAACCGAAAACCAACCAAAATCGAACCAAACTGAAACGAAAACATATAATGGATTTGATTTTTGAAAATTCATCATTTTCGGTTTCGGTTTTATCGGTGTCGGTTCGGTTTCGGATAAGGATTTGCATTTAGGCTAAAAAAACAGAATCGAAACCGAACCGAACCAAACCAAACCAAAACATGTAACCAGTTCGGTTTTGGTTTTGAAAATTCATCATTTTCAGTTTCGGTTCGGTTTTTGTACCGCGCTCACCCCTACACGTAGCTATAATTTCACACCCTTTTTCGGTTACATCATTTTCCAATTTTTATTTCAAAATCAACTAACGTAACTAACATTGTAGTGGAAAAGCGGCTTACGGGATGATGAAAGACATGTCACAAAATCCATCTAAATGGGAAGGAAAAAAGGTCCTTTTTATACACACGGGAGGCCTTCTTGGTTTGTTTGAAAAAACCGAAGAAATGTCTTCGTTGGTCGGGAAATGGCGTAGAATGGAAATTGATGAATCAATGCCGTAAAATTTAGATTATTTAAAGAAATAATTGGATGGGATAATTAAAAGTGATATATTTGTAACAAACAAAAAGATGCTTGTGTTGTGATATGAGGGTAGTAGCAATGTGTATGGTAGTGTTAAACGTGAATTATATATTAATGGTGGTATGATTATTGTCAAATTTGAGTTGATTTTATATGAGAGAACCAATATTTCGGTATACAGACCGTCATTTGTGGGGCCCAATTTATTTTGTGTATATTATATATGAAATAAATAATTTGTAGGGTTCAAAACAATGAAGTGAACTAATTTGACAAAAACTAATATGTCACTAGTAGTGGGGCCTATGTCTGTGCAAATTGGATCGAGAACCGACTGGGACTGCAGAACTGGACTGGACCGGACCGAATCGAGCTACATCGGTTTGGTTCTTGGGTTCCAACCGGTTCGGTCAGGTTCAAAACCGAGAAAAACCGAAAAATATTCAAAGAAATTACCTCGGTTCTTGGTCCGGTCCCGATTATCATCGATTCGGTCCTCGGTCCGGCAAAAACTATTTTTTCGGTTCTCGGTCCTAATCAGTCCGGTCCGGTTCGATCTGGTTCTTGGACCGTGCACAGGTGGCCTTTTCTCTTTGCTTGGCCTATGAGAATGCACACCTTACCCAAAAAGGGGACTACCCGTGGCCATACATTGATGCACATAATGCTTTGTTATTCAACTTGTGTGGAAACGGACAACAAGACTTAGGTGCTGTTTGTTTTTTAAGAGGTAAAAGGTCTGCGGTCTGCGGACCACATCTGCAAAGAAGATGTGGACCAAACGTCTGCAGTGTATAAGAAAAAGACTGTTTGTTTTTTAATGTCTGCAGATTGATAAAAAAAATTAGTGTCGTAATTGGTGGTGGTGGTGAGGCGGTTGTGGTAGGTGGTGGCGGTGGTTCATGGCGGCGGTGAGTGGAAGTGGGTGGTATGTAGTGGTGGTGGTAGCGTGTGATAGGTGGTGGTGGGTGGTGGCGGTTGGTGGCGGTGGTTGGTGGCGGTGGTTGGTGGTGGTAGTAGGTGGTGGCGGTTGGTGGTGGTGGTAGTGGTGGTGGTGGTAGTAGTGGTGGTGGTGGTGGTGGTGGTAGGTGGTGGTGGAGGTGGGTGGTAGCGATTGGTGGTGGTGGTAGTAGGTGGTGGCGGTGGCGGCGACGGTAGGTGGTGGCGGCGACAGCGGTAGGTGGTGGCGGCGACAGCGGTAGGTGGTGGTAGTGAAGGGGTGGTAGTGGTGGTGGTAGGCCAGGGTGGTAGTGGTCTTAGTGTTGGATAAACTTATTTTTTTAGTTTTAAGTAAAATATCTTCCAAACTTGAAAGACTATGGTTCAAGTCTTCTCCAAGAAGACCTCAAAAAGACTTTTCCTGCTCTTCTGACTTCCAAAAAACAAACAGTCTTTTCCTGAAATGTCTTCCCGCCTGCAGACATAAGACCTCAAAAAGACTTTTTGTGAAAAAACAAACACCACCTTAGAAAATCATTTTGGGAAAAATCTTTTATTTGTTAATTAGCTGTCTCACTATGTCTTCTTATAAACTTCTTAACTCCATTGCCATGTGCTTTCATGGACCACAATATGCACCAAGTATGCTACTACATAAGCTATTTGAAATCATAAGCTAATTTATAAGCTATAAGCACAAATGTTGGATTAATATTTCCTCATTTCTGACCATTCTTAGAAAACTATGTGATGTATTGACGTCAAGTAATCATTTTCCTTGTGTAAATTGCTGGTTTTACTATTACTTATAAGACAAAAGGAAGAAAATAGAGTTTCAAAAGGAGTGGTTATATGTAGCTAAGGAATTTTTGCCATAGACATAAATGATGTAACACAATAACTTGAGTAGTAATTTTGGGACCACACAAATTACTTCATCTACCACACTGTACAACATTTAAAACATATTGTATAAATATTTTAAAGTAGTGGTTGTGATGTTTAGAATAATTTATGTGGTCTTAAAATCACTACCAATTAACTTATATCCATATATTCGTTATCTTCCCGATATAGTTTTATCATCACTGTATAGGTTATATCTTTCGACGGCAAATTAAACACCATTTTCAAATGGCAGTCTCTTATAAATCAATTACCAATCTTTTTGGTTTAGTGGAGAAAAATTAAATAAAATATATTACAAATCGTTGGAAAATCCATGCCAATAATATTTTTATAATATAATTACCAAAATAGGTAAAAAAAATAAATATATTTTTTTCTCAAAACAGACTTGAATGGCTTGTATTTTCTAAAATGTACCGCACAACTTGATGTTTCAAGATTTTTTTATGCGAAAAATATATTTTTTGTGTGATAAGACTTAATAGGACACTTCACAAGTTTTATGTGGAGTTGCGGTCTATATTGGGAAAATATGAAAGTGAATTTTCTTTAGAATTTCAGATAATATTATTACTATTTTTTCAAAATGGCCATATATTATTTTTCTTCTCTAATAAACCAAAAAGGTCTAATCTGTTCTATACGAACATGGAGGTCACTAGCAAGCCAGCTTGCTTTTAACACTTTTTAGATGATCCAAATCTAATTGTACGGTTGTAATATCTTTGCATGGCTCTACTCTTCAATTTTCACCAAACCACACTCATTAAATCCTCCATATATAAACCTACACTAACCTCACTTCAAAATCACCAACCATTTTATAATTTGTATCATCATAACATGAAAATGATTCACATCTTATTCATCCTTTGCTCTGTTTTCACCATCTCAACCCATGCTGCAGTCCAAGACTTTTGTGTAGCATACCTAAAAGGTATAACATGATACCTTGAACTTATAAAAATAATTAATTTAGTACCATAATTTATTAATTTGGTCGCTCTTACATGATTTATTTTCCTTATAAATTTTAACAAATTTTAAATTGTATAAAGGTCCGGAAAGCCCGTCGGGCTACTCTTGCAAGGCGGCCACCATGGTCACAGTCGACGACTTCGTCTCAACGGGCCTACGGTATGCGGGCAACACTTCAAACATCATCAAAGCGGCCGTCACTCCGGCTTTCGCGGCCCAATTTCCGGGTGTAAACGGGCTCGGGATCTCCATTGCCCGGTTGGACCTAGCAGCCGGTGGTGTGGTCCCAATGCACACACACCCCGGTGGTTCTGAGCTCCTTTTGGTGACACAAGGGTTCATTCAAGCCGGTTTTGTATCATCGGCTAATACGGTTTACGTTAAGACCTTAAAAAAGGGTGATATTATGGTGTTTCCTCAAGGTTTGTTGCATTTTCAAGTGAATGCGGGTGGTGTTACCGCGGTTGCGTTTGCGAGCTTTAGTAGCGCGACACCTGGCTTACAGATTCTCGATTTCGCACTTTTTGCAAACGATTTGCCATCGTCTTTGGTGGAGGCAACTACTTTCCTTGATGATGCTACTGTCAAGAAGCTTAAGGCTGTTCTTGGTGGAACTGGCTAGTGCTAATTAATAAATGCAACATTCTTTTTGTTGATTAATTATCAGTGTTTTAGTGTAATGTCATCATCATTAACCTAATGATAATGGCATTCACTAGTTTGATTTATTAATATACATTGTTTCAAATTCAGTTTGTTTTTTTCTAAATTATTTAACATAAAAAGGGGTATTAATACATATATAATGCTACATTCCCTATTTATTTTGGCCTGGTGACATGACAGACACCATATCTTGGTTTAATTATTATTATTATTTACAAACACTCACTAAATTTATACCAATTTTTATCCATAACAGGACTTTAATCTATAATCTTGCGGGACATCTAATCACATTGATACCGCTAGACTATAAGCTTTATAATCTAATTATTTAGTAGTTGAAACTTGGAACTTGGCTATGTTTACTTAATTAATTATCCTCGTAGTTTGTATATGGTTAGAAACATGATTTAATTACAAAGCCAAATAGTGGCTAATTAATATTGTTAAGTATGAACTAAAATTGAATGGCGACTTGATGGGAGTGGAATTTCAAAGATATAAGTAGACGTTGTAGGATGATAACGGCATATCCACGTGGTGATCTAAAATAATTGTCTAACCTTGGTAATAAATGGGTCGGGTTAGAGTTGGATTTTTGACAATTAAATTAAATTACTTTGCACGAGTTAGCTTCCTTAACTAAATTCGTCAGCTTATAATTAAGATATATGAACTCAGAAACATGTATATCCAGAAACGTATCAACCCGTACACTTAAACCCAAACAATACGCAAAGTGTTTACCGTACTTAGACCACTGCCAATGGTATAAGCAACTGATGCCGTCAGTTGCTGCCAACTCAGCGCCACGTCAGCAGACAAACTAATTAACACTAAACTGACGTAGTCATGCCAAGAGCACTCCGTCACTTCACCAAATTTGGGCCCCACCATTTACTTTTCTTTTTCTAATAAAAATATACAACTAATTAAAACATATAACTAATAAAAATACATTTCATTAATTAAAAAAACATTACATAAAAAAGACATTAATTAAAAAAAAAAGACATTAATAATAAAAAAAAGACATTCATAAAAAAAAACTACTAGTCAATAGATTCATTGTCGTGTTCGTCTTCGTCTTTGCCAACCGGTCCTTGTGTTCCCGAACCCTCACCGTCACCCTCCTCGTCATCCTCGTTAAAAATCACCAAATCCTTATGAAATTTCCTTGCAATTGATTCTTGAGCTTCTTCAAGCATTTTCTTACGACTTTCGCTAATATCTTTCGGTACTTTTGTGGCTAAGAATTTCCAAGTTTTCAAAATTAATTTTTGATGCACCATTTTTGCAACCTTAGCGATAGCGTTAGATTGCTTATGGGAGGTTTGTCTAACCACGTCCAAAGTGTCCAACTTAATGGACCTTGAAGAAGTTGCGGCATCGGACGAAGAGGAAGTGTTTTTACTTTTCTTACTAAGACTGCGGCCGGGGGGCGCCTCAACGGGTCATCTTGGAACAACGCATGCATGTTAGCCGGTGCGGTCGTCCTTGTATCCATGTTAACCGGTTCGTTGTCTTCATCGAGGCTTATCGGCTCGGTATCCATGACGCCTTGAGAAAAATAGAACATTGGACAATCTTTTACCACTTCCCAACAGTCCTCGTATATAAAAAGACGGCCAACATTTTCATGGAATTGTTGACGAGAAGCTTTTAGAACGTCATCGTCTCGCGTACCGCTTCCACGAATGTCATTTAAAGAATTGTATATAGCACTGAACGTTTTCACGTCAGCCGCTATTTTGGACCATTTGCTCGTTAGTTGGTTCATGTTACGCTTCACAGAAGCAACCGAGTTGAAGTCCGCGAGAATTTGACCCCAATGGACGATATGTTTTTTGCTATTCCCCTTAACACCATCTTCAGAGTTATGAATCCAACGTTTGGCTAAAATCACCGCGTCAGAGGTTGACCACTTTGTTTGTGCCCTTTTTGGCGCCGCTTTTTCTTTCCCTTTTTCCTTCCTTTTTTCTTTCCCTTTTCTTGTGGGTGTCGGTTCTGGTTGGGTGTCCCCCACATTTTCGGATGGTGATTGTGATTGAAAATTTTGTGAAAAGAGAGGTGTGTTTGGAGGAGGTTGTTGGAATTGAAAGTTGGGTGGTGGTTGTTGGTATTGAAAGTTTGGTGGTTGAGAGTAATGGAAGTTGGGTGGTGGTTGTTGGTATTGAAAGTTTGGTGGTGGTTGTTGGTATTGGTAGTTTGGTGGTGGTTGAGAGTAAGCCCCAGAACCAAGCGATGGTGTCGGGTTGCTTGTTTGACCCGAAGAAGAACCGACCGGCGAGGGTGGGGGCTCAATGGGGGAACTTTGAAATAGCTCTCACACGTCGTTGGATACCGATGATTGACGTCTTTTGGACATTTTTTCAAGTTTGGGAGGAAGTATGAATTTTTTGAGAGATAAAGAAGGTGAATATGGTGTAAAAATAGAAGAAATGAGTGGGTATTTATAGATGTAAATGAGGGGGAATTTTTTTTGATTTTTTTTGAATTATTACCTTTTTTTGTATTTATTACCGTTTATTTTGAATTATTACCGTTTTTTTGTATTTATTACCGTTTATTTTGAATTATTACTGTTTAAAATAAAGGTTTTTTTTATTGGGTAAAAGGTACAATGGGCCCCACCATCTCGCCTCCTCCTCCGTCCCTTCGCTCGTCTCCAAACCGGCTGCACCCAAACCAACGCTCAAACCGGCGGCCCGTGCCAATGGTGCCAGTACCGACGGTGCCAAACTGGCAAACCGTTAGCACCGGTCTTATAAACTCTATATAAATTATGTTCGGACCGTAGGACAGGGCACATGCATCTACCCCTGAGGAGGGGTGCAGTGGATATCACCCATGCTAATTGAACATTTTTTGTTTGGGGTAGAATTAAAATCTAGATGTTCTATTTTATTTGAAGGGGTCAAATGCACATTTTTTTATTATATTTTTGTATTATATATAAGTAATTATAGATATTTTTAAATAACGTGTAGCGTGTCGTGAGGTGATGGTGTGATCAAGTTTCAAGTTTTAGATGTTATGACGAGATCATCTTGTTTCTTAAGACGTAATGTAAGATGATATTTTTTATACAAATTACATTTATATGTATACAATTATACAAATAAATGTGAAAAAACATATAATTATAAATTAATTTATAAAATTAAACAACAATTTTTTCTTATTTTGCAGATATTCAACAATTCTTATAATTAAATAAGTAAATAATTGTATACCTTTGGTCCATATAACATAACTTAGTTTTACGTGCGTCTAAAGAAGACAATTTATGACGGATAAATACAAATTAAATTGGACCTTAATATACATCAAGTTTTATGCCCAAATTTTAGACCTATGACCGCATCTTCAACCCTCAAAACTTAGCAAGGCGATTGATTTTTAGAATCATTTATTTCATTGTCATTTTCCTAAAAATATATCCTTAGATGCCAACTTTATACTACAATATTTAGGGATTTTTTCTTCTTTTGTTTCATTGTGTTTTGCCAAGGAATATCCTTAAATGCCAACTTTATGCTACGATATTTGTACACGGCCAAATGTAGAAACGCTTTCCGTTCGACAATCAAAATCACCTTTAGTAATTAATGTAACATAAACAATTTACCAACTTAAGCTTCTGAAAAGTGATTCAAACAGCCTTTTGCCCAAATTTTGTACCACGACCTCAAAATTTAGAGAGCCGTGATGATTTTATATACGCAACCTTTTGTAATTTCCACAAAAGACAAAGGTTACAGAAACATTACACATTAAAACATCGCTACAACTCTCTAAAGACTCACAATCTAACATCAAAATCTAAATCGTTTAAAGAAAACTTACCAAATGAATGATGAAACCCTAACTCATGCAGAGAGATACGAGAATAAAAGATACATATGAAAATGTGAATAATAACAACACCTCGAGCACCCAAACTAATATCTAACAACTTACACAATATTACACTTTCAATCCTCATGTTGTATATACATAAATACAACCACAAAACAAAAGAACAACTTTTATACTTTAACCACCAAACTTCCCGGCATATATTACAAAATACCAAAACAAATAAACATGTTTAAAATATGATATTTTTCTACAAGCCTTTTCGGTACGTAAACAAATGCTTGTGCATTCTTATCTGGTCGTTAATTCACAAGCATTTGTTTACGTACTGAAAAGGCTTGTGGATAAAGATATTTAACGACCAGATAAGAATGACGAGTCTATTGAAGAGGCTGTTTGGCTACTTGATGATTGGTTTTGGATGTTGGAATTGACACCAGATGATGACGACCCATGATCAGGAGCCACGTAAGACGGCACTGGCATCTTTGCGGGCAGTACTGGCAAGGAAGCTTCAGAGTTCAAAACATGAACCACTTGTCTCATCGACGGGCGAAGTTCTGGGTCAGGGTGCACGCACCATAACCCGACCGTCATAAGACGCTTGATTTCTTCGTCCTCAAAATCAACCCCGAGACGTGGATCAACTGCTTCCAAAAGATTCTTGGTCCCGTAGAGCTCCCAAACCCAATCTATTAACCGTATTTGCATTTCCGACGCCTTTTTCTCGACGGCTTTTCGCCCACACGATATTTCCAAAGCAACAACACCGAAGCTAAACACATCTGATTCCTTGCTTGCCTTGCCAGTCGCTATATATTCAGGAGCCATATAACCCAAGGTTCCCGCCAACATCGTCGTCTGAGCGCCTGTCTCACGGTCAACCAATTTAGCTAACCCAAAATCACCAAGCTTCACGTTGAAATTTGCATCCAACATAATATTACTCGATTTGATATCTCTATGTAAAACACATTGCTCCCATTCATGATGCAAATATAGCAAAGCCGAAGCCAACCCGTGGGCAATTTTGTAGCGCGTGCTCCATGTCAACAAACTCCTTCCCTTGAAAAGATGCAAATCTAAGCTTCCGTTTTCCAAAAACTCGTAAACGACTATGAGCTCGCCTTTCTCGTGACACCAACCCTTGAGTTCGACTAGGTTTTTGTGCCTCAATCGGCTAATAATCTTGACTTCCGACGCGTACTCCTTGATCCCTTGTTCTGAAGTCTTTGACACCCTTTTAGCTGCCACATGCATACCTAGATCTTTTACAAAACCTTTGTAAACCCCTCCAAAACCACCCTCCCCAAGCTTGTTTTTCTCTACAAAGCCACTAGTTGCCTCAACTAATTCATGGTAAGAGAATCTTTTGGGCCCAATTCCCATTTCAAAATCTTTGTTCATCTCCATACTAAATGCATCTTCCTCCACTTCATCTCCTTGTCTTTTCTTCCTCCTAAGAATATAAAATGCAAAGATTGCAACAATAACAAGTAGACCAATTGATCCAATACTTATGAGTCCTACCATAAGTCCAGTCCCTTTTCCCTTCTTCTTCTCTGAATTCTGGCTCGGACTCGGTGGTGGTGGTGGTGGTGGTGGCGGCGGCTTACTGTTTGATCCATTGCTTTCAGGGCTAGGGGCTGGTGGATGAACTTCTTCATCAACCACAAGTTTTGAACTGTTAAGACTCCAAGATTTCACACTGTTTTTCTCAAACAGGTCTCCAGTCGAAGCTGAAAACCCGAAAATAACGTATTCGGGTAACTTGTCCCGTAAATCAATAATGTAGTAAAGTTCAACTACGTTATCGTCGTCATCAGAGACATGAACACTAAGATTTTTCACAAAAGAATCATACTTTATTAAAGCTTTACAATCTATTCCTGTTGACACATTACTAAACCATTCCTCATACCTAACAGAAGTAAGATTGCTAACATCAATCCCTACATGCTTAGAATATATGAGCTCACTTGGATCCCAAGGATTGTTCCCAAAAGTATCGAATTCCACAGCGACAAATGGATATTTTGTCTCGTTATAAGTTGTTGCATTAACCGGTAGCCCCATGGCACCACCACCCGTTATCACATAATTATTCTCACTAAGGAAGAACGTGAGGCCGTCAGCGTATAATTCTTGCCCGTTTGAATCAATCACGAATGAGAATTGTGTCGAAAAGCTTGCCAGCTCACCAGACTTTTTGTCCCAAAGATTAAGCGATTCGTTGTATATCGCACGGCCTGCTAAACCGGTCCGATTCGAACCAATCTCACTTGGAGTGACTTGGATTCCTTGAGTGGGTGAAATATAGGAATCTTTTTGTGTTAGTATATCTTTGTTCAGATTTTGTGGGGTAATATTTGTAATATTGAAACTGATCGATACAACATGAGGGATCAAGACAAGTAGAAAGTAAATTGAGATGGCCATGAAAAGGATACTTGCTACTATGATATTTGCAAGCTTTTAGATCATGACAATGGTTTTTCTTAGAATTAGAAAAAGTAAACGAGAGTCAATAGTCAATGCAAAATATATCAAGACTTGAAATTCTTATCTTCATTTATTGAATGTCGTCCACTAGCTCTATATTATGTGAATTATTATTCTCTACTTTACAGAACATATAATAATAGAGTAAATTACACGGAGAGTCCCCATTGTTTACCAAAAGTTTTGAATTTGGTCTCTAAGCTCTAAGAATTACCGATAGTTACTAACATTCATACATTATCACGCTTTTAGTCCCTAAGCGTAACTGACGTTAATTTTTTCTGTTAAAGACACACACATGCTCACCACATGAGGGTATTTTTGTCATTTCAGCTTTATCCCTTCTCTTAATCCAAGGTGTTCGATGAAATGTCCATAATCAAGAATTTCAAACAACAAGATACGGTTTAAGAATATTATGAGGAACTTAGTTCTTTCTTTAGTAAACCAGGTTTGTACATATCATGTGTCATTAGTGTCAGGATCGATTAACTATAGAGAAGTTAATAAACACCTTAGATCTAATTGACTATAGAAGTTGCAGCGGATCAACACTATATCAATAAATTAAGAACGATGAACTGTAAATAATAAACGAAAATATTAAGAACACAGTTTCACAAAAAGCTTCAATGTATATTATCGAGTTAACAATACACACGTACGTTTACAATTCGTAAGGAACTATTTATAATAGTCCTTGAAGTTAAACTATTTACCCTAGTTATTCCAGGACTTGATTTACATTCGAATTCTATAGATATACATTGATTTACATACTATAACTATCTCTACGAAGATCTCGGACTTGATATGTTCCATATAAGCTCATCAGTAGTATTCTGCAATCACCAGTAGTAAATACGTAATGTCAGTAGTAACTTTGGTGACCAGTAGTAAGTCCAATATCAACGTCAGTAGTAACTACTATTGATCAGTAGTATCTTCAATAAGCTTTGATCAGTAGTAACTAAGTTATAGTATTTATCAGTATCAACTTCATCAGTAGTAAACATGTTCTGCCCCATCAGTACTAAGTATGATCAGTACTAACTGCAGCATCAGTATTAAGTTGATCTGTGTTTTGCTCCAACAATCTCCCCCTAAACTTATTGATTATCTTTTAATCAATCAAGTTTCTTTTGTTCTTCTTCTTCTTTCCTTCTCTTCTCTAGGGTTCTTTGATTTTGAGCTTTTCTTTGAGCTATAATGTACTTGCTGTTTCTTTTTGTAAAATAATTCAATTTGTTCTGAAACATTACTTCATCATATGGCTTCATCATGGTATTTGTGAATATCTGATACATTGTCTTCTCAGAGTGTGAATATTCTTTTTCATATAAGTACAGTTCACATACTTTTCCAGATTTTTCAAAGAAGTACATTTGAGCAGTTGGAATCACATTCCAAGCATAAACATTTTCTTCACTGGTAAATTGTTCTGGATAGTTGTCTGGATAAAATGCAGCATCTATCATCTTTGTTAAGTATCCAGCTCCAGATTCTTTCCATGATTTCTTGTTCATTCTTGGTTTTCCAATGATCAGTAATTTAATAACATCACTTCTTGAACAGGACCTGATCAATGGTAACCATCCAGTGAATCTCTGCACAACTTTGTCTTCCCTTATGATCTCTATCACATTATTATTCAAAATTCTCCAATTTAGGATAGGATTGTTCTGTAAGGGAGCAACTGGTAGTTCAAGAACAGGAATGACTTGCTCTGTTTTTGACTTCTTTTGAGCACTTTGTTCTTGAGAGACCATCTTTCTTTTCTTTGTTGATGGCTCACCAGTAGTTGAGATACTATCCTTCTTGATTAATTTTGGACTGATTGGGATTAAAGCTTTGACTTTCTTTGTTTCTTCAGCTTCTTGTTCAGCCAAGGCTTTCTTCTTAGCAGAGCAATATTTTTCAATTATAGTCATCATCTTCATTCTTCCAAATGACTTTGCACTATGCCCTTTTGTCTTCAAATACTCAATCATATTGGCCTTCTGTTCAAACACATCATCAGTTTATTCACTTTTAGTTTTCTTGCATTCAGAGACCAAATATTCAAGGCATTGTATATGTTCTTCTTCAACTTGTCTAAGCCTTTTGAATTCTGCCTTTTGAGCTTTTATCTGAATGTCATCTGTTTGAACAGGTATTTGAACAGGGATGTTAATTTCTTGAGTTTTCTTCTTTTTGTTTTCCTCAAGAGCTTGATACATCTCCACTTTCTCCAAATATTTCTTGTGTTTTACCCTCCATCTAGACTGTTTCTCTGATCTGACATGATTAATCTTGTTCACCATTTGATGACCTAAGGCTCTGTTTGGATAGTCTTCATCATAGACTTCTTTTCCTTTTCCAATGCATGCAGATGGAGGAGGTGGAGTGTATTTCATATCAGGTACACCCAAGATCAGAAGTTTTGGATAAAACAGATGTAGTTGATCTTCTGATAAAATTTTAGGGTGTGGAGGAAGTGTACATTCATCTACCTCAAACCAGTTCACATTATCATCAATGTCAGGTATGATAAGTGGCAGATTAGGTGTAGGTGGTTTGGTGATGATTTCAAATCTTTCTCTTTCAATTAGCTCTGGTAGCTGTAATTCTTCCTCTTCAATAGTAACCAGAGTAGTTACTACTGGTGTGACTTCAGGAGTTACTACTGATAGGGCATCAGTAGTATTTGGTGCATTCATTTCCTCTTCCAGACTTACTACTGCTATGATATCAGTAGTAGGAGTTACTACTGATGTTTCTTTTTCAGCTTGTTCTTCCATGGTAGCAGTAGTAATAGGCTCATCTTCAGTAACCATCATTTCTGGGCCTTCATCAACAGTTGTTTCTTTTAAATTTAAGAGAGAGGATGCTGCTGCTGCAATTGATTCATCAATCATGGTTTGAATGTTATCCTTCTCCCCCTTAGTGAGCTCTACTGGTGGAGCCTCACTATCATCAATCTTCTTCTTCAATTTTCTGATGATTTTAGTTTGTTGATGAAGCCTGTGCTCATAGAATCTCATTCTCTTGTTAATGGTGTTCATATGCCTTTTCATTGCAGCCATTATTTTCCCTTGGTTTGTAAGATACTTGAGACAATCTTGTACAGTGGATTCAAGAGAATCCACTTTATCCGTTAATTGTTTTGTTTTAATACTGCCCTCACTCCATCTAGCAAGATCATCGGGCTCACTAACAGGTACATTGGCTTTGAGGTTTTCCATCCTATCCATCAATTCAACAGATCTGCCCACATCACTTCTTGGTGATTCATTGGGTCTTTTAGACATCCTCTTCTTCCTAGAAGAAGCAGAGATGCCCCCTCTTGTGGTTTCTTGGCACCGGGGTCCTTTGAGTAACTCCTCAAATGAGTCATCACTCAAAGTTGCCGAGGTCTGGGTCCTAATGATGTTTTCACTGTCCTGTGCACCCACCTTTGGGGCATCAGTAGTGAAAGCCCTCGCCTCATATCCTCTCTCCTCCTTGGAGGACAACTCTTGGAGCCTGGGGTTTGACTCAATTTGTCCCCTGGTGTCCTTTGAAGAGATTTTCTTTCTTTGATAAATTGTGGAAATGTTTTTGGTTTTATCTGGTAGGTCTTCCACAGAGTGAAGAGTAGCACTCTGCAGATTTATGTCAAGTTCCTGGGACACATTCAGGACTTCTGTTTGAGTTGGTGATTGAGTGACTAGTTGGGGTGGTGTTTGGGCTGTATTTGGGGGTGATGGAATGGGTTGAGGTTCAATTTGGGTTGTATCTATGGTTGAACCCTCTCCAATTTGTGTTTGATCTTTGATCATGTTAGGAAACAAAGGGGTTTCCTTGCCCGAAAATTTAAATTGTTTTCTCATATTTGAGAAAACTTTCTTGTTCAACTCAGGTAGTATGAAAATGTTTTTAGGAGTTGACAAGTTTTGTAATTCACAGTTTATGATATGTTGTAGAAATCTGGGATACATTAAAAATTTAGAAGAACTAAGATTTCCCAACATACCTTCAAAAATCATGTAAGAAAAATTAAATACTTGGTCTGTGCATAAACAGACAACAGCAGAGGCTATTGCCTTATTAAACTCATTCCAAGTACTTCGTTTAGGAGAAATACAATACTGAATAGTATGTACTAAAAATTTCCATTGTGGGGAGAGAAGACCCTTTTGAAAAGTTACTATATTCAGTCTTCCCTCATAACTCATTTTATTTAAAATTTCAGCAATGTATTCCTTAGGAAGAGTAAACATACCCGAATCATCGTGTAATTGTAGATGGTGTCGAATTGATTGTTCTGTGACTGTTATATGCTTTCCATCTACTTTTGATTTGATCATAGATATGGTTGTTCCTTCTGTTTGTTCAGCATTGGTCCAGAAATCCACCAAGTGCTGTTGGTATGCTTTCGGTTTTACAGTTAAAGCGAACTTGATGTATGAGTTCTTTAAAAATTGAACGATTGGTCGAAAGTCTTTAGTACCGTCTGGATTTCGTAAGAAAGCACACATATTATGGAACTCTGAATATTTGAGATCGGTTTGAACGTTGAGAGATTGTAGAGTTGCCATTGTTGTTGAATTTTGTTACAGACTCAGGATTTTTTGATCGTAAGCTAGGGTTTATCGAGAGGATTTAGCAAATCGAAGTGAAGATAATGCTAAATTAATCGACTGCCGCCTTTTATATCTTTCGATTTATCCTGCAAAACGACTAAAATGTCCTTCGAATCATAACATAACGGTTATTTTCATGGGGGTTAGTTTGGTAATTGTGATTCTGAAAGACCAGTAGTAAATAAGATATCAGTAATAAAACATCAGTAGTATTTACTAACATCAGTAGTGACTAAGGATTTTGACATCAGTAGTAACTCTAGACATCAGTAGTATTTACCAACACACAAGACCAGTAGTATATGTGAATACCAGTAGTACTGACTTACCAGTAGTATTTATGTAAACCTAATACACACCAGTAGTAATGAACTACCAGTAGTATTTTGTGCACATGCCTACAATCAGTAATACAGATCTACCAGTAGTAAAACACTTAATCAAATAAATAATATTTTACAACAATAACTTTACACATGATTTTAAGTGAGATTTTAATTTATCAAAATCATTCCAATACTGCTAACCAAGAAGTTGAATCTTCCTACATCAAATGCTTTTGTAAAAAGATCTGCTAATTGATCATCAGTATGAATTTTAACCACTTTGATTAATTTCTTTTCATTGCAATCTCTTATAAAATGAAATCTTATTTCAATGTGTTTGGTTTTAGAGTGTTTTACTGGATTGTTCACAATACTAATAGCACTTTGATTATCAATAAAAATAGGAGTTTTAAGGATAGAGATACCAAAGTCTAGAAGCTGATTTTGAATCCAGAGTACTTGAGCACAACAAGCAGATGCAGCTACATATTCTGCTTCAGCAGTTGATGTTGATACATTTGTTTGCTTCTTACATTGCCATGACACCAGTCTTGATCCAAAGAATTGACATCCACCAGTAGTGGACTTTCTATCTTGACATTCACCTCCATAGTCACTATCTGTGTAGGCTATGAGTTCAAAGGGTGAATCATGTGGATACCATAGACCTAGTTATGGTTTGCCTTTCAAGTATCTGAATATTCTTTTAACAGCCTGCAAGTGTAGTTCCTTGGGTCTTGCTTGATATCTTGCACACACACAGACACTATATATAATGTCAGGTCTTGATGCAGTTAAGTACATCAAAGAGCCTATCATTGATCTATATAAGTGTTCATCTACATCCTCCCCCTCAACATCAGGATGTAGGTGTTTGTGTGTTTCCATTGGTGTACTTGCACTTTTACTGTCTTTCAAATCAAACTTTTCCAAGATGTCTTTGACATATTTTGATTGATTTATCAAAATACCATCTGTTCTTTGATTGACTTGGAGTCCAAGGAAGAAGTTCATTGGACCCATAGAGCTCATCTTGAATTTAATCTGCATCAGTTCTTCAAATTCTTTGCATAATAAATCATTGGTTGAGCCAAAGATGATATCATCTACATAGATTTGTACTAGTAGTATATCATCTTTGACTTTCTTTGTAAATAAAGTTTTGTCAATGGCTCCTCTTTTAAAGTTTTTCTTCAATAGGTATGAAGATAATGTGTCATACCATGCTCTTGGTGCCTGATGTAGGCCATATAGAGCTTTATCTAGTTTGAACACATAATCACCATGTTTTGGATCTTCAAAACCTGGAGGTTGGCATACATAGACCTCTTCTTCAATCTTCCCATATAGGAATGCACTCTTCACATCCATTTGATAGACCTTGAACTTCTTGAATGAAGCATATGCTAGAAATATTCTTATGGCTTCAATTCTAGCAACAGGAGCATATACTTCATCATAGTCTATTCCTTCTTCTTGAGTGTATCCTTGGGCTACAAGTCTGGCTTTGTTCTTGATCACTATACCTCTTTCATCTTTCTTGTTTCTGAAGATCCATCTTGTTCCAATGGCTCTTTTTCCTTTGGGTAGAGGTACAAGTGTCCAAACAGCTTGTAACTTAAATTGAAGGAGTTCCTCTTGCATTGCCTCAATCCAGTTTGAGTCCTTCATTGCTTGTTGGATCTTCTTTGGTTCATCCTGAGACAAAAAGCATTCAAACATACACTCATTAGCAATTAGACTTATGTTACACATGTTTGCAGTTAAGCTTTTATTTAATTTGCTTCTTGTTTGTAGTGGTGAGTTAACATCACTTAGAACAAGGTCTAATGGATGGTTCTTCTGAGTCCTTGTGGTTGTAGTTTTATCAACTACTAGTTGATTTTCAAGATTGGACTCATTTGTCTCAGGCAGTTGTTCCTCTAGTGATCATTCATTGTCATAGATGTTTGGTTCATCATCATCTTGGTCAGAGTTACTACTGCTATTGTCTTCATTGAGATCAGTAGTGTTGTTGTTACTGGTATCAGTAGTATCTTGAGAATCTAGGTTATTGTTAGGACCAGTACTATTTTGAGTACTATTACTGGTATCAGTAGTATTTGAATTACTACTGTCCTTATTCTCAGAGTTTCTACTGGTTTCAGAATTTGAGTTATTACTGTCCTCAGTATTAACTATTGGAGCAGTATTAACTACTATGTATCTCATCTCCTCTTGACCAGTATTAACAGATGATGTTCCTTCCTTTTGAGTGTGACAATTTGAATTTCCTGCATTGAAGTCCATGTTAGAATTAAAGGATTTGGTTAGATTGTCTATATTAAATAGCCAATCTGGACCATTTCCTTGTTCATTAGAAATATTTTCATTAAAGGATACATTGATGCTTTCTTCAATTATCCTTAGTCTTTTGTTGAATACTCTGTATGATTTGCTTTGAGTAGAATATCCCACAAAGATTCCATCATCAGCTTTGCAGTCAAATTTACCAATTTGTTCTCTTGTAATCAGAATAGTACAAGGACAACCAAATGATTTTAAGAAACTTATGGAAGGTATTCTTTTATTAAAAAGTTCATATGGTGTTTTAAAATGTGGCTTCACTATTAATACTCTGTTCTGAACATAACAGGCAGTATTAACAGCTTCTGCCCAAAAAGTGATTGGTAATTTTGAATCTGCTAACATTGATCTTGCTGCTTCAATGATGGTTCTATTTCTTCTTTCAGCTACACCATTTTGTTGTGGAGTTCTAGGTGAGCTGTATTGCCTGTCAATACCTTTAAGATCACAAAAGTTAATTAAGTTAGCATTTTTAAATTCTGTGCCATTATCACATCTTATGGCTTTAACTTTTTGATCAGATGTGTTCTCCAGTTTGACAATTAAGTTCTTTATGAGTTCACTTGTTTCATCCTTTGTCCTGAGAAAGAAAACCCATGTATATCTGGAAAAGTCATCAGTAATAACAAGACAATATTGTTTCTTTCCAATACTCATTACATTTGTAGGTCCAAATAGGTCCATATGTAAGAGCTGCAAAGGAACAGAAATAGAGTTCACAGATTTGGACTTATGAGAAGTCTTGTGTTGTTTACCTTTTAGGCATGCAACACAATGATGATCACACATGAATTGTTTTTGAGGTAGTCCAATGACCAAATTTCTCTTTACTAAGTTGTTCATGTTTTTGAAATTTGTGTGACACATCCTTCTATGCCATAGTTCTGATTCAGTGGTTATTGCCTTGGATATAAAACAGTTGACCTCATTTGAAGAAATGAGTTCTCCCCCTATATCTAGGCAATACACATTGTTTCTCCTTGGAGTTCTTAAAACAACATATTTTTCATCTAAAATAAAGTCAAGAGAAAGAATGATACACTCAATGTCTGTGAAAAGAATTTTATTCTTTTTATCACACACTTGAGACACACTGACAAGATTGTATTTTAGTTCAGCTACATAAAATACATCATCAAAGGTAATTTTGCCATTAGTAACAGTACCTTTACCTGTAATCTTACCTCCCTGTGGGTTCTCACCAAATGCCACATATCCTCCATCAAATGACTTGAAATCTTTAAGAATTTGCAGATTTCCAGTCATGTGCCTTGAGCATCCACTATCAATATGCCATGTTCTTCCTTCTTCTGGGATCTGAATGCTCTGCACAAGTGAGTAAAGGATTAGTTAAGTTTAGGAACCCAAGCTTTATATGTCTTGGGTTCATCCTTTGAGAAATAAGCTTTTGGGGATTTAACTTTAAACATTTTTGGTACCCATACTTGTTTATTACTGGTGTTTTGTTTTACTACTGCCCTTTTTAAAGTATTACTGGTGTGAGAATTTTCTACTGATCTTGGTTTATACCCGTGATTTTTAGCTTTTGAATGCTTTACTACTGATGGACCAGTAGTATTTGGGTACTTACCATGTTTAGAATGACCAGTAGTGTTTTTAGGGTTGACACCAGTATTATTTTTGAAAGTTGGTTTGGGAGCAGTAGTATTTTTGTAATTAGGGTTTTTACCAGTAGTGTTTTGGTACTGGTACCATACAGCATTATAATTTGGGTTAACACCAGTAGTAAAATTATTAAAGTTTTTACTGGTGTTGGAAAATTTAAAATATTGTTTATTTTGATTGGATTTTCCATTGTTCTTAAAGTAGTTGCTGTTCTTTGGGCTTCCAACTCTTCTGTTTTGCACAAATCTTGGTGCACTTCTTCCAAATCTTGGTGTTTCAGCAATTTGAGTTTTTGTTTTATTTACTACTGAAGGGCCAGTAGTATCTTTTAACTTCTGTGTCTTTGCTTTTTCTTTAAAGATTTTAAATTCTCTTAACTCTTTGCAGTTTATTGGATTGAAGTGACAATACTTTGCTAAATGATTTACTTTGTTGCAAATAACACATTTTAATTTATTATCTTGAGCCTTTATGATTTTTCTTTGTTCTAAGAGTTGATTCCTATTTCTTTGATTTCCCCTTTTTAGAATTTTGGGTATATTTTCTGCATCATATTTAGGAGATTCATTTGGACTTTGTGCTGTGTGAAAACTTGTATCAATTGATTTTGGTGATTCAGTTTGAGAAATTGTAAATTCAATTGATTGATCATCATCAGAAGAATCATTTGATTCAGATGTTTCATTAATTGATTGAGATTGATTTTCAGTTTTTAATTCATTAATGATTCTTTCTGAACTGTTTTTAAGTGGTGGAATGATTTTATATGGATGTGGTACAGCATGATATCCCACCCATGAACAACTTTTTCTGTAGTTTGATTGTTAGTTAGTTCATCAAGAATTTTAGTACTTCTTTCAAACTTTTTAATTGTTAATTTATTTTGTTCAATTTCAAGCTGACATTCTTCTAATTTACTTGTTAGTTCTTTATTTTTTATTTCATAAAACTCTTTCTCATCCACAGCCTGAAGCAATTCTTCCTTTATCCTTTGATCAATCATCTGGTACACCTTTATTTGATGTTCTTGATCAGCAATCACACTATCAAACTCATGATTTCTTCTGACTGCTTTTGCTAAATCTTCATTTAATTTAGTGTTTTCTTTTTCTAGATTTTTAACAATTTTAATGCATTCAGAAGTACAAGGTTTAGGTTTTACCTCAGTTTTGTTGTCAGTAAAGGCCATTAGAGCTTGATTTTGAGAATGCTCTTCTGCTTGGAAGCTCCAGTCATATCCTTGTCCTTGTTGTGAAACAAGAGCAGTTGATTTTGATCTTTTGTCTGGCTGAGGACATTCTTTTGCAAAGTGACCAAGGTTGTTACAGTTGTAACATTTGACTTTAGTTTTGTCAAATCCAGCTTTGTCACCTTTGTTGTAGTTGAGGCTTGTCCTACCAGTCCTCTTTAAGAATCTTTTGGTCCTTAGGCTCAGCATAGCCATCTGCCATTTAAGATCCATCTCCTCAAGATCATCTGGATTCAATTGTTCCAAGTCATCACTAATCAGTGCAGTATGCACATGACTAGTGAAGAAGGATTCTCTTGCAGTACCCTCAGAATCTGCAGCCTTTCCTGTGGAGTTTTCCTGACCTTGACCTGTACTGGATACAAATGCAGCATTATTAGAAGAAATAGAAGGGTTCTTTTGATTTTCCTCAGTTTCAAATACTCTGAGATCATTGTAGAGTTCATCCAACTCCTTTTCTTCTAGTGCATCTCTTTGTCTATATACCACTGTATACATGGCCCATTCTTCACTAAGAGACCTCAGGAACTTCATGTTGACATCTTCTTGATCCATCTTGACCCCAACTTGGTTAAGTTCACCAATTAGTTTGTTGAATCTGTCAAACACTTGAGTGAGTGTTTCATTGGGTTTTCCTTTGAAATTTTCAAAGTCTTGTTTAAGAACAGACTTCATGTTCCTCTTGGTACTCTTTGTCCCAACGAATCTCTTCTCCAGTGCTTCCCAAAGCACCTTTGCATCATCATACTCAACAAAGAGATGTTGATAGTCATTAGGAATGGCCAGTAGGAGAGTGCTTAGAGTTTTGAGTTCGATTCCCTTGTCTTTCTTCTCCTTCTCACATTTAAGTTTGTCTGCCTCAGTTGCAGAGCTGCTTGCTTGACCAGGACCAGTTTTGTTTCCTTCAAGGACAACTTCCCACATGGAGTAATCTGTAATAAGCATGTATTGCTTAATGCGATTATTCCACATCCCAAAGTTGTTGGGAGTGAGTATAGGAATTTTGTTGGCCTGAGTGCTTTCATTGTTATCAGTCATGATTAACAATGTGTGTGTTTTAAATATTAAAACTTTTTGTTGTTCTTAACAAATAGTAGATCTAGAACCAATATGCTCTGATACCACTTGTCAGGATCGATTAACTATAGAGAAGTTAATAAACACCTTAGATCTAATTGACTATAGAAGTTGCAGCGGATCAACACTATATCAATAAATTAAGAACGATGAACTGTAAATAATAAACGAAAATATTAAGAACACAGTTTCACAAAAAGCTTCAATGTATATTATCGAGTTAACAATACACACGTACGTTTACAATTAGTAAGGAACTATTTATAATAGTCCTTGAAGCTAAGCTATTTACCCTAGTTATTCTAGGACTTGATTTACATTCGAATTCTATAGATATACATTGATTTACATACTATAACTATCTCTACGAAGATCTCGGACTTGATATGTTCCATATAAGCTCATCAGTAGTATTCTGCAATCACCAGTAGTAAATACGTAATGTCAGTAGTAACTTTGGTGACCAGTAGTAAGTCCAATATCAACGTCAGTAGTAACTACTATTGATCAGTAGTATCTTCAATAAGATTTGATCAGTAGTAACTAAGTTATAGTATTCATCAGTATCAACTTCATCAGTAGTAAACATGTTCTGCCCCATCAGTACTAAGTATGATAAGTACTAACTGCAGCATCAGTATTAAGTTGATCTGTGTTTTGCTCCAACAATTAGTCTCTTCATTTACGAACCCAAAACCCTTTCGGATGCCTACTGTTTGGCTAAGTTGCAAGAAACGACTAACAATCTCATGAAGAGGAAGAACAATCCACTATTGTTACCTACTCTTAAACTTAAGGATTCAAATGAAGTGAACAATCCACTTAGTGAAGTTGAAAGAAAATAAGAAAGATAATGAAATGGAACCAAAGGATTCAAGTAATGTAGAACACACAAACATTAGATTAATGGCTCTTCCTAAGCTTGTTAAAAACGAAGATCAAATTAATGAAATTGATTCAGTTGGTTATTATTCTCTCGAGTGTGACAATTCAGTTGAAGAAACAAAAATCAATTTTATAAAGAAAAAGTTGAATCTACATTTGCTAAATTCTACATGGTTGTTTGATGCATCTTCACACATGAATGATAAAAGTGTACAAAATGAAAATTTTGATGATTTGGATAAAATATTTATTGTGGGATAAAACTTTAATTAACTTCATATAAGGAAGTGGTATTGGTTGAAAAGGTGAGTTTGATAGAAGAATATTATGGGATAAATCAAAAGTTCAAACTCTCACATCTAATGATCCAGACAAAGTTTTCCCTATTTTTTTCAAAATCAAAAGTCTAAACTCTTAAAATCTTTGTGCTAAATATAAGCCTGACAATTGTCTAAGATTATCTTATTTTCAGACTTAAAAGTTACCTCTTGACAAAAGATGTCAAATAGATTTGTTCTATTAACTGTCCTAATTGGAACATGGAGGTCACTACCAAGCCAGCTTTCCTTTTTGCTTTTTACATGATATGATCTTAGGGTTGTGATTGCTTTGCATGGCTTTCTTTATACACCACATTCATCATATCATATCTTCCTTATATAAACCTACTCAAACAGTACCTCAAGATCATACTAAAAAACAATTGTTTAGCTCTAAGTGACCAAAATGATTCACATTTTATTGATCCTTTGCTCTCTCTTCACTTTCTCAACTCATGCTGCGGTCCAAGACTTTTGTGTAGCCAACCTAAAAGGTCCAGAAAGCCCGTCGGGCTATTCTTGCAAGGCGTCGACTGTTGTCACAGTCGACGACTTCGTGTCAACGGGCCTACGTTTCTCGGGCAACATGTCCAACATCATCAAAGCAGCCGTGACTCCAGCTTTCGCAGCCCAATTTCCGGGTGTAAACGGGCTCGGGATCTCCATAGCCCGATTGGACATAGCCCCCGGTGGTGTGGTCCCAATGCACACACACCCCGGTGGTTCTGAGCTCCTTTTGGTGACACAAGGGTTCATTCAAGCCGGTTTTATCTCATCGGCTAATTCGGTTTAAGTTAAGACCTTAAAAAAGGGCGATATTATGGTGTTTCCGCAAGGTTTGTTGCATTTTCAAGTGAATGCGGGTGGTGTTACTGCGGTTGCGTTTGCGAGCTTTAGTAGCGCGACACCTGGCTTACAAATTACCGATTTCGCACTTTTTGCGAACGATTTGCCATCTTCGTTGGTGGAGGCAACTACTTTCCTTGATGATGCCACAGTGAAGATGCTCAAGGCAGTTCTTGGTGGAACAGGATAATATTAATAATCCTATATATAGTCATTTGGGCACCATTTTTTGTGTTGTATTTACCTAATGATTAGTTCATGGCATTCATTAGTATAATTAATGCATGTAATTCTATTTTCTATATAATGCTATATTTCCTATATATAGTTTAGCCTGGTGGCTTGAAGAAACCATATCCTGATTTGTATTTCAATGGTCATAATGAAAGTTGAAATTTTAATAATCAACTTATGTTTTATAATGTGTAGAAGGCTTTAACACTTGATACCGTCAACTAAATTGTTAGACACGATTTTGCGACGAAGATATGGGGCATCCTTGGTCACTAACTAAATTACTTTTATTAAATAAAAAAGTATTTGAAAACAAATAGACCTGAAATAATCCTACGCAAATCCTTCGCAATTTGGATTTCGAACGATTGTTATTATTATTTTAACAAAAGTCCGTTCGCAATTCCCACTGGATTTATGATGATAGTCATTAATAATATTTTAAAAAAAAGATGTAATATAGCCCGTTACAAATCTTTTAGTAAATAGATCAATTTCCGACATAATACCTACCATTTTAAAACATATAGAATTTCCGTTGGAATTCCCTCCGAAATTTATATACTTCTATTTACCAACGAATTGTCAACAGAGTTTCCACTAGACACAAATTGGTCGCTAATATGTCACTGACATAATTTTAACTTGTGGGCCATATGAAGTACGTGACGGTTTCGTTGTGGGTGTTTCCATAGCCATATGATAAATGTTTATATATAGACTGAACTGAACTCATGACCTGATCTAATAAATCATTATAGATAGGGGCGTTCGTTTGGACGGTTTGGTTTTATCTGAACCAAATAGGTGAAACCAAATAAAATCCGGTTTTCAAAAGTTTAAACTGAACCGTCCAAACTAATTCAAAAACCAAACCGATCCGAACCAAATAACAATTTGGTTGGTTTGGTTTTATCCATTTGGTTTTTCCTTAGAATTTTTAAAATATTCCAAAAGTATATAATTTAAATAATATTAAGTTCATATGTAAAATTCTAAATGATAAACTACTTTGTACATAAAAACAAGTCTAATTCATAGCTTGTGACATTTACAATCATATATGCAAAAAAATTGACGTCAACTTTATCAAAAACTCTAAAAATATTGGTAAATCACCAACTGATACAATATAAAATGGAACAAGTGTTAGTATATAAATCAATTTACTATCAGAACTGTAAAGAAAAGGGAAAATATAATTGCTTACAATGGAAACCAACAAGTGTTAGTAGATAAATCAATTTACTATATATTACTATTCGGTTTTTTTGGACAATCGGTTTTCACAACGGAAACCAAATCCAATCCGAAATCCAAACTATTAATTTGGTTCAAGTCCAAACCGATCCAAATAACCAAATAACCAATCCAAATAGTCTGATCCAAAATGTCCAATTAAACAATCCGATTATATCCGAACAGTGAACACCCCTAATTATAGACGTACTTATCACTAGATTATCAAAAAAATAAATATTTTTCTGGAGTAATTAAAAATAAATATTTTTATTGTATTCCAAAGTCCAATACTGTTACAACATCACTACTCAATAACCAAGAGATGATAACATGCTAACGCAACTTTCCAACTTGATTTAAAGTGGAGTCATACAATTGGCTGAAACCAAAACCAAAACAATATATGTTTGTTCTTTCTTTTTAAAAGCATATTCTCATTTATAATGGTTTATTCAGATGACTCAGCTTTACTAGTGTTATATATAACCTAGTTGTTTTCGAACTTTCATTGGTCATCTGTTAAATACTTACTTAAAGAAGGAATTGAATTCGTGGACTTTAAGAGATTATTTCAAACATCATTACCGTTAAAGTTATCATCGTAAAGAGTTGAAAACATAAACATTGTCAACTGTGCTATAATTTATTTATAAAGATTACGACTGAATCAAACAGCCTGCAATGCCTAATAGATTTATAACATAATGTGCCTAATAAGTTAAATACTAACTTTTTGGTTGGAGTATCTTAAGGAATATACTAGTTTGTTATGTTTATTAAATAAGAAAGCCTTTGAATATAAAGCCTATTTTCGATTTAATAATTATTTTTTCCTATTAGAATGGCTCCCACATAGCTGGGATGGGGTTTATTAGTTAGTGAGCTATTATGGAACAAAAAAAGTCAATCGCGATGATGAACCGACCCTAAATTTATTAAACTTAAACAAAGGGTTTTTAATTTTTATTTATCTTATCTCACATAACAAATATACTTCTATTTAATACTTCCTCAATATCAAAATAAGTGAATCACTTTAAAGTTTACATTTTTTAAGGCAAAATAATGTAATAAGAGATTAGTGAAATTAAATGAGGTAATTAGAATGGATAGTCCCCACATCTTGTACTATTTTGTTGTTTTTATAGGAAGATGGCAAAAATAGATGAGTTTCACACATTTAATGATCTTTAAAGAGAGATAAGTAAGGGTAAATAAGTAATTTTAAATATAAAAACTTACTAAATAAGATAAATTATTAAAGTGATTCACTTATTTTGATACAACCTAAAAAGGAAAGTGATTCACTTATTTTGACACGGAGGAAGTATTTGTAGGTGTTTAGTAATTATATAGTAGCCTTTTTCTAGTTTGGTAATCGAAAATGATTATGTGTCACGTCTGGGTCATTAACCGATCTGACAAGTAGATGGTGTGATCTGACAAGTTGATGGTGTTATGGTGACCTATTGAGGCCGCAAATGACATATCATCGTTGTCCCAATCGGGTCATAAAAAGATGGCTTTGTATCATGTATGGGTCGGTTATTAGCATATAATCAAATTACCATGTCATTAGATTATCAAATGGTCTAAATCGTACACAAAGTGGTTTTTTTAGCAATTCAGTTGAACTTATATTTCCACAATAATTATACATTGACAAATATAAAATATAAGTTATTATTTAATGCATTTTAAAAATATGCATACACAAATAGCTGATATCACTTGCATCAATCCACCACAATGTAAGAAAGTATCCGCTGTTTTTCTAAAAATCATGATTAAATTTCAAGTTACACTAGATATACCATGGTTAAAAGACAACGAATTTTTTTTATTTAAATCTTAATTATATAGTAAGTATTTTTTTTATATACAATAGTTAAGAATAATAATAATTTTAGGTCGTTAAAAGTTTAATCTTTACTAGCGAAAATACTTTAAGGCCTCGAGTTCGAACCCTGGAAGTAACAAAACTATACTTCCTTATGGCTACAAAGATTCACCACAATGACTTTAGGCTATATGTAAAACAAGTGGTTACGCTAATCGGCTTACAAAAATGTTTAAAAACTTATGTTAAAAAAAAAGTTGCACCAATTGTATATATTGTAAACCATTATGATGTAATCTCATAAAATCAATGGTTTTAAAAACCCCAATTGTATATATTCTAAACCAGACAAGATATGACGACAGAACCAGGCCATGAATTTTTTATAACCTAGGAATCAGTAAACTAAAACAATAACACCTCCCTAATTTACTAAAAAATCCTATAAAAAGACAGACTGCCGTCTTGATTAAAATTTTAAATCAAATAAACCCAATTAAGAGGTCTACAACATTTTTCAATTAGCTATCTCATTTTGTCATTTACTTAAATATAACTAAATTAATAATTAAATAAGAAACAAGATAGCAATTACCAATAGAAAACACCATAGCATCCAAAAAACAGCACATCAACCTCACATGTATTATTATTAATATTAATATTATTATTATCCAATAACAAACAACCCTTACTTTCTATTTATTCTCATCCAACCTCTAATCACACACACACATAATTACACCTTAGTTTCTTCAAATTAAGATCCAATGATGAAGCAAGACTCGTTGTTCTTACCTTACTTACCCCTAAACACAACCCTAATGTCGGAACCCGCATTGTTTTGTGAGCCCGATCCCGACCTTAACTCGGGTCAAATCTTGGATTGGTTAGAAGATTCGCTACCGTGCTTGCCGTCTATCCTAGACGATATATACGGTTCGACCGATATCATCGATGATCCTTGGTGGGGTTTGGAACTTATTGATGCTAATACTATTTTTACTCCAAATAACTTTACAACTACTTCACCCGAGGTTGATCTAGTAACCACCTACGATCCGCCACATGGCGAGCCAGTATCCGAGCCGTCAAAGAAACGGAAAACACCGGAAGACTGTGTGCCGGCACCACAGAGGAAAAAAACAAGTGGAAACAAAAAGGGAAATGGAAAATCAACAAAGGGTGATGTTAATAGTGGTAACAAAACAGGACGATGGGCCGAACAGTTGTTGAACCCGTGTGCCACAGCGATAGCCAATGGAAACGTGACACGTGTCCAACATTTTTTATTTGTTCTCAAAGAACTCGCTTCACCAACCGGAGACGCCAATTACAGGCTGGCGTCTCACGGTATGCAAGCCCTCATCCGCCACCTGTCATCCGCCACCGACTCTCCCGCAAAAGTGGTGGTCCCCGCTACTTGTTTCGCCACATCAGCGCCTAAATTCTTCCAACGATCTTTAATCAATTTTAACGACATCAATCCATGGTTCACAATACCTAACAACATTGCCAATAATGCCATCCTTCAAGTGTTATCAGAGCAGGACAATTGTTCGTGTGTTACTACTCTTCACATACTCGACATCGGTGTCTCACACGGGCTACAATGGCCCACGCTTCTAGAAGCTTTGAGCCGCCGGCCCGGTGGGCCACCACCGTTGGTTCGACTCACCGTGGTCCCACCAACCACCGACAACCACCAAATTCCATTTGCTAACTGCCCACCGGGTTACGATTTCACCACGAATATTCTTCGTTACGCAAAAGACGTTAACGTTAATCTACAAATCAACAAACTAGAAAACCGCCCTTTGCAAAATCTAAACTCAAATATCATCAATTCATCGTGTGACGAAACGTTAATCATATGCGCTCAGTTTAGATTACATTCCTTGAACAACAAGAAACCCGACAACCGAACAGAGTTCTTGGAATTGATTCGAAACATGGACCCAAAAGGCGTGATTTTGTGCGATAACAACATGGATTCCGACAACAAATTTGATTCACAATTTTCGGGAAGTTTAGACTACTTGTGGAGTTTTTTGGACTCAACAAGTGTGGCATTCAAAGGGAGAGATACGGAAGACCGGAAGCTTCTAGAAGGCGAAGCTGCAAAGGCGTTGATTAAGCCGTGTGAAATGAACGAAACAAAAGAAAAATGGGGACAAAGGATGAATAATGTCGGGTTTTTAGAGACACCATTTGCGGATGATGTTATGGATCAAGCTCGTGCTTTGTTGAGAAAGTACGATAATCATTGGGAAATGCGAGTTGACGAGAAAGACGGATCTTTGGGGTTATGGTGGAAAGGCCAATCGGTTTCGTTTTGTTCGTTATGGAAAATAGATGCAAAAATTAGCGGATTTTGGAATGATTTAGTCGAATAATAAGACGAATTGTTGTGTTTTTGTATTAGGTGTTTTATCTCTTCTTGTGCAGTTGAAAGGAAGTTGTCATTAACATTTTTTAGATAAATATAACAGAGTTACATATCATACTTATATCGAGCGCCTTTAAGACATAACTTAATTTAATAAATCTACGTAGATGTGCACAAGAAAACCAGTTATCGAACCAGAATACTTTCAAAACTGGTTTGGGACCAGTTTCAACCTCATCCAACCAGGTTACAAACCGCCAGACCTTTTTAACCAAGTTCAAGGTACTAAAATTATCATGACTTTTATCTTTTACATGTTAAATAAATAAAACTAAAATTT
Organism: Calendula officinalis; assembly: GCA_963853835.1. NCBI lineage: Eukaryota > Viridiplantae > Streptophyta > Magnoliopsida > Asterales > Asteraceae > Calendula > Calendula officinalis. The sequence goes on from OY970828.1 coordinate 77,481,805, forward strand.
AGCCAAAAAAATACAGGATTGAAGTCGTCCTAAAAATATTAAATTGTCTTATTATAAGTAGTTATTATTATTTAAAAGATAATCATATTTTTATGTCAACTCAGTCCGACTAGACTAACCTTCGATCCCAACTAGTCCAATTTAATAGGAATCAGCTTAAAAAATAACGATACCTTTTTGTTTAAATTTAATGAAAAGGACAAATACTACACTCCAAGCTCTTTAAAAGTTAAAACAAACGCCAAATTTCTAGTCACTATAGGTTAATTAGTAGACTTTCTTAGTTTTAAAAGTAATAACGACAACAATCCGTATAAATGAGAAAATAAAACTAAACTTTAATATTGTACTTATTATACTTCCTTCGATTCAAAACAAGTGCTACACTTTCCATAAATGGATAATTCAAAATAACTGCTACACTTTCCATAAATGACAAAAAATAATAGGACTCACACCCACTAACTATCTACTTTAACAAAGTGAAATGACTCATTTATCCTTACTTTTTACTTTTAAACATCATTAACCTCACTTTATTCAAAAGGTGTGGGACCCATTATCCACTAATCATACAATTAATCTAATTTAACCATCATTACACTATTTTGCTTCAAAAACCGTGAAAGTAGAAGTGTAACACTTATTTTGAATCGGAGGAAGTATTTGCGAGGTGTATAAAACTAGTTGTTTATACATGCATCATTAGACTATCTTATAAGCCTATGCAAAATTGCAAATTGGACCGAGAACCAGACGGAACAGCTGAATCAAACCAGATAGGACTATACTAATCCGGTCCTTGATTTTAATTTTTATGCAAAATCAGTTCTCAGTCCACTATTCAAAACCAAAAAAAAATCTATTTCGGTCTCATAAAAGACATCATCGGTTCGGTCCTGCTAAGACCATTTTGTCTGTTCTCGATTCGTTTCCGAGCAGTTCGATTCGATTATTTAACCGTGCACACTTCAAAGTATTTTAATTTTCAACTGAAAAAAATATGGTAATTTTGATCAACTTTAAGTTTTAACTAAAGGTAACAACTAACAAATATACATATCTACAAATTTTGTATCTATTCAATTATTGGTACCTAATCGTATATCCTAACAGAACTTCGAATCCTCTGTCTACAAACAAGGGCATTTTGGACAGCTGTCCTTCTGGAACATCAGCAGCAGCGTTTTGTTGTTGGATTTGTCTTTGTTGTCTCCCCTGTTTCAACTTTTTCCAATTCCTGAGATAATAGATAAATATTGATGAGAAATGAGGTCAATTTTATAAAATAAGTCCCTGTAATTTGCAACTTTTGCAGGTTTAGTCCTTGAAATGATAAAAAAATTACACTTGAACAGTTTTATGCATCAAAAGTACAGTTTGATTGTTTTTTACCCGTTTCTTCTTAAGCTATCTTTTTTCAAAAAAAAAAATTAACCTTTTGACCCGTTAAAATAAAACATAACTCGAATCACTTTCTTTCTTTTTTAACCTTAAAAGATTAAATATATTTGTAAGGAATTCAGTTACAAGAGGTACAGTACCTTACAACAGCATAACCAAGGATGGCAGTTGCCAATGAACCAATAACAATTGCACTCCATAATAAAACTTTTGTCCTAAAATCGAGTTTAGCTACCATCTGATCTTTGTTCATATTTGATCTAATCAATACAAATCAATAGGTTAGTTAGTCAGTTAGTTAGTTAGTTAAATGCATTTCAGAAATTAAAAAGATTCTTACAGAAAAAAAGGTAGATCCTTGGAAGCCATCATTTCAGGTATTCCATTTTTGAAGCTGACAGTACCAACTGCTGTAATTTCCTTTCCAACTGGTAGAATTTTCTCTTTATCCAGAAGCCCAACCTTCAACAGCAACAAACAAGATATAAAATCAAACAAAAAAGTGAAGAAAAAAAAAACTGATAAAACAATGTGTAATTCTGGACTTACAGGGTACCCATGACAAAAAAATACTTGAAGAAAATTGTAAGGAGAAGCAGTTATAGGCTGCAAACTGTCAGTGTTGTAAAAATCGGTCTTGGCGGCCGCCTAGGCGCTTGGCGGTCGGCTGCCGAGTGAAAAATTGCCTAATCGTTGGAGTTTGAAGGTTTTGGTCAAACTCGGTCCTAATCGGTCCTTGGCGGTCCTTGGCGGTCAAAAAAATGGTGATGAAGAAGATTAGTGTGGGCTTGTTTTTTTGTTTCAGTCGTTATGTTGCAGAGGAAAAAAGACGGCAATGAAGAAATTAGGTTTTCATTGGTATATTAATTGATAAATAAGTTGGAGTGGGCCTGTTTTAGAATGATAGATTGGTTGGGCTCATTATTGGGCTTCTTTTTGTTATATTTCATAACACCCTGATCCAACTTGAGTTTCCTAAATCCAGTATTCAAACTTATTGTTCGTATTTTATATATTGTTATTGACTAATTTAGTTATTTTGTTAAGATATTATATATATTTTTCTAAAGAAATTAATTTTCTTTGTATTTAATAGTACCCGCCTAGAAACCGATTAATCGCCGTCGAGACCGATTAATCGCTTGAAGGTGGTCGACCGCCGAGGTACCGCCGAGCGATTTTTACAACATTAAATTGTTGTATACAATTGTAAGAGGTAAAGGATGATTTGATCCATCCAAGTTTATGGACAGATAATCAGATTGTGGCCACATACCTCCATCAACAAGAACAAAAGGAACCTGTTAATGAAGAAATTACTGATGTGTAACAAACTAACAACTAATTAAGTAACTAGAAGTAACAAGAATTTTGAAGTTACTGTTCTTATTGATGAAGATTCCTGCTCTTTCCAGTGTTTTGTATTAAACAAGGAACGAAGAGCTGAAGGTCATCCAAACAATCCTCTCCATTCATTGTATATACACTGCAACAATTCATGATATTTCGCATTCTAAACTGAAAATATGTAGCACGATATATGATATAAGCAATGCATCAATTCTATAAGCAAATTAATAGAAGTTCATTAGTTGAGCAATTTTTCATAACATACTAACTTCAGATACTGTAAATCATCATTCATCAAACGTCTAATATACCAGAGCATATAAACAGAATTTGAGTAGGTTCATGTTTGATAAAAGAAAAATCATTGATTATATGCAATACGTATACCGTTTTCGTCCTCTGCAAGATAACCGCCTTCTCGTTAGACTCATGAGAGACCAAAACTTTTTGTTTCTTCGAATTGCCATTAACAACAGATTTCGTCTCCACAACTCCTCGAACGATTACGAGCTTCTCATCACTAGAAGCAATCGTACTTTTATCGTGATCGGAAGTATTAGGGAGAACAGAACGGAGATCAGAGACGCTGACGGATGGTGCTTTCTTCACTTTGTTTAAGGCGGATGAGGTCGTCTTGAACTTGAGAACGCTGCGGACTGCAATGTACGCTAAACCTAGACCTAGAACTGCGCCATCGGCAGCTAGGGCTACTTGCGATATGACTGCACCGGCTGCTTGATCGTGTACCGACATCGTGAATTTATAACTAGCAATGAAAGCGATTTGATCTGATTCTTCGCAATCGAAGTTGTGACGGAGGTACGCAGTAGAGAAAGGTGGCGGTGGCGGTGCGCGGTGAAGATTTCGCCGGATTGCCGAATACAGCGGAGGAGTTGAGGAATTCAGGCATTCAGCGATACGAACGAGTTGTTAGGAGTGAACGAAGAAATTAATTTATTGATTAAATTGTACATTTTAGTCCTTGTACTATCATTAAGTATACAAGTTTGATTCGTTGACCGTTTTCTTACAATTGTAGGCCAGGATAAACAACTTTTATCACCTAATGTTTTTATGTTAGGTATAATCAAGCAAATATTTATTGTCAAGAACAAGTATATAATCTCATACAATTCTTCACTTGCACTTGGAAAAGTAAACTCTACATGGTTTATTGCTAAGAAAAAATACGTTTGTATTGTCTAAATAAGGGATGTATTCGGTTCTAGAACCACATTGAACTGGACCGGAACCGAAAATTGAAACTGAAATTTAATAAAAGCGATAACTGAAAAGCATACCAAAAATAAATAAAAAAGTTTTAGTCTAGTTCGGCTATTTCGGGGTTAGAAACGAATAGAACTGAAACTATTTATCAAGATAAACTACATGGTTTTGAGAAGATATGTTAGACTCAAAGGTTCCAATTCTGGTTCTAGAACCGAAAAAACTTACACCGAACATGATCAGAAAAACCGAAAACAGGAAAAGACAAAAAAAAAATGAGAACCAAGAACAACATCTCTACTCCTGGAAAAATGTATGACTATGTATGTCTCATCTCCCTTATATCCCGTCTTGTAGGATTATGTATCGTTGTTGTAATTGAAGGCACGCGACCAAATCGTTGTCGTGACCATTTCCGAACCATCCCTTGTACATCCGGTAAATGTTCACAAATATTGAATTGAACCTCTTACTTGTAGGATATTATTACAAACACATTTACCAGTTTACCACTATGATATCACCACATGGTTTGAGTTATCTAGCGTGTTTTGTAAATTTTCATGATTACAAAGTTGTAAGCGATTTGAAAATAAAATTAAGTTAATCAACATCAATCTCTTTTCAAGTGTTGGTGAGTACGTTTTTCTTTACGCATGTAATAGCTTGTGTCCTTTTCCAATCGACACCTTTAACCTAGATGTCCCTTTGAGAGGTTTAAATGGTTAATTTTGGATGCCGTTTCTTACTTCTTTAAGAGCAATATCGACATATCATTTTCATGAAATTTACTGCTAACTCTTGTCATGAAATATTGAGATCGATCAGATGTGTCGAGTCATTCGCATTATTGCTTTCATTTAGTTGATTCAATTGCCAAAATATACATAACTTGGTGTCTTGGTTACATCATACTGAAAGAACTCGTTTACGGCACCTACCAGTACTACTTACATGATAACCGGTTCGAAATTACTTGTTAAAATGATTATTTAGTCTCTTAACTTTGTTGCGAAAAATATATATTTAACCATGATGTTGTGTCTCGAAACGAACAAAATGCACGGACTAAATAACGAGCCAAACAGGATTAGATCGACGTGGGTTGATATATCCATATATTTAATATCTTCTAGAATTCATAAATAGTAAATAGAAATCGCTTCAAATACTACAATTGTTGATTTAACATGTCACCTCACATGTATTAAGCATAGTTGCAACTTGCAAAGACTAAAAGTAATAGTTGGTATAATGATTCAACTTGTTCACTTAAGATGTTAGTGACACTTAATTAGGAAATTTATACACCATCCCATTTAACACTAAGTTGATCGATTTGACCATATTGTGCATCATAAATTAACATAGAAAATATAGATGGTAAGGGGGTAAAGTGGTCAAAAATTACTAATGTAGTGATGTGTGGATAAAAGTGGTTGTGTGTGTGTTCCTATTAAGATCAATGTTGAATCGATGTTTAAACGCCAAAAGTTTTATTTCAAATTGACTAATAATATGCCATTAATTGATCGATTGACATACAACACGAAATACAAAATGATCTACAAAAAAAAAAACCATACTCGCACATTCATATCGTACATAGTTAAAACATGCGACAAAACCGATCAAATAAGATACATTTCAAGTGGAAGTCTCGGTTGAGCCACTATGAGAAGTGGAATCTTCTTCGGAGTCGATAGGCCAAAAATTTCGTCCATATCTAGGTCATCTTTGGTCATTGTACCGGGAAGTTTCCAGTCAAATCCGTGAAGTAAATTTGCCAAAGTTGATTCGATAACTTTTAACCCTAGACTGTACCCTGGGCACATCCTTCGCCCTGCACCAAACGGTAACAGCTCGAAGTCATGGCCCTTGACATCAATTTCCTTTCCAATAAACCGTTCGGGACAAAATTCGTCTGGTTTATCCCACAATTTAGGATCTCGACCTATCGTCCAAACATTAACAAGCACGCGTGTTCCCTCGGTAATGTCGTAACCGGCTACTTTGCAGTTTTCACGAGCTCTTCTAGGGACCAACATGGGTGCCACTGGGTGTAACCGCATTGTTTCTTTAGCAATTGCGCCGATGTAAGGTAGATTAGGCATGTCCTTCTCTTCAACCCATTTATCCTTTCCTATGACTCGGTCGAGCTCTTCGGTTGCTTTTTTGAATATCTCAGGTTTTTTCAGTATTTCGGAAATCGCCCATTCGACTGTAACTGCAGAGCTTTCAGTTCCACCAGCAAGCAAGTCCTTTAAAATATCGGATGAAATAATATTAGTAAGATTTTTTTTAGTGTAATTAGTACATCATCCAAACTTGCATTTAAGGGTATATTTTGAATAATAGCAAATTATAAAATATATTTGCCAATAATTTTATGAACGCTTAACGGTAAGGACACTTAAAAATGATCTCTTAAATATACGAGTTTAATCTTTTCCCAATATTATTAGAAAATGTTTAAAAATAGTGACGATAATAATTAAGTTATGTATATTTGAGCAAAACGTAGCTACTATGAGAGTACCCATTGTAAAAGGAATCTATTTGGTAGACATTCACTATTATTAAATAGAGCACACGAGAAACATAACTTTTGACTAATCATCAGAGCTAAAATTTCATGGCATATATTATTTTTTTATTAATCACAGTCAGTGAGCATTGATAGGGGTGTTCACTATTCGGATATAACCGGATTGTCCAATTGGACATTTTGGATCGGACTATTTGAATTGGTTATTTAGTTTTTTGGATCGGTTTGGACTTGAACCAAATTAATATTTTGGTTTTCGGATTGGATTTGGTTTCCGTTGTGAAAACCGGATTGTCCAAATAAACCAAATAGTAATATATATACAAATTTTTTTGGAGTTTTTAATGAAGTTGATGTCAAGTTTTTTGCATATATGATTGTAAATGTCACAAGCTATGAATTAGACTTGTTTTTATGTCCAAAGTAGTTTATCATTTTTGAATTGTACATATCAAACTTAATATTATTTATGTTATATACTTTTGTAGTATTTTGAAATTTTTTTAGAAAAACCAAACGGATAAAACCAAACCAACCAAATTGTTATTTGGTTCGGATCGGTTTGGTTTTCGAATTAGTTTGGACGGTTCGGTTTGAACTTTTAAAAACCGGACTTTATTTGGTTTCACCTATTTGGTTTGGATAAAACCAAACCGTCCAAACGAACACCCCTAAGCATTGAGCAAGAAGTAGGTGAGAAATGCCATCACTTATACACAAATAATAGGTCTAGAAATATAATAATAATCTCACATATGATACTTTCATTTTTAAGGAAAACTGATTAAAATAATCAAAGTTATCAAATTGACTTAAAGATTCTAACTTATCAAGTTGATCAACTTGGTTAAAAGTTGATTTGCTGGCTTAATCAGATAAAATTCAAAGTATTTTAATAAATAAATAAATATCATTTTATATGTAATAAGCTTAAGCAATACGGAGTATAATTTAGTACAGTATAAATAATCAATAAAAAATTTCAAAAATTATTTAAGTCTTTTTTTACTAAAAATGGAAAGAAGCTCAATTACTAACCTGTGTAAAAGCTTTGACTCCATGTCTCTCAAGCTTAACATCGAGATCTGGATCATCAGCAAGCTGCAACAGTAAATCCACCATGTCCGTTGCAACAAACTTCTCCCCCTCCGCCTTCCTCAGCTCATTATGCTCATCCAAAACATGCTCCAAAAACCGATCAAATTTCTTACTCACACTTTTCATCCTCTTTATATACCCCTGCAGATCCATGAAATCGATCCACGGAATCGAATCGCCGATGTTGAAAACACCGTTCAACAGAAACAATTCGTCTAACATCTTCTTAAATTCATCCGGACTCACCGTCGAATCAACCGATTCGTCCAAATACCTTTTCCCCAAAACCATACGGCTAATCACATTCAAGCTCACCGTCGATAACAGATCCTTCAATAAGATCTCGTCACCGGCGGAATTGAAAATTGATCGAATTAACGAATTCGTTTCTTCGACACGGATGTATTCGTACGATTCGAGGCGTTTGGTGCTGAATAGCTCCATTAGACACATTTTACGAGCTTGACGCCAGTACGGCCCGTACGGCGACCACGTGATGTCGGAGTAATTGTAGGTGGTGTATTTTCCGGCGGCGGTTTTCGGCCGGCAGGCGAAGTTGACGTCTTGTGTTTTGAGAATGATTTTGGCGGTATCGGCTGACGAGGCGACGAGGAAGTTGTATGAACCGAATTTTAATTGCATGATTTCACCGTATTTTTGGGAGAGATTGTGGATGGAACGGTGAGGAAGGGAGCCGATGTGGTTGAGGTTGCCGATAATTGGCCATGGTTTAGGGCCGGGTGGAGTGTTGAGGGTTTGGGGACGGCGGAGACGGCGGGCTAGGAGGAGGAGCGCCGCCGTGGCTAGCCATGCTGCGATGTAGTAAGTAGACGGAAATGAGTCCATTGGGGTTTGTGTGTTTGGTGTTATGTGTTTGTTTGAAAATAGAGGGAATATGATGGTGGTTATTTATAGTTGGGTTTTGTGGAGGAAGAGCGATACGACGACGTATCTAGAGGTATCAAAAGTAAACTAAATAAATAAATATATCTTGACTTGCTTTGAAAAAGTTGCGTCCCGACGGAAATGATATTTTGTTAGAATAATTAAATTTTAATAATAATAATAGTGAGAAATCATACCTAAAAAATAATAATAATGAGGTTTTTCTCCCCACGAATTGCTATAGGTATAATTTCAACAATAACAACAATTACCAAAAAAGATTAGTATAACCTAAAAACTAGTAATGATATTTAAATTTGTCTATTGCTATGTTCGGTTTAAGGGAATTTTTCATGTTAAATTATATAAGAGGAAAACATTACTACGTCCAAACAATTCTATCTTCTCTTTTTTTTTTTTTTAGTTTCGCCAAATAAGTGGCACATTGCCATATCTTCACTGACAAACAAATTAATATATACATGTCAACTACACTATTTATTTTTTCTTCAGTTTTGACATATTATTATTGATACGTCACGTCTTTTTAATTAAACACAAAACTTAATATATTAAAACTTATAATAGAAAAATATACAAATATAAAAAAGAAAATATTATTTAATTCTCATCTCAAAACATCCTTTTAACAACTTCCTGGTAAACACCTTCTCACGTTCATGAAATTTACACTCCTTTTCTTTGAACATCCTCATCAGAAAACGCCTCTATTTTCTATCAATTTCCTAGCTCTCACGTACACACATTTGTAAACGAATAAGCAAAAAGAAAACACGTTACATTTTTAAATTTCGTCTATAATAGCTTTCTGATTTATTTATTTTGAATTGACTTATAAGTTATAATCTTAATTATAAAAGAACGTAACAATCATTATATAATATCATAATTGCTTTTATTTTAGTCTTGAAAAGCAGTGTATGTGTATGTATCCGTGGCAGTATCAAGAGATGGGCAAGGTACACAACTGCTAATATTGAATTTTTTTTATTAGTATAATTTTGAATGGGTAAATTTATCATTTTGGTTTTTGTCCATCTAAAAAATACTACTATAATATAAGGACAATGGTTAATACAAATTGAATCTTAGCTTATTAGTTAAAGACATGGTTTTTAATTACATATAATCTTTACTTCAACTCCCTTCAATATGCAAGTTACAACAACAAAAAAACTATATCTCCTTGTTTTATGTTTTAGTTTCTTTTTCCCATTTATTCTTTTTTCATATAATGTAGAAAACCTATCAATTTATAGTTTCTTCTCTCTATTTCTCATTTCATTTTTCTTTAACTAAATTGTTTTATGTTTTATGTTTTAGTTTCTTTTTCCCATTTATTCTTTTTTCATATAATGTAATAAACCTATCAATTTATAGTTTCTTCTCTCTATTTCTCATTTCATTTTTCTTTTAACTCATTTTTCATATTAGTCTTCGGTGTAAAATATAACGCTTACTATTTATTAGATCATTTTAAAAGAAAGTATTTAAAAATATATTTGAATATGAATATGCATTGGAAATACAAAATTTATATAGGAGATCTCCCACTATAAAAGATTGTAAAGCTACTTTTTATATTGTTAAATCTAATAATCTTATTATCCAAACAACTAAAAACATTAATTTAGATTTTTAGTTTATTATTAGACTTTCTTTAAACTAGAGTTACTTTGATTTTATTACTATTTGACCTTGGAAAAGAAAGTCACTTGAAAAACTTAACTTACACCCAAAAATTTTAATCACCTTTGAAAATTTTCTAGATTCCACTATGAGTATGTACGACTGTACATATATAAAATAGATGAACATTGTCTATGATTTCTCTATGGATCTTTTATAAACACATGGACCGAATTAGTACAAAGAGGCCAAAGTAAGCAAGTTAGTTTGTCTAGTTGATATTTCCATTCTCACTAAGTGTCCTTGTTGGGACCGCTACTCCAATACTATATCCATGTTATGTTTATTGGTGAGCATATATACACTTGTGATATGCATTTAATAGTTGTCTAATTTCGTTTTTTTTATATAATCATTTTAAGTTGAATATGTTTCCTAGCCCACAAACACCACACCCTCCAATATGATGTTAAGTGAGATTAACTACACGAAGTGGTAACTATTTAAATCGTGTATTCAATATGAATACTTAAACTTTCACTATGATTTTGTATTTTATATTTCAAATGAAAATTTAATTTTTACTAAATTTATTTTCAAATTATTTTTCACTTATGAAATATATACATCGACCGATTAAGATGAATTTTGAAATCTAACAAACTGAATAAAAGATTGATTATAAAATATTGTATTCAATATAAATACGTTTACATTCACTGCGATTTTATATTATATTTATCTTAGGTGAAAATTTAGTCTTTACTAATTTTGTTTTTAAATTATTTTTCATCTATGAAATTATATTGATTAAGATAAAAATTAAATTTTACAAATTAAGTGTTAATTAAAGATTTACTATTTTAGAAAGAAATTAGAATAAAATATAAAATATAGGGATATGATATACTTAATTTTTTTTAGAATAAATAAATAAATATATTTAACATATAATAAAGATATTTAGTTATTTAAATAATGTATATTCCACAAGCAAAAATAAAAAATAAAAAAATTTGTGGTCTACTTTTCAGTTTGTATGGATGAATATCATGGAAGTGAAGTCTTTGAAATTCAACAGGAATTTCATAGAAACTCATAAGTGAAAGTGGAAATCAGGAAATGTCTCACTTCTAGTCAGTTTTCACGTTGGTCTAAGCCGACGGCTGTTTCCTATTTGGGCCCTCCACTAAACCAAATCATTTCTTAAAAGTAAATTACATCATAATATTAATTTATAACAATTATATATTATACTAAAAAGACTTGTACTCTAGCTAGCTAGTTGTATAAGTTTTCAGAAGACATATATTATTATTGACCTGTGGTTATGAGTTTAAATTTTTTACAAACAAAATGTTGTAAATTTATAATTAGTTTAGAAAGAATATTTGTTCTGATGTTTAAAAAGTAGTATAAACTTTTATCATAATTTCATTTGTAAAATATCATTTTCCAATAAACTTCTGCATCAGCGAGCAATCAGTCAACGCTGCTTTAGATCCAACAACAGATATAGACAAAAGCAATATGAAAACTCAGAAAAGAGACCCAACAACCAAAATTTTGCAGCCAAAGTATAACAAAATAATTTTATATATGGGTTAACATGGTTTATTCATAAATTTTAGTCTCATTTCTGTTTTATTCAAGCCACAATGAATAAAAACTCGAATTATGACATTCGTCCCACATTGGTTGAAGAGCATAATGAAACATATTTTGTAAGTATATATAGCCTAATAATGATTTAATTCTTAAATTTTAATGGTACTGTTTCTAAAAATCCTTATAATGAGTTTGAAACTTTATTTTAAGATAGTTGCATCAATTTTATGTGTCTATTATCTTTTCTTAACCAACATATAATGTTAATTTTGGTACAATTAATCAAGAAAAATGGAAACAATGACATTTACATGCTTCATAATCCGTACGATGAATAAAGTGAGTAAATGCGGCAGGGTCGAACTTGCTAGTCTATTGAATTTCCGACACATGAAAATGAACTAATATAAGGCATGATAGAGTACGTGATAGATTGTCACGAGGGCCCGATTCGCCTGTGATGGTACTAAATTCCCTCTTTTATGCAACTAGCCAAATTTTTCACCAATAATACTACTCGTATATACACATATATGATGGCGGTCGAACCACGACCCATTATTTCGTTTACATACATACGGATGTTTTGCCTTTGTGATACACTTTTATTAAACCTAATTTATATGCATAAATCAAAAAATTGGTTAATAGCATTGGATATGCTGGCTAAAGCAATAAAGTCATCTCAGCATCATCTCAACGTGCTTTTTTCACATAAATACTCATTCATACATAATTCAAATCGTTACAATCCTTTTGGAACTCATAGAAAGACCATATCATCCGCACCACCCACAAAAATAAGAAATAACTTGGCGCCAATTGTTTCGCGTGGGACTTGGTGCACAACGGTGATGATGTCCTAGGGGTATACTCTAAGTAATGTATTGTGTTATAAAAATAAACTATACTTTTAATACTTAGTAAAACACTAAACTATTTTGTAGAAGCTTGGAGTTATGTAACACGTTTAAATGTACATTATTGGGTTATTTATGATTCAACTTTTCAGCTTTTTTATGGCCCGATACCAAAGGTCGTGAGTGCACTCTTTTATTTTTCTAGTATGCCTTGTTTAAAAGTAAAAATAGTACAATTTCGTGGAAATGAATTCTTTGGATTCCTTATGGATAACCATGGTGATCAAATGGTGGACCAATTTGTTTTATTGATATAAAGGCAATTCATGGTGTTCGCGGTCACCACAATGGCCAAACCAAGGTGGTCCGTGGCGGCTCTTTTTGTTGTCTGGACCGCCGAGCGAAGCGTAGAAAAATAAATATATGCCATAATGATTGGAAACAAATGGTCACATATATTTGGAATAATAAAATAGTTTTTATAAACTAATTACCGGCTACATATTTTTAGGTCAAATTTTACATGGCTAAAAACCATTTACCTTAGGCAATTGGTATGGGTCGTGTGGACCACACCAAAATTATTCTCACATCGCATGTCACATCAAACTACTTTGAAGGAAATACTCATATCTTCCACGGCGTGATTGCATGCCACATAGGCGATGTTAACGGCGTGTAAGGCCCAAAATCGAACATCCTAAAGTGTGCATCAAATTTAAAAGAAATCTTGTACTTATCCCTGTACTTATAAAATAATTGACACGTTGAATTCACTAATTTTTTTCTTAATTTTATTTTTTCTATATGAATACTTATATTTATCAAATGAGTAAAAAAACAAATACGAAAATTTAATATGAAACAATACCATCTCTCAATTTTAACTCACCCATGTTGTATTTTCTTAGATGTGAAATTTACTTTTCTTTAGTCATAACTCATAATAACCTTTTGCTTTTTATTCGTTGTTCATTTTTTTGTAACACAAGTAAAAGAGAAATAAGAGAGGCTGACGCAAAATTGTTTGTAAGCGACGTTGGAGTCATGGTGTAACCTGGATGTTTGTTAAAGTGTGAACTGATGGTTTTAGTGGACACGATGACTATATATACATGGTTTATATTTTGTTTTTAAACGATGAACAATAATATTTCTGCAAAGATATACCATATACTTTATACTTACAAATTAATATATTTGTTGCATTATATTTTTAAAATATTTTAATTCACAGATTGTAGATTAATAGTAATATTCACTTCTGATAAGTGTTGTTATAAATGGTAAATATTATTATAGGTAAAGTATAGTATACGCCTTAAACTATGTTTGAATAATTATAGGTAAAGTATAGTACACATATTCGGCCACCTTGGGAGCCCGTTATAATAAGAATACCATTAAATGTAAAGTATATGTCTTAAACTACGTTTGAACAATTATTAATTAAATTAAATTGGCAATTGCTTGCAAGGTTACTTGATTAAATACTAACATGAAAAGTAAGCAAAAAGAAGACCAAAAAGATTAAGAAAAGAACGATAAGGAAAAACCAAATACAAGTGACCCTACAATGTATTTCAAAAGGGGCATACGTGGTTACTAAAACTATGCGTAATGGGCTTTTAAACTCGTGTGTTTCCACTACAAGCATATTGTCACCCGTTTGGTAGTTTTTTTGGAAACGGCAAATGAAATAACGGAGGCCTACTCGCAATTTTTCAGCGAGCACCCCGAGTTCGAGCTCCGCATAAGCGGGCAAACCCAGCCCCCAAAGGGATTTCCAAGGAAAATTCCCCATATGTACCCGTTTGGTAGTGGAGAGAAAATTCTAGTGATACTGAGGTGACAGTAATAACACACTTATGTTTGAGTAAATTACATGGAGTTCTTGTGGTTTGCTAAAAGTTTTAGATTTGGTCCCTAAGTTTCAGAAATTATACGGATGGTCACTGTGGTTGAAACTTTATCACGCTTTTGGTCCCTAAGGCAAACGTCTGTTAGAAAAATCTGTTAAATTTCTTTAAATGACTAAAATACCCTTCACCTTTATCTCTCTCATTTTATATTTAATTTTGATTTATTTAATTTTTATCTCTCTCCTTGTCTCCCATTGCCCTTTCTCTATCTTATCATCCCCATTTATTCCTATTACTTCCATCATAAACACGGAAACACTCAATTAATTAATCTAGAATCGTTATTTATAAAGCTCTTATTGTTCATTAGCCAATTGAGAACATACAGGATCGTCGATGACCTGAGAAGCCGTGTGGAAAACACCATCACAGCCATTAATGGCGTCACGCAAGCTCTCAAAATCGAGAAGATCAGCCTTGAATAAAGTTAATCTCTCCTTAGCTCCTTCGAGCTCTCTCAGATAATTATTCTTCGGATCCTCTGTAAAATTTAATAAACAAAAACAATATTCAAGCAAAATTCAAAATCGAATAAAACACCATTCATGTAAAAAACGCAGCAATTGGATGAAAAATTGCAACACGCATGGATTTCTAACGGTTTCTCTGACACTATGGGGTATTATATATTAGGATTTTCTTGATGTATGATATATTAGGATGAAATTAAACCTTACACTATATTTAATAATCTTATAATGGATAGAAATTCCACTTTTTGATCTCAAATCGCTTAGCTTTCTTGGTTGAAGAAGAAGTTGATGCAGTGGAAGAAGAAGGGAAGGGCCAGCTTCAATGGCGCTGGGTTCTTTAAAATTCCAGTTCAAATTATAAAATGAGAAAGATAAAGGTAAGGGTATTTTAGCCATTTAAAGAAGTTTAACAGATATTTCTAACGGATGTGTGCCTTAGAGCATCTCCAACCAACCTCTATCATCCCCTCTATCTATATATTTAAAGTTTTTCTCCTCCAACCCACTTTTATCACTCACTCTAAATATAGAGTCAGAGAAAAGTCCACTCTATATTTGAAGTGAGAGAATGCCCCCTCTATCAATGGACCCCACCACTCTATTTAATTATCTAATATTTATTTCTATTTAATTGATTTTGTTTTGTGTTTGCAAGCTTGTAATGTAAAATAAATAAATTAAAAATATAATTGTTATGGGTCCCACTAGTTTTAAAGGGATGGATAGAGTTTATGTTTGGAGTTGAAGTTTTGTTTAGAGTTAATGGACCCACTAAATATAGTGATATAGTGATTTGGATAGAGTTTATGGTTGGAGATGCTCTTAGGGACCAAAAGGTGACAAAGTTTCAACCACAGTGATCACGGGTGTAATTACTGAGACTTAGGGACCAAATCCAAAATATTATGTAAACCACATGGACGATTCGTGTAATTTACTCTTTATGTTTAGTCAATATTACTACTTGTATAATATTATTGTATTTTTTTTTTCAGTTGTGTTTTTTTTCTTTTTTATTTTGCAATGTATCTATTTGCATATAGTAAAAGTGAACCAACTAACTAATATTTTAAATTAATAAATCATAAATGTGATTAACGACGACAAAATTTGTTGCTACCGAATGCTAAAACATGTATCTTTCGTCAACCTTCTCATGATATCTTAATCCCAACAACTAGCAAATTTGTATATACGGAAGAAATCAAAGTCTAGCCTTTATTATTATTTTATTATGTAACATTAACATATGACTCCACCCTAATCACCAGAAAAAAGAAACACATAATATTAAAAAAAATACATTAATTACATTATGTCACAAATTAAATTTTATCTTTCATACTTAAATTTTTTTTGATTAGTTAAAACTGAGGAGTAAAATAATTATTTTAAAATATATCAAAATAGAATTGTGAATAATAAATCGGAACGGATGGAGTACTAAATACACGAAGTATTTTACTATATACAGAAAGTAGAACTTTTGTATGTTACGCGTTGCAGCGGGATTTTAAAACATATATTTACGTCTTCTATGATTTGTTTAATTTGTTTTTAAGTAGAAAATATTTTGGGTAAATGTCAGAAATTGTCCTTGTGGTCTTGGGTTTTCTGTCTTTTTGTCCCTAAACTTTTTTTTTTCAAATTTTTTTTCCATGTACTCTTTAAAATTCTGGTTTATCGTCCTTCCGTCCAAATTTAACTGTTAAGTAACCCCACATGCTAAACATGTGAGGGTATTTTGGTCTTTTCTGCATCTTTCTTCTCCATCATCATAAAACAAGAACCCTAATCCCCAATTAATGAACACCCCCAATTTTTTCTTTTTCTCCAGACATCAGGATCTCTGAATCGTTCTATGTCTATGAATCCACGAGATCAAGTCGTACGAAAGCAAAATTTGACTGTTAACTAATTCTCCATGATCAGCTCTAATCCAACCTAAAATCTGCAAGAGTTGACGAGTTGGGTGCATCACCTTTTCTGCATCTTTCTTCTTCATCATACATAAAACAAAAACCCTAATCCCTTAATAAACCCACCCTTAATAAACCCAGCAAACACCACGTTAGGAGTCAACTACCACCATCACAATATGTCTTAATCTTGTTCTTCTACCTCAGTCACCACTCACCACCCGTTGATTTCATATAAAAAAATGTGTGTTTTCACTTTAAAGATGCACCATATCTAGGGTTTTACAGGGATGATTTTGAAATCGCATGTGCAAAAGATTGAGGGGATGCATAAGGTGAAGTGTCGGAGCAGGTGCAAGAGATTGAGGGGACGAAGAATATGAAGACCGACAGGATTATAGAGGGGAAGACGGAAATGGAGGTGAATGTAGAGACTGATTTGGAATCACCGACGGTGGAACTATGGCGGCCCAAGGCGGAGGAAGTTTCGGCTGAAGACTGATCAAGTATGGTTCACAAATCACGTGAACAGATTCAACATCTCCAACTTGCGACTGAGGACCAAATCAAAACCTGACGATCTTCAAAACCTTCAAAGTTTCGATTTTTAAAACCCTAAAATCATGAACATGTGGGGAAGAAGAAGAACACGTGAACAAATCTAGGGTTCCAAATCGCGAAGAGGAGCATCCCCAAATCTTGTTGTGTTTTGCAGATCCGGATCTTTTGCTTGTGTTGTTGATTAATTATGAGAATGAAGGGAGATTCACAGTAGTTGCAGGTGATGTAAAAGTCATGGTTTATACAAAGAGAAAAGGTAGAATGTGAAGAAGGAAGAGGGAAAAGGGTGAAAGAAAAAGTTAGAATTAGGGGTAACTTGGTAAAAAGGACAAAATTTTCGTTAGTTAACGGAGGATTTTGGACGGAAGGGCGATAAACCAGAATTTTAAAGAGCACAGGGACAAAAATTTTAAAAAAAAAAAGTTTAGGGACAAAAAGTCAGAAAACCCAAGACCACAGGGATAATTTCTGACATTTACCCAAATATTTTATATCAACAAATTTAATAATATTTGGTGTGAGAATGTGTGTAATTCGCGTTCCACAAAACTTAAGCCAACCAATTTCACACGAATTCAATAAAAAATAAATGACACTTACATTATAATAAAAATTCAATAGAAATTAAACGATAATAATAAATACTAATAGTTGATACTTCGTATCAAAATAAGTGAATCACTTTAAAGTTTACATTTTTTTATACTTAAAGATAATATAGGTTCTATTATAAAATAAAAGACAAAAATTGCAGGAAATGAGATTTGAAACCAGGTGAGTGAAGACTTTGGCAGAAGTAGGGGTTGTCAAATCGTGATATCGTTTGCTATCATTTCGTGTTATCCAGTAACACGACACGACATGAAATCGTTCAACACGAAAACGACACGACACGAAGTCGTGTTTTATTTTGCTAACACCAACACGACACGATTAAAAAAACGATAAACACGACAAACACGACAACACAAAATAAATAACAAATTTCTTACTTATTACATGCTAAAAACACGACAAACACGACAAACACGAAAAACACGACAAAATCATAACTATCGTGTCAATTTCGTGTTAATCTCTGAACACGAACACGACACGACTTCGTGTTTGTTTTACACAACACGAACACGACACGAACACGAATTCAAATTTCAGTTTCGTCTCAATTTCGTTTCGTTTCGTATATTTTTGTCGTGTCGTGTCAGGTTTTGACAACCCTAGCAGAAGCACTAGCTAGTTGGGCAGGGAAACAAACGAACGATTTCACAAAATGACATAGCTCTATTGTTAACGTCATTGTAAATATATTATACGATACATGTTCAAAATATTCCTTAAATTTTGACGAAACGCAACTAGAAATCGATCCAAATAGAAAATGAATAAAGGGTAGGTGAGCTTTATGGGCCTGAATCCATATGGGCCTCCATTTGGTCCATTTATTTCCCCCGAGTAACGCAGGGATCCAAAATGGCTAAATCCCTAATACCCTTCTTTTATTGTAATTCTAGATATATCGGCATCTAAGATATAGTAAATTAATTGTTCAAAATAAATTTTAATTTTTTTTTTTTTGTAGTTAATAGAGAATAGTCTTAACTATTAATCGATATTAACTAATGGTCTAAATTAATGACATTTTATATATATTGTAGTATTTTTTTCATTTGAAACTCGCATAATTTTGTATTTTCTTTTAAATTTTTTGTCCATTACAAAAATAACATGTAATAATTTACATATGATTGTACACTTGATTACATCTAATTATATAAAATATCACATTTAATTGTATATTTGATCACATTATATTACTTCATTCCATGAGAATTTTAAATTTTATGTTTTTTAAAGCTCAAACTTAAATATATTATAATACCACACTTCACGTTATTTAAAACATGGGTTTGGCTAACTCATGCCCTAAGGGCATGAGATAAGATGTATTAATTGGACTCAAAATTTCCTTATTTCATATTAGTCAATTCTATTTTTTACATGTAATAAATGCATTTGTAAATAAGAATGATAAATTTAGTTCAATTAACACTTCTTATCTCATGCCCTTAAGACATGAGTTAGAAAACCCCTTAAAACATTTACTACGTATTAGTGATCACGTTATAACTCTCCATTTATATCAACCATAAACAATGCATATCAACATCATCTTTTACAACTAAAAGGTACCATCATATGTTTTAATTGAGAAATAATTATATCATATACCAAATCTCACCTACAACTTCATTAAAATCGAGATTGAGAAATTTATTTTTCGTTATTTATATTTATTTTTTTGAACGGCAAACAAAAAAATGCGACGAAAATTTCGGCAAAGGAATCACCCCGACATAAAAATCCAGAATTATAATAAACCAACATGAATTGAAACCGGCCGTTAAAACCAAACGTTGTATTAACGGAATTATATCCCCATAACCGGTACCCCAAACGAGACCCCCCTTAAACTCATCTGTCGATGGTTATCACGACTTGCGGAATTATATTCTGCTAAATCATTCAAAATAGATAAATAATATCCTTTTAATTGCTTTAAAGCACGTGATTTTTGCAGTTTCAACCATTTAATTTGTAATCTTTTGATCATTTTCACCACCATCGATCCGGATCGTCCTCCTTGCAACTGATTTTCTCCTCCCAATCTCACGTACGACAGCTTCTTCTTCCGCCGTACCCGCCAGAACCGGCGGCGGATGTTGGTGGTGGTCGGATTTTTCACTAATTGGTTGGTGGAAGATATGGTGGTGTTTGGGATTGAAGACATGATTCCGGTGGGGAATGAAGGAAAAGGGTTGACTAGTCAATGTAAGAGGGAGGAATTTAATTATGTAATTAAGTCCACCATTACTCACTTTGATCTCAAATCTCCATATACTTTGCTTATATTTATAGGGTGATTTTTACTTCTTATATCATAATTTTTATCGTACTCGTCATGATTATTGATTTATATTATTTTACAGTTAGTTGTAAAACATGTATTTTATAACGAGCTAAAAGTTATGGCGTAAAAATTGAATTCCATATTTTTATATGCACGGCTTCCACGTGCGACTAGTTAAGTGATGGTTCTAAAAGGCGTGTTATATATGACGGTGTCTATATTACGAAATATATCATGACGGTTTTGTAAGGTGTGACGTCACAAAGAGCGTCTTAAGGCGAGTTCCTTTATGAGCTTTATATATAAATTATCATATGAACCAATAAATCTATAAAAAAATTTGAACTTAATATATAAATATATATTTATAAAAATTATAAAAAAAAAATCACCTTAAATCACGCTGTAAAAAATGTTATGACTCGTCATGTCTTAAAGTTTGATGATGTCACTATTTCCGGCTTTAAATTTTTTAGAACATGCGTCAAATGTGTTTATGTGTGTGAGCGCATATTTAAAGTTTATAATATGGTACATGCATCTATCGAGAGTATTGGAACTCGACTTTGTTACGGATTTTGTATTTACCATTCCATTTAATTGCGAACGTTACATAAAAACAAAAATACTAATATTAGGATATTATTATATGCTATTCAATTGTATGATCTATATTATTTTTCATTCATATTTATTTTTTATTTAATTTAATTTTACGTTTTTCGAAATTTTATTTTAACCTCTTCTATATTGATGGTAATTAATTATTCTTTTTTGAATGGCAAAATTTTTTATTATGGGATTTAGCTATTTACTAAACCATTAAAACATAGGGTTCTTTAGCCAGTTAAATAAAAAATTCACATATTTTCTGGTTTGTTGTTTGATTGTATTCAATTCCGTAGGTTCATGTTATGTTTAGTTACTTATATGCAACAATTAATTTATATAATGTATTTTACTTTCCATACAATGTAATTTTTTAATGAAAAGCATATTAAACTTTGAATCTGTATATACCTATAAATTTTATCACATACTAAAATGGGAAATAAATTAATTGTGTAATGTGAAAGTCAAAAAAGTAATACTGGTTACTTTATATATGAATATTAATAAAAAGAATAAACATTAAATTAAATTTTGAATACATTAATATGAGGTCTGGAAAGAAAATAGCCAATCAATTTGTTACCATCTTTAAGATATAAAAACTTATATTTCAAAGACACAATTAGAAAGGAAAAACACATGTGACTTCGAATATAATAATATTTTTTAATTAGTTTGAGAAATAGTTTTAATGTCTGATATTTGTGTATACTTCATGTGACTTACAATAATATGTGTAATCTATTAAGTCTCTTTCTTCATATCATTATTCAATTTTAACACTTATTTTAATCAAATATACAGATACATGAATAAGCACTAACACTATTTCTCATTTAATTTTGTACCATCATGAAAATTAATTGTGTATACTAACCGCCGTTTTGTTCAAGTACCCACCCATCTAGTTGTATTAAAGGATAAAATTGAGTTAGAAA
The DNA here is from genome assembly GCA_963853835.1 of Calendula officinalis. Lineage (NCBI taxonomy): Eukaryota > Viridiplantae > Streptophyta > Magnoliopsida > Asterales > Asteraceae > Calendula > Calendula officinalis. The sequence goes on from OY970828.1 coordinate 77,503,768, forward strand.
ATATGAGAAATGGAATGGTAGAGGGATAATATGACTGGTATTAAAGAAATAAGCAGAAGAATTGTTGAGATTATAATAAAAGACTAAAAGCGAAAATGAAGCAAGTTATTAAAAATCTTTCTCAGAATTAAATACTCGATTAAAAAAGTAATCGACACCTGAGAGATTCGAACTCTCGCGGGGAAACCCCATGTACTTAGCAGGCACACGCCTTAACCACTCGGCCAAAGTGTCAATATTTGACAAGAGTTTATAGTGTCATGGTTTTATTAGTAATAAATATCTACTCCATTGAATCATTTATGTAATAGAAATTTGAAGTAAAATTCACTTATAATATTAGAATTTTTGAAGTAAAAGTCACTCTTATTATCTGATGCAACAAAATAGATGTACGAAACCTTTACTACTACTTCCTCCGATTCAAAATAAGTGATACACTTTCCTTTTTGGGGTGATTCAAAATAAGTGATACACTTTGAAAAGTTTCCTTATTTGGCAAAAAAAATAGGACACACACCCACTAACTATCTACTTTAACAAAGTGAAATGACCCCTTTACCCTTACTTTTTACTTTTAAACATCATTAACCTTACTTTATTCAAAAAATGTGGGACCCATTCCCCACTAACCATCAAATTAATCTAATTTAACCATCATTATAATCTTTTGCCTCAAAAACCGTGAAACCCCAAGTGTATCACTTATTTTGAATCGGAGGAAGTATTATTATTTCTCGAATAATTGGATCGTTACTCCAACCAAAAGTTGAATTTATATTTTTAAGTTTAGAACAGGGTATGCAGAAAGAGTGAAACCAACCCAAAACCGAAACAACTAAACCATTTCAAAAATCGAGTTTTAGGTTTGGTTTAGTGTAAAATGAAACATTCGAATGGAAAAACCGAATTCACTTTGAAAATGTTATACACCAACACTGTTTATAATATTACATCGTTTTACGGTATATGATTATTTTACCTAATACAACACTCACGCGAGTAAATTTATTTACGAACACAAACCATCCCTGGATCTGATCAAACAAATAAATAAATAAATAAAAAACGAGGCATGCTTACTCTAACTATAAGTCTATAACAAACGAAATCATCAAGTATATGCTAGTATTATGCATGGTCCAATAACCGAACCGGAACGAGAACCGAGAGAACAATTTCGGCTTAACCGAGGACATAAAGGTTGACATATTGGACCAGATTGTGAATAGGGTTTTTCTTATCGTTATCGACTCTTTTCCGTTTCGGAGCGAATCGTACCAAACTGAAAACTGATTTTGCATTATAGTTTAAACTGAGAATCGGACCGCTAAAATTTAATTTGGTCCAATTTGCATAGACCTAATCCAACATAAGATAAATTAAAAGGTGTAGTGACACATATTACATATTTTCTTGAACCGTGTTTTGCTATTTTTTACAACAAGAGAGTAATTGATACATTATTTTGATTAAACACCAACTTAAATTAAAAAAAAAAAAAAAGAGAGTAAAAAACTAAAAAGATAACCACCTAAACCCAATCCAACTCTCTTGTTTGAGCCAGCATTTGAAAAAATAAAATGCTTAAATCACATGCTCATTTGCCACGTACTCGAACTCCAAACAACCGCAATTGGGCTTCTCACATTATGCACTCCATCACTCCACTCAACTGCACCGAACGCCGCCGCAGCACCGCCGCCGGAGCTGAACGTGATCTCATACTCAACCTCTTTCTTCTCTTCACCAAACTCAAGCTTTTCCGGCGACACAACAACCTCCACCCCCGCCGGAGCACTCACACTCACCTTATAAACTGCATCCACATTATCGCCTACATTCTTCACCGTCCTCTTGTACTTTACGACGCCGTTTTTGGAATCAAACACGACCGAAAAAGACGGATATTTTAGATCACCAGGACTACTTAACTTCCCTGCACTGCAATCCACTGGATCTTTCACAAACGTTGCAATTTTACCGGAATCGTATCCAATGGCGCAGAGGAACGCCACGTAATCGTCGAATCCGGCGTCGTATACCAACCCTGGGTTAAGTGCTCTGTTTGGGTCCACGTGTCCTGATCCGTGAACGAACGGTGTGGATTGCTCACCAGTGGCAAGATCTGTAATATTCTCTCCGATATCGTCTATATATCTAGCGGTGGTCATTAGGGCGGATTTTATGGCAGCTGGAGACCACGTTGGGTGTGCCTTTCGGAGTAAAGCGCACAAGCCACTCACGTGAGGACACGACATCGATGTACCGGATATGATATTAAATTCGACCCGTCTTGAGTCCGTATCCAATGAAGTCGGGCTTGTGGACCCGGTCCAACCGGCTAAAATGTTTACGCCGGGAGCGATGACGTCCGGTTTGATAATCTCTGCCGTCCGGTAGTTAGGTCCACGGCTTGAGAACGACGCTACACGTGGTGCCGACGGTGATGTTCCGATGACCGTTCCTCTGAAGACAATCGTCGCCGTTGGTGACGGATCGGATTTTAAATATTCTTTCACCTTATCTCCGGCGGTTGCTCCGAGCATAGTCGCCGGGATGACATGTGCATCGGCGAGAAGCTCTTCGCCGTTTTCGTCTAGGTTTGTGTGGATCAATCCGACGCCTCCGGCTAGCTTAACGGCGAATCCTTTATCAACTCTAGCGTTGCCTCCGCGATCGCAGATCACGATTTTGCCGGCGACTAGTGTGGCGTTTAGTTTACCGGAGTAACAGTATCGATCCCCACAATCCTTTGCATAAACTAAAGGATACTTCGTGTCTCCAAGTCCTTCACCGGAGTAGAGTGATACTCCGCCATAAACTCTTCCATCGCCGAGAACAACATCTGCCGGAAATTCTCTATCGAGAGTTGAAGCTCCGATGGTAAAAATCCAAGGAGCGATGTTCGTGGCGGTATACGCACCTGGACCAGAGTTTCCTGCAGAACACGAAACAAGTATTCCGTGTTGCATCGCTCCAAAAGCACCGATAGCAATTGAATCACGGTAGTATTGAGGAGCATAGCCGGAAGCACCTACCGACAGTGAGATGATGTGTACGCCGTCGTCGATAGCTTGATCCATGGCAGCAAGTATATCGGAATCATAACAACCTGCACTCCAACAGATCTTATAGGCAGCAATCCTAGCCTTAATAGCCATACCTCTAGCTTCGCCTTTAGCATAATCATAAAATCCAGCATCCTCCACCACCGCTCCGGCCGCCGTGGAAGCAGTATGAGTTCCATGACCTTCAGTATCTCTAGGAGAAAGAGCACCGCCAGTTTCATTTAACTGATTTCCCAAACTAGCCATATAACCTCTATAATAAGCCTTAGCCCCAATGATTTTCCGATTACAAGCCGTCGAAGGAAAATCAGACGTAACCTCACAACTACCTTTCCAGCTAGACGGAACCGGTGGAAGTCCTTCATCGGAGAAACTCGGTCGTTCAGGCCAGATCCCGGTGTCAAGCACTCCAACAATAACATCATCTCCGTACTCCGCGTTAGGCCATAGACCAAAATTATCCGCCAAACCAAGGAAGGTAGGAGTATGAGTTGTATGAAGCGTTCTCCGGCGATCGGGGATCACCGAGAGTACCCCTGGTAGACGACGGAGCTGAACGGCTTGAGCTCGAGTCAACCTAACGGAGAATCCGTTGACGGATCGTTCGTAGGTATAGATGATATCCGACGGTTGATGCGCCGGTGCAACCGATCGGACGATTGAGGAATACCAACCATGGTGAGAGGAAAACGTGTGTGGTTTTTCTGATTTAGAAGCGTGAATGATGTAGGTTTTCGTTTGATCGATCGATCGCGTGTGAATCGATGTTGTTAGAGAAACAAAATAGAAGAAGAACAAGAAACAAAGAAGAAGATTATATGGGAGTGAACTAGCCATTGTTGGGTTGCCTGAATATTCCGGTGATACAGGAAGAAGACGATGATAAAAAGGCCATAAAAAAATAATTAAAAATTGTAAGGAAAATGGATGTGACACGTGGCGGTATTTGATTCGGTTATATGAGTGGGCCAGTTGTGAAGTATTACCTACCACTACGCTACTTGTTAATAATTGGATTAGCCAATCAAAAAGGCCCATGCCATCTTTTGTACTTATTGCTTGATATTTTATGAAGATTATCTCCTTTCATTTTACTTTTTTTGACACCTTGTTTTATAAAAATAAGTAAAACTGGCTAATTTTGCATTTATATTTTTAGAGTTTTTTAAAAAGGAAATTTTCATAAAATAAAAATGAATTATACACTAATTCATAGCATAGACAACTCAAAGTGTAGATAATCAATAATGTTCATCTTATAGACAACTGAAAGCACTTGACTTTAATTGACGCATTAACCAAAATCATTCCAATTGTTACGGAGTTGAAAATAAAACACAGGGGTTGGGTCGACCCATGGGTCGGTGGTCTTATGTGAGCCCATAATTTTTCTATTTGCATTCGTGTCCACATGTCATACAGACATATGCATACATTCCAAGGACATAATCCATTTTTCAAGCTACAATATGTATATAATATATCCTTCCAACAATTTTTTCACAAGTTACTCCATGTGTCACGTTATCTTTAAGCATACTATAAGATTGGAATCAACACTTAATTGTAGCCAAATTTATTATTAATAATTATTAGCATTATGTTTCCACGATAACATATGATATAGGAGTATCAGAAATTCAGAATTACCTATCCCCAAAGATATTGTTAGTTTAAAATCCTTACTAAATATGAGAGTTTGTATTAATGGTTGTATATATTTTTTGCTTAGAGTATTATCTACACTAAAAAATTTAGTTTTTTAACACTACTTACGAAATTTTAGGAGTTGCACAAGATACCCTTGCTATACGATATATCCACCCATGTGATTATAGTTAAAATACAATAACAAGAAATAAGGTTTTGTGATACTCCAGAAGCATTTTGTTAATTTACTATCTACTATAGTTTATCAATTAAAATCCATTGGGGAAACAGATACAGTTTAATAAAAAAGGAATAGACCCACATGCAATTATTATAAAAATAGGAAAATGCTAATAACAGTCTTTAGGGCTGTCATATTAGAAGGTAAAATACACAAAAGATAACCCCCTGAGTTTTAGGAATATTACTTTTTTAATCAATGTATAAACTTTTTATGCATGTTAGTGACAACCCTAAGAGCTGTCATTAGCAAAACCCATAAAAATATTATCAATTTCGTTTAAAAGATGCAACCTAACTTTTAATAGTTTATATCAAAATTCAATACAAATCTTTTAACTTTTAAGACGCTTGTATTTCTTTATACACGCAAAATTGACCAGAAACCTAGACATTTTTTATTGTGTTAAAAGCTAAAAAGTCGATAACACCAAAATCTATAAGGGATGATTTTTATACCACATGTTTTAATTCATCTATCACAATCATTGCATTATTTACTTGTACAGTATGTAGAATTATTTGTACAGTGTGGTATAAACATAAAAAAGTGTGGTAGCAAACTTAATTTTGTAGGGCTTGTTTAGCCGCTTTGGGCTTTTGTTGTGTGGGACTGGGTTCATCTAACGTGGGCCTTTGTAATGTGGTTTTTATGTCAAAAAGAATCTAACATAAAAATTGTAGCAAGGAATTCTTTTTTTCTAACAGTGTATCAAAACTAAAAATTGGCATTTAAGTTTGTATAACTACTCAAGAATAAGTTCAGTGTTTGATATTTAATAAACGGGTTTTTCTAACGTATGCCCCTGGGGCATACGATAATGTGCATTTAATGAACCAATCATTTCCATATAAACAGAAAATTAAATTTAATGCATCTCCTAAAATGATAGTTTTTAAGTGCATTAATGTTAATCAATACATATTTAGGAAATGATTGGCTCATTAAATGCATGTTATCGTATCCCCCAGGGGCATACGTTAGAAAAACCCTTAATAAACTTAATATTTTTTGAAGTTATTATAAATACATTTAATATACCTAACAAATTTACAAAAAAGATATAGACTTAATTGATAGTTATTGTAGACTTTTAAGAAATTTAAAGCTTATCTTGAAGTATCATTAATTCATGCTCTTAAGGGCATAAATTAATAGTATCATATTATTGAAATGAAATTTTTATTAAATAATATTTTTGCATATCTTTGGGCAAAATAGCATGTAGGGATTATCTGGAAAATTTTTATATAAAAGCTTTATTAACTTATACTGTCAGTAAGCTTAAATAAATAAACTTATATTTGTATATATTTTAGCTTACTCGTGTGAATATGGGTAACCCAATAAAAGTTAAATTCAAAATATATAATTATTTAATAAGTTATAAGATTTGTATGATTATAATTTGAAGTGAAATTAACAAGTTCTGCTGTTGAAAATTGAAGCAGAAAATTAGAAAAGAAAAGATGTAAGTACATGTTTATAAAAGTACAGTAAAATCTCTTTAAATTAATACCCGATAAATTAATAAACTCTGTAAAATAATAAATTTGTCAGGTTCCAATTTGGGCTAATGTAAAAATATGAAAAAATTGATAAAATAATAAGATAATAATTTTTTGGGAGATCCCTTTATAATTTTCGGTCCCAAGAAAATCATAAATTAATAATTCATAGAAGCTGTAAAAAATATTAAATTTTATTGAAATATAATTCAGTAGTTGTCTATTTTTCTTTAAAGTTCAAGTCAAATTGGAGCTCATCTTTAACTTTTCTTATTACATCCAATAGCTCAAGTGTGTATTTTTATATTGTATTATATATTTCAAACATATAAATTTCGGCCCCAAGCTGAGAACCCCTCTTGTAAAATATGGTCTGAATAATCTAACACATTTATGTAATTTATATATATCAAACTTGCTTAATAATACATTGAACACATTTGTTTACATTTACTATTGTACTTCAAAAGTCAATATTAATTTATAATGCATTATTAATTTAAGGGTTTTGTTAATGACAGCCCTAAGGGCTGTCTCTAACATGCATAAAATGGTTGTACATTCATTGATAGATGAGTGATCCTAAAATGCAGGGGGCAGTTTTTATGTTGATTTTGGCTTCTTATTGACAGCCCTAAGGGATGTCATTATCATTCTCCTTAATTTAAATTCACTCAAAAGTTATATGTCAAACTTGCTTAAGAATACATTGAAGTTCGACTCTTTAGATAATAATTATTAATTTATCGATAAATTAATAACTCTCTAAATTAATAAATTTATCAAGTCCTGACCTTATTAATTTAAAGAGATTTTATTGTAAGTGTTTATTATTTAAGGTAAATAAACTAAGAGCATCCACAATGGTTAACCTCTCCAACGATTTATTACATTTGTCACATCATCTAGTAACCTATTAATTAAATACATCTTTAATAATTAATCTTTCTAAAGATTTTTTCCTATTAATATTATTAATTTACCTTTATCTATATCAAATGTTTATAAATGCCCACTCTTATATAATTTAACAATTTTTAAGCATTTATAAAACTTAACATTTTTTTAAAATGTCTTACACATATATTATAATACTTGACCTTAAAAAGTATTGAAATATTATAAAGTTATAATTTATAGTTATAAAAATAATAAATAATTTACATATAAATATATACTTCCTCCGTTTCAAAATAAGTGAATTTTGGGGTGCTTCAAAATAAGTGATACACTTTGAAAACTTACCATATTTGGTAAAAGGTAGTGGGGACCATACCCACTAACTATCTCCTTTGATAAACTGAAAAGACACATTTGCCCTTACTTTTACTTTTAAACATCAATAAATTCACTTTAATCAATATTTGTGAGACTCATTCTTCACTAACTATCAAATTTAATATAATTAACCTTTATTATCATATTTTGCCTCAAAAACCGTGAACCCTAATTTGTACCACTTATTTTGAAATGAATGAAGTATAAAGGTTTAAAATGTAAAATTGTTAGATATATAGCCTAAAAGAATCCAACATTGAAATATGATTTAATAGTTAGAGATTAATAAGTCCCGGTGTGGACAAAAAAGGTGGAAGATTCGAGGGAAGACATACTGCCCCTTGTGGATGTCACTGTCTAGACTCGAACCACTAACTTACTAACTTGCCGTTCAAAAAAAAAAGTTAGAGAATAATAAGTAGCATGTAAGGGCTCTCCCAACCCTTACCCATCACTAAACCCATCAGTAGCGCCACGTCATCACATCCTTACTGACCCGCTACTGACACGGTCGTGCCAACCCTACCCATCACTAACCCATCACTAAACACATCATTTCCACATCATCATTTTTAATTAAAACAAATATAAAAAAAAAATTAAAACAAAACAAATATATTTTTTATTATTAAAACAAATATAAAAAAATAAAAATAAAAAAAACAGATAAAAAAAACATTTTTAAATAAAAAAATACAACATGTACAAATTTTTCAGCCCAAAGTACAACTCTCAAACCCCCTTCCTCCTTCTTCCCCCTCTCTCTCTCTCCTGCTGGCCTTTCTTCTACCCCACGACGGGTTCTTCCACACGTCTTCACAAAGACGGGATCTCTTCGACGGTGCCACCGACGTGGCCGTGCCAACGGCGTCGGTGGCTGACGGTACCAAAAACGCCCACGACGGGCTCTAGACGCAAGCGTTGGCAGGGGTCTAATAAACCTTTTTAAATACTACCTCCGTATCAAAATAAGTGATACACTTTCTATTTATGGGTGGAACAAAATAAGTGATACACTTCCAAAACTTACCTTATTTGGTAAAAAAGTGGGATCCATTCTCCACTAACTATCTACTTTAATAAAGCGAAATTACCCTTTTACCCTTACTTTTACTTTTAAACATCATTAATATCACTACATTCCAAAGAAGTGGGACCCATTATCTACTAACTATCCACTTTAATCTAATTTAAACCACTTTTTAATCTTTTACCTGAAAAACCACAATTCAACGAATGTATCAAAATAAATTTTGATACGGAGGTAGTAGTAGTTTGTCACTTTGTTTCAGTGACATGCGTCCAGCTCAGAAACCCCCAAGTAAACAAAAAACTCGTCCTCATCCCCATCAATGGCTTCCTCACTAAATCACATGATATGATCACCATTTTGTCGTTATCACAGTTTTCTCTGCTAACACGTTTTTCCTTCTTTTCCTAATTCCTATAATAATAACGCTCAATCTCATCTTAAACACCACAATACTTCATTAAACCACTGCCGTTTCTGAAATCCCCCAAATTACATCCAAAGGAGTTACAGGTAATCAATTCATCTGCAAGTTATTTATTTCATCTTTTTGTGCATCTGAATTACTGTTTCTGTGCAGATATGGAGTTTGCTAAGGAGTACGAGTTCTTAACGGAGTTAGGTATTAAGCCGCGAAATAACGGCAGTTTTGTTAACGGTGCTTGGATAGGAAGTGGTTCTGTTATCTCATCTGTTAATCCTGCTAACAATAAGGTAGCTAATCCGTTAGTTAACTTTCACTCGATTTCTTTTTATCAGATTTTATGCTAATTACACTCAAATTCCCCCAGAATTCCGACTAACAGAAGAACGTTAAGTGGTTCTGTTATCTCGTCTTTTAATCCTGCTAACAATAAGGTAGCTAATCCGTTAGTTAACTTTCACTCGATTTCGTTTTATCAGATTTTATGCTAATTACACTCAAATTCCCCCAAAATTCCGACTAACAGAAGAACGTTAAGTGGTTCTGTTATCTCATCTGTTAATCCTGCTAACAATAAGGTAGCTAATCCGTTAGTTAACTTTCACTCGATTTCGTTTTATCAGATTTTATGCTAATTACACTCAAATTCCCCCAAAATTCCGACTAACAGAAGAACGTTAAGTGGTTCTGTTATCTCGTCTTTTAATCCTGCTAACAATAAGGTAGCTAAACCGTTAGTTAACTTTCACTCGATTTCGTTTTATCAGATTTTTTGCTAACCGAATTTTGACTAACAGAAGTGCATTTCGAATTTGTAAAGTGATAAGTCGTTTGATCAGATTATAGTGATTAGTGTAATTGATATGGATAATTCGATTAAAGTTTGATACACGAATCAAGTTTTTTTAACAGCTGATGAAAAAGTAACAACGAATTTCACGCTAACTTTTGTTGATTCAGCCAATTGCTGAAGTTGTAGAAGCTTCTATTCAAGATTATGAAGATGGCATGCAGTCTTGTTATGATGCCTCGAAGATCTGGATGCAAGTAAGTAATATTTTTTGTTAATTTTTTAATAAAATATTATCTTATTTTAGAACTTGTGATTCTCAATAATTCAGCTGAATTAGCTTAATATTACAGTTACAAAAGAAATAATTTTAGAATAATCATGATGTATTTATATTGCTGTGTAATTATTTAATTTCTTAGGTTCCTGCACCAAAACGAGGTGATATTGTTAGACAAATTGGTGATGCATTGAGAGCAAAACTTGAGCACCTCGGTCGCCTTTTATCACTTGAAATGGGAAAAATCCTTCCAGAAGGAATAGGGGAAGTTCAAGTATGTAATTACCTTCTTTAACTGCCATTAGTTTTGGATTAATCATCACCATTTATTTTAAATGCTTATTTGAAACATTTTTTTATCTGAAATTCGTCAGATGATGATTCTTTTTATGTTTATGAAGTAATCTTAAAATATATTAAAAAATAAGTTTTAATTTTCGACTTGACCACCTGCCTTGTGTTCTGCTTAAACTTTGTAAAACTAAATATTAAGTGTTTATTAATGGCAGGAAGTTATTGATATGTGTGACTTTGCAGTGGGATTAAGCCGACAATTAAATGGATCGGTCATACCCTCTGAACGTAAGCTCTGTTTTTTATCCCCTTTCATATTTTTAGAAATAAAAAAGAATTTTTTTTATATAATTTGGTTGATTTGGGTCTAATTGAGGTATTAACAACCTCCTAAATCTGTTTATACAGAAGAGTAAGGTTACTATTATAATAGTATTATATTAATTATCCAAAATTTTACATTTTCCTTAATGGATGAAAATATCTCTGTAATGACTCTGGTTGGTTTGTTGTGACAGGTCCAAATCATATGATGCTCGAGGTGCGGTTTTGTTGTTTTGCATTTTAACCAGATTCTTATTTATAATTTCATCCATTAAATTTAATAATTAATAATTATTAATTAATAATTATATACAGATGTGGAATCCTCTTGGAGTAGTTGGTGTAATTACAGCCTTCAATTTTCCTTGTGCAGTTCTTGGTGAGCATCATATCACCTCTGAATATATAGATAAATAAATTTTAAAAAATATATTAATGTAACATGGGATCATTGTATATTTGTATGTATGTATGACAAAATATACAGTTATAAAACGAGAGTAAGTTACGGAATTTGTCCCTGGGGTATTTCAGATTATACGTTTTTGTCCCTAAACCTTTTTTTTCTCCGGGTTTTTTTGTCCTTGTGATTCTCATTTTTCATTGTCCTTTTCCACCTAAATTGACCAAAATACCCTTATTTTAAATTTATCCGTTTTTTGTAATTTATTTTTCTTTTTCTGGACATCGTCTCCGATGACTTCCAGCGACTTCATCTCTCTTTTTTGTTCTCTCGCCGGGAGTCGATTAATAAAATGACCGGATAAAAGAAAAATAAATTAAAACAAATCAGATAACTTAAAAATTAGAGTATTTTGGTCAATTTAGGTGAAAAATGACGAAATAAATGAAATTGAGGACCACATGGACAAAAAAACTCGAGAAAAAAAAGTTTAGAGACAAAAACGCAGAATCTAAAATACCCCAGAGACAAATCTTTAATTTACTCATAAAACAATTGAATTTACATTATATTTTATTGTTGGTATGTAGGATGGAATGCATGTATTGCTTTAGTTTGTGGAAACACTGTTGCTTGGTAAGTCTCAACGATTAACTTCCATTTTATTTTATTAATTATTTTCTATATATTTAACAAATAAATTTTTCATTTTAATTTTATAAAATAATTGATAAGAACTGAGTTCGTCCCTAAGAACAAAACCCGATAATTGCCTGAGTTCGAGAACAGGTGATCTCCCAAATAGCCAAAGACTAAACTTTTATTAATTCCATAATCAGAAATACAAATCCTAAAGCCCTATTTATAGATCTCTAGCTAAGATCTAATCCTAATCAAATTCGAATTCCTAATCTTTATCTAGAACAAAACTTATCTACTAACTAATAGATTTAAACTAATGATTATCCTAATAATAATAATAATAATAATAATAATAATAATAATAATAATAATAATAATAATAATAATAATAATAATAATAATAATACTAATTATCCTAATAATTCTGGATCTTATCATAATTGCAGGAAAGGTGCTCCAACAACACCTTTAATAACAATAGCAACAACCAAATTAGTTGCAGAAGTGTTGGAAAAGAACAATTTACCAGCTGCTATTTTCACCTCATTTTGTGGAGGTGCAGAAATTGGTCAAGCTATTGCAAAAGACACACGTATACCCTTGGTTTCCTTCACTGGAAGTTCAAAGGTACTTTATTTATTCACATTTTTATAAACTTATTATATTTCTATAAAATTTGGCAGTTAATTAGGGGTGATCATGGGTCGATCTGGCTCTGTTTTGGTTAATATATGATCACTTATAGGTTATTTTCTATAAACCATATTTATTTTGGGTCTGTTCATTTTTACCCCGCTTTTCAGCCCATTTTTATACTTTTCAGCCATTTTTGGCCCAGTTTTTATTATCATTTGTAGATGTTCAATTTTACATGTATAATAACTTTCTGAAGATCCATATAAAATGTGTAAAAATAATATAAAAATAAATTAATTTTTCTGTTAATTGACTGCTCGGTTTCTCTTAATAACCGAAAAAAAAAGAATTTTTTGGTTAATTAATTTTTAAATACCGGACCGTTGGTTATTGTAATAGATTGGTTGTTTTGGGGCGGTTAAATTGGTTAATTCGGTTATGGGTTGGTTTACAGTAGCTTCAAGTGATTAAAAAAAATGGAGTAAATTACGGAAATTGTCCTCTTGGTCTTTCTAATTCTACGATTTTGACCCTGTACTTTTTTTCGTTTTTTTTTGTCCTTGTACTCTCTGGTTTCCCCTATTTTTGTCCTTCCGTCTAAATTGGTCCATTAACTAACCTCACATGCCAAGCATGTGAAAAATTGTTGGATTTAAAGATGACTGACAAGATGGAGGGAAAAAAATAGAAATAGAAAAGAAAATGGAAAAAGACAAAAATACCCTCACATGATTGGCATGTGAGGTTAGTTAACGGATCAATTTAGACAAAAGGACAAAAATAGGGGAAATCAGAAAGTACATGGACCAAAAAGACGGAAAAAAAAGTACAGGTACAAATGGAGATGAAAATTTAGAGAGAAAAAAATCCTGTTACTAAACACACCTTAAATTTCTAGACATTGTATTGTATGCTGACACGTGTCATGTTTTAAACTGTAGGTTGGTCTTATGGTTCAAGAAACAGTTAGTCAAAGGTTCGGTAAATGTCTGCTTGAATTAAGTGGAAATAATGCGTTAATAATTATGGATGATGCCGATATTAAATTAGCTGTTCGTTCTGTATTATTTGCTGCTGTTGGTACAGCTGGCCAACGCTGCACAACATGTCGTAGACTGGTAATTATATATTTTTATTATTAAAATAATTTATATATTTTTTTATTTTTTTCTAATGGTAATTATTTATTTTATTATTGAAGATTGTTCATGAAAAGATTTATAACTCTGTGATTGAGCAATTACTTGAAGCATATAAACAAGTTAAAATTGGAGATCCGTTAGAGAATGGTACATTGCTTGGACCGTTGCACACTCCAACTTCAAGGGAGAATTTTGAAAAAGGAATAAAAGATATTAATTCTCAGGTATTTTATATTTTAATTTTATTATTAGCGGGTGAAATTAAAAAAATGTATATCAAATATTTAATAACAGATAGGTATACCATTTATTTAATAAAATAACATCAATTTACCTGGTTTTAATTTTTTTAATAAACAATATTAAATAATAATGTAATTAAGTTAAAATAATAATCAAAAAATTAAATTAAATCAAGATAAGGTTCTTTTGGTCATTTTACTTGGCCCAGGAATGAAGTTGGTAAAAAAATAGCAATCATACGCACTATCCGTGTAATTAATTCTTAGCGACTAAACTTGCAAAACAAGTATACCACAGGGACGGAAATGGTAATTTACTTAAAAAATGTAAAAAGTTAAAATGCCAGATCAATGAAAGTAAGATGGTTAAAACATAATAAACCTATTAATTATATGTGTAATTAAGGAAAATGACATAAAAAATATTGGCGACAAGCCGCCCGTTTTGACCCCTGAAATGTTTACCTTTTTACCCTTTTGCCACCTTTAGTCAGCATCATATTTTCTGTTAAATCAAATTTTAAATTTCCCTTTCTTTTATTTAATTTGTGTGATTTATTAACCGATATTTTGCAGGGAGGGAAAATTCTGACAGGTGGTTCAGTTATAGAATCTGAAGGAAACTTTGTACAACCAACAATTGTTGAAATCTCACCAACTGCCAGTATTGTAAAGGAAGAACTCTTTGGTCCCGTATTATACGTCCTAAAATTCAAGGTCTATTTTCCACAATTTATCATATTATATAACAATATTCATATAATAATGTTATTATTTATTATTATTATTATTATATAATAAATGCAATTCAAAATCATACAGACTTTTGAAGAAGCTGTTGAAATAAACAATTCGGTTCCTCAAGGGTTGTCTAGTTCTATATTCACTCGTTCGCACGAGACTATCTTTAAATGGATCGGGTTAGTGAGAATCTTTTTATATTTTTTTATTGGTAGTGATTATTTTATTTGAATTATTGCCTTTTTATGTCAAATTGCATTTTAGTACCCTGAACTTGGCTGACTAGGTCATCTACTGCCCTCAACTATTAAAGGTGCAGCATGGTACCCTGAACTTGACAAAATCATCGATTAAGTACACCCTAACTCACTAATGTTTTCTCATATTATTTGGTTATAATATCAATATATTGAGATGAACGTATATTTTTTATTCCGTCAAAAGCTCTAACGGAAGTAAGTCAGGTATGAAAGTGCGATCAAATTAACGAGACATACTACTTAATCGACCATTTTGTCAAGTTCAGGGTACCATGTTGCACTTTTAATCATTCAGGGTAGTGGATGACATAGTTAGCCAAGTTTAGGGTACTAAAATGTATTTTGACATTTTTTTTATTAATGTTATATTTTGTTTTTTATATAAATATGGTAGAGCTCGAGGCAGTGATTGTGGTATTGTAAATGTAAATATACCAACAAATGGTGCTGAAATTGGCGGTGCTTTTGGCGGTGAGAAAGGTACTGGTGGTGGTCGTGAAGCAGGAAGTGATTCTTGGAAACAATATATGAGACGATCAACTTGGTATATATATATATAAACTCATATTATTATTATTTATTTATGAGTAAATTACACGGATGGTCCATTAAGTTTATAGCAAATTTCACCAATGGTCCTTTAGTTTCAAAAATTGCACCGATGGTCCTTAATTCTAAAAGGTTTTTCACCGATGGTCCTTTACACTAACTGACGTTAATTCATTCTGTTAACTCACCCCATGTGCAATGAACGTGAGGGTAAAAAGTATTTTTTAATTTCTTTTCATTCTTAAACTAATTTTATTTTATCTTAAATAAAAGTTTATAGTTTAAGAATAAAAAGAAATGAAATGAAAAATGACTTTTTTACCCGCATGTGCATTGCACATGGGGTAAGTTAACAGAAAAAATTAACATCAGTTAGTGTAAAGGACTATCGGTGAAAAACCTTTCAGAATTAAGGTTATCAGTGTAATTTTTGAAACTAAAGGACCATTGGTGAAATTTACTATAAACTTAAAGGACCTTCTGTGTAATTTACTCTTATTATTATTTATTTATTTTTTGTGATCACATTGTAATTTTCAAAATTGGTAATTTTCATCTGAATATATTTTTGGTCATGTTATTGTTTATCAGTACGATCAACTATGGGAGCGAACTACCTCTTGCACAAGGGATCAACTTTGGGTAGTAATTATACCACCCGATTATAACAAGTAAGTTTCGTTACATTTTTTAATCATAAAATGACGTTTTTGCCCTTTCTGAAACTAATTTCGGTTTCTTATTTTTGATGTAGCGAAAGTATAGGAAACGCGACATTATCAGTGGCTTGGTTTCAGTACTTCACATGTTATATGTCGAAAACAATATGAAACGATTAAATAAAAACACTTCACATGTTCGCGTTTGAGATGAATATCGATTTATCTAATTAAATCATGATTTCGGCCATGATTAATTTTTAATTTTTATATACATGTGTTTAAGTTGATGTGGTGATTTCGTTCATGTTATATGATTGCATGGTACAAGGGGTCATGAGTGTTCTTTATATAAAATTGACCTAGGTTAACATTTTGTGTGAGTTAGGAAATCCTTTTAGCATTTTTTTTCTGACTTAAATTCTAATTTGGTGAGTTTTTACTCACTTTTTTGTGCTTAGCTAGATTGGTGATCGAGTTAGGAAACCTTTATGCATTAGGATTTGATATTCATCTGGTGATAGCCTAATGATAAGAATTAAGAATGTCTGAGATGATCTCTTGAATAATCCCTTCTTGTAGGTTGACATTTATCACATGGTCATGGAAAAGTTCAAAGACCATCTCGGCAACGATTATATTATGCAGATCACGAATAAAACTTGATCATCCGAGAAAACCGTTATACCTTTACAAAAATAAATAAATAAGTTTGAAATATAAAAAATAATATGGTAAATACTAAAGTTAAAATGTTGACCTACCAACAATCCAACATGTCACATGGAGAATATTGATGACATATCTAGAAACTAAACTCAATTATTTGGGAGGTGGTTTACCTAATCTAGACAAATTTGGAATCTAAGTCTAAGAGCCTTTGTAAATTTTAATGGTTACCCAAATTTTTAGTGCACATCACTTTCTTAAAAGAATCTCCAACCTAAAAACTTATATTTTTGCATTATAATTTACATTAAATGGCTCCAACGAGTCTAGTGTAATGGGTTAAAGATTTTATTGTAAACATTATCTTTTACTCTAACTATATTTTTGCAATTGCTCTAATCACGCACCAATCATCATTCTACGTTCATACATACATATTTTCTAATCATTCTATCGTTATATAAATTTCAAACAAATAAGCTATTACCATGAGTTTTTAAGTGTTATTTTGGTCAAATGTACTGATTTCGATTATATATTACCCTGTCAAAATTTACTGATTTTGATTATCATGAGAAAATGGTGGTTTTTGATCCGGCCCAAAAATATCACTTGTCCCCACTTGTATACATTTTTCATATTTTATGCATAGATCATATATATCATTACGATTTTTCATACAAATTTCTGTACTCCACAATGGAATCTCATTGGTGAGATTTCGAGTAATTGTTTCCATAATTTTCTTCAGTCCAAAGAAATCATTTATCGAAATAACGAGTCATCATTAATATCGATACATCTGAAAAATGTACGGGAGTTCCTCTATGCAATCATTTTCCTTCTTGTTGTTACATATCTACTTTGTACATATCTTTTCTTTGTTTTCAGAGCCTCTAGTGAGTTATAGACAGAATTCGAAAAGGTAATATCTAACTAAATCGTTTTTCGGGTTCTTAGTCAAGTCAGTTTCCGAGCTATTTGGTCATGTTTTTCGACCGTTCACAATCCTCGTGGAATGTGATGAAAAGTTTAAGTAAGATTTTCAAAAAGCATTATCTCCTTATCTTATCTCATACATGAACTATTTCATTAATTAATCATCATATGATAGTCTTTTGGTCCACCTAGTTAACTTTTTGTGTTTAAAATGAGATTGTAAATTATAGGAGACTAAAAAGGTATCCTCTTAGAGTGAATATCTTAAATTAGAAAGAAAAACAATATGTGTTCACTTGAGAAGAAAAAAAATGATTAAATTGGATGGTAGTGATGTGATGTAAGGTTCATTTTATAGGTAGTACCATGTGAGTTGGTTTTTTTGCACACATATAAAGCCAAATTCATACCAACACAACCATTTTCAAACTTTTCAATTTTGGTCACTATTTCTCGACATTGGACCCATCACAACTCACAACCTGTCATTTGTGCATCCACCATTTGTGGTGGTAGATGCTTTTGTTATTATATTGTATCTAATATACATTTACCGTTCATAAACGTGCACTATGAACAGTAAGCATGGGGATTGCTATCTTGCACATATTTCATTAAATATATATTTGTATTGCAAACCAGTTGAGGTCTACAGATGGGTTGGTAAAAAGTCATTCTCATGTACTCAACCAAGTGACCAACACATGTATGAATCTCATTACTGGGATTTTTTTTTATCCTTCTCATTCGAATCCCCATGTTGGGAATTTATTGCTTTTTTTATTTTATAAATTGTATTCTTAATGAAATAACAGCTAATAGTTATTAAATTTATTCAATTAATTAAAAATAATAATATCATAGTTAAGTAAGTTATTTACACCTAATGAAAATAGAGAAAATTAATTAAGATTGATAAATTAACTAGCTAACGTGATCTAAACCCTTTAATCTGATTTAAAAAAAAAAGCCACAAAATGACTGATTAAACATCCCGCTGCAGAGCGCGGGTCAAATTTTACTCGTTATTGGAACAATCATCCTAAAGTTTAAGATAAATGGTGGTGTACGTTTGCATTGTTAGCCAAACTTCATTCAATGACGCAGCCAATCTAATTGAAGTTGGTTTTTGCAAGTTCGGTGTGTTACCATGATTGATTATTGTCAATTTAGGTTTGGTACGATTAGAAAATGCTTTCTAAACAAAATGCACATTCTACAAAATTAGAAATTTTAATAAACTTAAATTTTTCATCAATTATCAGAGATAAACTGGTACATAATCTTGTGTGATATCGGTGTTCTTAAAGGCTACTAAACAAACGTGCACTCTAGATATCTTCCATGCGATGCGAATTTCGTATACATATTTTATTTTTCTCATGCACAACCCTATTTTCTGGTTGATTGAATATATGTAATGTAAGCGTACACTTATTAGGGATGTTTTGATTACTTATTAAAAATAGATTATATATTTAAAAAATAAATAATCAGATAATCAACGGTTACGAAATGTGATTATAAAAAACAATGTTTGTATTTGATTATGTTTTTTTAATTGCCATATTCTAATAACCAAACTTGTAATGTTTGACAGGTTTAATTATTTGTTTAGTTAATATGTAAATTAAGATAATTAGTTTTCAAAATGCAGTAATCATATCTCCATTTACTTTTCCAAAACTCAACGCAAATAATTGACTTTTTAGGCTTTTTATCATACGTTAATTTCAGATTATTTGCGTATTAAAAATGCAAAAAAACAGATAAACTACTCCAAATCATAATCTTCGATAGTAACAAAGGAGGTGTTTGGGAAAGTTTATTTAGAGGGGCTTATAGCTTATAAGCTTATATAAGCCTTAAAACTTATATAAGCTCATAACCTATAAGCCCCTCTAAATAAGCTTTCCCAAACACCCCTAAAATATATATGTTTCTAGTATGGACTGTTTTGACTAATCAGAAAATTGGCTACTCTGGTAATTTATACATAATTTAGCATCAACTTAGTAATTTATACATAATTTAGCATCAACTTAGTAATTTATACATAATTAAACTAAAAGGTTTAATTAGCCGATAAGGAATTATTGTATATTACGGAGTATTAAGTATGATTACCAACATTTACCCAGAGATGATAGCAACCAATCCATGGAAATGGATAACTTGTATCATCGATTTACTTGATAATCATCAAACTTATGAACATAGCTTTTGAATTAGAACAAAAACGATTTTCTCATTCACTGTAGCGTTTAATCGTATTGCATCTGGTCTGATCGTTCACAATCATGCAATTCATGACACAAAGCCGAAAGATCCGGAATACAGCTCTCTGATCGAGTAATTCCGCCATTATCAGAATTCTTCGTCACCGGACTACAAGGCAAAGACCTAACTGAACTCGGTGAATCAAAACCTCGCCGGAGAACTTGTCTCACGGCGGCGATTAAACTCACTGTCGGATCAGTCGGCGGACCTGAAGAAATCGGCGATCTACAAAACGTCATGTGACGTGTCATCGCCTCATCGGTGCTAATCATCCTCTCGCTCCTCACGATCTCGTCTTTAACCGCCTCACTACATAATCCGCAGATCCATTTTCCTTGATACCGTTCGCGAATCCGTTGTATATACGCCGGCGTACATTCTTCCGTTAATCCACAGCAATCGCACTTCACAAATTCTACTTCCGTCGTCTCTTCCGGTATCGATTTCGTTGATTCCGTTGCAGGCATCATCATCGTATCGCTCATCACCGTCGTAGACATCTCCGTTTATCAGTAACTCGTTTCAATTTTACTAAATCGAATTACCAGCAGAAGCAGGTGAGATTCAATAAGGCGATAAGCCGATAAGTTGCTTCTGATTTGATTTTTATAGCTGGAAAACGACGAAAATCGTTGTCGATTTATCGCTCCTTTCTCTGTTCTTCATCGTGCAGTTTGAATCTGGTGGAAAACATGAAGAAAAATCTGAAAGACATTATTGTGATTGTTCTGTTGCAACTTTGAAACGAGAGTCAAAATAAAAGTCAAAATTCAGCAATGAATCGAAGTGAAGAATGTGGAGTGTAGAATGATAACTGTTACTGATAGGGCTTTAAAATGGGGAATATAATCCACAACAATTATCAAATAGCAAGGAATGGGGTTCCATCTTAAAACCAATTGGTTGTAAGAGGAGTAGCCCAGAACCTTATAAGTTCATCTTTTTGTCCAAAGTGGGACATTTCAACACGCCCCCTCACGTGTGGCGTTATTTTTTTTTCGCGCTTAACACGTGGATATTTATGGGTTACGTGGGGTCCGTGTGGCCGTTTGACCAACAACGGGTGAACCTTGCTCTGATACCATGTCATTTTGTGGGGTTCCATCTTAAAACCAATTGGTTGTAAGAGGAGTAGCCCAGAACCTTATAAGTTCATCTTTTTGTCCAAAGTGGGACATTTCAACACGCCCCCTCACGTGTGACGTTATTTTTTTACATATATAGAACTAATTAAAGTTTATGTTGTCTTATTAAAAATTAATTTTAAAAAATATATTATACTACGAAATATAAGTATTACTTTTTCCGTCCCACAAAAACCTTCCCATTTGACTTGGGCACATGTTTTTAGGAGATAGTTGGTGGTGGGATATTTGGTAATAAATTTGATAAAATATATGATTAGCTTAGAGATTGACATAAAGTTAGTGAGAGAAACTTTAAAATAATGATAAAAAATGACATAAAGTTAATGAGATAATATTAATTTATTAAGTGGGACCCTCCAATTCTCAAATGAGAAGTTTTTTATGGGATAAAATTTTTGGGTGAAATGAGAAGTTTTTTGTAGGACAGAGGGAGTATTACAGACTGTAAAAACATACGGAGTATAATATAATTATTTTGGTGTATAAATTAAAAAGTATGATGATTTTATCACCCTCTATTCAAAAAAGGTGTTAAGGTGGTCTCGTTTACTTCTTATTATTTGTGACCAGTAAAAGATTATAGTTGACTCGGTTCGAATCAAATTGTTAAGTATTATTTCCACATCTTTCTCAATTCACGTTTTTAACCTATCCTCTCATCTAGTTAGAAAAAAATAATAATATTGATAACTCGGTAATAGGTAACCTTATGACTTTAACATGTTATGTTATGATTTTTATTTTGAATTATATGTAATGAGAATTGATTAGTTCTAAGTCATATTTTACATTCCATTTGTAGCCTTGTACATGGTCCAATAATTGAACTGAACCGAGATTCGAGAAAATATTGACGACCGGACCCAAGACCGAACCAATGACGTTCTTTGACCGGACCGACTTGAAAGAGAAACGCGGGTTTCCAATTTTTTCTGTTTTGAACTAAACCGGACTGAGGTTCCAATTTTGCATGAAAAATAGAACAAAGAACCGCACCGACATAATTCAGCTCGATCCGGTCCAATCAGTTCAACAATTTCAATCAATCCTCTATCCAGTTTTCACAAGCTTATCCGTTTGTATTACTTTACTTTATAACTTATGCCAGTTTCAATATGCCTCATGATAGTGCATTCACACCAATTATGTACTTCTTAAAGTGCAAAGGAATATATTGATCAGTAGTTGGCAGCTATGCATGACAGTCGTGTATAGGTTTTATATATTGACAGTTTCATAATTAACGTTGTTAATTCAATGCTTATTGATTGCATATTATTTGTATTCGATAATCAATTTAATTCAATGTTTTTTTTAACGACTCAGTTAGTAAGTTAGCGCTTCGAGCCTAGACAATGACATCCACAAGTAGGCAGTGTGTCTTCCCTCGAACGCTTCACTTATGGGAAATAAACCCACCATATTTTTATCTCCAAATTTTGCCTCCAACAAGTCTTGAACCCAAAACCTCTTGAAGGAAAAACCTCAAGGCTATCATTGGTGGCCAATTGATCTAGATCAATTGGTTTTTAATTCAATGTTAATTAATTGTTTAATCAATTATTAATTAAACATAATACAATCCGTTGATTTCACTAAACATAAAACTTGCGAGCTTTGATGCTAGAAGCAAGGCTGAGCTTAAAAAGTTGTGCAAATAAGACATACTCAAAGTTCCACGTATTCCGTTACCTTAATAATTTACAGTTACTTATAAATATTCGTGGTAAATATTCCAATTTCCACATCTCTTATATCGTTTAAATTATTTATTTTATCCTTATTATAACAAAATGGGTCTTTCTATTGTATATTTGTATGCTTCTATTACACAAGAATCGACATTTAATACTCAACAATTGTTTTTTATACTTGTTATTTCATATTAATGGCTTGTTAGACATTTTGTAATATCTATTTTACCCTTTCTATAATAAAAAAATGAGAAGTTTTTTATGAATTTAATGCAGGGACATAAAAGACTGTTTTGTATTTTGTACTCCTAGGGTATAATATAAAAAAAACCTAACAAAATATAATTATATATGTTAACATTTTCTTTGTTCAAGTTATAAGTATAAATGTTCGTTGGGCTGGATGATGGCAATATGATAGACGAGGTTCTATTAGTTAAGCAAGTCGGGGTTAATTACAAGTTAAGTAATTTTGCTAGTATTTCATCGATCATAACATACGTGAAGGCTAATAGGCGATGATTGTCGAGATGTTCCTTCAATAATTAATTCCATAGCCCGGGGATCGGATTCTCCACTCTCATGACGAGTGTCGTGTGGGGTTAGTTTTGTCCCCTTCGATAGATACATATTCCATTTATCACCACATATGAAATATGAATTCGACATTGAAGAAGCATTCATAATTGTGTAGCAATATGTTTGTATATTTAGGATGAATGTGTTCCCCTTACCTTATTTGAGGGTAAACTCTATCATCTAACTCATTTATGAACTATCAAATGACTTATAACATAGCGGTATTTGGTGTTTAGATATTCAACAAGGTTGTGTATTAAGTCATGTTATGAAAAGAAATAATGTGGATTTAAGGGTGTATGTGTTCATAATAAAATAACGTGTTCCTTTCATTAATTTCAAGATCGTTAATTCAAGTTTTTGCATCTTACAAATAAGAATGTACACATCAAGTAAAAGCTGTAACACTAAGAAATAATTATACAAGAGGATAACATAGTTATGGAATGTTATATTATAATAATCAAATTAAATACGGCTAATCATAATTAATGATTATAATTATTGTGCATGTGATTTAAGTTAGGTCATTAGGAACTTTATTTTTGTTTGTTGGTTATTAATGATAACAAACCCACTTTTCTTAATTAATTATTTAAACTATAATTTTTAATTAAAAAAAAAGTCCTAAGAGAATTATATATTCTGGGTTGACTCCCCAAATTTACGTTTTCATTGGTGTGTTATGCAAGTGGCCTTTAATAAAAGCAGATATTATTAAAACCAACCAATATATTGTCCAATAAGTCTGTTGTGATAATCAGAGGACATGGTTAGCACTAATGTTATTATTGGACTTACATATCAGAATTCTTTCATATATATACCATGTGATTTACCTTTTATTCTAACTTTCACAACAATAAAAGTTTAATGCAAAAATTAGTAGTAGAAATCTTGTTTTATCCAATACGTATGTAGTTATCTACTTACTATTAACCAAGGTTCTAAAAGGGGCCCCAAGGCGTGAGGCGCGGTGTCGACGTTACGAAACAGACCATGGCGGCTAGGCTAGGCGTGGCGTGAGATAAGGCGTGATAAGGCGCGATAAGGCGCACCTTATGACGAGTTTTCTTGAAGGCGGCTGTGAAAAATGAATTTTTTTTTAAAAAAAATGATAAAATATATAATTATAAATTTAGTTGTAATATTTTTTATGAGCTTTATATATGAATTGTTATATAAATCAATAGATCTATATAATTTTTTTAATTTAATATACGTATATATATATATATATTATATAAAAAATTTGCCGCCTTAAATCACGCCTTGAAAAACGACATGGCCCGCCATGGCTCGCCTTAGTTGAGGCTTGATGGTGCCGCTACGCCACGCCTTACGCTTTCTAGAACCTTGCTATTAACATATATATGATGATAACTTAGCGGTAAAGGTGCTTGAACTAATCATCTAGATGTTATGAGTTTGATCTCTTCTTTAGATAAACATTACAAATTAGTCAGGGAATGTTTAGAAACAACCACCAGAATTGTTAATTTACTTACATCACGAGCAAAACGCGATAATCCAATGAGACTATTATAAAAAGACAACTTTTAAAGAAAATGTATATAGTAATCTACGAAACTCAAAACACAAAGTATATACTTCCTCCGTATCAAAATAAGTGACACAAATTGACTTACACGTTTTTTGAGGTAAAAGATTAAAGTAGAGGTTAAAATAGATTAAAGTACATAGTTAGTGAAGGATGAGTCTCATTTTTCTTGAATAAAGTGATATTAATGAGTTTTCAAAGTAAGGGATAATTGCTTTTATATCCATGTAAAATTCATAAATTATTTCTATATCCTTCTCAAGTTCATAAATTATCTCTATATCCTTCTAACTTTATAATTACTTACACATCCTTATAAATCTTTAAAACTCACTTTTATGTCCAAAAACCTATTTTAATATTTATTAAATCATTAAAATATCAATAATTATCAAATAAGTATGCAATATATTTGTTGATTATGATTAGAAATCATGTTTATTTGCCTATATTATTGATATTATTACGATTTAATAAATAATAAAATATATTTTTGGACATAAAAAAGAGTTTTAGAAGTTTGGAAGGATATAAAGGTAATTAAAAAGTTTAGAAGGATATAGAGATAATTTATGAATTTGAGAAGGATATAAAAATAATTTATGAAATTTATAAGGATATAAAAGCAATTATCCCTAAAAGTAAAAGTAAGGGTATAAGGGTAATTTCACTTTATTAAAGTGGATAGTTAGTGGATATGAGTCCCACTATTTTTACCAAATAAAGAAAGTTTTCAAAATGTGTCACTTATTTTGATACACCCTAAAATGGAAAATGTATTATTTATTTTAATACGGAGGAAGTATAGTATGTAATGTTGGTTGTTGGATTACTTGGATATCTAGTGGAGCACATGGCCACCAACTAAGCCCAAGTTTGATTGCCCACTTTTGTAACCCATTACAAAATTACTTCATACTATAGTTAGAGATGCACAAACCGGTTATTTACGAAAACCGGATCGGATTTTTAACCGAACCGGTTTTGGTCAACTCCGGTCAAAACCGGTTTTGTCCAAATCGGTTCGGTTTTGGAACCGGTTTCACACACGAAAACAAAAATCGGTCCAAACCGGATCGGATCGGTTTCAAACCGGATCGGATCGGTTTGGTCGGATCGGATCGGATCGGTTTGGTCGGATCGGGTCGGATCGGTTTTCGGTTTAAAAACCGGATTTACCGAAAACCGGTTTGAAAACCGGTTTTGAAACCGGTTTTTTGTCCGATTTTGTAACCGGTTCGGGCATAACAGCTATATTTCGAACGGTAGAATTGTAACGGTTCTTTTTTCTAACGGTAGAATTGTAACGGTTATATTTTTTGGGCAAAACCGGTTTAAAAAACCGGTTACAAAACCGGTTCGGACAAATCCGGTAAAAAACCGGTTCTACAAAACCGGTTAAAAAACCGATCCGCTCGCTAAAAGGCCAAACCGGTTGGGAACCGCCGGTTTGTGTCTGATCCGGTATTTTCGACTAAAAAACCGGTTTGAAACCGGTTTTAAACCGGTTTTTAAACCGGTTCGGTTAAAAATCCGGTTTGGTTGTGCACCTCTAACTATAGTAATGGTCCTAGCCTCCTGGGGGGCTACTCACCCCACAATTCCAAACAAATGAAGTAACTACACATGCAAATGGAATTTGTGTATTTTATCTTTTTACATTTATTTTTTTAAGAAGGAAGTATTTTGCCTTACAATAAACCGGAGTTCAAACCTTACTGGAAACACTTTAAGATTACCCATGAAAAATTTATAAAAACGGTCACGGAGATACAGGTTATGTCGCGCATATCAGAGTCAGATACTCTACTTTCCCGAAGGATCCTACACTCTCCATTTATGTTTTTACGTTTTATACTTGTTCCTCTTTTGTCATTATAAATTAAAGAAAATGAACTACTTTAGTTACTTAATGCATGCACATAAAAACCAAGAAAGTATATTCGTTCATATGTTTTTGTTTGGTCAGTTTAAGTTAAACGAATAAACATAGACAAAATATGTTCGTATTTATTCAGTTCGTCTAAAGATATAACTGTCGGGTGGCATTCAGCACAATATATTATACACCTAACTCTTTAAGATTCAAACCTTGACTTTAAAACAATTTGATGATATCCCTAATTTTCGTATTATATTGTTATAAGACTTTTAAATTGAATTGAATAATCAAGCAGTGATTTTTACTTTTCTGGACAAATTTAATAAGTACCAATACAAAAGTTACAATTTCAGGATTCGATGTTGATGCACCAAATAAAAAAACCCAATATCTACTGACTACTGCTGTGGTCCATGTTGTATTTCCAAAAAATAAATGAAGGATTTAATTTCAAGAAACTATTTGATGGGTTTTTTTTTTTTTAAATGGTGAGTAGTAAGTTAGTGGTTTGATTTATTTACTATTACTGACATCCAAGAATTCAATATGACTTCCTTAAACTTATTTTCTTTTTTGGGGAATAAACTTAACATCTTTTTTTATCTCTTGAGAAATGCCTCAAAAAATCTTGAATCCAAAAACCTTTTGGAGGAAAACCCCTCAAGGTTATCCTTGATGGCCAATTGATCTAAACTAATTGGTTATTTGATGGATACCTAGTGATAAGACTGTCTGAAATTATATCCTCGAAGTTACGGATTCTATCTCCTTTCTGAGTAAACATTTTCAAGATGACCATATAAATATTCGGAAATGGTTACGGCAACTCTAGGTACATATATACTATATCAAAAAGAAAGCTCGATCATCCTGAAAAGCCTGTTATTACGGGACAACAACTATACACAACTTATTCAAATGAGAATTATGATGGAGGTGTATAGGAGGTAGATAGACTAATTTCAAATAATACAATAATAAGCTTTAACAAAATTCAAATGGAACAAAAAAAAAGTAATAAAGAGAAGGGGTCATTTTTCATCTTTGATCGGAGATGAAACATGAAACATCACCACCACCGGTCAGCCTTTAACATCCGCACGTTCCACCATCGGAAACGGTATACAATAATAGTCTTTGGGATCACCACCCCCAACCTTTCTCTTTTTTCACAAACATACCCTTTTACTTTTTCAAAGCTGCAATTCCACCACTTCATTTTCTCTTTCCTTCACTTTCACAAAAATAAGTTTTTGTTTTTCCTATTTTATAATATCCTATATATAAAAATCTCAAACCGTAAATGTTTTTATCATGGTTATTGGGAAATTTTATGTATATTAAAAAAATTATGATCACTACAAATTGTTTTGTATGTCACAAGAAGTATTTGTTTTTCGTTTACACCAAAATTATAAGAAAACAAAAAGCCTTCAAATTAAAAAAAGTAAAATAATACGAACCATATTAGAAAAGTCTGTAATTTTTGTGAAAGAATTAATGTTATCCAACGGAGGCTAAAAATAAAAGTGTGTTCTATTTTTTATAATTATTATATTAATTTAATGTGCTTAAAATTAGTAATAATCAAAAATATATATTTTGTTTCGTCTTTTTCTACATATCTCTACTACTTATAAAGCATTTAACACTTTTCCTTAAATAGCTTCTTGAAAATTCAGCCATTTTCTTTCTATTTTTAGGTCTACTTTGTTTTTCAAAAAAATATTACACCGTGCAGGATTCGAACACGGACAAACACCATATAAAGAAGCGCATCAAACCAACTGAACTACATTGGAGGACATTTGATTTTTCCTAAATATTAAATATATTCTACTCCAATCAAACCTTCTTACTCTTCAAAACCACTCGCGTCCTTTCACTTCCTAACCCCTCGGTTTCTTCAACTTTTTACCCTTTCCGAGAACCATTTGCCTTCTCAATTCCTCTGCAATTATCTCCTCGATTCCTCTGCATCTCATATACTTTATAATATGTAAACTTATTATCGGTGCTCTCAATTAATCTTTATTTTCATTTTTCTCCTCTTTAGATTAAACCCTAAAAAGTACAGTGGCAATATCGAATTGGGGCTTTGTAATTTTCGTCTTTATTTCAGTTACATGTAGAAATTGAACCGGGTTTCGAACTTACCTGGTCAAAATTTCAACTGAGTTTAATCAGTATGTTGGGTATGTAACTGTGAGTGAAGCATTTGGAAGAGCTCTGTTTTATTGGTTTACCAAAGCTTCTCCGGCTCAGTTTAGGTTTATTCTTACCTATATTTATTAACTTACTGAGCATTAAACGCAGATTTTGTTTGAATCTACTTTCTAATAACCATGATTCTAATAAATCAATAATCACTTATTCTTGAGATGCGGGTATGAAACTTTAGCAGAATTCTCTTTAGTTAGGTTAAAACGACGGGTTGGTAATGTAAGCTTGTTGACATCTACTGGTTATTTGATGTGTTTTATTTGAAGATGAAAGGTGTTTATCATAGGAAGCAGCGAAGGCTACTATGAATTCCTACAAACCAGGTAGTTTGATTACTGGTCAGACTTAATTATTTTTATTAAATTTCTTTCTTTGCTTTTATGGTTAATATGTACCTTTTTTGGCATGGTATAATTACCGGGGGGCTTTGTTGTTTCAAAGTTATTTTGGAGGTACGTTTGGAGGTACGTTAAGCGTATTGTATTAATTGCATTCATGCTTGTGGAAGAGAGTGCTGAGAGTGATGGAAAGATTATAAAATCGTTTTATACTTTAATTCAAAGCTTGTCAAAGCTGATGTACAAGGAAAACACCAGGTATACTATCGTTTCATATTATCTCTTTTGTTAATAACTGAGTTTACTCTAACATAATATAAAACCTGTTAGGAAGTATATTCCACTAAACTACTCGGAGACCCGAAACTTGGTGAAGGAACCTGAAAATCAAAACCATGCAATAGTTTTCACTTGGGGAGAGGCTGTCCAAACCATATATATGAATCAGGTACACTTTTTTATTTGATTTCTCATAAATATCATGCTATCTCATATTCGATATTTATTTTTTTAATTATTTATGTGTTGTTTTTGAAGTACGAGTGCTTTGAGGAAGCAATGAAGACTACAACTTAATTTAACCTGGTTTTTAAATTGTTACAATTTTTAAAATATTTCTTTTCTCCTGTTTTGCAGTACGAGGAAGCCATGCACATGAAAGAAATATATCATGTAATGATATGACAACCGAAAACATCAACCCAAATTTTGGAACACCACAAAGTGTATGTCTTTACTATATACAACGTATTTGGAACTCCCCAAATTAGCAATGATTAGTTATTAGTCAACATAATTGTGATTTCGGTATATATTTATTTGTGTACCTTATGTTATTAGCAAGAGGCGATAATCAACTTACAATGATAAATTTTAATTATTTGAATGTAATTGTACTTTGTTATTTTTACTGATTCTTAAACACATGTCATGCTATTGGCCACCACCATCATCACTACTCATCACCGTCACCCAACACTACAAACATTACTATAACCACTCAACATCTCCACGCACAACCACCCACCATTATCATCCACCACTCACCAGTCCACCACAATCACTATCGTCACCATCATTATTGCCACATCAAAATAAAGTTACAGGGTACCCGCCGCCGCATTGCGCGGGTACCCGGCTAGTTGTCTTAAAGTCTTAAACTTGTTAGCCTTGTTTATAGGCCTTTTATGTATGGTGATTTTTCGTTACATTCGAAATATATAATATTTTTAAAAAATTATTGGTCTCTTCAGAATGGTCAAACTTTATGTTAAAAATAATAAAAATTATTTGCAAGTTGACAAATTTCGTATCTCACATAGGTGGCAGAAGAAATATTATTGACTTTATAATACATCTAATGCCTCAAGCCTTCAAAGGCTTTAGTGGATGATGAATGGCTAAACCCACACGCGCGCCAAACCGAGCCCGTAGGCGCGAAATGCCGCGATTTGGGCGCACTTTTACTCGTGATTTACGCAACTTAACTATTTTTATAGTTGTTTTCGAACATTCCACCGACCATGTGGTCATATTTACTCGGAAATAGATCAAAGTTTTGGAACATTTAGGAAGTTATTTTAGAATTGTTACCACTAAGTAATTTTCCGATATTGAGATAAATTATATTGTAAAAGTTAAATGCTACTTCTGTTAATAATTAATTGTGTCCCTGCTGAATAGTTGGTGGGAGATCAGTACGAAATCGGTCCATCGATGAAGACGTATCATAGAATTTTTGTATCTTCGAGGGTGACAATTGTAATTAATAGATAGTGAAGGTTCTAAAGAAAACCCAAGATCTTCACTATAAGCCTTTGTTGGGAGGGAACACATATTTCTCAAAACATTTAAAAACATTGTGATCTTTTTTACATCTAAAAGTAGTTATTCCATGTTATTTTTGTAATTAAATAGTAATTAAGTACAATTAGTTAAACCAAATTATAGTAAATATTCTCCAATATAAAGCATACAATATGTGAAAAAATTTACCCTTCAAGCCAAAAAAAAAAAAAAGAGGTAGCACAAGAATTCTTGGGTTCCATACAGTTCCGCCTATGAATACAAATGAATACACTCGACATAACATTTATTTAATATGTATAAAAGATTTTTTTAAGTAAATTCCATAAGCGGTACTTATAGTACTTTGATCAAAATTTATGATCTAATTCTTTTTAACTATAAATTTTAATTTACTTTTAAATATCACCTACCAAAATTATGAATAACATCTCTTAAATTAATGATATAAAAGGATTATATTATTGGGAATGGATGAGTGGTGATCGTTGGTGGAGTCTGAAAATAGAACTGGGGACATACACGACGACGTATCATCGTCGTTTGTTGGGCAGAGGGGTGGCAGATGCAGATAATAGATAATAAGAGTCCTTTTCCGTAAAAATAAAATAATATGTGTGACTTTATGTACTTACACACGTGTGCATGCGCGACATGATTTTGGACATGTTGGCCACCCACACACGTGCTCTACTGACAAAAGAAGTCCACTTAGGATCATAATGGGCTGGGCCTTGTCATTGTTACTATTATCACCACCACTGACTGGTGGCGTTGGTGGTGGGCCGCCGGTGGTTATGGTGGTGGCGACTGTTCCTACGATATTTATTTGTTGCATTGATTCATGTTCCTTGCTCATATGCATCTATATAGACATGTAGACCAAGTTATAATATACACCTATGTAGACTTGTTTGTTTGATTTAAACACATTGTCGGTATGTAGTAAGCTTTGTTAAAAGAAAGTTTAATTTTCATGCTTTCTCTTAGGCATATGCAAAATGAACCGAAAACCAGCTAGATCCGGAAAATCGGAACGAAACGAACTGGAACTAGACCGAACTGAACAATAGTGGTCCGTTTCCCAGTTTTCATTTTCATTCAAAACCAATTCTCGTCATGTTTGATACGGTCCAAAACAAAAAAAAAATTGAAAAAATACAGTTCTCGGTATTTGTTTAGCATTTTTGTTTTGTCCCGCTCCGCTTATATAGTTTACGGGCGTATAAATTAGTTTCATGAAGTAACAAGGGTAGAAAAACCATTAGAAAATTGTAAAAGTATGTTCTAGGTCAAAATTTTAGTTTTGTGCTTGTTGGTTGTATCTATAAGACTATAAGTTTTAGAAAATCATAAAACCGGTGCCAACGTCTGTTGGTCTCCAACTGACGACATGGATGACACACAAGCTTCAGTTGTAATATTAAGTTATGAGATTTGGTTTGGTGATGGAAATAACATATGAGTTTTGTGGGGCCATTTGAATACAAATTGGTATATTATGTGTGTTGAAGTGAATTTTTATATTGTTTATAGATGTGTATCAGTTATAGTATTAACTGACATGATGTTAACATGATAAAAGCTGAAATATAAATAGATTCAAAATTTAGGAGTGGTCTAAAAATACTAGTGATGGTTGGTGGGGTTGAAGATAGTATACTGCCGGTTGAGTTTTTTGGAGTTCCACCATTGGCACCAAGCGCCGGTTAATACCGCCAGTTTACCCACGCCGGTTTGGCGACGAGAGTGAATGAGAGATCAATGGGTGATGGTGGGCCCAAAGAGGTATTTTGTTTGTGTGTTTTGTAATGGTGTGTCTCAAAAAATTAAAGGGAAGTGGTATTGTTGGCATGATACGTCAATTTAGTGTCGGTTGAAGGGTGGACTGACGTGACGCTGATTTGGCGACAACTAACGGTATCAGTTGGGTGCACCATTAGGTGCGGTCTTAGAATATGCTATTCTAGCATAATTCGGATGCTTATTAGAACAATTATCTTACGAGAAGTTTGTCAAAGATTTTGTTCACATAAATCCGACAATGATTGTCTCTTCCCAATATGTTTATATTAAAATATATAATACATTTTCCAAAACGTTGAAAACTAACCAATATGGACAACTAGGTTCTATTCACACACAGTTCCTAGGTTTTGTTGTTTTTATTATCACTGCAATAAAAAATATGAAATTGATTTGTTGAGCCATTCTAAAATAACATAATTTTTTCTAAATAATTCTATGAGATGCATACATGATCTACCTCACCTGTATTCAACTTGTTTTACAAACTTATTTTACATAATTTATATATTTCATATGATGTTTTAGTACAGTAGATCTACATGTTTCTCATATTTTATTTTGTCATTCATGTTTCACACTATTTTATGTCTTATGGTATCTAAATACTTATGAAATCACACATTTTTTCCCACCATACTCTTTCGCCGGAGATCCTTCGGTAACAGTATTTCTACTTCGATCTGAATATAGATATGATTATCTACATCTCACCATGTTCATACCCTACATTTGATAGATTAAGTATCATTAAAACCGTATGCATCAACCAATGAGATTTGCTCACTGGTAAGGAAACAACTCATAGCTATTCCCTTAAAAATATTAACTTCCGCCTCGAAGGTTAAGTATGCAATAACTAATGTACAATACTCAGGCAACTACTTAAAAAATGAGTATTAATTCACATATATAATGTTGGGTCTCCATAGAAAAAGTTAGAAGATGTTACCCCGTATTTAATATCAACCACAAAGTGTATCTAATATTTATAAAATGACAAAAAAGACATTTATTAAATACGGTTATATATTGAAGATGTTGGGTCTCCATAGAAAAGTTAGTAACGAAAAATCTATTGAGACAACAAGAACACGTATAAATTCTTGTTTCTCCCAACCCCTGCATGGAAAATGATGCAACTTCGGTTTTGTCTATTTGTGGCCATTGGATTCCTTTGTATTTTAGCATAGTTTTCAACATGATGTTAGTTTTCAACCATAGTTTTGTCGTTTGTGATAAACGAAGAGTATTCGTGCAATGTGACAACAAGTACTTCATAATTATATTTTGCGGCAACCTGTATATATATATATACCGTTCGCAAACACTTACATGACGAATGAAGTTTTGTGTTCGTATTCATTTATAAAGAAAATTTAGTATTTATATGCGGTTTGAAAACAATTCAATAAAAAGATAAAAAAAATTATATATAGTAATGATGTGTATTCACTACTAGAAAAGTTGCCAGTACCAACGGAATTTTACCAACGGGCAGTAAATCCGTTGGTAAATTGGTGTATTTCCAACAGAATTACCAATGGAAAACACTTTAACTAGTTTTTATATTTTACCAACGGGCATCCGTTAGAAATGCTGTTGGTAATTGTCTGTGTTTTGGAGGGAAAAAATTACCAACGGCAGTATTTTCATTATCCGTTGGAAATAAGCATTAATGGTGGAGGAAAAAATTTACCAACGGCGGAATTTTCATTATCCCGTTGGAAATAATGATTAATTTTTGGAGGGAAATTTCCCGCTATAAATTACCAACGGGATATTTTCATTAATTCGTTGGTAAATTATTAAAAACAATCACCAACGAGTTTAATCCATTGGAAACCATATAGCGCCGTTGGTAATATTAGTTTACAAAGTCTTTTTATATATTAAAAAAATTAATTTTATACAAAATAATTATATATGTATGGATAAATTAAAATGGTAATTAAATATTCAGATATTGTGTTATAAATTATTGAAAGCTTAAATTCTAGAGCTAGTGAAAATTTTCAAATAATTTAAATTGATTTAGGAGGCAATTAAAAATTTAGATAGTCTTATCCCAAAATGTTTGCCGCCTTCTTGTCGATCTCTAAAGTTCGTATATGCAATTTGGGGGTGAGTGGCGATTGAGAAATTGGGAAAACCTTAAAATCCTCTTCTCTCCGGCTCTTACTTCTTTCGCACCTCCAGTGATTCATCGTCGACCTTCTTCAGCCGCACTATTCGTCGCTCGGCCAGCCGTATGTGTAACACCTCAAATTTTAATGCCAAATAGTGGCCAAAATAAAACATTTTTCATAAATAGAAGAACTATTCCAAAATATGGATTTACAAAAACCTTTGGTATGAAAACCAGAGTATAAAGTTTGGTGTTACAAAATAGATCATAACCAAGCTAAGACTAAATCCAATCTAGTGTTCTTCTAATCTAGGTCCCGCATCTCTATCCATGCGTACCTAAGCCTTCGATCCCGAACCTGAGTACATAGCAAAACAAAACAAGGAGTACGTGAGACAAAAACGTCTCGTGAGATACACGGGTTTAGACCCAAAGTTGGTAATAACAACCGAATGGCAAACAACAAACATATAAGCGATCATCCATCTATCTAGTCACCCTATTGTGACTCTAATACTTTGCTTTCCTAGCAATCATATCTAGTTGTTGGGACGTCCCCAACCAACTAGAACCACATTAACTTATTAACCGGGGATCCCCCGCATTAACAAGCTTCAAGGTAAAGGCAAGAGGGAATTGCCCAATCTACCAATACCTGCCTTACTCGCCGGACTACTTCCAGTTAGCAAGACTACTATCATGGAATGGGCCGATGGGGATCCGCCCAAATGCTCCCCATTCCATACCTCATGACCGGGGATCCCCCGCATCATCACATCATCTCACCATATCATAACTCGATGGTTATGTCAATCTAGCTCTCGGTTATCACGTCTATCATCAAACAAGTTAGTTCAATACAACTATCGGTATAACTAACTACTAGCTACTAGTCTACACAATTAAGCAAATAGACCATAAAACAAGTAATAAAAATATATTTCATAGGCTATGTACTCAGTAAAGTCCACACGTACTCACCTTAGCAATAAAGGTGCTTTAACCGTATTCTTTCCGCCGGTTCCTTGTTCACAATTCGTCCACTTCAACACTTCACCGAATGTCTAAAACAATTATAACAACAAAATTATCATCACAAACTACTACCAATGTGTTCATCTACCTCTAGATAACACCCATCAATCCATTTCCCCCAAATATGGTGGTTTACCAAACCCTCGGTTTAACCAACCCTTAAGATTCTTACAAATCATAATCATACACTTGTTTCCTTTGTTAATATACCATCTATTAGGTGTATACACCATTTATATCACCATAACTCATACCCCAAGAACTAGGGTTTCAACCCCAAGCTTCTAAATCCATAGATCTAAAGCTACAACTACAAAGGATTGAAGATATACCTTTAATCTTCACTTAGGAGTGAAATCTATCAAGCTTTGATGGAGAAATCGACCCAAATCAGCTATTGCACTTGAAAATCGCCAATGGAAGGAACTAGGGTTTTGGAAATGCATTTATGGCTAAAAACCCCAATTTAATGCTCTGGTCGGAAGAGCTCGCGCCCCGCTCGCGCCGAGCTCGCGCCGCGAAGAGACGCGGGTCTTCCCGATGGTCGCCGCTTTTCCCAGACTTCGCGCCAGGCTCGCGCCTGGTTCGCGCCGCGAAGTCGACGCGAAGTCGACGCGAAGTTCTCGCGTTCTAGCTCTGATCCTACTGTCCAAACTCGCGTTTCGCTCGCGCCAGGCTCGCGTCGCGAGCCTGCCTTTGCAGCAGGGCTGCACTTTTCGGTCTAGGTTTCAACCGGGTTTCGCCCATAACTTTCTCATACGGACTCCAAACGACACGAAACCAATTCCTACGGTTTTAATATGATTTATCCATAATTATCATATTTTTATTTATTTTATTTATCTACAAATTTCGGGTCGTTACAACTATCTACCCCTTAAAAGGATTCCGTCCTCGGAATCACTCAAAAATTCCAATCCGCATTCTACCGAGTATCCATTCTCATTCTCCCGCGGTTATTACCGTTAAACTTTTCTCATCCCGAATTAGTCAACAATATGTATGTAAACACTCAATTAATCCCGTTAGATCCAAACGGGTAAAAAAAAATTCAATCTTAAGCCTTTAGTGCCCAAATGGGCCAAACTTGCACAATTTTGACCACAAGACCTTCAATCCTTTAACCGCTCATCTTATACTCGTAGAAATGACATGACCCACGCATTATAATCAACTAATTGACCAACACCAATGTCAAAGTCTAGCTTCGACCAAGTTACCATATTCCAACGTCGTCTAACCCTTGACTTAAGAACGAAGTCAACTATACTTTTACAATTTCCTTTACCATTGACCTCTAATTATGATTTATCAGCCATTAGATACCCAATTCCAAATTCAAAAACGCCCAACGGGTCAAAGTCCCATAATTTTGACCATAACTCTTTTAATTATTTCATTACCCCTTTCTCATACACACAACTAATACATTATACTCTCATCATCGCGAGTCATTCGAAACGAAAGTCAAAACCCATCCTTAACCAAGTCAACTAATCATATGTTGACAAAACTTGACTTTTGCCTAAAGTCAACCATACTTTTTCCAATTAACAGATTCCCTACCCTCGAGATCTCATTCTCGACTTATCACTTCCGGTTACACCCATTAATGTTTCCTTAACAATCGTCCATATTTCCAAATTTCAAATCTTTTCAAATTTCCCCAAGTTCTCACATTCCCTTATGGTCACATCAACCCTTTACCGTTTCTTAACTTTCATTTGGTCACCTATACCATTTCTTAGTACTATTTCAATCATCTTCGCCTCACATACCATAATTTCACACAAGTTGACCATATCCTGGTTCCCAATAACAATTGCTTTCTAATGACATCCTTTTTCTCATATTCTAGAAGTCGTAGGCATCCCATACCTATACATGACCTAATGCAACCCGCGTTTCCAACCAAATTTTCATTTACCATAACATAATAGCAATACTCATTAACCACATGGTGCTATCTTCGTCATATAAACGCATAAGCATACACACCAACATATATATCACGCCAACTCAATCTAAATGTATCTATTGTGCACATATACGGACATGTGTATATGTCACCAATACCATCTAAGCATCATCACATGCGCATACACAACCATATGTATATGTCACATCAATGTCGTCTGACATCCATCTTTTCGCATCGCGTAGCCTTGTTGCTATCTTACCCATTCGATCATCAAATCGCTCATCGTGCGCTCTAGCACCTCTCCCATAAAAATCGCATTATCGTTTTCTTCCCTATTCATATGTCTCCCATCGAACATAGTACTTAGCACATTTCATATAATATTATCTTTCCCTTGATATACGCCTTCCAAGGCCATCACGTAATGCACGTGCATTGTACCCCGCGGGTATACCAATAAAATCTCCGATTGTCGTTTATCGTTTCACTTACACATCAATCACCCTTAACCGGTCCATTTCCTTATTACCGATTTCCAATCCTTTTATTACCACCGGGGTAACCACTAATCTATTCCTTTAACCAAAGTTCACCGGCCAACCCGGTCACCCTTGAGTCAACCCATCGACTCCGGTCTACACTTGTAACCCATGATTTGGCACCCATTAGCCCAATATCCCATGTTCCCGTCTTTCTACATCGCGATACCTTTAATCCTTCTTTTCTTTCCCATTTACATATATTAACATTACATTACTTATCCGGATTCCCGCCAAATACTCAAGTTTCAATTCTAAGATTTCTATTTCCAAATTTCCATCCTTACTACAATTCTTACCAAAACTTAGTACTTCATTGAACTACTATCCATTTGTTGGGAACATTTACCGTCCTTGCGGTTCATCTTTTGATACCATATAATAACATCAACCCCCATATCCTTACTATCTGCAACACACCGAACCATATTCCTTCCAAAAATATAATTTCCATACACATAACTAACCGGGAAAATCATTCCCCAAAATAAATATCCACGTCATACAACTTATCTCCAATTTCCTATAACCACCAATCCGTACGATAATCCAACCATTAAGCTATAACCACACAATACCTTGGCTTGGTGCATACCCAACCAATCCATACCGATAACCACATCAAACGCCCTAATTCCCATGGGCAACAAATCCACCTTAAACTTTCTACCGTCTATTTCTATTTCACAATTTCTATAAACACATTCAACCATAGACGTTTTCCCGTCGGCTACTTCTATCTCATAAACCTCATCTAACATTTCGGACGGCACATTCAATTTACAACCGAACTCATAAGACACAAACGAATAAGTAGAACCCGAATCAAATAATATAGAAGATGGCATGAAGTTAATGAATAAAGTACCTGATACTACATTGTGCACCTCTCTTGCTTCCTCTCGAGTCACCTGAAAGGAACGTCCCTTCACTTGAGCCGGTTCCTCTTTCTTTTGAGCCGCGGACACCTTTGGCTCGATCCTCTTTTTCGGGCACGCATTGCTATAGTGTCCCATTTCATGGCACGAGTAACACTCCACCTCGGAGAGCGTCTTGGATCTACAATCCCGTGCTATATGCCCCGTCTTTCCACAAATATAGCACACCTTCGAATCTCCTCGGCACTCGCCGGCATGGTTCTTCCCGCATCTCTTGCACGGGGCAACGCTTCCTTGCTTGAAGGAATTTGATGTGAACTTCCCCTTTTTAGAAGTTCCCGAGCCACTCTCGGCTTTCCTTTTCTCGTTCACATGGGCCCTCACGGCATTCCTTGTCGCATCTACCTCTTCCACACCCCGGGCGGCACCAATGGCCTCATCGAGTGTGACCGCTCTCCTTACCTCCAATTGGTAATCCCAAGGTAGCCCACAAGCATACCGGACTACCCTTGATCCTTCCTCAAAATAAGTTCTTGCAACAAACGGGAGCAATCCCGTGAACTCCCTTGAGTACTCCTCAACCGACCTATTACCCTTCTTTAGGTTTACAAACCTCTCATGCATCTTCTCCAAATCCCTGTCGGGGCAAAACTTTCTCTTCAACCTCGTGGTAAAGTCGTCCCATGACATCTTCTCAATCACCTCCCTCCCGAGGGTCTCATACACGATATCCCACCACAGCATGGCATCTTCTTTCAATAGTTGTGACGCATACGTCACCATATCGGCATCCTTACACTTACTACTACCGATAACCCTCTCGGTCTCTCGGATCCACCTCATAGTTACTTTCGGGTCCGAACTACCCGAATACACATTTGGCTTACAAGCCATGAAGGTCTTAAAAGAACAACCATAATTTTCATCGGGTCTCGCCCTTGCATCACTACAACCACCTGTGGAGGATTTCTCCACTCGAGTGCCACCATCCCTGGTTTTCTCATCCGATCTAGCTTCGGATACACGATCTCCACCCGACCTTTCACGGTCCCCAATGATGCGGTGCACCTCATCGGCCACCACTCCCTTGAGTTGTTCAATAATAGTTTGGAGGTCCGCCATGGTCACCGGAGTTCTATTAGCTCCGACCTCCGAGTCACCCATCCGATGCATCGACGGTTGACTTTCCTGTTCAACCACAACCTCGACATGAGGTATTTCTTCCTCCCGGCCCTCCGGGGCTTTACCACTCCTATGCGTGGTCACCATTTCTTTCGATCAAGACTAAACGAAAGACATTAAACATTTAGTACCTTGTGTACAACCCATTAGTCTCAAAGACTCAATATCTATAATCATATCAATTCTCATCGGTCCCCTAGGTTCAACCACAAACTTAATATGAAGTCTCAAGGTCAACCTATGCTCTTAAGGAATCTTATATTCCTAATGCTACAGTCTAAGACTAGGATGGTCATCCAACCTAATTCACTTAAACTATAGCTCTGATACCAAGTTGTAACACCTCAAATTTTAATGCCAAATAGTGGCCAAAATAAAACATTTTTCATAAATAGAAGAACTATTCCAAAATATGGATTTACAAAAACCTTTGGTATGAAAACCAGAGTATAAAGTTTGGTGTTACAAAATAGATCATAACCAAGCTAAGACTAAATCCAATCTAGTGTTCTTCTAATCTAGGTCCCGCATCTCTATCCATGCGTACCTA
Organism: Calendula officinalis; assembly: GCA_963853835.1. Lineage (NCBI taxonomy): Eukaryota > Viridiplantae > Streptophyta > Magnoliopsida > Asterales > Asteraceae > Calendula > Calendula officinalis. The sequence continues at coordinate 77,545,090 of OY970828.1, forward strand.
AGCCTTCGATCCCGAACCTGAGTACATAGCAAAACAAAACAAGGAGTACGTGAGACAAAAACGTCTCGTGAGATACACGGGTTTAGACCCAAAGTTGGTAATAACAACCGAATGGCAAACAACAAACATATAAGCGATCATCCATCTATCTAGTCACCCTATTGTGACTCTAATACTTTGCTTTCCTAGCAATCATATCTAGTTGTTGGGACGTCCCCAACCAACTAGAACCACATTAACTTATTAACCGGGGATCCCCCGCATTAACAAGCTTCAAGGTAAAGGCAAGAGGGAATTGCCCAATCTACCAATACCTGCCTTACTCGCCGGACTACTTCCAGTTAGCAAGACTACTATCATGGAATGGGCCGATGGGGATCCGCCCAAATGCTCCCCATTCCATACCTCATGACCGGGGATCCCCCGCATCATCACATCATCTCACCATATCATAACTCGATGGTTATGTCAATCTAGCTCTCGGTTATCACGTCTATCATCAAACAAGTTAGTTCAATACAACTATCGGTATAACTAACTACTAGCTACTAGTCTACACAATTAAGCAAATAGACCATAAAACAAGTAATAAAAATATATTTCATAGGCTATGTACTCAGTAAAGTCCACACGTACTCACCTTAGCAATAAAGGTGCTTTAACCGTATTCTTTCCGTCGGTTCCTTGTTCACAATTCGTCCACTTCAACACTTCACCGAATGTCTAAAACAATTATAACAACAAAATTATCATCACAAACTACTACCAATGTGTTCATCTACCTCTAGATAACACCCATCAATCCATTTCCCCCAAATATGGTGGTTTACCAAACCCTCGGTTTAACCAACCCTTAAGATTCTTACAAATCATAATCATACACTTGTTTCCTTTGTTAATATACCATCTATTAGGTGTATACACCATTTATATCACCATAACTCATACCCCAAGAACTAGGGTTTCAACCCCAAGCTTCTAAATCCATAGATCTAAAGCTACAACTACAAAGGATTGAAGATATACCTTTAATCTTCACTTAGGAGTGAAATCTATCAAGCTTTGATGGAGAAATCGACCCAAATCAGCTCTTGCACTTGAAAATCGCCAATGGAAGGAACTAGGGTTTTGGAAATGCATTTATGGCTAAAAACCCCAATTTAATGCTCTGGTCGGAAGAGCTCGCGCCCCGCTCGCGCCGAGCTCGCGCCGCGAAGAGACGCGGGTCTTCCCGATGGTCGCCGCTTTTCCCAGACTTCGCGCCAGGCTCGCGCCTGGTTCGCGCCGCGAAGTCGACGCGAAGTCGACGCGAAGTTCTCGCGTTCTAGCTCTGATCCTACTGTCCAAACTCGCGTTTCGCTCGCGCCAGGCTCGCGCCGCGAGCCTGCCTTTGCAGCAGGGCTGCACTTTTCGGTCTAGGTTTCAACCGGGTTTCGCCCATAACTTTCTCATACGGACTCCAAACGACACGAAACCAATTCCTACGGTTTTAATATGATTTATCCATAATTATCATATTTTTATTTATTTTATTTATCTACAAATTTCGGGTCGTTACAGTATGTTCGCTGCACCCCTGTATCTTCGCCAAACTCCCGTCGTAGCTTCTCTAGTTTTCCGAGTTCCAGTCGCTATTCTCCATTTTGCTACTACGAGGTTGAGCATTTATTCATAATAATCATGTTTAATTGTAAATTGTTGACCTATTGCTATTGTGAGGCATAACCATAACAGTGCCTTGAAGCGTGGAAGAGGCAAGGTTTTGGCTCGACCCAAATGAAGTCAAAGGGATCTCCATGGCCAGCTCTCGTATGTTGTTCGATTCCTTTTTTCCTCTTTCATTTTGATTTCTTGAGTTCAGTTGTTATATAATTGTTTCAGTTGATTGTTGTCTATTTCATTGAATGCTTGTGATATGCGATTGCTTACTTTTCAAGGTGTTGCATGCCTTACAAATTAGAGATGAGTGAATTGTATTACTTAGATGGTTGTTCTATGAGTAGGTTAGTATCAATATGTTTATTTCTTATGGGATATAATATAGAAATATAGCTAGCTGAACTATGCTTTACAGAGTTGATTATTGCTAATAATTTGATACGATTGCTGCTACATAGTCCACATGTTGTCTCATGATATCTAATGTCTTTCTATCCTATTATCTATCTTATTATGTATTAATAATTCAATTTGATACGATTGCAGATTTTGGAAGCATATGTGGGTGTGTCTCATGATGTCTAATGCCTTTCCATGTAGTTAGTTATCTATGAATTTCTTATATTTATGTTTTTTTGGAAACTTTGCAGACAATAGTTACTTTCTAGTTAAAGTCTAGACACAAGGTAAATATGGAGAAACGATAAAAGTTACCTTCAATCTGTTTTAATGGTACATAGTGAATATAGTTCTTCACTGAAATGCAAAAACTTACGAAGATACATATTCCTTATTTGTAGGTTGCCAGAATGTTTTAATTGATGCAATTGAGTATGTTATGTCTTAAGTTTAGGCACAAGTATAATCACTATTCTTATTTTGTTAAACATGAATTAAACTCTAGGCATGGGTCAATTTGGTTGTCCACTTAAACGGGTCAATTTGCTGAAGACATTTTCAAAAAATTCTAAGGTATATTAGTTTCAGTTTTATTTTTTTGCAGGAAGAAGAGGAACAAAGGGTTCAAAAAACAGAGCACAAGGTGTTAGATGAAATGTGTCAATGAGAAAAAGTTAATTGGTTCCACTTCAAGATCACAAACCTGCAAGGCTACTGCAACTGAGAAGAAGATTTCAAAGGGAAAATCTCAGAAAGTGAAAACTCTAAGAGGAAAGATAGCAAGAATCCCAAATTATTTGAAGAACAACAAAAACCAAAAATCAGAATATACCTGAAAAGATTGTTGATGACTCGATTCAAGAATGTGATTTGAATATGAAGGTATAAAATGGGAATGAAAAGGAAATGATCACCGAATACGTTAGGAGAATTTGTATTTTGTACTAAATTTGTGCATCTTGTACAAAGAATTTGTTTGAATAAAAGCATTGTTTAGTATGCAATTTCTAACGAGCTGAGTTGTAAAGTTGAAATTACCGTATTTTTTTATATTGCCTTCAGACTTTTAACTACCAACGGAAATTCCGTTGGTAAGTTGTCAAATATTGACTACTCAAATTACCAACAGATAAATAAGATTTCCAACGACGTTTCCGTCGCTAAATTACCAACGACTATAATGTTTTTGCCTATCAAAATTACCAACAGGCGATTTTTCATCACCAACGACTTGTCTGTTGGTATTTACCGACGGCATCGTTGGTAAATAAATTTACCCACGGGCCTTTTACTGACAGACAGTTTTCGTTGGTAATCCCGTTGGTAAACCTGATTACCAACGGATTTAGCCGAATTACCAACGGATTTCGCCCGTTGGTATTGGCATTTTTTCTAGCAGTGATTATTGTTTGTGATTATTTGTATAAATATAAATATTTTATTTAAAATACTTAATACACGTATAGTTATTGAACATAAATGAATAAATATTCCAAAACGATATTTAATAAATGTCTACGAACGTTATAGAAGTGAACAATGTATATGTTAATGTCGTTTATTTAACTAAATGAATGTAAGAAGTTTATTCATGTTTGTTCGTTTAACAAATAAACAAACATAGATACATTTCTCACTAAGTGGTTGGCTTAACGTTCGGTTCATTTATAATGCTACTAGTACATGTATTATTGAAAGATCGATCAATTATTTTGATATTGAAATGATCGTAATTAATACGTTAGACCTAATTTATTGATTTTTGAAGTATTAAGATATCGTGGCATCGCACGTCATTCATAATTAAATGTATGCCACAAGTCGTTAATAGAACTATATACCATTTGCAATTTGCATGAAAGTTCTCTTCAAGTTATCACTTTTGTAGTTTCTGTCACAAGTTCACAACTGAAATTTGACTACTATATATCGCTTAAATTTTAATATACTTTAGCACTATTATTATATTTATAATATATAATATATAATACTCCTCCGTCCCACAAAAAACTTTTCATTTGCCTCTAAATTTTTGTCCCACAAAAAACTTCTCATTTCTCATATTTGATGGGCTCCACACAATAAAATACTATTATTACTAAAGACCCCACCAATAATATCCACTAACTATATTTCTCTCTCCAACTCAACTTTATATTTTAATCAAAAGTAATATCAATGACCCAACACTAACTATCACCTAAAAACTTGTGCAAAAGTCAAATGGGAAGTTTTTTTGGGATGGATGGAGTATTATTCATGGTTCTAAATATCTTGAATTAGTTTCATAGTGGTTCGACAAGGGTTGAGACTTTATCATGCTTCTATACCATGGTGTAATTAAAGTTTGGATGTAAGATTAAATGTATGCTAAGTTCAATTTATCTATCATAAACTATAATTTTTTTATGTGCACTAAAGGTACAAAGTTGTATGTATCAAATATATATATATATAGCTATTTAGTTATAATAATGGTTGAATATGTCGGGAAAAAAATTGATCAATAAAATAAATAACCATTTGTGAATTTTCGCATATTATAACCTAGTTTATATATAAAATTATCATCTTAATTCATATGTTAAATACATCGTGACTCGCATGAGTTTCAAAACTTAGAGACTTGATTTTGTTTACCTATTTAATCAAATGATATATGTAATCCACTAATTATCTCTTTTAGTATTATCATTTGATTTTATCATATATCTTCATCTAATAAGTAGGACTGTAGGACTATAAGTAGGATGTAGAAATAAATAGTAGGACTCAACAACGTTAATCTATTAATAACCAAGTGGGATTATTTAAAAGAATATTATAGTTCAAAATGGTAGGACATAAAAGAAATCCACACAAAATCTGAATGTCCCACACTTTTGGAGACCCACCAACACCATTTTACTCCCTCTTCATCATTTCGTTAAAATGTTCCTGCTTTATTTCACTCCAACGGTTCAATGGTAACAAAATAATTTTTTACTTCATTGTTTTTTATGATTAATTAAATTATACGGAAATATATTTTGTTAGTAGTAAACGTTCGCTCCACACCATTTTTTTTAAGGAATTAACGGGGTCATTTGATAGTCTCTAAATTTGATTAGTTAGGATAGGAACGGTGACTAAATTCAAGGTATTTTTCAATTGAATTGGACCAGGAAAATGTTTTGGACTGATTCTTATGTGTAGATAAAGTTAGTCTAAATTGAGAAAATCAAACACGTCGATTTAGATCGAATCCAAACTCAGACTGAATTTGAAACAAATCAAACGACCTCATTAATATTCTATACCAACTTAATGTTAATAAAAATAAAAAAAATGCAAAAAGATATAGGAAATGAAGTTGAAAAGTAATAATCTTCCTACTAACATCTCAATTTCAGTCTGATCTTTGTGTATCCATCTCGATTCTCTCATTGCCTCTCATATCTTACTTATTTTATAGTTTTAAAATATCATTTTTATTTTTTCATATTTGAATTCGTCTATCCCTAAATTGTCCTTGTAGTTTTTAAACAAAATATACAATCTGCAATAGATTAGCGATGGAAAAAATTCATTAAAAAATACAAACCATAACATCATGAGAAGTTGAGAACCTAAACTAATTAATATGTGAACTTAAAAAATTAAACGAGTTGATTCTGGTTTTCCTTTCTTATTTTTTCTATTTTCGATCTTTTAGTTCCAGGTTCCTCAGTTATAAAACCAGAATTGGACAATATCAAGTCTAACAAATCTACTCAAAACCATGGTAAGGTTGATAATATAGTTTTCGGTTCTAACCGGTTCTATACCAGAAATAAGCGGAACTGAAAGAATCGAAAACCGAGAAAGACAAAAACATTCGATTAATACACAACGAACATTTTCGATTATATGCTGTAATACAAAATCGGAACACTTTTTTTCACTTAAAGATTTATTTTCATTTTTAATAATGTAGTGATTATGTATATCCTTAAGATATGAACGGAAAATAATAAAAAACGCTTCTGAAAATATCAAAATACTTAATTTGACATAAAAATACAAAACACAACAACAAAACAAGAGAAATAATTATGCTTCTAATTTATCTTCACGTAAAACCCCCACACCAAATAGCTAACAATAACCTAATTTTTTTATTTTATTTATGTTAAATTAAACTACATCAGGAAGCCATTGCCGATAGCTAAATTCGTATCCAGATGAGTAGTTTCGTATACCGGTAATTCATCTCCATATTTCCCCATTCCGATTGCAGAAAAATTCTCCAGTTCAAACAGATCCGAGCTTGTGTGGCTGACGGCATCATCATCTTCATCGTCTTCGTAGCTCATGTCGATTTGATTGTGAGATCTTACGTCGTTTTTGATCAAATCGAGCTCGCATTCGACTTTTTTCTGGTAATTCCTCAATAAGTTCCTTGCAGCTTCTTCAATTCGACGAGTTTTCTCACTTGAATTAGCTCTGTACTCTTCGGTGTTCAGATTTCTGACGAATTTGAGTGTCTCCAGATTCGATTTCGATTTTGATTTTGATTGCGATTCTTCTCCGTACACGGATTTATGTCCGCACGGTTGACAATCTTCGTCGACGATTACACTCACCGGATAAAACCTTACGGATCTCTTCATGTTGCTGCTTAATTTACCTCTTGACGATGGAGTTTTGCTCAAACACGAACGTGAATACGAAGATGCCGATGAACACGTTGATGCATTGGCGGATTTTGATTCTCCGGAATCGTCATAAGCGTAACTGTAACCGCCGGTGTTGGAGGAGGATGAACGCTTCGTGTTCTTCGCGTTATTTGTTGCGAAAAGTGAATTTAAAAAAGTTGCGAGACGACCTCCCGGAGAAATCGGCTGCTTCACCTTTTTTAGGTCACCGTAGATCTTCAACGCTCTCGATTTCGTTTTCACGAATTTTCCTTCGTGTTTTGGTTTCGACTGTGAATCTTCAAATTGCGTGACTGTACGGATCGGTTTAGGACGTGATGAAACACCGCCGTACACCGATTCAGTTTCCGACGAAGAAAAACCGCCGCCGCAGCTGGAATCGGAAGAGCTCGAGCTCGAATTGAAGCACACTGCATCACGTTCGTAAGTCCGTTTGTAATCCATTCCAGATCTTCTTCTAACCACAACTTTTTCGCATAATTCCTCGTGAACATAACGATCACTTAGAAAACTTTTGCTTTGTTTCTGTCTAGCTGTTTCTCGATAAACCGTCGTTTCCTGGTGATCTCGTTGTTCATCAATGGAACGGTAGATTTCATCGAGTAAAACCGAAGAAAAAGAAGGATTCATTCTCTGTGGTCTGTACTGATGCCGAATTGCAGTATCCATGATTCCTGAATGAAGTAAAAATTTTGAGCAGGTATTAATATAAAAGGAAATGGGAATCCATTTTCAACAAAAAGGTGAAAGGATTGTGTGTGTCGATTTACAATGAGTGAAAATGGAGATTATGAAGGGAACACAGTAGACAGGAGTGAATGATTTGGGGTTTAGAGATGACACTGGAGTGAAGTGGAAAACAGGGGATTGTTGATGATGAGGGAGGGAATGAGTGATTTGTGGTGGCTTTTTATAAACAGAGCTCAGGAAGAACGTTGTGAGGTATGTCGTTTTTACAATTTTACCCCCTCTTTAAATCTATTTTTGTCTTTCCGCGTATCTTGACTATTGAGGGTTTTTTGGGTAATGGGAAACTTCTTTTTAATGAGAAATAATTTATACACCACATATTTTTTATTTTTATATCATAATGTATAAGTATTTCTGTAGAATGTACTTATTTTTTATTTTTATATATTAATGTATAAGTATTTCTGTAGAATGTACAAGCATATAAAACAAACATTGTGGTATATATGTCAAAATATGTGGTGTAAAAATCACTACTTTTATTTAGTGCCAAAATGTATTTTAGAACGTGAACTTTGTTAGTCAGGTCTTTTACTACCTTAAAATGTTAAATGTGTATCATAATACATTGAACATGCAAAATTGATCTTTAGTACTTTGAACCATTAATTTAATCGTGTTTTTTTACATAATTTATTTCATTTATAACTTTTTACGAACAAAAAAAATATATGCTTACCTCGGTTTATGGAAATTAGCAGCAAATGACATGAGAATTCAATACCAAATAAGAGCATCTCCAATGATAGCTTTTTCTAAAGCTTATTACTATTACAATAAGTATTTGAAAGACTTTTTACCATTGAAATACCTAGCTTTTTGAGAAGCTTATTGCAAAGACTTATTCTACTAAGCTTTTAACCATCATTCAATGTTTGTCTGTTTTAATCCCCCATGTTTAATAACATTTCATTTTAAACCTTAGATATGTTATATATAAATTATTTATTATATTTTTATTAGTTAATAAATAAATTATATAATATTTAATGTCAATTATTATAATATTTTTGTATGAGATATTTTAAAAAATATTATATTTAGTAAGATGTTAAAAAAATTGTCAAATTATATATAGAGGTATTAATAAAATATTTGAGATAGATAAATGTAAATTAGAAATATTGTAAAAGAATTTTTTTTTGTAAAGGTTAACCATTGGAGATGTTATTTATGAAAAGGTTTTTTGTTAGTGGAATGTTGATGTGTCAAAAGTAATAAGCTTTTGTGAGGTTAACCATTGGGGATGCTCTAAGTGATACATGATGCTAAAACTAACAATGTTTTCAACTTAAAAGTACCATGTTGCACATTTAATACTTAATGGCAGTAGAGGATATGGTAAACCAACTTCGAAATACTAAAATGCATTTTTGATTTTTTTTGCCTTTTTTAAATTGAGAAATAATATTGGTGCGTACTATTTGTATCTACTTATGTGCATATTCACTTAATCAAGACAGATGTCAAATCAAGAGATGATATGAGGGAAAAAAATAGTTTATTACACGTTATCTTGTGGTGAGTTACAACATGAAATATACACAAATAATAGACATCAATATAATTTATGTTTTAAAATAGAGAAATGATATTGATTTCTACCTTTTGTGTTTATTTGTGCGCCTACTCACTTGATAAGCTGACATGTCTAATAACTGACATTATCTCTCCTAATATTATCACTTGATTTTAACAAATGTATTAATCGAGTAGACACATAAATAAACACATAAGGTAGACATCAATACTATTATTTTATAAAATTTACAAAATTCATGTAGGATAATTTAGTATGTAGTGTTTCTTAAGATTATGCAGTATAAAATCATAGTAACTTTAAATGACAAAAAAGACAACACTTTCACTTAGGGCAAGGAGAGATGAGAGATCGCGTCGTAAATAAACATTATCACTTTTAAAATAAGCTACAAAACTATTACGAAATATATAATGAAAACTAAAATAATAAAGTGGGACAAAAACACCATATCAGCCACAATATATTCCTACAATTAGACCTATATATATTCAATCCAAGAAAACACCGTTGCTTGCAAACACCTCTTTCATCCAAGTGTCCATCGAGAGACTGGCGGTTTTAGTAAACTGACATTGTTGGCACGGAGCCTTCAGTTGTCACCACCAGCTACAGACACTGATAACCGAAGACTCCATATCAACAGTATCAGTAAACCGAACCTCCGTTTGGGGTAGTCTTAGAACACAAGTAATGTGTTGCGCATGCATAAGTCACATACTTTTTACATATATATATACAAATACATGTGTGTCCGTGTGCATGGGAGTGGTAGCAGTAGTTGTAGTCAGTGGGAATATAATCATGGCACTCGTGGCTTCTTCACCCTTTTTTCAATAATTTATTTAACCAAAGATGCCATTTCAATTCCATTTTAAACTATACCTAGCTAGCTACACATATAATATGTGTACTATTTCTTTAAGTGTAAAAAAAGATACCTATTACTTTTTCTTTATGTTTTCTTAAAATACAGAAGGTACAAGTTTATGTGATTTAGGATCGAATTTTTCCTAGTAATCAAATCTAAAATCTTAGATTACCACTTTCAAAGTGAATCATTAAGCTAGATGGTTATTCATATTAAAAATTCAATTAAGCCAATGCATATTTGCATAGGTTATACACATGACCCACTTTACAACATAACAAGGGCCCACTTAATATATTTTCTATGCTTAAGCGTATTTTTGAATTTTTAGAGTATGTACTACTTCCGAATCAAAATAAGTAATACACAATAGGTGGATCAAATAAGTATTGCACTTCTAAAATTTACCTTATTTAGTAAAATTTAGGATTATTTTTCATTAACTATCTAATTTGTCAAATTACATTTTATCTTTACTTTTATTTTAAACATCGTTAATATCACTTTATTTTAAAAGAGTGACACTCATTCTCCACTAACTATTCACTTTAATTTATCTTAACCCATATTTTTTTAGGGTAAATTATAGTTTTTGTCCTTGACCTATACCCGATTCGGGATTTTTGTCCCTAATGTTTTTTTGTCGGTTTTTTTGTCCTTTAAGTTTTTCAAATTCTGGAAATTTGTCCTTCCGTCCAAAATCTTCCGTTAACTGACAATATTTTTGTCAATTTCCCCAAATTGCCCCTATCATCATCATCATCAAAGAAACCTTTGAACCCAAATGTGTTCTTCATGTTGTACTGTATAAAATATTGTAACTTGTGCATTAAATATTATACATTTCAATATGATGAAGAACACATAAGAACACCAACATTGACCTTCACCATCATCATCAAAATATGATTAAAAACACAACATTTCATGGGTGTTCTGGTATCATTTCTGAAGAATACACCAACATTTGCACATTTCTGAAGAACACACAAACATTTGCAGCGCAATTAATTCCAAATCAACATCAAACATTAACACAAACATTTTATAATCACCCATACATCAACATACTGTCTTTACATTCAAAATGATACCAGTTTATTATCATCCATCATCCTATTTCACAAATCTTTAAATACCTAGATTTGGAGACGGTGGCGCTGTAATAACCGGAATCACATATCCAAACATATAGGTGTTCGTCGGAATCACAGATCTGGTATCGCGCTGTAATCACCGGAATCACATATCCGAACATACAGTTGTTCGTCGGAATCGCAGATTTGGTATCACGTTGTAATCACCGGAATCACATATCCGAACATGCAGTTGTTCGTCGGAATCGCAGATCCGTTTTGGAGATCTGTATAATCAAGAGACGGAATCACAACTCGTTCAGAAGAAGAAGATGGGGTTTGGGGATGAAGACATGTAAAAAGACAGATTTGTTCGGGGGGTTTTAGCTTGTGATGAAGAACAAACGATTTGGGAATTTAGGGTTTGTGGGTGTCGGGGAAGAAGGTGAAAAAAAATAAAAGAGAAAAAGAAAAGGGAAAAAGACTAAAATGCCCTCATATATTTTGCATTTGAGGTCACTTAACGGCCAAAATTGGACGGAATGACAAATTTCCAGAATTTGAAAAACTTAAGGGACAAAAAAACCGACAAAAAAACATTATGGACAAAAACCCTGAATCAGCCATATGTCAGGGATAAAAACTGTAATTTACCCTTTTTTTTATCTTTTACCTAAAAACCCGTGAAGTTTTAAATGTATCACTTATTTTGATACTAGTATATGCTTTTGTTTAAAAAAAAGCTCGCAGAAACAAAAAAGGAAACCCAAATCAACAAACACTCGCTGTATAAAAAATATCATTCACTTAATATTTTATACAAAAAATATATACACACAATATTAATTCAGTTCTCAAATAGAATGTTAGAACCGAACGGTCCATGCCAATTATGTCTCTAAACTTATATTTTAGTATACTTATAATATGCTTTAAAATTTGTTTAATGCGATAAAAGAAGTAATTTTTATAGTTTAGATATAACAATAAGATAAGAAGGTGGGGTACATGGATAACTGACATTACATCCTTCCAGGGAGGATGAAAAGAAAGCTAATTAACCATCAACATGAAGATGAAATATTCAAATATCATACACACTGATAAAAGCACAAAATATTAAGGTTTTTTAATTAATAAGATAGACGCATCCGTTGTGCAGCTGATAAAGACTGCTGGCACCATGCATCAAAGAACATGGGCATTTAGCATATAAAAGACACCTAAATATTCTTATGGTGGACCTTCATTTTTCATTCTTTTAACAATTTTGGTATGGTGACGAGAAAGAAAGAGACCGTGTTTGTTTCTTTTTTTGCTTTAGGACTCGGGAATCAAATTTGAGACAATAGACTGCAATCCCGATAACGAACAAAAAACAAAACAGACTTCATAAAGACTATCAATAGCATTTTTACTTTGAATCACATGGATGGTTTATTTGATTTAGATTGAAAACGAGATACACATAATTTGAACATGTTAATTCACACGTATACGATGAATAATTCTTCTAATTATCGTTGATTCAACGAATATCAATAATCAGGGTGATTTTTCTAGTTGAGAGTAGGGGTGTAAACGAGTCGAGTCGAGCCGAGTTCTGCCAAGCTCGAGCTCGACTCACTAATTAAAACTCGAGCTCGAAACTCGACGAGCTTCCATTTTAAGCTCGAACTCGACTCGGTGAAAGCTCGAAACTCGACTCGATACTCGGCTCGGCACGGAAAATCTTGATTTTTTCTAGAAGTGCACTTTTTTGTTGTAAATAAGTATATGGAAAGGGGTAAAAAGGTAATTATGTATATGAAAAAGGGTAAAAAGGTAATTAAATAAAAACTCGATAAGGCTCGCGAGCCTAGCGAGTTGTGTATTTTGGAACTCGAACTCGACTCGAAGCCCTACTCGAGTAGCTCGAGCTCGACTCGGTTCACAACGAGTCGATTCCGAGTATTTTGCGAGTCGATCTCGAGTAACTCACGAGCTATCTCGACTCGATTACACCCCTAGTTGAGAGGAAAAGAAAACAATTTTTTTCATATAATAAAAAATCTCTAAGATAAACCTAGATTTTCGAAATGAGCCTAGAAAAACAAAGTGCCGAAAACTAACCCACAAACAAATTCTAGTAAATTGGGAAAAAACATATAAATGCAAATAAGTCATAAAATAGAGTGCTTTTGGGCTCAAAAATTCTGCAAACCACCTAAGGTTGTTTAACACAACGTTCTCCTCGTTGCAAGCTACGATTTGACTGGTCTTGGGCCTGAAACGGAGCCTTGTAGTCCAAGTTATGCTAATTTGAACTAAGGTTTGGTAGAATTTGAATGATTAATATCCGAATGATGCAGAGGTCTGAATGATTCAGACTTCCCCTGACATCTATCTGATTAAGAGGCAGAACATGTTGAATTTTTTATTCAGAGACTGATTAAGAGATCTTACCAAACGTTCTAATTTTGTCCAATTAAGAGGCTGACATCTTAACTGTATCATTAAGAGGCTTACCAAACAGCACCTAATTCTCTTTACTCATACGACCATTGGCCTCCATAAACAAAAAACTCATTCCTCCATGTTTTGGACTACATAATTTATGGTTTTAAAAGTGTATATAACTAACACGCTATGAGCTCAGCTTTTAATTAAGACAGATGTGAATAATAGGTGTAATGTGTGTATTAGTTCTTATCTTAAAAAAACAAAAGATAAGTGCATGTGAATCAAGTAATCAATCATGAATTAGCAAATAGTCAAGTTTAGTTAAACAGCTCTATTAACCCCATACCGGTCCCTTTAACAGGGGGAAATGTGGTCCTTCATTATATACTTAGATAGGATTAGTATGGAAATTAAGTTTAACAAATGAAGAAAAATAATAAGCGCATGTTATGTTTGGCCTTAATTAAGGCCTTTACCATTTTTGGAATTAACTTATAGAGATCTTGTCTCCCCCTAATGTAGAGATGTACAAACCGGATTAAAAAAAAACGTACCGGAGATCGGATCCGGTCAAAGTTGGTCAAATCCAGATTGGAACTGGATTCAGATCAAAAACTTAGAGACCATCGATAGAAATAAGATCGGATCAAATCGATACCAGATTGAAAAGTTCTTCAGTTGGCAATAAATATTACTCAAATTGATCATTTTTTATGTAAAGAGGTTTGGAACTAGGTAGTGATTTTGAAACCACACAAATTACTTCACATACCACACTGTACAACATTTAAACCATATTATACAACTACTATATAACAGTGGTTATGGTGTTTGTAGTAATTTATATGGTCCTAAAATCACTTTCCTTTTGAAATGAGTAAATTACACAGAAGGTCCTTTAAATTTATAGTAAATTTCACCAATAGTCCTTTAGTTTCAAAAATTACACTGATGGTCCTTAATTCCGAAAGGTTTTTCACCGATGGTCCTTTACACTAACTGATGTTAATTTTTTCCAGTTAACTTACCCCATGTGCAATGCACATGAGGGTAAAAAAGTCATTTTTCATTTCATTTCTTTTTATTCTTAAACTAAAAACTTTTATTTAAGATAAAAAAAATTAGTTTAAGAATGAAAAGAAAATAAAAATGACTTTTTTACCCTCACGTTCATTGCACAGTTAACAAAATAAATTAACGTCAGTTAGTGTAAAGGATTATCGGTGAAAAACCTTTAAGAATTAAGGACCATCGGTGTAATTTTTAAAACTAAAAAACCATTGGTGAAATTTGATATAAACTTAAAGGACCATTCGTGTAATTTACTCTTTTGAAATTATCCCAAATACCTTGGTTTAAGGGTAAATAACTAAATAAGTAAGTTTTTGTGGCTGTGAATACCAAGAGATCCAATATGTGGCTAAAAACGTCTCGAGTCTTTGACCACAGTGTGAGTTGCATGGGCCTAGGTGTTTAATGGGCCTTCCGTAAGCCCGATTAAGATGGGCTGGCAAACAGAAAGCTTTAGACATAAAACTTATTAAGAGGATGTTTTGTGAGCACAAACTGAATTTTGTTTTAAACCGGACCGGGTTTAGAAATGGGTATTGATTTTGGGACCACATAAATTACTCTAAACATTATAACCCCGGTTTTACAGTACTTGTACAATATACTTTAAATGTTGTACAGTGTGGTAGATGAAGTAATTTGTATGGTCCCAAAATCACCACCCTTTAGAAATTGTTTCAGTTTCTGTCAACAAAATTCAAAACCGGTTTGGTGAAGCCAGTTTGGTTTTTACCCGATTTTGGGGAGTGGGGTATGTATCCGGTTGAAACCAGTTCGGATCGGATCCAAACTAGTTTTTCGTCGAAATCCGTGTTTAAACCAGTTTAGCGGCTAGGTAAACAAAAAAAATTGATTAGCTTCTGACAAAAAGTGATTTACATCCTCATTATCGATAACATATTTTGTTTAGGTAATGATATATATATGTAAGAGGTTAGTGAAGAAAAAAAAGGTAATGGTATTTAAGCCTACCATTTAGAACTACTTATAAACATACTCATTAGATGAAAACACGTATCAAAATCATGGGATGATATTATGAGAGAAAATTAGTGTAATACACATGTCTAACTATCAAGTGGGTAGACCTATGAGTAAGTCTAAATGGTAGGACTAAATAGCTGCCATTTTTTCTCAGAAAAATTATATTACTGATATGAATGTATGATCACTTTGAATCACACATCTAAATCGTGTTATCTAAAGAAAACTATAAATTCGTTACAAGATATTCAATCGAAGCTTAAATTTCCAACACATAATTCGCTATGATATTCAAATGAATGGTGATCCGTCCGTTATATTCACCCAAGATGCATCACATCTTCGGAAAAGAAACACAAAATCACCACAAAAACTCTATAGTTGAGTTCAACATTAACCACCTAAAAAAACAAATTATTATTATTATTATCACAAATACTGTTCTTGAATTCTAGCTCTGTTTTGTTCCCACCACATCCTTGCATTCATTTCTCCAAATTTCTCCCGACTGCAAAAACAAACAATTATTCACCCGTGTTTTCAACCAAATCCAATTTAGGAAAAATAATTGAAGGTAAATTGTATCCAACTTTCTGAAATTTCAATCTGAGGTACTCAAAAAAAAAAAAAAAAAAAAATATATATATATATATATATATATATATATATATATATATATATATATATATTGTAATTAAAGCCATTAAAGTTTTTGCGATCCAAAAAGACTAGAAGCACAATTTGTTCTCGTTTGATTTTAAAAAATATATTTTATTTATATAGTTTTATGATTTCCACTGCAAAAGAAAAAGGACTTTTTCCATCTTTTAAAGATATTACAGTATATTTTTTAGCGCAAATTGCATAAAATAGCAATATACTATTAGGTGATTCCTAAATCTAACAACAAACTATCAAAATTTTCAAATATAGCAACCAAAATTTTCAAATATAGCAAGACTTTTAAATTTTTGCAATTTTAGAAACGTTTTACCCGGAATGGCGCTGGTCAGTATTTTATAAAAGCGGAAGAAAGGGTCGGCATGGAGGAACCGTTTACGAATTAACGCTCAAATCAGTTTAGGATTAATTGGAATAAAAATACCAATAATCATCATTTCAGGTAAAATGTTTCTCAAATTGCAAAAGATTAAAAGCCCGTTGCTATTTTTAAAAAAATTTGATAGTTCATTGCTAGAATTAGGAATCACCTGATAGTGTACGCTGCTATTTTATGTAATTTGCCTTTTTTTTTACAACCATTTGAGGTACACAAAAACTTTCCAAAAATGGTAAAAAAAATCCTAAAAAAACTTTGATACGTTCAATTACGAAATAATTAATCTTTCTTTTTTTACCTGAAACGAACGCGCCTTAGTTCACGATTGCCAGCTGGCAATGCTCTGATGGTGATATAGACACCGGGTTCATCTTGTTCAACCCATTCGGTCTCCACATCACTTGCATTACTCATAGAAAGTTCTCCCGAGTGATCACAGTCTCGTGATGAACAACTACTCCTTGCAGAAGCTAATGATGAGGTGTCAGTTTTGGGCCCACTTGTGCTCGATAATGCGGGTGTCGATGCGGGCCCGCTAGAATCGACCCGGGTTTGTTTCGGGCAGAAGTTTCGGGGCGGGGGTTCCTTGCTTAGTGGTGGTGTTACTGGACTGTTCTCAAAAGACTCGATTTTTGAACCCTGTGTGAAGAAACAAAAAAAACTATTTAGAGTAAATTACGCGAATAGTCCTTGTAGATTGTTAAAAGTTTTGGATTTGGTCCCTGAGTTTCAAAAAGTACACGGATGGTCCCTAAATACGGACTCTTTTGAAGGTTATCCATATTAGGGACCAAAAGCGTCACAAAGTTTCGTATTTAGGGACCATACGTGTACTTTCTGAGACTTAGGGATTAAATCCGAAACTTTTAATCGTTTAATTTACTCATCTATTTATTTACGTTCAGGTTAATTTCGGTTGCACTAAGAAATTACATGAATAGTCCTTGTAGTGTGTTAAAATTTTCGGATTTGGTCCCTAAATATGGACTCTTTTAACAGTCATCCATATTAGGGACCAAAAAGGTGATAAAGTTTTGTATTTAGGAACCATATGTGTACTTTTTGAGACTTAGTGATCAAATACAAAGCTTTTAACAAATCACATGGACCATTTGTTTAATTTACTCATCTATTTATTTAAAATCAGGTCAATTTGGGTTGCACTAAAGAAATTAGATTATATTTACTCAAATAATCACATTTTTATAAGATTTATAATAATTGTATATAATTTATCTAATAATTTTTTTTTTTAAATTATTAGTTTACAACAATAGATGTATTTAGGATCTGTTTACCGATAACATTTAAGAAACTGGATAATTATCTTATTAATATGGTTTTAAAACAACATTTGGCCCATTTTGACTCGTAATTAAATGTGACCTGTGTTGATCTGACCCGCCCATTTTGCTCTAATCAATTGTGCACATGAATTGTTCGAAATTAGAGAAATAATTAAAGGAAGGTTAACAACCTGGTCTTCAGATTTTGGTGGAACAGGTAGTGGTACACCTTGATGGTTAAAACGTTGAACATTATATAACTCCATAACTTTATCACAGTTTTCAGCCCACCACCTTTGAGCTTGTCTTTTGTTGAACATTTCACGGCTTATAAAAAAAATAGCACCAAAAAAATATAATCAAATCAAAATCTTTCTCAACAATAATTTTTTCAATATAGATAAATTTTAGAGTAAATTACAAGGATGGTCCCAAATGTTTACCCCAAATTTCACATATGGTTCTTTACTTTAAAAACTTACACTTATAGTCCTCTTTTTGGAACACATTTGCACATAACATTCGTTAAATAGTGTAACGGAAAAAGGAGTATCAGTGTAATTAAAAGGACTACCTGTGTAACTTTTTAACAGAAAAATTTAACAGGATTGTATGTGCAACTTTCCAAAAAAAAGGACTACAATTGTAAATTTTTAAAGTAAAGGACCATAGGTGAATTATAGGGTAAACCTCAGGGGCTATCCTTGTAATTTACTCTAAATTTTAATACATTTATTTAGGGATATGAAGACGTTAGCATAAAATGCGGGTTAGTTCTTCTTCACATATTCAAAAATCAAAAGAACACACACACACACATATAGCTTATTAATAATAATATCACACGTTAGCTTCTATAACACCTTTTGGTGAAAGTTAAAAACAATATTAAATCCAAAAACAAAATTTGAAAGGACCCGAGTGAATTATTTTGGGCCATTTTAAACCAATTATTTAAGCTGCAGGAAGAATTGCAGTCACTGTCGAACAAGGACAGAATGCATGGTAGGTAACACCACATAATACATTATCTACAACAGACAACATTGTTCTCCAACCATGAACTTCATATGTGGTGGGGGTGGGTAGGGGGGTGGGGGTGGGTGGGGGGGGGGGCTACATAAGCTTTAAAAAGGTGATGTTTCTGCACTCATATTCCAAGGTGGGAACACTCTTTAGGATAAAAAGGAGTTTCCACCATGTGATATTAGCAGCAGAATACATATGTATTTGTTCCCCCAATCATTATACTATGCAGTATGTAATTAAGATACTAAAAATTCTAAATTAGCAAATCTTCAACTAATCCAGTCTCATTAAAGGAATTATTGTAGAATTATGATATAATAACACAAATTAGAGGAAATGTAATCCTCCAATAATTAGGGATTTATCATTGTATCTTGCATCCTAAACATAGGTTTCATCGGTTTATGTATTTTCCCGCGCTTTTAATTGTCTATTCATTTTTTATCACCTCACTTAACGGGATACAATCACGTATATATTATTTCACATGGCGTATAAACAATTTAGGAATCTATCATTAAATATTGCATCCTAAATTTAGGTCTCATTGCTTTATTTCTTTTCCCGCACTTCTAATTGCCTATTATGGGAGTATGGTCTTCATTTTTAATCACATCAGGTAACGGACCACAAGAATTTGGTTAAATGGACCAAGAAAACATCATATTCTAATCAAAAGATGTAATATGTAATGGACCCACAAACTTTTCCTTTACCCTATTTACATATTTGTCTTCATATAATTTGGTTTCATCTGTGATGTGAGGAAAATAAGTGGTCTTGCTGATGTTAACCCTCACCCAATTTGGGGTCCACTTCCATAATTTTGGGCACTATGCAACCTATTCTCAATTCACATGGGAATTTAAATTTTGACTTTACTAAGGAAATAATACCAACTACCAAACAGCAAATAAGCATTATTACAGATTTACAGCAACAAAAACTTAATTTTAGATCAGATAAGAATGCATACTTGAATCGAATACGTTTAAGATCATTAGCTCCTTGAGGTAACGAATGAAACGTAATCAAAACCCCTGGTTCAACCTGAGCAACCCATTCTTTAAGCTCATCTTCCTCTATGAACTTAACTGACTCAATTCGATCACTATGTGATGCAGGAGTGCTCCCACCGCTCGAATTAAGCCCCTTCAATCTCGCCTCCATTTCCTTCCCCCAAACCCTAGGTGTAGGATTACAAGTCCTTTGGTAACCACAATGAAATCTATCGGAAATTGAACCACCTTCAGAGTCCGCATAATCATCATTCTTACGATTTGATGATCCAGAGCAAGGCTTACAGTTCTTATAAGCTCCAGATGCTTTCACTGCCATATCCTTGATCTAAAACAAACGTTTGCAGTACGATTAATAATAGTAACTTTAAATCAAACAATCAATCATCACGAATTTGTTGACAAATTGAAGAAAACGACGGTTTTACCTGAGATGTGAGAGCTTTAATGGCTGGTTTCGTGGTAGGTGCAGCAACGTCTTCTTTCTCTTCCTGTTCGTGAAGAGATCCATTGTTGAGCTGCTTCGAACAAGCAATACAAGTCAACATATTCGATTTCAATTTCTAACGTCCGATCGAAACACGCGTCTCCAAAATAGATTCCGATTCCGATTCAGATTCAATCCAAATCGAACACAGCCGTTATTAGACTTGCAATTGTTTCCATCGTATGAATTCGATCAGAGAAAAATTAAAGTGAACAAACATAGATTTGAACTGAATTAACGCGGCTTACGCGTAGTAATTAAATAAACAAGCCGTTACGAAAACGTTAATGGCGGAGATTGATGAAGATGCAAGTAAACGAATGATGTAAAAAAGTAGTTGAATCTGTTCCCGAAAACCTAAGCAGATAGTGTAATGAAGAACACACACATTGGTCGACTAGTAGACTAGTAGAACAAGAGTGAGAGCAACTACACACAGTAAGAAGGATTTGGTGGTGAAGTGTGTGTATTAATTTGTGTGTAAAGAATGGAAGAGAGAGAGAGTGAGGTGGTCATGTGATGTGCGCAATCCTATTTTAATATAAGAGCAAGGGGTGTGGTGGCTTAAGCCACTTCGCCACCTCTGCGCCACCTATGCGCCACATCACCATTTCACATTTCACATTCAAAACCCCTAAATACCCCCTCTACCATTACTTAAGCCATTTGGGCCCCACCACCCTTTTTTTCTTTTTTCTTTTTTTAAAAACATTATACTTCATTAAAATAAATATTACACAATACAAAATAAAAATACCTACAAAATAAAAAAAATTACCGAAAATAAAAAAAAATTACCGAAAAATAAAAAAAAAGACCGAAAATCAGTAACGGAATAACTTCCGGGATCCATCAAATTTCGACGCATTTTGATCAAAGATTATGTAGAAAATATTGTGTGAAAGGGTTTAGTTTGAGAAATGGTGAGAAATGGTGTGTGGAAATATTGTGTAAAAGGGTTGGTATTTATAAGGGTTAATGGTTTATTTAAAAAAAAAAATTAAAAATCTGGAAACTAGCCGTTGCCAACGGCTAGTCCACGTGTCCCACCACCATTCGTCCGCTGCTTCCGTCGACGGGCCGGCGCACCGCCTCGCTGGCGTAACGCCCGGTGTCGTGGCGCGTCCGGCGCGCCTATGTGGCGTCCGGCGCCCACCCCTTCTCGCCACCATACCGCATCCTCTAATGGTGGTACCGGTGTACGAGAAGACGGCCAACGGTTAGCCGCGTGTATAGTTAAGTGTGTTAGTGCTAATACTACTAGTAAAAACTAGGTCACCGTCTAGAAACTGAACTAAAATAACAAAAATAAAACAAAAACAACCGGCGACACCTCTCCGTCTCATTTCCACACCGGCGTTGGTCAAACCGGCGCTCAAATCGGCGGACCGTGCCAACGGTGCCGGTACAACCGGCGGTACCGTTGGCACCGGTCTAAATACTATATTTTTTTCATATCAAAATAAGTGAATCACTTTTATTTTTAGGGTGTATCAAAATAAGTGAATTACTTTAATCATTTATCTTATTTGGTAAGTTTTATATTTAAAATTATTCATTTACCCTTACTTATCCCTCTTTTAACATCGTTAAAGATGTGGGGCCCATCCAATTTTGTCATCTTCCTATAAAAAGTAACAAAATATTACAAGATGTAGGGATCATCCATTCTAATTATCTCATTTAATTTCACTAATCTTTTATTACCTTATTTTGCCTCAAAAAATGCGAACTTCAAAGTGATTCACTTATTTTGATACGGATGAAGTATTATTTAGGATTGAACCCAATCAAAAATCAAGAAAATAGTTTCAGTCGGACTGAGGTGGTACCGGTGTACGAGAAGACGGCCAACGGTTAGCCGCTTGTATAGTTAAGTGTGTTAGTGCTAATACTACTAGTAAAAACTAGGTCACCGTCTAGAAACTGAACTAAAATAACAAAAATAAAAACAAAAACAACCGGCGACACCTCTCCGTCTCGTTTCCACACCGGCGTTGGTCAAACCGGCGCTCAAATCGGCGGACCGTGCCAACGGTGCCGGTACAACCGGCGGTACCGTTGGCACCGGTCTAAATACTATATTTTTTTCATATCAAAATAAGTGAATCACTTTTATTTTTAGGGTGTATCAAAATAAGTGAATTACTTTAATCATTTATCTTATTTGGTAAGTTTTATATTTAAAATTATTCATTTACCCTTACTTATCCCTCTTTTAACATCGTTAAAGATGTGGGGCCCATCCAATTTTGTCATCTTCCTATAAAAAGTAACAAAATATTACAAGGTGTAGGGATCATCCATTCTAATTATCTCATTTAATTTCACTAATCTTTTATTACCTTATTTTGCCTCAAAAAATGCGAACTTCAAAGTGATTCACTTATTTTGATATGGATGAAGTATTATTTAGGATTGAACCCAATCAAAAATCAAGAAAATAGTTTCAGTCGGACTGAGGACCACATATAATGCTCGGAACCGAACTGAACTGAACCGATAACCGTGTTGGAACCGAACTAATATGAGAACTGAAGAAATTTCTTCGACTTTTTGGCTGGTTTTGGATCGAACGAAACTGCTCGGAAGCAAAAAGAACCAGACTGATAACCGATTTTTTATGAAAATTAAAACCGAGAATCGAACCGATATAGCTCGGTTCGTCAAATTTATTCAAGTCTAATTCAGTTTTACGGTTTTAGTCAATTCTCAGTTCAGTTTGAAACTTACTATTGTTGCTTATAATGCCAACTATGAGAATGTACTTTAGATTTCTGTGTATTCGATTTAATTAGAGAGTTTTGATAATGACAGTCGTTAGGCTGTCTCTAAATGCATTAAAAATGGTACAAATGAGTAATTCCGAAAATTAAGGAGTCGGTTATAGATAGATACACAGCTTTTTTATGCATGTCTTATGATAGCCCTTAGGACTGTCATTATCAAAACTCTTAATTAAATCATTAGAACTAAAACAAGTGATTATCTGATGTTTAAAAGGCATTTAGTTAGCTTTCAATTTTTTTACAAAATTTTTAAATGTATATACAGTTAATAGACCTCAATCATTTATAGAAACTTAATTGTACTATTATACAATTACCATTCACAATATACTGTTCATAAAATATTTTCATTTTGCCCCCTAAACTTTTGTTTTATTAAATTTTAAAACTCATTTAACTAACAAATGAGTTAGTTAAATTTGCCCCCCTGAACTTTTATTTTAGTTAAATTTTGCCCCTAAATTTTTGTGTTCAATATCAAAGAGGTTTTATTTCTCTGAAAATTATGTATTCTTTTAAATCCCGCTGCAACGCGCGGACTAATAATTTCCTTGTTTTGTTAACATTTATTAACTAATATTCTTATTTGAGTTAGACAATGATGGAAAGTTCAAACCAAATAATCTCATATGTAAATGCTCAATCATATGATTTCATTTTTTAATCTAAGAGTTGAAATTATATTTCATTCACAAGTTTTTAAAAGTTCAATGGAATTTCTTTCTATACCCACAATACATATTAATCGCTCTATGCCAATAAAACTTCTCATTTTTTTCTTTAAAGTTTATCACAAATAAACTTCTCACTTCTCACAAATTACTTAATAAAGTAATACTATTATTTTGCTTAAAAATCTTTACAAAAACTTACCACTAACTCTCTGTAAAGATCCATAATTATCGACCAATAATCAACCATTAGCTCTCTTTTAAAAATATGTGAGAAAAAAAATGAAAACTTCATTTGAGGACGGAGAGAGTATTACATATACATAAATTCATATCTAAGATAACCTAAATAAAAATAGTTAATATTTAATGACTTACTAAATATAAAAATGTTATTTAATCTCATTAAAAAGGATGTGATGGATGTTAAATATAGACAGTCATAAATTTATCTGATAGTAAATAAAGAAACTAAGAGTGATGTGTTCAATGTACTAAGACACGTGCCAATGCAAGCGTCAACAAGCCGTCAACACCCATTTTGAACCCGTCAAGCAAGGATGCCGTTGGCACCAACTGTAACGACCCGAAATTTGTAAATAAATAAATTGAATAAAAATATAATAAATAAGGATAAATCGTTTAAAGAACGTAGGAATTGGTTTCGTGTCATTTGGACCTCGCATGAGAAAGTTATGGACGAAACGGGGTCGAGACAAAGGAGAAAAAGTGCAGCCCTGCTGCCTTAGGGAGTTCGCGACGCGAACTCGGGATGGCGATCGGGAACTAGCTCCAGGGAGTTTGGCTACTGGTCGCGATGAAGTTCACGCCTGCTTAGCGATCGCGAACTATGGAAATCGCATAGTTAGCGACGCGAACTATTGTTCGCGTCGTGATCTTTGGTCTGGCAGCATTTAAAATCGGGTTTTCAGCCATTTGTGCTATTTTCAAATCCTAGAAACCTCTTTGGCGATTTTTGGAGCTCTAGTGCAGATCTTGGTTGATTTCTTCTCAAATCTTTGATAGATTTCACTCCTAGTTGAAGATTAAAGGTATATCTTCACTCTTTGATCTTTGTAGCTTAAGATCTATGTATTTGGGTGTATGGGTTTGAAGCCCTAGCTCTTTGGGTTACGGGTTATGGTGATATAAGTGATGTATACACTTAATAGATGGTATATTATCAAAGGAAACAAGTGTATGGTTATGATTTGTAAGAATCTTAAGGGTTGATTAAACCCAGGGTTTGGTAAACCACCATAATTGGGGGAAATGAGTAATTGAGTGTTATCTAGAGATAGATGGACATGTTGGTAGTAGTATGTGATATTGATAATCTTGTGATTATTGTATTAGGCGTTTGGTGAGGTCTTGGAAGGTTGACCGAATTGTGAAGCAAGGAAACTGACGTAAAGAATACGGTTGGAGCACTTTATTGCTAAGGTGAGTACATGAGACTTTTAAACTGAGTACATAGCAATTAGTTTTGATAATACATATGATAGTTTATGGGTCTTTATTAATAAATATTTTGATAAAGATAGTGACTGAAAATGTATGAAAGTAAGTAGAATGTGATACTAGAATATGTCTAGTATGATTGTTGATATTGGAAGTAAATATGATAACTAAGGTAATTATGAAACCCTTATTAATGAATCATAATAATAAAGATTATTGATTCAAAGAACGGATAATGAGACCTTATTAATGAATGTGTATTAGTAAAGCAATCGGTAATTATTTATAGTGATGAGTACCTATTGGGTAAGAATTACTATTAAGAGGGAGGAACGAATATGTATGTAAATGAATATGGATTGACTGATGACAAATATGTATTATAGTCAAGAAGAGATAAAAGTATTATGTTATCGATAAATAAGAAATGTATCTTATGAGAATAAATAAGGATGGACCTCCTGGGGTTCATAGATGTAGAAGTATGTGTGAGTTGCTAAAGATCGGGTCCACGGGACCATACAGGTACGTTAACTCTATGTTGAACTAGTTATATATAGTTATGATTAGATAACTAACTTGTTTGATGATTGATGTGATAGCCGAAGGCTTTGATTGGAATAACTGATGAGTTATGGTAAGAATTAGATGATGTGATGATGCGGGGGACCCCCGGTCATGAGAGGGTGGAATGAGGGGCAGTTGGGTGGATTCCCATCAACTCATCCATGATAGGTGTGGAGTGAGGGGAAGTTGGGTGGATTCCCATCGACTCACCCACGTTAGTAGTCTTGCTAACTGGACGTATTCCGGCGAGTAAGGCAGGTATCGGTAGATTGGGCGAATCCCTCTTGCCGGTATCTTGAAGCTTATTAATGGCGATGGATTTCGGTTAATAAGTTAATGTGAAGCTTACTAATGGCGATGGATTTCGGTTAGTAAGTTAATGTGATTCTAGTACATATATGTTTATGTATTAGGTATGATTGTGCTTCTAGCTAGTTCGGGGGCAACCCGATAGTTAGATATGATTGCCAGGAGAGCAGAAATTGATAGGGTCACAATAGGGTGACTAGACGGTATTGATGTGGTATATATATATATATGTTTATATATTTATGAAATGATATTATTTTTGGGGTCTAAAACCCATGTATCTCACGAGACTATTTTGTCTCACGTACTACGTTTGTTTTTGTGGCTATGTACTCAGGTACAGGTTGAAGTGATAGAAGGTTGCACTAGAAGTGGCCTAGAGATGCTTAGTTCGGGAGCTCTTAGGTAGATCCCGTTGCCTATGGTTTTGATATACTTGGTGACACCGTATTTTTGTAAACTCTGATAAAGGTTTTAAAGATTTTGTTAAACTGTATCTTGGACAATATGTCATATATTGGGAAATATGTATTTTAAATGATTTAAACGATGTTTTAAAAATACGGGTGTTACACCAACCCATCGAGGGCCACGTCAGTAGAAACCCATCCTTACCACGACGGGGAGGAGAGAGGCGTCAATGGGGGTGTGGCAGGGAAAGGGGGAGGGGAAGAGGGAAGGGAAGGGGGTTTAGGTTTTAAATGCTTGTACCATGTGCATCAATACTTAAACAAGATTCTTTTTTATCTTTTTTTCTTTATTTGTTTTATAATAATATTATATAGATGGGTTAGTAATGGGTTAGTGATGGGTTATGGTTGGCACGACCGTGTCAGTAGCGTGTCAGTAAGGATGTGATGACGTGACGCTACTGATGGGTTTACTGATGGGTAACGGTTGGGAGAGGCCTAAGACCACTCCCAATGGTAAATGCAACTGACGCCGTCAGTTGCTGCCAACTCGGCGCCACGTCAGCAGACAAACTAACTAACACTAAACTGACGTAGTAATGCCAACAACACTCCGTCACTTCACCAAATTTGGGCCCCACCATTTACTTTTATTTTTCTAATAAAAATATACAACTAATTAAAACATATAACTAATAAAAATAAATTACATTAATTACAAAAAAACATTACATATAAAAAGTTTATTTTTAAAATTTTTTAGATTTTTTTTTGAATTTTTTTACCCTGTAACGACCCGAATTTTGTAAATAAATAAATTGTACAAAAATATGATAAATAAGGATAAATCGTTTAAGGAACGTAGGAATTGGTTTCGTGTCGTTTGGACACCGTACGAGGAAGTTATGGGCGAAACCGGGTCGAGCTAAAGATTAAAAAGTGCGGCCTGGGCTGCTATGAGAGTTCACGGCGCGACCTATTGTTCGCGATCGCGAACTCGGTCCAGGGAGTTGAGCCATTCGTCGCGAAGTAGTCCCGATCACTTACCGATCGCGAACTATGCGTATGGGAAAGAGTTCACGACGCGAACTTGGTCACGATCGCGAACTCTGCCCGACACCAGCATTTAATTCGGGAAAACTTCATTTATGTCATATGAAACCCTAGTTTTCTTCTCTCTTTTGGTGTGTGCGATTTCTGAGCTTAAGTTGCTGTTTGGAGCTCAATCTTCATCAAATCTTGGTGATTCTTGCTCCTAGTTGAAGATCCAAGGTAAATCTTCATTTCTCTTGAGTTTTTAGCCATAGATTCAAGTAGGGAAAGCTTGAATCTCAAACCCTAGTTATGGATTTGTTCATGAATGGTTAAATGGAAGTAATATAACTTAGATCTATGGTATTTTGACAAGGAAAACGTGGTCATGTTATGGATACACGAAAATGTGGTGATTTATGAACCTAGGGTTGGTAATTTTGGGGAAAAATGGTGCTAGTAGTTAACTAGCCATGGATTATGTAGTTAGTATAGATGATTAATGCAAACCATTGTATTGGTTTTGATAATAGATTGTCGGTTGGAAGATTTGAGGCATTCAAATCTCGAGAAGTGATATTGGTGATTAAAGAACACAACAACTGGTTAAGCTTGGCTAAGGTGAGTACATGTGAACTTTCAAACTGGGTACATAGCTAGTAAATGTTTTTATGATTAAATGGTTTTTATCGAGTCTTTAAGTAATTTAGTCATTTATGTGATATATGATGAATTGCTTGTATGATGGTTACATGATTGATTGAATAAGAAAAGATGGAGTTATAAGCTCATAACGATAAAAGATAAGAAATGATGACAATGATGATATCCCTAGGGCCGTAGTAGATTGGAGGCATTCCGGTTATTACGGTACCTTAAGGTTAGTGGTAGATTGGAGGCATTCCGATTACCCAATACCTATGAGTCCCGGTAGATTGGAGGCATTCCGATTACCGTGGAAATGATGGTCTTGATAGATTGGAGGCATTCCGATTATCTTGACATTGGCCAATGATGAAAGTGATAAAGTGACCCAAAATAAACTTAGTAATATTATTTTAAGATTAAATGATATTATTTGACTATTTGTTTATCGGGTCTAAAACCCATGTATCTCACGAGGCAATTTTGTCTCACGTACTATGTTTGTGTTTTTGCTATGTACTCAGGTTTGGGATCGAAGATCTAGGAGGCCCGTTTAGAAGAGGCCTTGTTGAGATTAGCTCGGTGTTGATGATTAGAATCCTTATCCTATGGTTAAGATATAATTTGTAACACCGTTTTTGTAAACTCTGATAATCTCGAACAAGAAACCTTTTCGTTTTTGTAAAACCGGTAGTTGACACCGATACAATATCATGTATTTTGGATTAAATGTTATTTAAATATTGTTTTGAAAATTGAGGTGTTACATACCCTTTTAAAAACTTTTAAAAAAATTTAAAAAAAATTAAAAAGAAAATAAAAAACAGTCTCTCTCTCTTTCTCTCTCTCTCGCTACCCACCATCTTCACCGGCAGAACTCTCTGCGCTCGTCTCCAAACCGGCTCACCTCAAACCGACACTCAAACCGGCGGACCGTGTCAACGGTGCCGGTACCGGCGGAAAACCGGCGGTGCCAACCGGCGGTACCGTTGGCACCGGTCTAACAACTTAAGGTGATTTATTAACCCTCAACTACAGATAGGTTATTTTGATTGAGTTATCTTTATCTCTACTACTTATAAAGCATTTAAACCTTTCTTTAAATACCATTTTGAAAATTCAGCCATTTTCTTTCCATTTTGAGATTTTAAGAAAAAAAGAAGAAAAAAAGAACCAACCATGCCTCGAGCCCATGACCTCTCATTTATAGGGCATGCACTTAACCACTTGGTCTAGCATTTGATTGCTTTTAAAATTAAGAACACATCTCACTTAAATTTCCGCCTTCGACCTGCTTGTCTCACATACACACGCCCTTTCAGGTACGTATTAGACACACTAGCCTCCCTCGATTTTCATCTCCCAACCTCGAAACATGCAATCACGCTTACAAATAACAGATGCCCTTTACCTCGATTTCTCTACCACCTCGATTATGTAATTACCCCTTTCAAATACCCACCTCAATTCAAGAATTTAGCCTCTTCAACTTACAGATTTCTAAACCCTATAAATACAAAAGGAATGGGGAGCAAAACATACTGATTTTCCCTAATTACCCGCAAAAAATCAACATTTTGATTCGAGGTTTACACAACAATCCATCTTTTGCTTAACGTTAACTCTGATCAGGTTTGCAATTCCCGTTTTGCTTTTGATTTCAGTTTTGTTTTAATGGATTTCCATGAAATTCGTTTTTGTTGTAATGAAAACGATGAACAGACAACGCAATTCTGTTTTATGCTTATTTCGTTTTGATACGTTCTTAGATCAGCAAATGGAACCCAATAATCTGAAGATCGTAACGATGCTCCAACAAACCCTGCTACATCAGCACAATCAAGGTATTACACTTTCTTATTTTAACATCATAGAATGTAGGTGGTCGAAACATGGATTGTGTTTTTAAGGTTGGACTACATTCTGTAGATATTTTTTTCGCATTTGTTTTTAATTATTATTATTGCAGGTTCTGGGAGATTTTGAGTTTTGACATCCTGGATGAGTTCCGAATGGCATATGGCATACATCTTGGAAAGAAAAAAAGATTTTCGTTTTACAAGCATCCATGAATATGGCTCTTAAACACGCAACCATGAATATGGCTCTTGCTGGAGCAAGTCATGTAATTTATTATGGTGGTTACCTGAGTTTTGCTGCTGCTGCCCGACAACTCATGTATTATCAGTGAGATTATGTGGCTTTAAACTTTTTTTTATCTTCTTTTGGCCTTTTTCGGTTGTTATGTCTTGTTGTTGGTGGTTTAATTTCCTTTTTAATTTTTTTTTTGTTTTACCTCCCGATCTTGGAGATTGTTGTTGTCTCTTTATTTATTGCCATGTGTATGGATGGATACATATGTTGTATGTTTACTGCTATGATGTTATGGATGAGATTTGCTTGTTTTCCGTGAATATTATGTGACCTCATGCCACTATTGTAAATTTTTTATCCTAAAATAACATAAAATCTAATGTTGTGCTAATGATGACATGTTAAATATCAAGATCTGTAAATTTTGGGTTTCATATAAGTATGAAGGAAATTGACAAAAAAAATATATACTACTATATTGAATTCCTGATTTGATAAACTCATAAAAGTAAGTTGTCTATCAATCTGCTTGCTTGTAGTCTCGAAATGTATTAATAGTATAAAGTAGGAGTTGAACTTGTGATGCATGCGTTATTAACACAATATCCTAACTAATTAATCTACTAAACAATATGCTACTCCTTAATTGATATAAAATTATCTTTTTAATATCTTAATTAAATTAAAAAAAATTATATTACCCACCGTCGCTACCCCACCAATTGGTCGTTACCAAATATAGTCACAGGGTACCCGCGGCAATGCGCGGGTACCTTGCTACTGTTATTTTAGTGGTGTAGAAGAGAAACATGCTGTTTTTTTCTTCGTCTGACATTAAGTCAGTAATAACTGATTAAACGTTGTTGGTGTGACTGATGAAATAAAGGGCAAAGGATTTGAATGAGTTGATGATCAAGTCACACCTAAAGAGTTTAAAAGTGGAACAACCTCTAGCTTAAAGGAAATCAGAAAAAAGAATCTGGTTTTGATCAAATCATTCACAAAGATTAATTATCTGATTCAGTTAATTATCAAATCATACAACAATGTCACTAGCTGAAACAGTTCAAAGGGAAACTGGGAGTAATTGTTCATTTGAGTCTGTTGCTGATCTAATCTCCAACAATACCGATACAATTTGTTAGCGGACACACAATGAAGACTTTCTTTGGTGTTTTCGTTTTGAAGATGTTTTCAGTGGCTACTTGCATGAACAATCTTAGTCAATTTTTTCATATGAGATTTTTCATACATTGTACCAATTTACTTTAATGATCCTGTCATTTTGTTTTACTTAATGAGTTAAGTACTTGCATGTTTATATCATTTTTTTTTCCATAAAAGACTACATATATTTTTTTTTCTTTTTATTTTACAATATTTGGTACCCTCCCAAATTAGTAAGACTATATTCCAGTCAACACTTATGCTGGACTTGAACATGCGATCTCTGCGATATTAACACAATGCTTTAACCAAGTGAATTACTAGACTATATTGTTTATCTAACTATTAATCAATCTCTTAAACCAAAAGTTTAATTTGTCACCACCAACACCCAACATCTGCAACCAACATCTCCAGCCACGTGCCATTTTCGCTTTATGTAATCAACTGGGTAAGAATTATCTGCTGAAATTAAATGGATTCGCAAAAACACCATTCCTTCAATGTGTTAGTCACTTTGATATGATCTGAACCCCCCATTTTTTATATCTGTACTATAAATACCTGCAGCCACTTTAGGAAGATTTGCAAAATACACCACTTAATATATATGAGTTGGGTTTTTGGTTAATAGCAATGAAGTTTAACAAATACTTAAAAAGTAAAGAACAGTATACTTGTATCAATTTACCCAAGTTCAAAATCCAAAATTGGTGCTTTGTTTCATCTTGAATCTGGCAGGAAATTGGAGATCACATCACATCATTCTATCTTTATTATATATATAATGCATTTAGATTTTCCTAAATTAGCAAATTTTAGTTTTCAACCAACACACTATTTTGAAAACGATTCGTGTTTATCAAGAATTTGCAACTTCCGGGACATGAATTTGCGACATTTGCGTTATTAACACAATGTCCTAACAACTAAGCTACTAAATTATATATTCCTTGACACAAATTTTTCTTTATCAATCGCTGAATCTTACAATCACGACAAGCCACCTTTCGCCGTCACTACTACTACCACCAATTGGTCGCCGCTAAATATAGTCACAGGGTACCCGCCGCCGCATTGCGCGGGTACCCGACTATTACTTATAATGCATTTAGGACCTTTCCCTAAATAGCTGTCTGGAAATTCAGCCAAATACTTGCTAAATCGGGAAACATTTGTGTTTAATAAAAAAGCTAAACACGGGAATCGAACACGCGACGTTAGAGTTAATAGCGAGAGGCTGAACCAACTGAACTACTAGCAGTATTTGGTTTTTGAGCTATACTTCACTTTATTAAACTCTAAGATTTGTCTAGGGCATTCGAACGGTTGCTTTAGGGAAGTTGACAGGCTGAGAATCAGAATATACACATACCTAATTTGCATCGGGTAATGAATCGTTTTCATCAATTGAATCAATTGTCGTCTTCCAATAAATCAAGCATTGAAGAAACAAATGATGCAGATGAGTTATTTTATCTTAATCACATCGAAGAAGGAAATGATGCAGATGAGTTAGGTTTCTATGGTTCTCATTCTCTGTTTCTCTTTTGTGCAGTGAAATAAGCCAAGCTCGGGATCGGTTAACACTTAACATGCAAGATATGATTCGAAAAGCTACTGAAGTTTGGATTCTGATTCACGAAACTGAAATTCTGTTTGAATTACTCATATGATTTATGTAGTGCAGTTAGAACTAGAAAGGATTCTATAACTTGTTTTACCTAATTTCTCTATTGGTGATAAAACTACGCATCATGTTTGATTTTTATGCAGGTCCATAAATTATTTCTGATCAAGATGATGATTAATGCAGACGGCTGGTGAACATAAGTTGCCTCAATTCTGTAATTTCTAAGCTATTGCCTTTGTTTTTAACGGTTTAATTAAGAGTTAGTTACACTGTTTTATGGATCAATGTTGTACTAAAAAGTTGAATCTTTTATCAGGTTGTAGCCACTTACAAAATATGGTGGTTTATCTTTGCCTTCATGGTTCCTTGTTTTATTGCCAATGCCACTTACAAAATATGGTGGTTTATCTTTGGAGCACATCAGATACGGTAGATCTCCAACACACTTAAGTCATAAGTTGATCTTTTTTGTTCGGTTTGGTTACAATGAAGTTTCTTTATTTTATTTTATTTGTTATTAAATTAAACAAGGTAATAATTTTTATATTGCATCTGGATTTAAATGTACGTGCAGAGATTCTTATTTTTGATAGATTCATGGCAAGAAGCTTTTGGGGTTGTCGTGGAAGGTATACTGAATACTATGAAATTGTGGATGCTGAAGGAATTGCAATGTGTTGATGGACATACTTAATTAGGGGAGCAATCGACTCGTCAAACCGAACCGACCCGAAGGACTGGACCGGACTTGTATACACATGAATGGTCCGGTTTTTGGTCCTTATTTTGAATATATTTTTTTGTCTTCAGGCCTGTCTGGGTCAAACCCGACAGTCCTCACAAAAAACTGGACCGGACAGGAAGTAAAAAAAAGTATGCTGCATTGCTGGTTATAATGTTTTTCAGTTGAGCTAATATTAAATGGGCTTAAATCACATTGCAGGTTCTAAATTAAAAAAAAAAGAAAGAAAAAAGTCTTGGGCTCACTCTTAGTTTTAAATCACGGTGCTGGAAAAACTTTTGATTATAGGGGTAGTGGGTTTTGGAAAATGCATGTCAGTTGGCAATTTTAGTTGTTTTGGTTTTTGGTTTTTTGAATTTTAGTTGTAATAGTGATTTTGAATTACAATTGTCATGTTCCTTCTTGTATTTGATCATTGACAAACAAAATATTTGAAACTTGGTACTTGATTTTTCGGTTCGGTCGGGTCTAGAACCGAAACTCGGTAATAAAAAATCAGTCCGTAACCGGAACGAATGGAATTTGGTTTTGGTTCCTGCATATGTGAATGACCGTTTTAAAGTTGATTATATTTGGTTGTATATGATGACGTTTATTGTTTTAATCGCTATTATCAAGACTAAGGTGAGTATATCTTTTTTGTATCTACTCATTTGTTGAGCTAACAATCTTCTTAATTATGTGTCCATGTTCTTAAGCTTATATAAGTTAACCAGCAGGTCCTCATACAACCGCGGTACACTGACATTATATTATATTATACAGTGAATAAATTGATACGAACCGCTAATTAAAGACACTACTCGAATGCTTTATTGATAATCCTGGAATTGGAGAACCAGGTTTCTCCCTAATAACAATGAAAGACAAAACAATAAACGACTCAATTTCTCAATCCTCTAACGAAAGACCTGATCTATGTTTATATAGACTCGGCTCCTAACCCTAACCTAATCCTAAGAGGAAACGAATTCAAAAATAAAGGGATAAGCATTCGACATTTAAATATTATCTATTTGATAATGATACTTATCTAATTTTAATTAATTAGGATCGTATCATTACTCCGCCCCCAAAACACACCTTGTCCTCAAGGTGTGGCTTCAAGCAATTCCTGGATCCCATGTTTTGACTTGTAATACCAAGTTTTGTAGACCAAAGTAATACCACAAAACAGGCACAACAAATTGTTGACCCAAGCGAGTTGAAAACGAAGCAAAAGAATACCCAGCTTTCCGAACGGGTATGGGGAAACCGTGCGAGCCGAATCGAAAATCAGGACCACTCGTGTAAGCAACGGAGGAAGAAATCTTCGGCTGATGTTGTGGTTGTACGGTTGACAGTGGTCGTGGGTGCGTCAAAGTGGCGTATTGGGATGGTGGAAGTGGTTGAGTATGGTGGGGTGGCGGTATGGTGGCTGCTGCCGTGACAGCCAATGGCGGCAGTATTTTGGCAGAGGCAGTCACAACCGGTGGCGGCGAGTACTGCGGAGGTTGTTGCTGTTTCTGCTGGAGACTGAGGAGAATCGTCATCATCTCTTCCTGTTTCCGATTCATCTCCTCGAACCTCTGCTGCGATTCTGCTTGCATGGCTTCCATGCGTTTCTGCATGGTCGCCAACCCTAGCTCAATTTGACCGAACTGCGCCGCTGTCTCGGTTTTGTGTTCCGATAACTCATTGTCGACATCAGCCACTTTCTTCGTCATCCCGGAATCGAATGAACAGTAACCCGATGAACAGTGCGCGATTAACAGTACCCGATGAACAGTACCGTCGATGAACAGTGAACGTGAACAGTAACCTCTTTTTTTTTTTTTAAATAATTGGCCCAGAATTGAACAGCTCTGATACCAATTTGATACGAACCGCTAATTAAAGACACTACTCGAATGCTTTATTGATAATCCTGGAATTGGAGAACCAGGTTTCTCCCTAATAACAATGAAAGACAAAACAATAAACGACTCAATTTCTCAATCCTCTAACGAAAGACCTGATCTATGTTTATATAGACTCGGCTCCTAACCCTAACCTAATCCTAACAGGAAACGAATTCAAAAATAAAGGGATAAGCATTCGACATTTAAATATTATCTATTTGATAATGATACTTATCTAATTTTAATTAATTAGGATCGTATCACAAATGTTTCTGGTACTCTCTAAGGTGTCTTTTGAAAGTAACATTAATTTTTTTCTATGTAACCAAACAACATTTATTTGCTGAAAAACATAGTTTCACGGTACCCGTCGCCGCATTGCGCGGGTACCCTGCTAGTTAATAATGAATTATTGAAAAACTACCTACTATTTAAAAAACGTGTACCAACAACTTAAGGTGATCCAACAACTTAAGGTGATTTATTAATACTCAACCACAAAATAGGTTGTTTTAATTAACTTATTAATAACGAACTATTGAAAAAGTACCAACTATTTAAAAAACGTGCTTATTAAAAGTTTGTTATTAAGTGTATTCATAAGAGTGGCGGTCAATGAAAATATTCTATGCCATGTAAATTTAATTTTTGGATATGGTAAGCATATGTGAACAGCCACTATTATTGTTAGTTATTTCTCTTCTAACTATGGGTTTATACTTCATACCAACAAGCCTATGAGTATGATTAGTACTATGTTTGCATATATAAATAAAAAGTAATCGTAATACGGTTGTTAACTATAATCTTGTCATTTTCTTTCATTTTAACGGGTTGGATTAGGTACTTATCAGGTCGTGACGAGCTTGAAGTAAAATATTAAGTGTTAGCGTAAATGTGTCAGTTGAATTGATGCTAATTTTACAAATATTAAAATAACAATTGCTGTCCTATTGAGAGCGGTGTTATGTTAATTCCTAAACTGATTTACAAACTAAACACACTCTTATGTGGTGTTTATTTTTTGTCAAAAAATCTTTTTGGATATTATATCTGCAGGCGGGAAGACATTTAAAAAAAATATTTATTTTTTGAAAGTCGGAAGATGAGAAAAAATCTTTTCGAGTTAATTTGAGTTTATTTGTAAGTTTTAGCAGTACGATCTTTTTTTTTTGTGTAATTTAGGAGCTAAAGTACCACGCGCTTTTGGAGGTGCGCGTGAGATAATGATGAAATGGAGGTAAAACGAAAAACCTAACCTGTCTTTTGGTGGGTAAATTTGGGAGAAAAATGATCACACGCTACTACTATTTGCTGGATTTGGGGTCCGAGTTTTGATTTCTTTTCAAATTTCCACCCAAAAAATCAGTCCACAAAACAGAGAATCGTTCGTTGATTCCACCAATCGCCGGTGCTCTCGATCCGCCATCGCGACGACCAATTCAACTCACTTTCTTCATCTGATCAACTTTTTCCTTTCTCCGCCCACAGATCTTTCCGGTAAGCTTTAATTTATCCTATTCTACCTTTAATTAATCGGTTTGTTGCAGTCTATTCATATACAATGTAACGCACATGTATTAGAGGAATAGTACAGATCAATGGTGATTCTGGTAGGATTGTGTATGGATGCATACTTCGAAATTGCTTGGATCGAATACATGCAGCATGACGCCTACAGTTTCATTGTACTAATTATATGGAATATGATTAAATTAGAACGCCTAATGATGTTTTTAGCTTAGATTAGTTGTTTTATGGTTTTTTTTCATTTTTTCCTACCTCTAATCCGCATGGTTTGTTGGATTTGAGAACCTAAGAAGAACGCCATGGGAGCTCTAGGGTTTTTGAGGAAGGGTTTTAGAGTAGTTTATTGTGATCCAGTTATTAATTCATCTATACCTGTCTATTATGACTGCTGATTGCTGAATGACAATAAGCTTGAAAAATGATGACCAACAATTAGCTGCCAAACTTTTAGGTTATTGATTAAGCAGCCATAATTAATCAAATAGCTGCCTAAATTTTAGGCGATTGATTAAGCAGCCATAACTAATCAAAGTGTGAGTGCATGCTTAACGAATAAGTGATCATTTAAGCAGCCCTAAGTGAAAATCATTAAAAGAATTTGTAAAAATACGGGCTATATTGTTACCAGCATTTTGATGTTGGTTTTAACTTTCAAATATATTAGTTAACTGCTTTACTTTTGCAGTACATTATTTATTGGTGGATTAAAAGTTTTGTTCAAGAATGTACCCACAACAAATTGTACAGTCTAGATCACCTGCAAATGGATTTAATCAAAGAAGAAATGAAAATAAAATGGAAAATAAATCTCAACCTGCAAAATCAAACTTCAACAGAATAATAACTGGAAACAAAGGGGATACTGGAAGCCAATTACGTGAGCGATTAGTTTATTTAACAACTTGTCTTATTGGTCATCAAGTAGAAGTCCAGGTCATCGATGGATCTGTTTATTCTGGAATATTCCATGCAACAAATGCCGAAAAAGATTTTGGTAATTTTTTTAATGTTTATATTGTTGTTGAAATAATCTTGAAATATACTTTTGTGATTTTTTAATTCTTCTGACCTCTGACATTTGTGTAATTTTATCATATTTTGCAGGAATAATCTTGAAAATGGCTCGTGTAACAAAGACCGGTTCATCTCGAGGGCAAAAAAGTCTTTTAGATTCTGTTCAAAAGCCTCCTTCTAGAACTTTAATAATACCTTCGAAAGACCTTGTGCAGATTGTAGCTAAGGTTTGTTTAATATTGTTATTATTTCTAAAAATTGATAATCGTATAGAAAAAATGGTATTAAATTTGGGAGAAAGGAAGATAAATATCATTATATAATTAAACAGGGTCTGATTCAGCGCATAACCGTTTAAAGGTGCAGAACCACAGAACCATCCTAACATCCAATGTTTTCTATGTTATACATAAGCTGTACATTTTCATACACGCTGGAACACATTTACACATCCAATGTTTCCAATTTTTTATACACATAATATATAAAAATATTTATATATAATGTGTATAAAAGTTTGGAAACATTGGATGTTAGGATGGTTACAGCGTGTATGAAAATGTACAACTTATGTATAACATTGAAAACATTTGATGTTAGGATGGTTCTACGGTTCCGCACCTTTAAACGGTTCTGCGCTGAATCGGACACTAATTATACATATATATTTATTTATTAAGTCAAGGTCGTTTATTTTGTTTAATTTGATTTTCCTTTTTAACAATAGTTAGAAATTATTATAATTTTAAAATTTAAGAGTAATTTGGTATTAAATTTGGCAGGACTGTATTATATGTACTAATTAATAATTATAATGTTTTTATTCTTCAGAGTGTAACTGTAACTATGGATGGATTAATGAATGAATTTCAAAATGATCAAATGCATGATATTATGATAGATTCATCTATTTCTCAATCCCGACATGTTGATTTAGAACGAGAATTGGAACCGTGGGTCCCGGATGATGATATTTCAGAATTAGACAATACTTTTGATCGTCATTGGAACAGGTTCCACCTTTTATTAATCTTTACAAATTTAAATCAATATGTCAAATATTTTCCGTGTTTTGAATTGTTAATATCAACATGTGATGATTAATTGAAATTACCAAAAATTAAATACATATTGACTAACTTACATAAATCGTCCCTGTGGTTTGTATAAAATTTTGGATTTCATCCCTAAATTTTATTTAGAGTAAATTACAGAAACTGTACATGTAGTCTTTCGAATTTTATGATTTTGTCCCTATACTTTTTTTTTTGTTTTTTTGTCCCTGCACTTCTTAATTTTGTGATTTTTGTTCACATGGTCTTCAAATTTCATTTTTTGTCAATTTGACCTAAAATGACCATAAATTTCATTTTTCGTCTTTCGAATTCCATAAATTCCCCGGAGAAGACGATCATGGAAGAAAAGAAATTAAAAAAGAGAAATAAGATAAAAATAATGGTATTTTGGTCATTGTAGGTTAAAATGGATGAAAAAATGAAATTTTAAGACCATAGGGACAAAAGAATGAAGAAAAAAAAAGTATAGGGACAAAATCGTAGAATTCGAAAGACCACATAGACAATTTCTGTAAGCTCTTTTTTTAATTACATGGATAGTCCTTAATTTTGAAACCTGTAACACCAACGGTCCCTAAAGCAAAAAAGGTCGTTAAGTTTTTAGGGACCGTTAATATTACAATTTTTTAAATTAGGGACTATCCGTGTAATAGAAAATGTCAAGGGACGAAACCATAATTTTCATACAAACCACAAGGACGATTCATGTTACAGTTTTTTTTTTTTCTTTTCAATTTACTAACAATTTTTGCAATTTATCAGGGGCTGGGATCAATTTGAAGCAAATGCAACATTATTTGGAGTAAAAAGTACATTTAATGAAGAACTTTACACTACAAAACTAGTTAGAGGTCCTCAAATGATAGAAAGAGAAAAAGAAGCCTTAAGAATAGCTAAAGAAATCGAGTGTGAGGACACTCAAGATCTTCATTTAGCTGAGGTAATTAATAATTAATTAATGAATTATTTTTTTAATATATAAATTCAAATTTTTTTTTTACTTTTATAATTAGGAAAGAGGCATCCACTTTCATGACAAGTTTGATCTTGATGAAGAGACTAAATATTCATCAGTTTTTCGTGGAGTTGATGATAGTGGTTATGATGAAAATGAGGATATTTTGGATTCACAAAATGACGAAACGTTTGGAGATGTTTCTGATTTTATAATTAACAACTCATTTACTGATTTAACAAGTGGTAAAAGTAAAAATGGATCTCAATTACCATCAAGTTTTCCAACAATGGTAAATATATCAACATCTTAATTTCTCTAACTTTTCTTCTGTAGAATTCTTGTTAAGTTTTAATCATAGTCTTATTGAGCCAAATATATGCCTTTATCTAAATATAACACAATTTAGGGGTGAGCATGAAAACCTATAATTTCGGTTATATAGAAACGAAAACCCAATAGTGAGAAAATTAGTTATTTTTCGGCTAACAAATGTAGTAATATTATCAAAATTTGCCCAAATTGAAATATAACATTATTTATGCAAGTAATTAGATGGACCAATATTTTTTTTTCAACCCTATTTAACATTTTAGGCTATAATAAAAATATACTTTCTTCACATAATATTAAAATGGGGCAATTCGGTTAGTTCAGTTTTCTATATAAATTTGAAGCCAAACCGAAAATCCAGGTTTCTATATTAATCGGCTCGCTTAAATAGGTTAATTCAGTTAATAATTTGAATTTTGCTCATTAAATCTGTTAATATTCCATGTTATGCAGATTGAGGTCAGCGATTTGCTTCCATCTGGTCTTTTGGATGGTCAAAGCAGGTACTTAAAAATGTTTTAGATATATTTTAATTTTTTAATGTAGTGACTTTTAATATATATGTTTCAGTATTCAAGACAATCAGAGTAACAAACTACATATGGGACATAATTACACCAAAGAGAAACACATGGTAGGTTTAGTTGTAGAAAATTGAGGCAGTTTTCTGGTAACGTTTTCAAGTAAAAGTCAACTTTTATGGAAAAAAGTCAACTTTTCAATTTTATAACAACATTTCTGAGAACTGACTTTTAGGGTCTGTTTGGTTGGCGATGGATCATTACATTCCGTTATCATGTTTGGTTGGCGCCTAGAATGGAATGAGTTATAAAACCAATTTTCTATATTATCCATAAAATTAAGGCAAAAATTTATAATTATTTTATATATTAATGAATATGAATTTTTAATACTTTTTGAAAACATAACACAAATTAAATGTAATACAAATCTATTAAATCTAAATACATATATTCTAGTTATTTTTATGAAAAAATGCTAATTTAGTTACATATTTTTTAATTTTATAAATTAGATTGTATATAAATAAGTTACTTTATTGTATTTTTTTATTCCATTATTAATGCAGGTGTATGAGGGAAACCAGGCTCAAAAATCTGACGGTCAGTATATTGTACACTTTATTTTTTTATGTATTATGATTTTAATTTATTATTTTTTTTAATAATTTTTAATAAACAGAATCATCACTGGGGCTAAATAAGGAAATTAGTGGCGATAAAGATAAAACACTTTCAGCGACAGCTAGTGCATATGCACCAACAAATGTGTCATCTAAAACTCAAGAAAAAGCAAATTTTAGTCAAGTATCAGAAACTGCAACTGCCACTGTTAAAACGACACCTGCCAGCTCAGCACCTGCCAGCTCAACACCTGCCAGCTCAGCACCATCCACATCAGCATCTGGAAATGTTGCCCCCACTGCTGCTGCAAGTGCCCCTGGGTTATCGCCTAGCTCATCAATGGGATCTTTGACTTCAGAAAAGTCAACATTGAATCCTCATGCAAAGGTTAACTTGAAAGGTTACAGAAATAGTCCCTGTGGTATTTCATTTCAGATAATAAAAATAAACATAAGGGTATTTTGGTCAATTTAGGTGGAAAATGACTAAATAAATGAAAAATCAGGACCAGAGTGACAAAAAAAAACCTTGGAAAAAAAAATTATGAACAAAAACGCACAACCTGAAATACGATAGGGACAATTGCTGTAATTTACCCGTTGACTTGTTTCTTTAAAATTTATTTAAATGTTCTATTTATGATTTATTTTTCAGGAATTTAGACTGAACCCAAAAGCCAAAAGTTTTGTTCCATCATCACCTGCACCATTACATGCTGCATCTCCAGTATCTGATACTACCCCTTTCTACTACCCACCTCCATTGCCACATATGCATGGCATGCCACCTGGCATTGGAGTATGTTCTCATTCGTTAATTACATATTTTTTTTTTATTTTTTTTTTAAATTAATTAACGTGCTAATATATTTAAACCTTTTTTTATAGATGGGACCCTCATTTCCTCCTCACCAGCCTGTCTTATATGGTCCTCAAGGAACCCCTTTGCAATCCCCACAACCATATTTTCACCCAAACGGTCCACAGGTATGTTGTTATTTGCAATTGTTTGACTTTTATTGACTGGAGTGATTTTTTCCAGCAATTATATCTTAAAAAGAGTAAATTACAAAAATTGTCGTTGTGGTCTTTCAAATTTTATGATTTTGTTCCTATACTTTTAATTTCATTTTTTTGTCCCTGTACTTTTCAATTCCATGATTTTTGTCCCTATGGTTTCCAAATTTCATTTTTTTGGTCTATTTTGACCCAAAATGACCAAAATACCCTTACTCATATTTTACTGAGTGTATTTGCGCCGGAGGTTCGCCGGAACTTGCCGGAGAAGACGACCAGAGAAGAAATAAATTTAAAAGTAAATAAATAAAATAAAAATAAGGGTATTATGGTCATTTTAGGTTAAAATGAACGAAAAAATGAAATTTTAATACCACAGGGACAAAAAGCGCGAAATTAAAAAGCAAAGGTACTAAAAAAGGGGGAAAAAGGTATATGGACAAAATCATAAAATTCGAAAAACCATAGGGACAATTTCTGTAATTTACTCTATCTTAAATGGTTGTAATGGTAAATGTGCTGATTATTACAGTATGGTGGGCAGCAGATGGTTTTTGGTCAACCGAGACCAGTGGTGTACATGCCAACTTATCCTCCGGTAAAAAAAAATTGACTTTGACTTTGACTTTGACTTTGACTTTGACTTTGACTTTTCACGTCCTTTGGTTGACTTGTGATTTGGGTTGTTTGACTTAATAGGAAAGGCCGTATAAAGGACGAGACTTTTAGGTTGGTCAAACGATCTGAGTCATTGACAATTATCAGATGATACAAGTCTTTGATAAAAGGAATCCAGCAGGGTGATGTGAGATTTGCAAAAAAAAAAAAAACATAGCTGTAACTGTAACAACCGTTTCTTGCAATGTTCCTTTTTTAATCATTCTTGTTTCGGTGTGATGTTTTCTGTTTAGATTGTGTAATTTGAACCACACAAAATTGAAAAAAGGTACATTTTATATCCTTTGATTTTTTCATCTCTAGTGTTGTGTTTTATGATCTATTTTAGTACCTACTTATTGTGTATTAAAGTCGTAGTGACGTGTATAAATTCGGATCGTTAGCCGAAGAAACATTTATGTGATGTTAGAGTGAAGAGAAGCTTATGCATTTAATTAAGGAAAAAATGCTAAATAACGTTTGAACATTTTTTTTCTTAAAATAATTATAAATTAATTAATAAGAAATTATCTCCTAAGAAGTAAGAACCACCAAACCCATGATTTTGTTATCACATAAATAAGGATTTTGTAAATGATAGTCTTTATTACTTACTGTTATCAAGAAGTAGTTACATGCATAAAACATTTGTATTTTTGTTGATGGTGATTTATTTCTAAAATACAGGAGCGGTTATTTACTATTGTACAAGTTTTTTATGCATGCAATAGGATTTTATTGACAACCCTAAGGACTGTGATTATCATTTTCCAATATGAGTTTTGTTAATGATAGACCTTAGGGTTGTCATTAAGTTGCGTGCATAAATAGTTTATACTTTTATTAGTAGGGGTTGATTTTTAAAATATGGTTATTGATTATATACAAGTTTTTGATGTGTCTTAGATGTCTTAACAAACCCTTATTAAAATAATAACAATTGCAATTTGTTAATAGTAACCCATATAATATCAATTCAAACCTCAAATGATCCTTTTTAACAAAGTATTTAATCTGAACAATAAAGTACGACATCGTTTTTAATACTATAAAGGAGTACATGGATTTGACAAGAGATCAAAATTGGGTTAAATTTTATGCAATTGATATGCGTTTTCTCGTATCGGACTCGTCACCAACGAATTAAATATAGTTAAACCCCTCGATTATCAATACTTTCAAATCCGCCCCTTCGCCATCATCATCTCTCTCACTCGTGCTACGTGTAC
The DNA here is from genome assembly GCA_963853835.1 of Calendula officinalis. Taxonomy (NCBI): domain Eukaryota; kingdom Viridiplantae; phylum Streptophyta; class Magnoliopsida; order Asterales; family Asteraceae; genus Calendula; species Calendula officinalis. The sequence continues at coordinate 77,589,794 of OY970828.1, forward strand.
TCTAATAAACTTGCTTTACTGCAACTCTGCTATTCCTCTACTTTCTCCAATTTCTCTGCATTTTTGCAATTTCACACACTTTTTTCATCGTTCAATCCATAAAAAATGGACGGAGCAGGAGTAGGAGGAGGAGGAGGAGCAAACTATAATCCTCGCTCAGTTGAAGAGGTTTTTAGGGATTTCAAAGGTCGCCGTGCCGGATTAATCAAAGCTCTTACCACCGGTGAGCTATTTTTTGTTTGATTTCCTCAATTTGATTTTATATAATCGTAATTGTAATGAATTTGTTAAATTCGGTTTATTGTTGCAGATGTTGAAGAATTTTATCGGCAGTGTGATCCTGGTTAGGGTTCTAGCTCTTGTTTTTATGTGTTTTTGTTTTATTGAACTAATTCGCTTTTTCTGCATGTCAGTTTTCATGCATTAATTCTATATTTAACTTTTTTGGTACTGTTGATGTGAATCATTAAGTTATTTCGATTCAATCTCTGAACTGGTAAATTAATATCTTCCACTGTGGTTAATCTCAGTTTTAATGGAGGCTCATTGTATGCAAATTGCAAAGGACTAATGTGAAATCAGTTCCTCCAATTTTGATATTCTAAGTGAAATTGTGCATATTTGGTAGCTCAGATGTTTACATTAATGATGTTGTTTCTCTATATCTATAGTATTAGCTTTTATAGGCAAATCTACTGGATTCCAAGATGTATAGTGTTGTGTTTTATCCGTAATTATTGCATAAACTACAGTAACTGCTTTACAGTTTGCATTTGCATAACGTGTAAGTATGCATATTCTTCATGTTTATATATGTGCCATATGTGTGATGAATGCATGGTTTAGAATGTATACATATAGTTTTGGTGCTTGTTTGTATATATATCAGCCAGGATATGAAACTATTTGAAGTTCCAACCCTATCCTGTATGTATACTATTGTCAACATTTTTTTCTGTACTTAGGTTTAATTAATGTATTGATTTCTTCATTCTTGCAATTATGCCTCTAATTTTTAATTTTCATACATATATATATTGCATATCGTCAGCAGTATGTTCTTTACTTAGCTAGTTGACGTGTCGCTATTTTTTTTATTAATCCACATTAGATATTTTCAATTTCCCCTTTTATCGATTACCATTTTGTACTTCAACATCAACCCATGTTTGTCAAAATACATAATGCCAAATGACAAAAGTGCCCTTGAAAATTTTGAAAGTACAACAATTTTAATTTCAACATATAATACATCAACACCTCATGAACATAAGTAACAGAGACAGCTTCATTAGAAGTTAACATAAGTACTAATGATGGGTGAGCATTTTGCTGCAATATATTTGTCCGTGATATGTTAATCTTATTTTTTTATTTTTACTATTATTATTACAGAAAAGGAGAATTTGTGTTTGTACGGATTTCCTAGTGAACAATGGGAAGTTAATTTACCAGCAGAAGAAGTACCTCCAGAATTACCAGAACCAGCTTTGGGAATTAATTTTGCAAGAAATGGAATGCAAGAAAAAGATTGGTTATTGTTAGTTGCTGTTCATAGTGATGCTTGGTTGCTTGCTGTTTCCTTTTATTTCGGTGCAAGATTTGGTTTTGTTAAATCAGACAGGTAACCAAATCTTATTAATTTTTTATATTAATATAAAAGTATGAATGCGGGTTTTAATTTTTACCAATTTGATCTCGAAACGATCATTGTTTAATTTTATTGTTATATATGATAATAAGACTATAAGCAAGTTTTTGTGAGTTTTATAATGTTTATTATAAGCAGGGGCGTCTCTGAGATTTTGAAGGCCCAGTGCGAAAACACAAAAATGGGCCCCCTAAATACAAGATTTTTAAAAAAAATTGGATTTTCTAATTTTTTTTTCTATTAAGTTATTAAGTTTCTTAAATTTTAAAATTATATATATAAGATGTATATAAAAATTGGGCCTCTATAAAATATGGGCTATGTGCGACTGCACCTTCTCAAAGACACCCTGATTATAAGTTCAATAAATTTTGTTAAATAATGTTTATGGAATGTTTAGCTGACGAAAATTTTCTAGAATTTTTCATCTCTTTTTTTCTGGAAAACGGGAGGTGTTTTTTTATCTCTAGAAAACTAAAGTAAATTTTGAGAAAACGGGAGGTATTTTATCTTGGTACTTTATGTATCATTTTATTGCATGGACAGTCCTTTTAAACAATATCTATGCAATAAAATGGTCCTCTAACTAACCACATGCACCATTTAAAAGGATTGTCTACGCAATAAAATGCTACATGACGTAGTTAGTGTGGAACTTTAAAAAATAAAGGACCAAAGTTGCAATATGCGGCTAGTTAAAGGACCATTTATTAAATTAACTCTATAAAAACATTAATATGAAAACGGATTTACGCAACTTGATTAAGTAATGGAATGATTACTTACAATATGTTAATAGTTCCATCTTGACTACAGGAAACGACTATTTAATATGATAAACGATCTCCCAACAATATTTGAAGTTGTAAACGGTACCGCAAAAAACAACCAAAACGATAAATCCAATTTCTCAAATCACAGTAGCAGCACCAAATCCAAATCAAACCCAAAGGTGCACAATCAATCAATTTAATCCAAATCATACAATTATTAATTTATTATTACTTACAGTTATTCCTTAATTACAATTATCTTTTCTTGTAGCCCCCACCACAACCAACAAAAGAGGAAGGGTTAGATGATGATGATGATAATGATAATGATGATGATAATGATGATGATGATGAACATGGAGAAACATTATGTGGATCATGCGGTGAGAATTATGCATCAGATGAATTTTGGATTTGTTGTGATATTTGTGAAAAATGGTTTCATGGAAAATGTGTGAAAATTACACCAGCCAGAGCAGAACATATTAAGCAATATAAGTGTCCTTCATGCACCAACAAGAGAGCTCGACCTTGATGATCATGACTGTATCTATCATGTATGTATCCGTATCTATATCTATATCTATATTTATATCCGTATTTAAAGTATCATCATGTTGTTGTTGATTGCTTATGCATGTTTAGTGTCAGTTTCCATTGTGTTTGAATCTTTACATATTGTCAATTTGATGACTTGATTACTATACTAAGTTTATGTTCTAGGTTAAGTCATTGAGGTAAATGGTATAAATAATATTACTAATTTGTTATTTTGTGTATTTTGAATGTTAATATTCTTATCGAGCTAAAAACATAAATAATATTACATGAAATAAAACTCTGGTTTCAATGTACCTCATCACTTTTTAAAATAGGAAAATGATAACAGTAAGAGGTTAAAAGACGTGTGTTAGAAATTGTACAGTAACTAACAACTCGTCCTTGAGCGTTTAAGGAATTATTCCTAAATTAATAAAAATACAAATAAATAATAGGTTGTTATTAATGTGATTTCATGTGATTTCATGGTGTGAAGGGTGTTATGTTCAACATCAGCTTTCACCGTGTAGAGGGTACAAATATGATCATTCTTAAAAAAATGAATGTGTGATTCTTTTATAATACTCGTACAATAAAAATTTAATAATATTATTTTTTACTAAATTTTTCATAAAATTTCAAATTAAATAATGATATTATAAAATATAATTAGTGGATTTCACATGTTATTATAAATAAAACAAGAAAGTAAGCATATTTAGTAAGAATCATTATATTTTTTCGTTGCGAAATGTGTCATTTACTTTTTTTAACGCTACCTAATATACTCTTATTTTATATATAGACTTAAACTAATATCACTAGGCTACAAGCTTTGCGTTTATTTCATTTACTTTTTTATTTAACGACATTCCTAATCAACTCTAAAATCCACATATGTCCATTATGAGACTTGAACCCTCAACCTCAAAATTAGGGATAAACACCTAATTTATTTCATTTACTAATCTCCCTTTCACTCTCAAGACAGCTAAAAAACAACCTTGGAAATTACAAAAAGAAAAAGAAAAATAATAATCAAGGGAAGAAAATCACGTGTTTTTCATCACCAAAAACCAAATCCAATACCAACAAATGTTCTACTGTCATCTCACACTACCTTATTTTAGAAAGAAAAAAAATGAATAATAACAACAAAAAAATTAAAAAAATACAAACAAAAAATAAAATAATTAAAACCGGTTACTCTGACTTGGGCCTGGGCCAGGGCCCAAATTGGACATTCTGTTGCTTTGATTTTGGTTGAAAAAATTAAACATTCGGACAGAACACCGGCGACGCTACGGCGGATGACGGAGACTGGGATTCATCGCCGTCAGGGGAGACACTACCGGAGCTCAGTATGCTCTGTACTCTGACATAATCCCCTTCAACTGAAAACTTCCAATCCGGCATTTTAAACGGCGGCATCGGCGGCGGCGGAGGAATTCGACTCATCGGCGATTCGCCACCGCTTGAGCTGTCATTAATGCTGCTAAAAAAATTCATCTTTACAGGTACTTTAGGTTTTGATAAATCAGACAGGTAACTAAATCTTATCCATTTTTTATATAAATTTCCATTGCTAATTTTATATTAATGCACTTTTTAAATGATTACCAATTTGACATCGAAACGATCATCGTGTGGATTTAATTTTATACTTCCTCAATATCAAAATAATTGAATCACTTGAAGTTCACGCTTTTTACGCAAAATAAGGTAATAAAAAATTATTAAAATTAAATTAGGTAATTAAAATTTATTAAATTAGATAATTAGAATGAACATGGACCTACATTTTTTACTATTTTTTAGCTTTTATAAGAAGATAACAAAAATAAATGGCCCTACACCTTTAATTTAAAAAGGTATAAGTAAGGGTAAATGAGTAATTTTAAATATAAAAACTTACAAAATAAGGTAAATTATTAAAGTGGTTCACTTATTTTGATACATTTGATACCGAGGAAGTAGTATACGAATTATCTTGAGGAAGTAGTATACGAATTATAAGATAATTAGACTGTGTTAGAATACAATTAGTTTATTATTCCTTCTCTAGTACACTTTAGATTTTAGAAGTTCCTTGTACTCCTTAGGCATGAGTACCACTTTATACTCTATAAATAGAGTATTCTCTTTGTAATTAATAAATTAATAAGATACAATATATACAAGAAATATTTCTCTCCGTTCAAAAAAAAAGAAATATTTCTCTCTTTATTACAGACTGTAAGCAAGTTTTCGCGAGTTTTGTAAGTTCAATATCTTTTGTTAAATAATGTCTATGGAATGTTTAGTTGAAGAAATTTTTCTAGAATTTGTCATCTTCTTTTTTCTGGAGGTGTTCTTTTCTCTCTAGAAAGCTAAAGTAAATTTTGAGAAAACAGGAGGTGTTTTTTTATCTCGCTACTTTATGTATCATTTTATTACATCTACCATTTAAAAGGAATTTACTTGTAATAAAATGATAAATAAAGTATCGAGTTTGGAACTTTAAAAAAGAAAGTACCAATGTTGCAATAGTTAAAAGACCATTTATGAAATTAACTCTGTAAAAAAGTTAATATGAAAACACATCTCCGCAACTTGATTAAGAAACCGAATAATTACTTACCATATGTTAACAATTCCATATTGAGTCACTTTTTAATTTCATGTAACAGGAAACGACTATTCAATATGATAAACGATCTCCCAACAATATTTGAAGTTGTAAACGGTACCGCAAAAATCAACCTAAACGATAAATCCAATTTCTCAAATCACAGTAGCAGCACCAAATCCGAATCAAACCCAAAGGTGCACAAATCTATAAATTTAATCCAAATTATACAATTATTATTAATTACAATTATTCCTTAATTACATTTTCTTTTCTTGTAGCCCCCACCACAACCAACAGAAGAGGAAGGGTTAGATAATGATAATGATAATGATAATGATGAAGAAACATTGTGTGGATCGTGTGGTGAGAATTATACATCAGATGAATTTTGGATTGGTTGTGATATTTGTGAAAAATGGTTTCATGGAAAATGTGTGAAAATTACACCAGCCAGAGCAGAGCTTATGGAGCAATATAAGTGTCCTTCATGCACCGACAAGAGAGCTCGACTTTGATGATCATGACTGTATGTATCATGTATGTATCAGTATCTATATCTATATCTACATCCGTATTTAAAGTGCCATGTTGTTGTTGTTAATTGCTTATGCGTGTTTAGTGTCAATTTCCGTGTTTGAATCTTTTCATATTTGTCAATTTGATGACTATACTAAGTCTATGTTCTAGGTTAAGTCATTGAGGTAATGATATAGATAATATTACTAATTTTTTGTTATTTTGTGTATTTTGAATGTTATATAACAGTTATATTGAGCTAAAAAAAGAAAACAGACTGTAATGGACCGTATAATCTTTTGAGTATTTTGTTAGTATCGAAATTTCATTTCAAGTATTGCACACTCCTATCGTGACATGAAATAAAATTCGGGTTCTAATGTACCTAATTACATTTTAATATAGGAAAATGATAACAGTAAAAGGTTAAATATAATTATTCCTGTATCAGTTAAAATGCAAATAAATAACAGGTTGTTATTAACAAATTCCCTTAAACAATGAATGTGTGATTCTTTTATAATGGCTCATCCAATAAAGATTTACCAAACATAGATAGTAACGAGTGATATTTGATCCGCGCGTTGCTGCGGAAATTTGAAGTCTTCTCTCTTACTAAGCGAAAATTAAAATTGGTTTATATTAAATTTAATCTTGCTTTTATAAATAAAAAATTATAAGATCATATCTTATAAAAATAACAATAACTATAACCGTATTAACATTAAAAAAAAATAAAGCTATTGTATTGAAAATAAAAAAGTATATAAATATAGTAAATTGTCACATACAATATTATATATTACCAATTGCAATTTATATGAATACAAACATATTTTAACTTTTAAACATACATATCAATATTTTATAATTCAAGTTTCCAAAAGATAAAAAAATATTTAATGAAGATGTTTTACTTTTCTTATTGGTATAAAGTAAAATATTAATTTTATTTATATTTTTTATGAGCTATAATAAAAGAAATAAAATTTATCAATATAAATACTAAATATAATTTTATTATATACTTGTACATCTTACTAATACGTATCTTATTCATATTTGTCGGCTTATATTTGATTTGTTTAATAATTCAAAGGCATTTGTTGATAGCGTGTTACTATATATTATTTAAATTGATATAAAATTTAAATTTATTATTTTATTTATAAATTATTATAGAACTTAGGTGTTTGAGGTAAAAAATATAGAACTTAAAAGGATGTGTAAAATATTGTCGCATTTTATATTTTATTTGAATCAAAATAAAGCTATGGGATTTTATTTGCATGTTCTAAAGAAAGAGGCATAAATATCAAAGTTTGAGTTGGTGGCTAAATCTAGGTTGCCAGGAAGGAAGGAACGAAATTACCCAAATGACCTTTTTCTTATACTTTTTTGTTGGTCCACCCTGAAAGAAAGAAAAGAAAGACCCACATAGTCGATCGCATAATATAAAATATTCTTATGAACAGTATTACTTGAACGCTTAATGTATATACGAAGTATTCAAATATTATCTACAAAATTTTCCTTTGATAAATACATAGAAGAATAAATTGAAAAAAAAAAAGGTATGAATCAAATAACTCTCCCTTTCAACTCCAAAACAGCTAAACAACAATGTTGGAAATTTAACAAAAAAAAATATAATATTAATCAAGAAAAGGAAGAAAATCACGTGCTTTTCAATTTTCATCACCCAAATCCAAATCCAATACCAACAAATGTTCTACTGTCATCTCACATACCCACACTACCTTATTTTAGCAAGAAAAAAATGAATAAAATAACAAAAAAAAAATTAAAAAAATTAAAAAAAATTACAAACAAATAACAAAAACAATAAATAAAATAATTAAAACCGATTACTCTGACTTGGGCCTGGGCCTGGGCCCAAATTGGACATTCTGTTGCTTTGAGTTTGGTTGAAAGAATTAATCTTCTCAAGCTTTAATCCGGCTCGAAACCGTGCAATGAAAGTTTCGGCTTTTGTGTCCACGTCGGGACTCGGACAAAACGCCGGCGACGGCGACGCCACGGCGGATGACGGAGATTGGGATTCATCGCCGTCAGGTGACACACCACCGGAGCTCAATATGCTCTGAACTCTGACGTAATCGCCTTCAACAGCAAACTTCCAATCCGGCATCTTAAACGGCGGCATCGGCGGCGGTGGAGGAATCCGACTCATCGGCGATTCGCCACCGCTTGAGCTATCATCAATGCCGCTAAAAAAACTCATCTTTACAGGTGCTTTAGGTTTTTCCGTTACGAAAGGTGATACGCGCGTGGTGGTCGGTTTTGGAGCACGCGCCGCCTTATGCGGCGGCGGTAACGGCGGAGGTGGTGGTGTTGATGGAATTTTCTTTCGTCTTTCTTTTTTGGACGTGAATAAGTTGTTGAGAATTGATGGAGGTGGTGGTGGTGGCGGCGGTGGCGGCGGAGATGGCGGCGGTAGTTGAAATGTTACCGGCGGTTGAGAATGGTGTATAAGAGTATCGAAATTGTCAAGACTTCTTTGCCTTTGCCTTTTTTTCTTCTTTTTCTGATATAAAGATGTAAGAAAATCTTTAGTTGCTTTTGCGCCACTCTTTTTCCGGTCAAGTTTAGTTTTTTGCTCAAAACCTTGCAATTCCGGCGATATCTCCGGCACCGGATCACTAACCGGCGACACCATGTGTAAGTGTTCTAAGCTTCTAGCCCTTCTCCTTTCTCCTTTCCCTCTTTTTCCGATCCCAGTTTCTACCTTTAGCTCGGAAACTTGAAATTCCGGCGACTCTGTTTCCGTTTCCAAGAACCTGACTTTATTAACCTCCGAGCTGCTGCTAGTTTCTCCGGTGTACGGAGCAACATTATCGTATGCTCCAGCTGGCTGCTCGCTTGCGCTAATCGTCGTAGGCAGTGGCGGCGCCGGCAGAGACTGTGGAGATGGCGGTTTTGGCGACGGAGAATGTGATTCAATTTCAGAAGCTGGCGGTGGTGACGGCGGCGGCGGAGTAAATGAATCTTCTTTAGGAAGATCCACCACTGAATCAACATGAACAATATCCTTAATATCTGGATCTTGTTCTCGCCGGAAATAATATCGATCGTAGTTCAAATGCGTATCATCGGAAAACCGCCACGGAGCTTCCTCACGGCGGTTCCACGGCGGCGACATTTCCCGGAGATCAGGGTAAGAGCTAGTACTCCGGTGCCTTCTTAATCCAGTAATGGGTTGTTCAGGGAAATCATACCATTGACGTGGGGTTGAGTTCGCCGGACTTGAAACCAGAGCTCCGGCTGACAAATCCGATCTACTCCGACCAAACCCATTATCAAATCTTGATTTATTATCATCATTATTAATGTTTCTACTAAGAAACCCAAATGCCAAAGCGAATAAAACCAACACTAAGTTGATTGAATCCCAACTCTTTTTAACTAAATTTGGTTTAAAAATGTGAGATGTGAATGAAATAAGTGATGGGATTATAAACACCATGGAAAGAATTGCAAGAAAAAGCAAGAAAATGATGAGGACGCCGGCGTTGAAGAAGAGAGAAGAGGCACGGCGGCGGTAGAGTTCGACACGGCGGACATCGGTGGTGCTTTGAATCCAGAATGGGGTTCTAGGTGTCTCTTGGCCATCTTCCTCCATAAGTTCCGGTGAATGTTCTTTTTAGGTTAGAGAGAGAAAAGGGAATGTTTGATGAAGCTTTTGAGTTGTTTGCTTTCAAGCTTTTGATAAAGTGCTAATTTATGTAAAATGTTTGATCTTTTTACTCAACTTATCGCCAATTTTGTTATATTTTTTTTCTGCTAAAAAGTTTGGTACTCCATATAATATTCACTTTTTATTAAGAGGATGCAATTAGGGATGATAATGATAAAGTTCAGATGATATCATATCCACATTCATATCCATTTATATTTATTCATATACATTTAAAATTATTTTATCCATTCATATTCATATCTATTGGATTTGTGCGAGTAGATGGATATCCGTTAGATATCGAGATTACTTGTTTCCTAAAAAAAATAGGATAGTTTTATAAATAATTTACGATTTTTGTTGTGTATGTACATAATTTCTTCTAAAAAAAGATACAAACGAAAATATAACTAGTAACCTACATTAGGTGCATAGAGGATAGTTTGTAGTTAATACCAAAATATTAATTAAAAAGCGACACATATATAAACATCACTTGATATAATTATAAGTTTAGAGCATGATTTGTAGCTAATTCTCGAAATATTGATCCTTTAGTCGACTCATTTCTTAATTTCATACTTGCATACTTGTGATTTACTAGTTGGTGCATTCAAATCACAAAAAAATATATATTCTCAAAAGTGTTTTTTTGGTATTTGTTTACTATCTATATAATTATTACATCATAAATATTCAATAATATTGTAGTTCGGTTCTGTCATCCGGCTTATGTGGTACGACTAGTTCGACCATATTTAAGAAATTGCATCGGTCACGGAAAAAAAAAACCAACTTTTAAAACATTGGATAATAGGTACCCAGTGGCGAGTACTCATATAAGCACTTCTAGTCCTCTTACATGCACTTTTACCTTTTCAAAGTTTGTAATAGCATTTAAATCATCTAACATGTTTTTTCCAACAAATTTGATGCAAATAATAATTAAGCATACATACATGGCTCACATGTAAACGAGTTTGAATACATTAATGATATTAATGGGAAAAAATTAAATATTTGAACATAATTCTTAGATTTTTACATACATAAAGCAAAAAAGATTTCATAGGACTAAATATTAATGCCAACTTATCTATAATATTGATAATGACAGAAATATGATATTACACATGTAAGTAAGCGAAAATATAATAGTATGTATTTTTAAATATATGTATATACTATGTACTGCAATTATTTTTTCTATCTTCGTATGGATATATAATTTTATATCTTATTTCTCACATATCCTGACGGATAATATCGTTGTTGTCTAGAAATATATAATCAACAAACAAGCATTAATATGCACATCCTAGGTATTAAAAAGTCTATAAGCTAAAAAGGTTAAAATTTGAGATAATTAAACTAATAGCTTTGTGAATAAGAAAAAAACCTTATGGGCCAAGTTACATACAAAGTATAAGTTTGTGAGAACAATAAAAAATAAAAATAAAAAATAAACCAAATGCATTATTTGTGTGGGGTGAATTTGTTGACAATATTGAAAGTAAAACACAATGGCGTGTAGAGCGTATGTTTGGTTTGTTAACGAATTTGACAGATCAACCCCGCGTATCGTGATTCATGGGGCATATGCAAACAAATTGTTTCTTTCACACAATAATAATTTTCTATTAATTCACACACAAAAACATTCCATCTTCCCTACAACATACGATTATTTGTACACCAATAAATAACAAAAATAAATATGATATTTAACTAGACACGCATAATTCAAAGAGTTAGACCTGTAGTAATTGTGACCAAATGTAACAATGGTCATCAGCGTCATTTCAGCTTTTATCTCTACGACTAAATACGTAAAAAATGCCTGTAGTGTTGACCAAATGTATTATCAAACCAAAAAGAATAGGAGTAAGTAGTAACAACCATAGTAGAGTACTCACAAGAAGTTTGATCGTTAAAGCGAACAAACTTTCCCTAAAAAATTGAAGATATAGTCCTCAAAACGTGAATACATTCTCCAAAACAATTGAATTACACTATGTACTTTCTTTGTCCGCAATATGCTCACCTTTAAATATCCAAAATGTCTTTTTATAAAAAATTAAAAAGACATGTAGCCCAAGACCATTCACGTTATGTTCTACAATGATTACCTAAAAGAACACATGAGTGATATTAAAGTATCTAGAGTAAAACTTTATGACATTTGAAACACATAATTTATGAAAAATGGAATTTTTTTATTATTAATGTATTAGGACTATGTCTGTGCAAACTAGATCAAGAATCAATCAAAACCGTCAAACCGAGTCGAGCTAAACCGGTCCAGTTCTCAGATTTAATTTTCATACAAAAGTAATTCTCGGCTCAGTTCGGTCTAAAACTGAAGAAAAAAAACAAATTAAGAAACCAAGGTTCTTGGTCCGATTCGACCCAATCAATATGTCATCAGTTCGGTCCTCGGTCCGGTAGAAACAATTTTTTTGGTTTTCAATTCGGTTCTGAATGATTTGGTTCAAGTATGCGCAGACCTAGTTAGGACATACATCAAATAGTTATACACTAATTTTAGTTATTCCCTACATTTGAATAATAATACAATTTTATAATACACGTAACAAAAACATCCGTTCAAAAAAAATGTAATAATAATAACAATACCTTATGCAATAATGAAGTATAACTATTTATCGAACAACTGAAAACAACTGGCCCACAAAAATACAATTTATTATGTGTAGGATATGATTTCGAATTTCCCCTTTTTCTTCATATATGTCTATATATATTAAATTGACAGCTACCAATTTCTCAAAACCAGGAGTGGAGAAAACTACTGATCAAGACATTTGTTCAAAATTTCAAATATTGTCCAAATTATTTTATCAACTTAACTCATCCAAATTGTCTAACAAATATATTATAATTGCCGTTTTTATATATTATTAAATCAATTAAACGGTTTCATTAACGTGTTCCCGAGTTTTATATTGCAAATGGAAGAAAAGAAGCGAGAGAAGAGAAGAAAATAATTAAAATTAAAATAAAATTGTGTTCCTTAGATTTTTTTAATGAAAGAAAATCAGATGAAACTACTCGACTCGACTGACCCGACTCACCGGGTTAAAAAACGGGTCAGACCGACCCGAAACAAACGATTCAAGCAAAGATTCCACAAACTGCTAATGTGACAAAATTGCAGGTATGAAACATTAATTCCAAATTTTCCCTTAAATTGTTCTAACACTAATTGATTTGTGTGTGAGTCAGCTTACATGGTTGACCATTAGTTAGTGGTCAACAGTGAGTTAATATGGGGAAAATATAAAAGGATTCAAAGACTAACCTTCAAAATTTACAAGCTTTTTTTTCACAGAAATATGTCAACTAAAATTCAAATGAGAATAACAAGTATTGCAATAAGGACTGCAGTTGTAAAAATCAGAGCCTGAAATATAACCAGATTTGGGTTAGTTGACTTGTAATGCAAGGATATACGTAACATGAGTGAAAAAAAAAAATTATATATAAAAAAATTAATATATGATGAAGACTAAACTCTCCTAATCAATTAATATATGATAATGACTAAAATCTCTTAAAAAAGGTAAAATTTTAAGTAAAATAAGTTTTTAGGACAAAAGCAGTTGAACAACTACCATCTCCTTTCTCAACAGAACGAGATAAATCGATTCTAGACTTATCATAAGGTAAGCATAAGTGTTGACCATTTCTCAAGAGTCAACCATGCTTCTTCTGACAGCTAATAGTTTAAATAAAATAAATAGTGGTAATTTGGAATTAAATTTGCTTTATTAAAATTTAAAATACTTACAGCTATTGCACTTGCAGCAAGTCCTGTTCTCTCTCTAGGATCCTTCTGGTAGTAATTTCTCAAGTACAAAATTGTTGCATAATACCATAATAAAGGGAATACGAACCCAAATAAAAAACTGCAAAATCATATTAAAATGTTTATGTTTTGTAGAAATTGCAAGATAAACGGGCTAGGTTGACCCACGAACAACACTTATTTATCCATTTGAAGAAAAAAATAAGTTAATAACTTGTCAGTTATGCATTATTCCGCTTTTAGTTAAATATTTTAATTTGGCCCGTTTGAGATGAAAAATGACTCAAATTGACTCACCAAGACCATCCTATTCCAAAGCCAAAACAAGGGAGTGGTTTGTCAAAATATCCAAGCTGATTAGCCTCTGTGTCTCCAATTAGTGTGTAATTTTCATTATTATGTTGCTTAAAATAAGAAGAATTCACTGTAAAATAATCAAAATAAACAACACATACGAGTAAATATTTGATGTTTCTTAATCCAGAAAGCATTAACATATCAACAGTTATTAATAAAGGGATGATTACTTTCGTAGGTATGTCAATGTATTCAGCTTCTTATTTTCTTGAAAAATCTGTAATACACGAAATTAGGTTACTCAGATTAGCAGAAATCAGCTAATCATAAAATAATTCCCAATTAGTACCCAAACTTGTACTTATACTCCAATAATGGTTGATCATGCTATTGTGAATCAGCAAACAAACAACCTCAAAAGAGGATGAACATTTACAGAAACTGATCAAATTACTTCAAATTTAGCCTGATATTTCACCCTAGGTTACTCAGATTAGCAGAAAACAACTAATCGTAAAATAATTCCCAATTACTTGTTACCTGCCCTAAGTTTACCTAAACAGTGACACACAGTCACGCACACAGTGTAGCAGGAAGCTAGATTCAGGTTGAAGATCAACGAAATTAGGTTATCTATAAATAAGAAAAATCAAAACTAGATGAGCACAACAAGACGATATTGATGCTATACGAAGCAAATGTGGTGCTGAATTACTAAAATCCGTGGTCAAATATGTAGAATAAAACGAAATTGAATGAGTGAAATCGATCAAAGTTTAAAAACAGATTGCACCGTGAGCTTGATTAAAATAAAACAGTCAATGTAAAGGTGAGAGAGAGCGACACCTTTTCGTTGAAACAAAGTCGCACCGGCGTCTTCGCCGTCGTCGCCGTTGAGTTTCTAGTTGGTAGACTGGATTACTGCCGTACCGGCGGTGGAAGATATTTATTACGCATTCTGTTTTTGTTTTTCTAACAATTGTATTTTAATTGTTTTAAAGTGTAAAAATAGAAAAGTAAATCAATCGAATTTTCAATTTTACATTGGAAATTAGGGGTGATTATCGGGCCAAAACCGAACCGAACGATAACATGTTATCGGTTTTGGTTCGGTTCGGTTTCGGTCGGTTTTCGGTTCGGTTCGGTTATTTTAGGCCAAATATTCATCATTTTCCGAAAACCGAACCGATAGAACTGATAACCGCAAAACCGAAACCGAACCGATAACATGTTATCGGTTTTGGTTCGGCTCGGTTCGGTTCAATTCGGTTTTTTCGGTCCAAATGCTCACCCCTATCGGAAATTATCCGTGCAGTGTAAATAAACTAGTAGAAATTATTTCTAATAATTAACTACCATAATTACATAACCAAAAATTTATCATGTTTATACAAAAGATAACATGAGAGCCAAAATCTTACTACCAACATGCTATGAGTACAACTCATCTAACTAATAATTAAAAATCAAATACAAAACTATCAAATTCCCATATGCAATATTGTACCAAATCGTAGATCTTCTAAAATCTCTAATCACTTCGAGATCTATCTAGCTTCGACTTAATCATTTTTCGAAAAAATGTCATCCACTAAACGAATAAGTTATAAAGTGTTTAGTGAGTTCATAAAGCACAATATAATACTAGCATTATATAGAATAATGTAACAATAACAATTAAAAATGCATAACACAATTCAAGTAAACATATTATAGCAAGAAGAACATTAACTCATTATCAAGCGAGAATCACACCAACATATCATGAGAATAACCAAGAATCCAACATGAAGTATCAATACCATACGAGGATCAACGAGAATTACCGGATAGATGACACAACTGATTACCAATATTGCACAAGAATCTACCGGATAACCAACACAACCAAGAACCAATAACCGAATCAAGATTAACGAGAATCAACACATAACCGCCATGACCAAATAGCAAAGCCACTTCAAGAACCAACAAGATTTTGAACACAAACTGAATCATCCAAATTTATTAATTAATCTGCAATCCATTTATTCCAGCTGATAATTTAAAAAAATGAATTCAACTCAAAAGAGGTAACCATATCTAACTAAAAGCATTCACATATCTTATTTATGTTAATAGATCATGCAAATAAGCAAAAAGCAATTCTCATACAAACATTACATTTTTTTCTTAACAAAAAAAATATTAAAATTACACAAAAAATATATTAAAACAACGACGATGGGTGAACATTACATTATACGACAATAAATTAAGGTTTTGGTTTAAACTTCCTTTGTAATTTAAGGTCCACCACAATAACAGATATGTTGTCTTTACTTCCTTTTTGTAAAGCGAGCATTGTGAGATAATCGGCGGCTGCTTGTGCTGCTAAATCTACACCATTTTTGTCTTTTTCTAAGTGGGCCCCATCATTCTTTTTGTGCCAAATAAGGATACGTTTTCGAGCAATTTCACATGCTTCTTCGTTTGAAATTACGTCCCATAAACCGTCACTTGCTAATATAAGACATTTGTCTTCTCTAGCTCGCGGTGTGAATGTGACTTCGGGTTCGGGTATTATCCATGGTTTTAAATACCCGTCACCTAGGAAAGATGACAAATTTGAAAATATATGAAAAGTTGTCATGGAGGGCTTTCTTTCTTAGTTTGACTAGCCATTGATTGAGGGAATTTCTAAATCAATAATTTCGATAAGATTTAAACACGTTTTCAAGATTTTTAGTACTACTTCCGTATCAAAATAAGTGATACACTTTAAAAATTGAGGTTTTTGAGGCAAAAAATTGAAAAGAGATTTAGAATAATATAAAGTGGATAGTTAGTGGATAATGGATCCCACTTCTTTTGGATGAAGTGAAATTAATAATGTTTAAAAGCAAAAGTAAGGGTAAAAGAGTAATTTTACTTTATTAAAGTAGATAGTTAGTGGAGAATGGGTCCCACTTTTTTGCCAAATAAGGTAAATTTTGGAAGTGTATAACTTATTTTGTTTCACCCATAAATAGAAAGTGTATCACTTATTTTGATACGGTGATAGTAGTTTTTTTAGATAAAAAACACACCTACCATTTTCTTGAAAAATGGAGACGGAAATTTAAAGATTTTTTATGCAACAAAACGCGCTCTTAATTTCATAAAAAGGTTACTAACTTT
Source organism: Calendula officinalis (assembly GCA_963853835.1). Taxonomy (NCBI): domain Eukaryota; kingdom Viridiplantae; phylum Streptophyta; class Magnoliopsida; order Asterales; family Asteraceae; genus Calendula; species Calendula officinalis. The sequence goes on from OY970828.1 coordinate 77,606,870, forward strand.
GGTCGAACTTCTATATTACGTAACCAAACAATTAAATCTTCAAAATTAGATATATTCAATAATGTAATATGACATAGTTACCCGTCAAAATGATGACGTGGCATCTGAATGTGTCAACCATTTTGACTAAAATAAGTTGATTACCAAAAATAAAAATTTGATTAAAGTTGGTTACCTAATGTACAATTTAACCATTAAAATTTTCAAAAGCCCGTAACTTATTGTTTTTAAGGGTATTTTAGACATTTCACTATAAAATAAACTCACCAATCGATCTCGACATTGCAAGAACACCAAAAACACGATGTCCATTCCATTGAATAACTTTGCCACCTGCTTCCTCAATCCTTGCATATTCATCTTCCCGATTCGGCTATTTATTATAACAAAAATGAAAAAAAAAAAAAAGTTAGTTACGCGAATAACAACAAACTTCATATAGATATATAGTTTCTTTTTGTCTAAAATAACAACGTACTAGTAAAAATAGACATATATAAAAGTACGTTATCATTTCAGACAAAAAAAAACCCAATAAATATATACTACTATGAAAAATGATAAAATAACTTTTATTTTATTTTTTTTACTTTATGGTCATTCGATAGAGCAATTGCTTCTTTCCCACGATAAAGTACGGCTCTTGAATCGCCACAATTTGCAACAATAACATGTGATGAACAAATTAATGCCACAACAGCAGTGGACCCCACGGTTTCGGGGGCCACGGGATCGGAACAAGATGGATCGTCGATATTTCTGCTCGTTTTTCCCGCCACCTCATCATCGACTTTTTGAAAACAATTAGTGAAAGCTTTTTCCCATTGAATTTGTACACTATCGTTCATTGTTCCTTTAGTTATTTCTTGTTTCATAACTTTGATTTCTTCCTCTAATGCGGTATGAACACGATCACGACAGTAATTGGCCACCTAGATTAATAACAAGTTTAATACCATTTTAGTTACATAACTAATTTATTTGTCTTTAATAATTCAATCTATGATATGTATATGCATTTGAGTATATGACTCGTTTGCTCTTTTGGAAATATTGCAAATTAAAGTTATCTATTTAGTAACTTGAGCGTGGTTGACATGATCATCTACTACCATAAACTATTAAAATTACAGCATGGTACCCTGAACTTGCAAAATTGGTCCATTTAGCACCTAACTCATTATTTGATTGTGTTTTCTTACGTGATTTGACAAACTAAATATATTTTGACGAACTAATAAATAAGGGAATTCATTTCTGTACCACAACTTTTACTTCCTATACCACACTCTACAAGTTTTACAGCTAACTGTACAAGCATGTCATGCAATAATTGTGGTATAAGACATAAAAGTTGTGGTGTGAAAATCACTGCCTAATAAATAATGGTACCCTTATAATTTTTTACGAAGTAAAAAAATATACGTTCATTTCAATATATTGAAATTAGAAGTAAATCACGTCAGAGACTCTGAATTCAAGACCAAATCAGCGAGTCAAGGTACTAAATTGATTATTTTTCCAAGTTCAGGATAAGATGTTGCACATGATCCAGTCAGTCAAGTTCAAGGTATTAAAATGCATTTTGGCCTAAATCTAAATGATTCATAATCATGAAACTGTCCTATAAAATTAACAAAAAATAGTAATACAAAAAAAATACCTGGCTGCCTCCATGACCATCATAAACTCCAAAAAAATGAGCCGTTAAATCATTCAAACACGGATTGACCCGATTAATTATATGATCAGCAGCCAACATTTTTATAGGAATTTTCATAAATCGAGGAACAGTTGCAACGGTATCTTCCATTTCTGGCCTTTTTCCAATAACCGAATGAAACCCGTAAAGCGGATCATATTCTAATTCAAAAACACTCCTCACATTTTTACTATGATTTTTATCAGCAAGAACAACAACTTCTGCAACTATTTGACCTTTATCTATACCCTTAATTGCAACGGTAATCGGTACACTAATTGCAGTTGAGTCAACTGACCCAATTGACATAATCTGATCTTGATTATTTTCTTGAATCATAATTTCATCAGTAATCAAATTGTTTGTCAATTCGTTATGAAGAACAGGTACAGGAGCCAGAAGTGTGATCCTGCTGAAATCCACGTGACTTGCACGTGCAGGGTTGTTGGTTATGGTAATGGGACTAGTTAAGCTAATTGCAACTGAAACAGATGGAACTATCTCTTCTATCAACCCCATCTTTTTTCTTTAATTTTAATAATATCAATTAATTGATATTAACTGATATTAATTCCTTAATCTTTCTGTTTTGTAAAGTAAGATCAAGGTTTTTAATTGATGGGATTGACTATAGCACAAAGACCACCATCATACAGTTGACCAATCAGAAACCGGTCAACGGATCTGGTGGTGAGAAAAATTAGATCTGATTAACCAAAAAGATAACAACTTGAAACCCTAAATCAAGAATTACAACCGTCACCCATCAATCTTGAAAGAACAAGAAAACAAACCCACAAAAAATAAAAATAAAAGATTGAAACTTTTTTCAAGATTTTAACACATGGAACCTGGGTTTCATGGATCTGATGCAAACCCAACTCAATTCATCAAAATAAGTGCAGTTTTCGTTTCATCGCTTCAAGAACACTTGATTGTTGATGACAATTTGTGTGATAAACTGCAAGATTTGATTTTGGGTTTATATATTCTTGGAAAAAGCTACGAACTTGCTTACCAATTTGAGAGATCGGGTTTTTTGAGCTTCAATTTTCGTGTAGAATCCTAAAAATTATGGGTGTGATGGAGAAGATCTTTATTAAGGATGTGATGGGAGAGAGAACTAGAGAGTTCCTTGGGAATGATTCGGCTGCTTCAATGACACGTATTTTAATTTAATAATCTTTAAACTTCAATCAGTGCATGTATTCTTTTTGTTGATAAGAAGATGATGGGAATTTGTTGGATTTATTTTTCTCTAGAATAATTATTGATTATTTGTTATTTTTGTTTTTATTTTTATTTTTATCTTTATTTTTATTTTTATTTTATAGTTGGCAATAGAAAGAAATATCAGTGTCGGAAACATAAATTGGTCACTTAGAATATGGGGTGCCCATGCCAAATCTATATTTGGGGTTGCCAGTTCAAGCCACAAGCCACGATACCGGTTATCGCTGGTGTCGGATTTTAGGTTCTTTTTTGTTTTTATTATGTGATGTGAGTGAAGAGGTATTTTGATGAATCTTAAAAAGATGTTTGGCTTGTATTATGGCCGAGTGGAATTTGGGGTTGTGAATGTAGAATGAGGAATTTTGAGTTGATGTTGATGTTTGGGTTTGACTCAAGTCACCACACCTGAAGTTTTCATACCAAAAAAAATATAACTGAAGTTGTTATAACATATGATTCATGAATAGACGAGGAAGAATATATATATGGTTCATGAACATATGGGGAAGAAAAGGGGAAGTGACTAAAACACCCTCAACGTGCCCATCACATGACTTGACTTAACAACCCAATTTAGACAGAGTTGGATGAAGTGATAGAAATCTGGAAAATCCAAGACCATATGGACAAAAATCACGAATAAAAAAGTCTAGGGATAAAATTGTAGAATTTAAATGACCACAAGGACAATTTGTGTAATTTACTCTAAATTTAATAATATACATTTAAATGAACATTAGCCAAAAAATTGCATTTTACATATCACACATTGTCAAAATTGATATATTAATATTAATTAACATTTTTAGTTGTAATTTTGTAACACCCTGAGACCCAGATGATTTTTATATATCTGATTTTTATATATCTGATTTTTATATATCTGGCTTGTATTATGGCCGAGTGGAATTTGGGGTTGTGAATGTAGAATGAGGAATTTTGAGTTGATGTTGATGTTTGGGTTTGACTCAAGTCACCACACCTGAAGTTTTCATACCAAAAAAAATATAACTGAAGTTGTTATAACATATGATTCATGAATAGACGAGGAAGAATATATATATGGTTCATGAACATATGGGGAAGAAAAGGGGAAGTGACTAAAACACCCTCAACGTGCCCATCACATGACTTGACTTAACAACCCAATTTAGACAGAGTTGGATGAAGTGATAGAAATCTGGAAAATCCAAGACCATATGGACAAAAATCACGAATAAAAAAGTCTAGGGATAAAATTGTAGAATTTAAATGACCACAAGGACAATTTGTGTAATTTACTCTAAATTTAATAATATACATTTAAATGAACATTAGCCAAAAAATTGCATTTTACATATCACACATTGTCAAAATTGATATATTAATATTAATTAACATTTTTAGTTGTAATTTTGTAACACCCTGAGACCCAGCCTAGTATTTTATTACTTTCGGTAAGTAATATTTTATTATTTAGTATTTTATATAATTTTATTTGAATTATTTGAATTAATTTTATTTTTAACCACGGGGTTAAAAATTAGTAAAAACTGAGATAGATAAATATTAAGATGATTTTTATATATCTGAGTTCACTTTTGAACCAAAGTTCCAAAAATATCTTTGTTGTTAAAATCAGAGTTTGTTACATATTTTAAATATATTAATTACGAACTAAATAATCAGTAAAACATTGTGTTTAAATTAAAATTAATAACCAAGTGTTTGTTTGCACGTGTAAGTATTTGATAGACTTGGAAATTTGACTCATTCTTTTGTTTCTTCCTGTCTTGGTCGATACACGCATACATCATCACATTTTTGGGATAAAACTTATTCTATCATTTGAAATCAACAAATAACTTTTGAATCTCTGATCCGAACTCGAAATTGTTCCAGAAGCAAGGTAAGAAATTCTTCAATCTTGTTAGAGTTCTTGGTTTGTTAGTTGTACAGTTAGGGTTTTGAACTTTTAATAGGTTTTTAATGATTCTTGATTGCTTTGTTCAAAACTCGAAATTGATAGATGAGTTAATGCTTAAATTGATATGTAGCAAGTATATGTGATGTATGTTAGTTATAAACATGAATTGGTGAAAAGGTCTTAAATATTCATTAAAGGAGCTTGAGATTGAAGATGAGTTTTACCCTAAGAATCTTAAAGTTGAGTTTTGTATTAAAATAGATTATCTTAGATTAGTTGTGTTGTATTAAGTAGTATTTGGGATTAAAATTCTGAGTTTGAGCATAAATTTATAGAAGTCTCAACTAATATTATTATTTGTCTAAAAAGGAAAATTTTGGTAATTTGGTTGTCAAAATCCCAGGTTTGACTTTTGTTTCAAAATGGTATAAGAAAGTGTAGTTAGATTGGTTTAAAGGGTTATTATATAGAATTCGGGTTTTTTTTTTGACCGTTTGATAAAATTGTGTCAAGAATTAGATTGAGTAGTTTAAGGAATTATTTGTTTTATGGAAGTCATATGATGGTAATTGATCAAGTTGGAAAAGATGCAAATTGATTAGGTTATGTCTAATTTGTATAAGATGCTTTGTGAGCTGACTTTGACTTGCAAGAGTCAAAGTAAATTGATAATTGCATAATTTAAAGAGTTGTAATTAAATCGTGGTATTTGCAATATAAAGTGTTAATATTACTTGTAATAGTAAATTGTGTTATTTGGTGAATTTTGGATTCTAATTTGGTTTATGTTGTGTATTACAGATAAAGGGAAAGAGACTCGGTAATATAGACTACTGAGTGTGGTGTGAAGAAGTGCTAAGGTGAGTGGTTTTAACCATCTTACTTGTGTTGTAATATCAATTTTGGAAAATACATTTATGTTGGAAAAAGGCATTTAGGTTGGAATATTACAGCTATGACTTATAGTTTGGTTGCCTAGTAGTGGTGCTATATAGATGTTTGTGCACATAGGAGAGGTCAGCTATGGTGAATTCAGCTGAGCTACGGTTACTTTCGGTTACGATAGTTGGACCTTCAACTTATTTGTTATTTTAAAGGAAGTTCTACCGTACCGTTTAGTAAACGAGCTATCGGTTATCATTGTTAGGCCGACAATGATTTAGGTTGCCGGTCCTCTGTTTTGCCAGTTCGTTCTTGTGGAAGTCGAACTGGAACTTACTAGTTCGTTCTTGTGGAAGTCGAACTAGAACTTGTTCGTTCTTGTGGAAGTCGAACAAGTGTAAATGAAATGTGTTGTTCCTTGGTTAATATTATCATACAATTTGGTTGTTAATTCTATTCACTTAGCTTTGTGCTAATCCCCACCTCGTTGAATATTTTTCAGGTTGTTAGTGAAAGCTTTTGGTGGTGTTTGGCTTGTTGGGAATTGATTGATCAAACTCTGATATTTTTGGTTGTCGAGCCGTATAGAAGTTAACATCGTACTTTTAATTATTATAATCTTTTGAACCATTATGTGAATATAAAATATGTAAATCGTTTTATGTTTATAAAATAACGCTTCCGTATTGTTTTAAAAAAAAAAAAATGGCTCAAATTTTACGGTGTTACAGTTTGGTATCAGAGCATTGGTTTGGCAATGTGTGCACATTTAGGTGTACCATTCTCAAATCTTGGCTCGTGTGGATCAATCATTCTTGACAAGCAGGGATTAGCGTGAATATGAATTTTGGTTAGTAGGTAGAGTACTAACGAGTTTATACTAAATTATGTTGAGATGTTGTGATGTACAGATATGGCAAATAATGAAGATGCAAACATTCTGATCCCTCCACCCGAGAACCCTGTTGTGGTGGGAACATCTAGAAATTTTGATAATGAAACAGATACTCAGGAACGTATCAGGTTACTGGAAAGTCAGTTACAGGAGATGCGGGATACTTTAAGGGGTTATCAACAGAATTCGACCACTCAAACTACACAAATACCGACCCCTCCAGTTACTCAAAATCCAATACCAAATCCTACTACTTCAACATCTGGTATGTCACAACCTACATTTTATTTTCAATATCCCTCACAAGAACCTCAATCGATACAATTTGGAGGATTTACTCCTCAAACAGGAACCAAACCACCCTATTCCTATAAACACTTTCTAGATTGTAAACCCATGGAGTATGAAGGTAGTAATGACCCGAGTGTGACTCTAAACTGGTTGAGGCATATGGAAAAAGTTTTAGATGCTTGCGATTGTGATGACCATTTGAAAGTTAAGTATGCATCTCGTATGTTTCAAAAGGCTGCTTTAGTATGGTGGGATTCAATAACACTTCATCTTAGTAGGGAACAACAGGATACTATAACTTGGAGTCAATTTTATGAAAAAAGTATGTGCTCGATATTGTAGTTCATTTGAGATGGATCATATTAAACAAGAATTTTTGAATTTAAAGATGACAAATCAGATGACAGTTGATGAGTTAATAGAACAGTTTAATAATAAGTTAAGGTTTGTGAAACAATGGGTGCCGGATGAGCCTTCACAAATACAACATTTTGTCAGAGCCTTATTACCTGCTTATCGATCAACTACAAGGTTTGCTAATAGCCTATCACAAGCTTTTACTTTGGCTAAATCAATTGAGGAAGATCTTCATGCTCAAGATGTTGAAAATAAAGATAAATCGATATTTCAAAGACCAAAACAAACACAAACACAATCTGGGTTTCAACAAAATAGGAGGTGGCAGGGAAACCAAAGGCAGGGAAGTTTTAATCGTCGACTGATAAGTAGCGGTTCAAGTCAACGATTGCCTTGGTGTAGTAGTTGTAGATCACCACATCTGGGTCCGTGTACAAAACAAACCACTCGTTGTGTTCGTTGCGGCCAGGTTGGGCATGATATCGGTAGTTGTAGGTTCCCGAGGAGTGTGTGTTGGAATTGCCAGAAGGAGGGACACCGAGCGAGTGAATGTTTTTCATATAAGAAGACGGGTTCGGTTTCGGGTTCTGGGTCAGCTGGGGGATCGACGGCATCTACAGCACAAAAGAGAAAGACTCACCCTCCACCTGAGGGTAGAGCATTCAGGATGTCGGTGGAAGATGCTACTACCACTGATGATGTCATTACTGGTATGTTTTTGGTTAATTCTGTTCCTGCACGTATATTATTTGATTCATGGGCGAATCGTTCATTTATTTCTATGTGCTTTTGTGATAAATTAAAATTACCTAAATCTGTGGTGACTACTCCATTGGAAGTGGAGGTAGTCGATGGTCAAACAATTCCAGTCACAACATCTGTGTCTGGAGCTCAAGTTGATATTGATGGTACTTGTTTTCCTGCTTCTTTACTTTTAATGCCTATATCAGGCTTTGATGTGGTATTAGGGATGGATTGGTTAAGTCTAAACAAGGCTAGTATTAAATGTCATAAAAAGATTATTTCTTTTCCTTTAGCCGATGGGACACATGTAGTAGCCCGTGGTGAAAGACCCAGTTCTTCTTTTCCAATTATATCTTTTATGAAGGCCAGAAAATCTTTGGCCAAAGGGTGTGAGTCTTACATTGCCTATGCTATTGATGTTAAAAAGGAGAAACAAATAGTTCAAGATATCCGGGTGGTTTCGGAATACCCGGAGGTCTTTCCTGATGAGTTACCTGGGTTACCTCCTATTCGGGAGGTAGAATTCAAAATAGAATTGATACCGGGAGCTAATCCTGTAGCTCGAGCACCGTATCGGTTAGCACCATCAGAGATTCGGGAAATTATGACACAAACTCAAGAATTATTAGACAAAGGTTTTATCCGACCGAGTTCCTCACCTTGGGGAGCTCCGGTTTTATTTGTTAAAAAGAAGGATGGTACGATGCGGATGTGTATAGATTATCGGGAGCTGAATAAAAGAACCGTTAAAAACAAATATCCGTTACCGCGTATTGATGATTTATTCGATCAGTTACAAGGGGCTTCGTATTTTTCTAAAATTGACTTGAGATCCGGATACCATCAAGTTCGTGTTCATGATGATGATATTCAAAAGACCGCTTTTCGAACCAGGTACGGTCATTATGAATTTCTGGTTATGCCGTTTGGGTTAACAAACGCTCCTGCTATATTTATGGATTTGATGAACCGGGTATGTCGTCCTTTTCTTGATAAATTTGTTATTGTGTTTATTGACGATATACTAATCTATTCTAAAACTGAATCGGATCATGAGACACATTTGAGACAGGTCTTGGAAACACTTAAACGGGAACAATTATATGCCAAATTCTCAAAATGTGAATTTTGGCTTCGGGAGGTGCAGTTTTTGGGTCATGTTATCTGTTCCGAGGGGGTTAAAGTTGATCCGTCTAAAATAACAGCGGTTATGAATTGGTCTGCACCGAAGACTCCATCAGAGATCAAAAGTTTTCTCGGGTTAGCGGGTTACTACCGGAGGTTTATCAAAGACTTTTCCAAAATTGCGGGTCCGTTAACGAAATTGACACGTAAAGATGTACCATACATATGGAGTGATGAACAAGAGAAGGCTTTTCAGACTTTGAAACAATTATTATGTCAAGCTCCGATACTTGCGTTACCTGAAGGTTCCGAGGATTTCATTGTATATTGTGATGCTTCTTTTGCCGGTATGGGTTGTGTTTTGATGCAGCGTGATCGAGTCATTGCTTATGCTTCACGACAATTAAAACCACACGAAAAGAATTACCCGACACATGATTTAGAATTAGCGGCGGTTATATTTGCGTTAAAACTTTGGAGACATTATCTATACGGGACAAAATGTGTTATTTGTACCGACCACAAAAGTCTACAATATGTATTTACACAGAAAGATTTGAATATGAAACAACGAAGATGGTTAGAACTTATTAAAGATTATGATTGTGAGATTAGATATCATCCCGGTAAAGCAAATGTAGTAGCCGATGCGTTGAGCCGAAAAGATACTACAGAAACGGTTCGATTCATGAAAATTGAGATAGTTTCAGATTTGGTGGATAGACTTAAAATTTCTCAACTTGAGGCTTTGAAAGATGAGAACTTGAAAACCGAGATATTAGTTAAAAGAAAAGATGATTTAGTTGATGATTCTCGGGGATTAAAAACTTTTCAATCACGAGTTTGGGTACCGTTAGTTGGGGGATTACGAGAATTAATATTATCGGAAGCACATAAATCTCGATTATCTATTCATCCGGGTAGTACAAAGATGTATAATGATTTAAAGATGTTGTATTGGTGGCCGACTATGAAAACTGATGTTGCACGGTTCGTTGAGAAATGTCATATTTGTGCTCAGGTAAAAGCCGAACACCAGAAACCGTACGGATCGTTGAAACAGTTAGAGATTCCGGAATGGAAATGGGACAACATTACGATGGATTTTGTCACGAAATTACCTCGAACGCAAAAGAATCATGATATGATTTGGGTTATTGTTGATAGGTTAACTAAAAGTGCCCATTTTCTAGCTACAAATGAGATGGCTTCACTTGGTAAGTTAGCACAATTATATATTGATGAAATTGTTTCTCGACATGGTGTACCGCTTTCAATTGTATCAGATCGGGTTCCGAGATTTGTATCTAATTTTTGGAACAGTTTACAGCGAGAGTTGGGTACACGAGTTAATTTAAGTACCGCCTACCATCCTCAGACAGACGGTCAGACCGAGAGAACTATTCAGACACTCGAGGATATGTTACGGGCGTGTGTTTTGGAATATGGTGGTTCTTGGGATTCGCACCTGCCATTGATTGAATTTGCATATAATAACTCTTATCATTCGAGTATTAAGATGCCACCATACGAGATGTTATATGGTAGACGTTGTCGTACTCCTACATGTTGGTTAGAAGCTGGGGAGAAACAGTTTGCAGGTCCCGAGATTGTTCAGATGACCGCAGATAAAGTAGCAGTTGCTCGGGAAAAGTTGAAAGCCGCTCGGGATAGACAGAAAATGTATGCCGATCCGAAACGTAGACCCGTGACTTTTAAAGTAGATGAGATGGTGTATCTGAAAGTTTCACCGTGGAAGGGTGTAATTCGATTCGGGAAACGGGGTAAACTAGCACCACGATATATTGGGCCGTTTCGTATTCGTCGTATAGTTAACGATCAGTCAGTTACCTTGGATTTGCCACCTGAGTTGTCGGGAATTCATGACACATTCAATGTATGTTATTTGCGAAAATGTAATCCCGAGAATTTAGATCAAGTGTTACCGGTTCGAGAATTGAAAGTTGATTCAAAGAAACGATTAATTGAAGAACCGATAGAAATTTTAGACAGAAAAGTCACAAAGTTAAGAAAGAAGCAAATTCCTATGGTGTTAGTGAAATGGAAACATAGTTTGGGTGCTGACATGACCTGGGAGACGGAGACCGAAATGAGAGATCGCTACCCGGCTTTATTTGACCGAGTAGTGATTCCGGGGACGGAATCTTCCTAGGGGGGGAGATTTGTAACACCCTGAGACCCAGCCTAGTATTTTATTACTTTCGGTAAGTAATATTTTATTATTTAGTATTTTATATAATTTTATTTGAATTATTTGAATTAATTTTATTTTTAACCACGGGGTTAAAAATTAGTAAAAACTGAGATAGATAAATATTAAGATGATTTTTATATATCTGAGTTCACTTTTGAACCAAAGTTCCAAAAATATCTTTGTTGTTAAAATCAGAGTTTGTTACATATTTTAAATATATTAATTACGAACTAAATAATCAGTAAAACATTGTGTTTAAATTAAAATTAATAACCAAGTGTTTGTTTGCACGTGTAAGTATTTGATAGACTTGGAAATTTGACTCATTCTTTTGTTTCTTCCTGTCTTGGTCGATACACGCATACATCATCACATTTTTGGGATAAAACTTATTCTATCATTTGAAATCAACAAATAACTTTTGAATCTCTGATCCGAACTCGAAATTGTTCCAGAAGCAAGGTAAGAAATTCTTCAATCTTGTTAGAGTTCTTGGTTTGTTAGTTGTACAGTTAGGGTTTTGAACTTTTAATAGGTTTTTAATGATTCTTGATTGCTTTGTTCAAAACTCGAAATTGATAGATGAGTTAATGCTTAAATTGATATGTAGCAAGTATATGTGATGTATGTTAGTTATAAACATGAATTGGTGAAAAGGTCTTAAATATTCATTAAAGGAGCTTGAGATTGAAGATGAGTTTTACCCTAAGAATCTTAAAGTTGAGTTTTGTATTAAAATAGATTATCTTAGATTAGTTGTGTTGTATTAAGTAGTATTTGGGATTAAAATTCTGAGTTTGAGCATAAATTTATAGAAGTCTCAACTAATATTATTATTTGTCTAAAAAGGAAAATTTTGGTAATTTGGTTGTCAAAATCACAGGTTTGACTTTTGTTTCAAAATGGTATAAGAAAGTGTAGTTAGATTGGTTTAAAGGGTTATTATATAGAATTCGGGTTTTTTTTTTGACCGTTTGATAAAATTGTGTCAAGAATTAGATTGAGTAGTTTAAGGAATTATTTGTTTTATGGAAGTCATATGATGGTAATTGATCAAGTTGGAAAAGATGCAAATTGATTAGGTTATGTCTAATTTGTATAAGATGCTTTGTGAGCTGACTTTGACTTGCAAGAGTCAAAGTAAATTGATAATTGCATAATTTAAAGAGTTGTAATTAAATCGTGGTATTTGCAATATAAAGTGTTAATATTACTTGTAATAGTAAATTGTGTTATTTGGTGAATTTTGGATTCTAATTTGGTTTATGTTGTGTATTACAGATAAAGGGAAAGAGACTCGGTAATATAGACTACTGAGTGTGGTGTGAAGAAGTGCTAAGGTGAGTGGTTTTAACCATCTTACTTGTGTTGTAATATCAATTTTGGAAAATACATTTATGTTGGAAAAAGGCATTTAGGTTGGAATATTACAGCTATGACTTATAGTTTGGTTGCCTAGTAGTGGTGCTATATAGATGTTTGTGCACATAGGAGAGGTCAGCTATGGTGAATTCAGCTGAGCTACGGTTACTTTCGGTTACGATAGTTGGACCTTCAACTTATTTGTTATTTTAAAGGAAGTTCTACCGTACCGTTTAGTAAACGAGCTATCGGTTATCATTGTTAGGCCGACAATGATTTAGGTTGCCGGTCCTCTGTTTTGCCAGTTCGTTCTTGTGGAAGTCGAACTGGAACTTACTAGTTCGTTCTTGTGGAAGTCGAACTAGAACTTGTTCGTTCTTGTGGAAGTCGAACAAGTGTAAATGAAATGTGTTGTTCCTTGGTTAATATTATCATACAATTTGGTTGTTAATTCTATTCACTTAGCTTTGTGCTAATCCCCACCTCGTTGAATATTTTTCAGGTTGTTAGTGAAAGCTTTTGGTGGTGTTTGGCTTGTTGGGAATTGATTGATCAAACTCTGATATTTTTGGTTGTCGAGCCGTATAGAAGTTAACATCGTACTTTTAATTATTATAATCTTTTGAACCATTATGTGAATATAAAATATGTAAATCGTTTTATGTTTATAAAATAACGCTTCCGTATTGTTTTAAAAAAAAAAAAATGGCTCAAATTTTACGGTGTTACAAATTTCCTCTTGATGTAAGAAGTTAAGTTATTAATTCTGATTAGTAATAGAACGTTACATACCTAACATTATCAAAACCGATAAATACGTCATAATTCGTGACGTTTTTCTCTTTTACATATGGTGTCGTATTGCTTCCCCGACAACTAATGTTACATAGGTTGACTTGACTATAATTGCGTGTACAATGGCGTCTAGGTTATCCCTTACTCATTGAGCATGAAAGCCGGATAATACGGATTCCTCTTTAACTTTTATGATGACGCAATTAAATACGTTTTTAATTAATAATATACAGATCCGTAAATTATAACACGTGACTATTTTCACTAGGTTTGATGTCTAGACGTGCATGCTCCTTAAAATGCCCTTATGGAGAGATGTTGATAGAGTCGCCCTAAATTGAACATATGTGTTTTAGATACTAGAAATCTATGGTAATAGTGACTGGTAAATTACAACAAAATGAGGATGGTGGCCGGTGGATTACGGTGGGTTGCGGTGGTATAGTTGGTGGATAGTTGTAGGTAGTCCTCCTTGATTCATGAATGTTTAGACGTGTTAAAGTTGAGCAATTTGAATTTAGGTAGTTTAGGTTAAAATGCTAAACAATTTTGGGGGCATATTGACTCACTTTATATAGCGAAAAAGAAAAGAAAAAGAAAAAAAGAAATGTCCAATATTCCAACGGAATTTTAGGCTTTGGCTCCAATTGGGTCTGCTCCCCCTATTGGTCCAAAGATATATGCCCATATTGTAGTTTTCAAACTTTGTTACGTATTGTTAAAGTATTTATTTTAATAATATATTGTGAACTAATCCATTCATTAAATACAAAACGAGCATGGACTTTTTCTTCAAAGGGGGTTTGTAAAACCTAATGAACAATATGTCCTTACCATAAATGTATATATAGATAATTAGTCATGCCCCGTAATGTTAATCACAATAATTCTCTATTTAATCTTGTTTTCTGATTTGAATATTTATATTTATTAAATGTGAATAAAGATTAACAGAAAAATTTAGTAGAAATCATATCATTTCTCCACCCTGAAAAGATAGATATGGTAAATCACTTCTCTTCCGTTTACTAATACCATTTGGTACGCCGGTATCGGTCAAGCTGTCGTATTGCTTCGGTTTGCCGAAGTGTAAATAGAAAAGAATGTTAAGTATTTTTGTGGGTATTAATATTTTGTGTATATGTATATTTTGTGTATACAATATCAAGTAAAGGGGTCTTGTTTGTATAGACATGTTACTTGAAGTGTTAGCTAATGTAGCGATAATTTGACAAAAACTAAATAATTTGGAATCTTTAATACAAAACATAAAATATTATATAATTAAGTATTTCATTATGTTTGAGAAATGTAAATTCTATTTAGGATAAAATTTAAAGTGAAATAAAAACTTTATTTGGGAGTATGAGAGTAACTGTTAACACTTTATTTTTCTTTAGAAATGCAAAAACTACAACAGTCTCATCAAAAAGGAATTATACAATATATAATCATTTTTTTTAATTATTTGTATACTCGATTACAATTTTAGAAATTAAAAAGGGGCAAAATTGGAATTATAGAGAAAGCATATTCCACCTTTGATATTAATCCAGAGAACCTTCGCGTGAACCGAAAGCCTCTCTTCCCTTTTTCTTTTCTTCCGATCATTTTTTGACCAAATCGGAACCCTAATTCCGTCATGTCGTATCAACCGGGATCTACAAATCACAACCAAAACGACGACGGCCACCATAACCGTCGACTGTATAACCCTTACCAGGATCTCGGGATCCCTGCACAATACAAACTCCCTACATCTCCTGAATACCTATTTCAGGAAGAATCGATCGCTCAACGTCGTTCATGGGGAGAAAACCTAACTTACTACACCGGAATCGGTTACCTCGGCGGCGCTGTAATCGGCGCCGGAAAAGGTTTAGCTGAAGGCGTGAAAGCTTTTGAAGCTGGAGACACCATGAAACTTAGGGTTAATCGGATCCTGAATGCATCTGGAAGTGCCGGCCGGAGTATCGGCAACCGTGCCGGTGTAATCGGATTGTTGTACGCAGGTCTAGAGAGCGGGATGGTTGCCGTTAGGGATACGGATGATATTATTAACAGCGTGGTGGCCGGATTAGGTACCGGAGCTCTGTTTAAAGCGGCGTCGGGACCTAGGTCAGCGGCGGTGGCCGGAGCAGTTGGTGGAATTGCAGTTGGATTAGCTGTTTCAGGTAAGCAGATTTTGAAGAGATACGTACCGATTTGAGCTCGATCCGTATCCGTCTGAATTTAAATTTTGATACTTTGAGACTTAAAAGTTGTTGAAAAAATATGCATAACCTTGTTTTGTGCAATTGATGCTCTTTAGTATCAGTATGATTAAGGGTTAGTAGTCACAAATAAATTTTTGCAGACATTGATATGGAAATTGTATCATCACATGTTTCTATAGTTTGTTTGGTAGATTAATATTTGTTCAATTTAAGTGAATATTGATTGTATATTGTTATGTTTCTGCATTGATATTTGATTTAATGGTTGCTAATTGGTTGAGCCTTGAGATCATGTAAAGAACACAAGGCTTAACGTGCTTGTTGTTTGTGGAGTATAGGCATGTGCACGGTCGAAGAACCTAACCAAAACTCACGGGAACTGAACCGAGAACCGAAAATCAATTTTGCATGAAAAATAGAATGGATACACGAACTGATATAGCTCGGTTCAGTCCAGTCTGGTTTGGTTTGGCATTTCCAGTTAGTTCTCGGTCCAGTTTGCATAAGCTAATGAAGAGTGGCCAATTGAATGACTATTGTATCTAAATGGATACACGAACTTATATAGCTCGGTTCAGTCTGGTTTGGTTTGGCATTTTCAGTTAGTTCTCAGTTTGCATAAGCTAATGAACAGTGGCCAATTGAATGACTATTGTATCTAAATGGATACACGAACTGATATAGCTCAGTCCAGTCTGGTTTAGTTTGGCATTTCCGGTTAGTTCTCGGTCCAGTTTGCACAAGCTAATGAACAGTGGCCAATTGAATGACTATTGTATCTATAGTACAATTATGTCCAACTGGGTCACTTGCTGAGGTGGCAGTTAACATGTCATCTTTGTGTTGTGTTTGGGTCATCAGCTTGCCAAATGATCCAAAAGCCATCTTTTAAGGATCCATTTGGACAGAAATCAATGATAGAAATCTACGATATCTACACAACTTTTGGATTATAAATTTTCAGAAGTCTTTGATTGTGTATTGACTATATGCAGGTTTTGCATAATCTTCTACTCAAAGTAATTAAACATGTAGACTTGTATCTACGAGCAAATAAAGTTTATAAACTATTTAAGTTGCTGATTCTTTTTCATTTTTACTCTCTTTTGACTTGCTGACTATGTCTGAATTTGTCGACTTCTACATCAACATGCTTAAACATTATTGTGTTTATTGAAATCTGAAAATTTATCATCTTGTGGGATTTTAATTCCAAATCCTATAGAATTCCATGGAAACTCATAAAAGGGCTCTTTTTTCTAATAACCAAGTATCTAAATTAGGGTAGAAATAATGTTATTTTGAGTTGAAAGCTACCAACACAATAAGGAATGATATAAATTGACTTTTAAGACTTTAACCTATCTTTCAATGACGAGATAGATAGCATGTTATTTGCGAAATCATCTAGCAATAAAAAACGAATAAATTAAAACCAAGATTGGTTTATTTAGGTTACATGCGCATTGACTTTTGCACATTAGAGATAGATGTCTGTCTCTATACAAATGACCAAAACTGAGTTAATGTTTTTTCATACCTTTCTTTCTTATTTTAAAACAATATTTCATCATGTGATAAACCAAATCAATTGATTAATTGGAAAACAGAAAAATAAATTGTAATGAATTTAAAGCAGCATTGTCTCTGGGTTCTCAATGTATCCTTTGAATGCTTTTAGCCATTCTGCACCAATAGCACCTAAACACACATACAAATCATGTATTTAGAGATAAAAATCACTTTCAAAAATTTTAAAAAGTATTTTTTAGAAATTAAAAAAAGAATTATAGTCTTAAAAAACATACCATCAATTACACGATGATCACAACTCAATGTGACAGACATGTATGATGCAAACTTGAATTCTCCAACACCTGAACCGGGAATAACCCTCCTTTCAGCTGCACAAACAAATGATTATTAATTGAGAAAATTACAAGAATGGTCCCTGAGTTTTACCCTAAACTTAACATATGGTCCTTCACTTTATAAAATTACAGTGGTAGTCCTTTTTGAAAGTTTTTGTAACGTCGGTTAAATACATTAGTAGAAAAAGGACTACCGGTGTAATTTTAAAGGACTACCGATGTGATTTTTTAACAGAAAATTAAATGATTATTAATAGAGAAAATTACAAGAATGGTCCCTGAGGTTTACCCTAAATTTCACGTATGGTCCTTCACTTTATAAAATTACAGTGGCAGTCCTCCTTTTGGGAAGTTTTGGTAACGTCGTTATATATTTTAATAGAAAAAGGATTACCAGCGTAATTTTAAAGGACTAATGTGATTTTTAACAGAAAAATTTAACGAACGTTAGACTAAAGGAGTTTTGGTGCAAAATATTTCTGAAATAAGGACTGCAGGTGTAATTTTCGAAACTAAAGAACGATTGGTGAAATTTGGCATATACCATAACAACTATTGGTGTAATTTACTCTTGTTAATATCGTTTTTGTAATGACAAATTGACAACCAACACATAAAATCATTTATATGTTCAAAAAAGAATAATAAAATAAAATAAGTGTTTACTCACCAGATCCAACGGCTAGAATACCAGCTTGGGGTGGATTAATGATGGCACAGAATTGCTTAATTCCAAACGGGCCACCTAGATTTGAAACAGTGAATGTACCACCCTACAGAAAATAAATAAAAAATATACTGATAAAATTCTGAACCATGCATAAAGTCAACACAAATAAGTTAACAAAGTCAAACCTCATAATCAGCTGGTTTTAAGCTGTTTTCTCTAGCTTTTGCAGCTAAATTCTTTACATCCTCTGAGATTGATGACAAACCTTTCTTATCAGCATCCTGCACAAATCCACGTTGTAAAAAGCAATTTCGACCCATTTATTTAATACTAAATCATATTATTATAAAAAAATAAATTGCTTTGAAATTAATATAAATTTTGGTGATCAAATTAATATTAAAGATGCAAATTACTAACTCTTATAACAGGTACAAAGAGTCCATTATCGGTCTGCACAGCCACATTGATGTGCACATCATGAAACCTATGATATTAACCATTAAAACACATGATGATTAATGTCAAATTACTGAATATATATAATATATATATTTTTATACAATCTGAAGAATATAATTTAAATTTTTTTATATACTTACTGACGAATATAATCGTTAGTCCATGAACTGTTACATTGAGGAACTTTACGAAGAGCCAATGCTGCAGCCTGCAAATATTAGAACAAAATATTGATTTATTAAATGATTTATTTATAGTATAAATAAATTAAAAAAAAGAAATAAAATATTACTTTAATCACGAGATCATTAATAGATATCTTCTTCCCTCCGGAAGCTTCTTGTAGTGAATTGAGTTCTGCACGCAATCTAAAGTAAAAAAATATTAGGTAATTATTCTTAAAAGGCTGATTAGTGCTAACTGCTAAACTGTTAACTGTAAAATATAAATTTGAATTAATGCTCACTTTGTAAGTTTATCGACACATGTATCAACAGTTAGATAATAATGAGGAATTGTTTGCTTCGAGAGCAACAAGCGTGAAGCTGTGACCTGTTTACATAATCAATTAGTTACTTATTAATTATAAAAAAATAAAAAACGATTGATTTTTTTATCTTAATCTATAATTTTAACATTAGTAAATTACAAGAATGGTCCTAGAGGTTTACCCTAAATTTCATATGGTCCTTTATTTTTTAAATTTACATCGGTAATCCTTTTTTGGAAATCTTTTGCCACTACGGTCCTTTAGCCTATGTGCCTAACGTTCCGTTAAATATTTTAACTGGAAAATGACTACCTGTGTAATTTTTTAACAGAAAAAATTGATGAATGTTGGGCTAAAGGACTGGACTACTAGTGTAATTATTTGAAGGACCATAGATAAAATTTGGTGTATGCCTTAGGGACCATCCTTGTAATTTACTCTTTTAACAGATTAGGTATAAATAGAGTAAATTTACAGGAAAATTGATGAAGAATGTACCTTTCTTATCTGAGAATTAGGAATATCAGTGTAATTTATAGCAGTAACTGTTGCTTGATCAGCCTTTGATGGTGCAGATTTCTTACCAGAAGCTATACAAAGGAAACAATTAATCAACCAAAAATAAAAATAAATAACTGTTGGTGCATCTAGAGGTGGCAATTTCAATTTTCAACCCGTTTACTTATGAACGGGTCAATTTGGGTTATGTTTATATGTCTAACGAGTCAAACAGGTAAAACCAAAAGATTTAACAAAAAAGGGAACAAGTCAAATGGGTCAAAACTCGCCTGACGTGTATTTTAGAAAGCATACAACATTATATAGTTATTTTAAAAAGCTGGACAGAACCCAACCCGACCCGTTTTAACCCAACCCGTTTTTGACCCGTTATCCAATTAAATCACAAGCTCGAGGAATACCCAAGTATTCTTCAATGTCAGCCTTCACAATGCTTCCATCAGGACCTG
Organism: Calendula officinalis; assembly: GCA_963853835.1. Lineage (NCBI taxonomy): Eukaryota > Viridiplantae > Streptophyta > Magnoliopsida > Asterales > Asteraceae > Calendula > Calendula officinalis. The sequence continues at coordinate 77,627,054 of OY970828.1, forward strand.
TACCTTTAATACTTGAAAGAGATACCTAATTAAACAAAACATTATCATTAAAACAAGCTAAATTGATTTTTTTTTTTTATTTTAAAAAAAAAATAAAAAATAAAAAAACTAAATACATTGTTATCTTCTGCCAATTTTCTTGCAAGAGGGCTAGCAAAAACACGGTCTGTTTGAGGAGCTGAAACGGGCTTTGAAGCTTTTGGTTCGGGCGGGCTGACCGGTTTCTCAACCACTTGTTCTTTTGCAGGGGCAGGTGGTGGGGGAGCTTGTGGTCCCGCACCACCTGATGACTCGGGTTTGTAATCTTTAAATTTTTCAATATCATCCTTATCTTCAACAGTTACTGCAATTACCTGTAATATAATCATTACCATTAGTCCCTCTTATAAATTGACCAATTAAAAACGGGCCAACCCGACCCGCCCGGTTTTGACCCGTTACATTTACCTGGCCAACTTGAATTTCTTTTGCTCCATCTCCATGTATAATCTTAGCTAAATATCCTTCTTCCATACATTCCATTTCTACAGTGGCTTTGTCCTGCAATGACATGTCAGCAGTTGATCTAACAACAAATTTGAAAAAATATAAAAATAAAACATACGGTTTCAACTTCACAGAGTACTTCACCAGGTGCAAGTTGATCTCCTTCTTTCTTTATCCACCGTGCTATATTTCCCTGAATAAATAAAAAATTAAAAATTAATTAAAAATTAAAAACTTAGAATAGGATGTACCTCAGTCATTGTAGGTGAAAGAGAAGGCATCCCGAGTTCTTGATGTGGTGGCAGGCCTGCAATGTGAAAGTATAAAACATGAAAAGTATATATAATTGTTTGATGAAAAGCTTCCAATTTTAGTATTCAACACATGAAATGTACCTGAGTTTGATGAAAAGCTTCTCCTAGTTTGCACATCAGAGCTGTTAAACAAAATCATATAATCAGATCATGAATTTGGGATTGGGAATGCGTTAAAAAATAGTTAAATACCATGAAATTCCTCTACTGAACACCATTCCACTAACTGAAGTTGTTTCTGATCTAGCAACAAGTCCATTTTGCGCCTAGGAAGATAATTTTTTTACAGATGAGATTCTATATAAGTATATAACTTAATATTTAATCTACATAATGATGGAATAATAAAAAAAATGATGTTTGATGAATTTGACATACTTTTGTGGGATTCACTGCCCTATAACTTCGAGTGAACATGGATCCACTGCAAGACTTACATCTACAAATACTCTCTCCAGAAATATTGTTAATCTGGTGGAGTTTTGACATATCTGTAATACAAATATAAATCTTAGTGATTACAATCACCATAATATTATACAACTGTTTTTAGAGATTTTCATATGAATTTAGTTTACTTCCATCTCATTTGCTAGTAATGAGAACACAATATTATACAGTTAAAAAAAAGCAGCTCAGCCACCACTTACCATCTCCTTTGCTAGTGATTGAACGAGTACTAAAACAACGGGCCAGAATTGCATGATCCTGCCGATGAACATTTCTCAACTGAAATTTTACAAAAAACAATCAATATCATAAACAAACTTTAGCAGCAAGGTAGCTGAATCCAGCTTCTCAGATGTATTATATCATAGCTCTGAATGAACACAATCAAAACCTAAATCGAATAACTCCACTAAACAAGCGTATAAACAGAATTTTGAATCTTCGATTCTTATTTTTCCTTTTCGCAGGTAGTGAAACATCGTAGGGGAAAATAGGATTTAAATCGATTTCAAAGGTTGCAATCAGGTCAATCACCTAACGAATCTAACGTCTGATCCATTTACATCCATCATTAATCATCAATCTAGCTTCGTACATACAAAACATGAAATCTAAACATCGAATAACAGAACAAAACAACAAAAACAACAAAAATATATGATAGTAATAGTCACAATTGTGCGTTTGGGGATGAAATGAAGATGAACGATGATCGGAACCTGTTTAGAGTGACGGAAGATGTGAGATGCAAAAGTCATGGTTTGAGTTGAGTAATTATTCGCCGGAGAAAAATGGCGTACGCCGTCGCCGATGTAATAATATTGGATTGTTTGTATGGTAATTGTTTGTACGGATTCTGTTTAGGGCTAAAAGCCAAATTGCAAACGTATACAAGGTCTAGATCGGTGTTCCTGGTTAAAACATGGCTGTAAAATGTTACTACTTAAAAGTGTAGGAACCTTTTTATTTATTTATTTTTCTTTTCTTTTTTTTGTTTACTAAAATTTATTTTCTTGATGTAAGTTATTTATTATTTAAACTAATATGTCTTTTAATTTAATATTATAAGCATGTTATTTTAAAAATATGATATATTGCGATTCAAAATAAGTGTTACACTTTGGGTTTCACGGTTTTTGAAGCAAAAGATTATAATTAGATTAATTAAATGGTTAGTGGATAATGAATAATGAGTCTCACATCATTTGAATAAAGTGAAGTTAATGATGTTTAAAAGTAAAAAATAAGGGTAAATGGATCATTTCACTTTGTTAAAGTAGATAATTAGTGAGTATGGGTCATATTATTTTTTGCCAAATAAAGTAATTTTTCATAGTGTAACACTTATTTTGAATCATCTACTTATGGAAAGTATAGTACTTATTTTGAATTGGAGAAAAGATATTTTTGTAAATATACTCCGTATTACGGAGCACGGATACATACTCCTTACTCCTTTTTTGTATCATTAACATAATGAATTCACCTATTTAGTATAATACTAAATAAAAGTAATTATGGTAAGAAGTAAAAAACAAGTATATAATTTTTTGTAGTTGCACGCAAGCTTATGCAGTTATGCGTATCGAAGGTTGTCAAGTTTAACTGATTAATTTAAATACCCTGAAGGTCGTCAAATTGAGTTGTAATTTTCTTAACGTTTATTGTTGATTTTTATAATTGCACTGGTGTTTTTGTAATATATACGGAGTATAAAAAGTACATTTAAGCGTAGAATTTTTTTCGGCCTATTAAAAAATATATTCAAGTTCCGCATTTGATACAATAATATTGAATATTAAAAGATATCCAATATTAGTAACTTTAAGTTAAATTCATAATACAACCACCAACCACCTCATCAAAGGCCTTTTGCACTCCAAAAAGGCCAAAAGCCAAAGGCCAAAGGCCAAATTCCCTTAACAAAATAAACATATATCATCAAAAAATCACCCTAATTGACTCTTTAAATTTTAGATTATAAGTTTTGATGATAAACTAGAGTAGCTGCCTATAAAGTCTACTCCATGGAGAGCAAAATGAAGGGGTCTAACAAGAAGAGTTTTGGTATGATCAAGCATACTTACACCGAACTTATAAGTGGCTATAGGTGAATGAATCTCTTTGGGCACTATAGTCATTTTACTCATTTTGCTACAAGATTACAGGAAAGGAGATTTGAATGTGTTATATTGTATGATGTTGTTAAGTTATTTTAATTTGATGATGACTTATGATGTTTCTTTATCATGAAAAACATGTGTAATCATAGTATTAAGAGTAAATTACACATATGGTACTTTAAGTTTATAGCAAATTTCACTAATGGTCCTTTAGTTTTCAAAAATTACACTAATGGTCCTTAACTCTGAATGATTTTTCACTGATGGTCATTTACACTAACTGACGTTAATTTATTCTGTTAACCCATGGCATCTTGGACTGGGCCAAACCAGACCGAGAACTTGTTTTTTTTTTTTTTTTTTGATTTTTTTCAATTTTGGCGCAGATCGAACCAGATCGAGAACCAATTTTGCATGAAAATTCAAACCAAGAATCAGACCAGTATACCTCAGTTCAATCCGGTCTAATCCCCTTGTTTCATCCAGTTCTTGATCTAGTTTGCACATGCATGTGCTGAACAATTTTGTTGAACCAATCTGTTATGATGTGATGATTATTTTCAATTTAATTTGCAGCGATAAAACAAAGAGAAGCACAAGTGTAATAAAAAAAATCATACAATGGTTATAACCATATTACAATGTTTAATAATATCCACAACATAACATCTCAGTATCCACAAACCCACCCGGTATCTAAAAAAAACATATCTCGGTTTTAATCAACAGAAATTGGCGGAAAAAGTTTCGAAATGATACCATATCCAACATGTAAACCTCCAAGACTGTTTTTTTATACTTTCGAAAAATAAAAAAACAAATTTACATTTTTGGAAAAATATAAGAAAACCACACCTTTTCATTCATTTTTTTAAAAATGCAGACCTTCGATACCTTTAAGAGTTGATTCAAAGTTTTTAATGTTGGTAGTTGACCGTTTCTGATCTGAAGGTGAGCTCCTTTGACCCGTGCTCGTGACCCTGCGAAGTGCACTCGGGCTAGCTTCTGTGGTTTGACCGTATGATGGTTCGGGTTCACCAATCGGGTCACGGCTAACGGGTCGCCTTGAAGATCCACTTGATTGCAAAATATTAGAACTTGTTAACTGCATATAGCCACAACTGAAAAATGTTAAAAACTCATAATTAAATATCAAAGCCATTAGACGGTAGGTTTAGTTGTGATTAATATTCTCTAAAATTTTTAGGGATAATTTTATATATATATCCTTGCAAACTTCCAATATTGCGTATATATACTTCTAAAGCCTCAAAATTCTCACATATATCCTTTTACCTAACTTTAATAATATTTAAATCTTTTAAAATTTAAAAGATTCCTAATCTAAATTAATGGTATTAATTTAGATTAGGATTTATGGTTTTTTTAATTTTAAAGGATTTGAATATTATTAAATTAGGTGAAAGGATATCTGTGAGAATTTTGAGGTTTTGGAAGGATATATACGTAATATTGGAAGTTTGCGAGGATGTATATGAAATTATCGCTTTTAGTTATTGTTTTTTCAGAATAAATAATTACAAATTTTGTAATAATACATACAGACATACCTCTCTACTCATTGCTGGATCACTGGATGCTGGATTTTTCTGCTTAGAAAGGGTCCCAGAATTATAGGCCATCCCCACATTTCTAGGGCGGGACCCAGAAGCCCTAACTTCTTCACCACCTGCCATTAATAAAATAATTAAAAATAAAAAAAATTAAACAACAAAACTTGCTTAATTACAACTGATTATCTGATTATGATAATTAAAACTTAAAACAGCCAGTAAGACTAACCTGATAGCCTATTAAGGTTAGTAGCCACAGGAGGTATACCAGAACTTGTTCCAACACCAGCACCCTGACAAGAAAACATTAAATTATATATATATATTATTCAATAATACAGGTGTTTATTACAAATATATAACCTAGCCCGAAAAAAAATAATTAAAAAATATATTTCTTTTAACAAAAAGGTTATTTCGCACAACAGATAATTGTGCGGAATTCATTTTAATGATGAAAAGGATTCTTTTGTCGGCTCGCACAGCATTAAACAAGTTTAAGAATATTTATAATTTTTGTTGGTGGTTTATCTTGTATGAGTTTCAAACATGTGGTAGTTAGTTAGTTACCATTTGATTTTGGACATTAGGGTTATTTTGGTAATTTTCCCATATTAGAGGGAGTCGAGAATAATAGCCTTATCAAGTAGAACAACTTACAAGACCACGAGAAGGAGGATTGGCTAGCTGTGATTGTTGATATTTTAAGATAGTCCAGTCAAAAATGTAATCAAATTGGAAACCTGAACCAAGAATTATAAAAAGCAACTGATTATTTCCAAAAATATATACAATAATATAAGTAGGGAAATTATATAGTGACTGTTCACCTTCCCGGATGAAAAGATCCCGAAAGATTCTTTTGAGATAAGCATAATCTGGTTTATCATCAAATCTTAATGAACGACAATAATGGAAGTATGATGCAAACTCTGTCGGGTACCCCCTGCATAAAGACTGCCACCAGCAAACAAAACATCATGGGTCGGGAAATGGGCGGGTCGGGTTGACCCATTAGCTCCAACATGACCCGACCCGACCCGTTTATAAGTAAATGAAGTGTACCTCAATAGAGGTAGAAACCTTCTTCTCACTAATTTTTTCATATTTCTGTTTCTTGTTACCAGCTTTCAGTCCCTGCCATGGGAGACTGCAATTTACAAAACATGTAGTTAGTTAGTTAGTTAGTTAGTTAGTTAATCAGTACAAAACCACTATTATTTTGGGTAATTTGACCACAAAACATGTAACGCACGAATGAAACTGAATGATTTCTGTTATTATTTAAATATAAAAATACAAAAGGAAAAAAGAAAAAGAAAAACAAAAGATACCTTCCTCTTAAGAAGTACATAAGAACATAACCAAGTGATTCTAAATCATCTCTTCTGCTTTGTTCTAAATAACAGATACATTAAAATATGTAAGACTTATAATTAAAAAACTTATGATTTAATAATTTTGAGAATAAAAATATAATAAGCTTACCAATTCCAAGGTGAGTATTCATGCTAGCATACCGAGCTGTCCCCGTTAAGTTCTTGTTCTCTCTGCATTTTATATTTTATATTTACATGACATAAAAAAGAATAATATGTATTACATCGTGTGTTCAATTTTTTAAAAAGTTATTATACGTAATTAATGCCTTAATATAATTACAATAATAATCTAAAGTTTGAAGAAAACGGTTCTAGGTGACCTTCAAGGCTTCAACCTTATTCCTTTATTAAGCTAAATAATTTTATATTATTATTTATTTATTTTATGATACTTGATTTACCTATAAGGAATGTGTTGATGAGTTGCAGAGTCCCTATATTTCTTGGCTAGCCCAAAATCAATAGCATACACCTGTAATATGTAGATACATCATACATATAAATATTAAAATAAATAAAAATATTAAATAAAAGAAAGCTACAAATTAAGGACATAAACCTGATTAGCACGCCTTCCTAAACCCATAAGAAAGTTGTCTGGCTTAATATCCCGATGCAAAAATGATTTACAGTGAATAAATTCAACACGATTGATCTGCAACAGTAAATAATCACAATAATAAATACCTGCAAATTATCAATAACTAATAAAAAATAAATAAATAAAGGCATACCATTTGATCAGCAAGCATAAGAACGGTTTTCAAAGACAATTTTCTACTACAAAAGTTAAACAAATCTTCAAGACTGGGTCCCAATAAATCCAAAACAAGAACATTGTAGTCTCCTTCAACACCATACCATCTCACATTTGGAATTCCAGCTGAAACATTTGCAGTTACAAGAAGCAGTTAGAATAGATATTAAGTTATCATAAAGGTGGCAAAACGGGTCGGGCAGGTAACGGGTCAAAATGGTTTAGGAAGGTTGAAACGGGTCGGGATTGCTTATTGAACATGGATTATGCGTTTGAGATAATCAGCGGTTACAAAACGTGATTCTGAAAAAATTGTGTTTGGATTTGATTATGCTTTTGTCATCACAATAGTAACATAATCAGTTTTTTTAGTGTTTGGAAAAGCTGATTATTTGTTTAGTTAATAGGTAAAATACAAATAATCAGTTGTCAAAACGCAATAAAGGTTGAATTTTTTATTATTTTTTCCACATACTCATTTTAGACTATTTGTGTTATCAAAACTCAATTAGCAGATAATCAGTACCAAACCACAATCCCAAACACCCCCCTAAATGGGTAAATATTGCCACCTATGAATTATCTTAATATTAAAGAAGTAAAACTGAATTATGGAAGTGCTCATTACTTCCTCCTTGTAGTATCTTGTACAACTTTGATTCATATAGCAATTGTGGATGCTTTGTTTTGATATTTTCCTAAAAATAAAAACAAAACAAATTCGTTAGGGTATGTAAAATTTAAAAATCATCAACAAAATTGTGATAAAACATTTATTATTATTTGTGTTTGTTTATATCATAGTTATCACTTTATATGCACATTCAAACTCATATATGTGAAAATTCTGGTGAGTGAATCCTATGAATCAAACTCAATATACAGCAATTATTTAATTGAAAGCTAAAGCAACAATTATGTCACAATTTAGTATACAAAACCAAAACAAAATGCTAATTTATTTTACTCACAAGCTTAATCGCAACTTCTTCGTTCGTCTGAATATTAGTACCTGCAAATGAAATTACAAAAATTAGCAAGATCAGCATCATGATCATAATCATAATCATCAATTGTATACGAACCCAAGTAGATCTCTCCAAATGAGCCGCTACCGATCTTACGCCCTAATCGAAACTTATTCCCCACGCGAGGCTCCATCGTAAAACAGTTGTATTAATTATTAATTAGTAATTACAACCCTAATTTACATAAACTAACTAAAACAAAAACAGTGAGTCCGATTATCGCATCATTACAGAAACAGCGAATCGACGAATCGAGATGAACCGGTCAGCCACCACCGACCGCCATGAACAGTGAGCTGAAAGCTTCGAAAAAAGTAGGTCAAAGAGAAAGAGATAATTGACGATAAAAAACAGATCAAGTAGAAGGAATTTGTATTGGATTGATTGTCATTTGGGAAAAGGATAAAGGAAACTGAAAAATAATAACTATAAACGTAATCTATATGATAAAGACGAGCTTAATTTCTGCAGAATTTCAATGGAGGTTTAGGTTGGAATAATAATGTGATTTGGGGAAGAGAGAGAAGGAAAGAGGAGGCATCGTGATATCACACACACAATAACACGCACTAAAACACACACACACTTGCTCATTTGCGTTTTGATTGAACCGAATCGAGCCTGTTGCCCCGACCCGACCCGACCCGACCCATTTGATAACACAATGTCACACTTTGCAAGTTTGGCGTGGATCTCCGCCCATGGCTAAGGCTACACGGTATGGGACGGAGGAAGCTCGGGCGTGGGGGTGAGGTGGCATGGCAACGGCGTGGTGGGTGATGGGAACACCGCCCCCCCCACACGGCGTGGGGGTCCGGCGTGGGTCGAGTTTGCAACGCCCAACGCGGGGCAACGGGCGTGGGAACGAGTTTTTTGCGAAAATTAGCCGTTGGCAACGGCTAGAATGCCGTTGGAAATTAAAAAAAAAAAAACTTTTTATTTTTTAATTATTTCCCTATATATATTTACCTATTTTCATTCATTTTTACACACAAAAATCATCCATTTTACTCTCTACAAACTCCTATCTTCATACCTCTCTACTTACAATGGATCCACACAACAACTCTCCACAAACACCCAACCAACCTTCACAACAAAATATACCACCGAACCTAGGATTTGGTGGCTTCGACCAATACGTCAACATCCTAAATTCCGGCAATGTCCCACCTCCACCTCCACAATATTATCCACAAACCGCACCTCACTATCTCCCTCAATTTCAACAACCCCAATATTCACAAAATATATCTCAATTTGCACCCACTGGCCAATATTTTCAACAACAAGAAATTCATCAACAAGCCCAAACACAAGAACAACAAGCGGGGGGGAGCAAGAGAAAGGCGAAAGGGAAAGGGAAAGGGAAAAGGAAAGAAAAAGAGGTTGTTGAAGACGTTGGGGGAGAAGATGTGGAAGAAGACACGCAAATTCCATGGACGGAAAAGGAGGAACTTGCGTTGTGCCGAGCTTGGTGTGCGACTTCTAAAAATGAGAAGGACGGGAATGGCATGAGAATTAAAAACTATTGGGAAGCCATTCTTTCTAAATTTCATACCTTCATGGGAGTCGCGCCATACCGAAAAGACAATAGTCTTAGAAGCAAATGGCGTGACATAAACAACAAGGTTACAAAATTCAATGGTATATACAACAAACTCTCGTCGGAAAGAAGTAGCGGAATGGCCGCGTTTGATGTTTTGGAGGCCGCCAAGAAACAATACAAAGTTGAAAAAAATGGCCATCCTTTTGAGCTAGATCGACATTGGTTGATTTTAAAAGATGATCCAAAATGGATGGGCACAATTACTAAAGATCAACAACAATCGAAGCGCTCAAAAAGTTCACAATCGGTTGACGTTTCTGATGGTCGTTCTCGTGTCAACCTTGATGCACCAGACGATGAATTTCCAGATGACGTATTCGACGACATTGATGAAAACCCAACTCCTCTTGAACGACCAATTGGAAGAGACAAGGCTAAACGAGCGGGTAGGCATGCGGCGGAAAAGGAAGCGAAGAGCAAGCATAGGCAAGACATTCAAAAACGATTAGACGAGCACTTTGAGGCAACGAAAGAGCGCGTAGAGATGCGTCGTCAACAAGTTCAACTGGAACAAGAACGACGCCAGCAAGAGAGGGAGCTTGCAACCGAACAAAGAATTATCAATAATATGAATATTTTGACTATGCAACCGCCGCCAGGCATGCCGCAAGAAGATCTTCAACATTTCCTAGCCGCGAAGGAAAGGGCCCGAAAAGCCATGAGCGATTTAGGATTGTAGTTTTTAAATTTTAAGTATTTTTAAATTTAAGTATTTGCATTTTTAATTTTAAGTATTTTTATTTTTAATTTTAAGTATTTGTATTTTTAATTTAATTTAATGTATTGTTATTTTAATTTTAATGGAAGTTTAATATTATGTTTGAAAAATAAATGGAAATGAAATGATGAGTTGGAAAATAAAATGGTGTGGTGTGGTGTGGTGGGTATTTCCACCAAATGATGTGGTGTGGTGGTGGTGTGGGGGTGTGAGGTGGCGATGATGTGGCGGAAAAGGGCACCACCACATGTGGTGCCCATACCCACTAGCCTAAAACCATAAATATAAACGTGAGGCTACAAAATAAGGTTAACTTTTAATATTCAACTAATAAAAAATGATATAAATAATAAAAATTAAAATTTGATTTATAAGATAGTGTAATCAATGTATTTTTTCTTAAACTGCATGTTTTTTATATGGTGGATAATAATTTTAGGATGGAACGAGTAAAATGATAATGTATACAATAGAGTTGAGTTCGGTCCAAAAACCGAACAGATACGAACCGAAAGACATGAAATTAAAAACGAAGAAATTTTCAAAACCGAAACTGAACCGATAACATGTTATCGGTTTTGGTTAGGTTTGGTTTGGTTTTAGTCCAGTTCGGTTTCGGTTCCGTTTTTTTAAGCCAAATGTTCATCTTTTTCCGAAGACCGGACTGAACCGATCCGAAACCAAAACGATGAATTTTCAAAACCGAACCGATAACATGTTATTGGTTTCAGATCGGTTCGGTTTCAGTCGGTTTTTAGTTCGATTTTTTCGGTCCAAATGCTTACTCCTAGTATATAGGATAGAGGTCGGAGTCCACTTTAACATGCGGATCTAAATGATAACATTCGAATAATGACACGTATTGTGGCAAAACTCTAGAGGTATCTTAGTTTCATCTATATATCCTCTTTCAAAATGTGATTTTAGAACATGTGAACCTTTATATGTGTTTAACAATGTTTGGCTTTCTATTAAACTAGAAATAAAATTAATATATATAGATTAACTTTAAAATTTACATTTTTAAAAGGATTTGAAGTCATACAAAAAATTCTAAATTCGTTAAATGTATCTTAAGTCTTAACATGTGTTTAGTACTTTTAAGAAAAGTTAAGTGCTAGCTAGTACTTTTTTTAAAGTAGTTAATAATAATCAAGATACACAAACACCCAAACCAAACCAAAAATTCCATTTCCAAATCAAGTAAAAAAATGAACCAACTTTACACATACTAAATTCCACTCTCACAAATACAAAGATCCTACTTGCGTTGACCCGTTGACTAAACCATCATGGAGCATATAAGGTGGGCCCACACTTGCATTTCCAGCCCTCTGGCTCATAGTTAGAATACTGAATGCTCACATTTACATGACCGTTAGTTGTTGGTACTTGTGTAGCTTCACATGGACTACAACCATAACACTTGTGTTCACACTTTGGTGGGCTTGACCCTATTTTGTTTCCATTTTCCACCATTCTTTCACCCTTCAAGAACAAATCAAGATTTCAACTTTTTTGATTTTTAAAACAAACCCATTACACCATTACTCAATTAGTCAACATGGTCAAAAGAGAGAGAGAAACACATTACATACCTGTTCTAACTGATGATCTTGAAATGGAGGGATTGTAGCAAAAATGGCAACACTTGGTGCCAATGGCCTGCAATTTACACTAAAAATATGAACAAGTATCATAACTAAAGTAAAGAATCTTGATTTCATTCTTTTTTTGGTGGGGTTAGTGATTATGAATATATGATGATGACAATGTGTTACTGAAATGATTTGGGTTTTGAGAAAGTATGAATCTTTGTGAGTGTATGTGTGTGTATATATGGTGAGTAAAAGACAAAAGGGCCCCTACAAGACAAAAGAAATGAATTTTGGGGCAGAAAAACAAGATTTCATTGGGATTCTATCTTACAGTAATTGCTTGATTTGGCATAGTGATGGGTTAGTGGTCAGGTGTGCAGCTGGATATGATGTTGCTTATGAGACAAGTGATTCTAGTACCCATATAACGGGTTTTAGGACCAATGTGGGACCCGATTAGGACCAATTACGGTACACCCGGTTATTTGTCATAACCATTATTAAGGTTCGGTTGTATTATAGTCTTGGCAAAGTGGGATCCGATTAGGACTGATTATGGTACACCTGTTTCTTTTATCGGAGGTCTTTAGAAAACAGTCTCTATACTTCTAAATAGAAGTATGACTGTTTATATCTCATCTATGTTATACTTGCCTTTGACATGATTTGGTATCGTTGTTGCTGTCTTGGTTATAAGTTCTAACCGGTATGGAATAGAATAGAGTTTTGAGTTAAGTTTTATTGTTTATGTTTTGTTAATCCTATGAACAATACAATCTTTAACGAAATAGACATTTGCTTTGAATTCATTTGCTTTGATCAAACATTAAGAGATTCGTTTCATTTTTACATTGCAACAATGTGAAAAAGAATTGACACGAAAAAGTAAAACTAGTGCTAATATTATATGTTCTTGTCATTGTAAGCCATGACTTTCCACTGATAAACATTAAATCAAATATGTCACCATCTTTTTTGTAACTAGGTCATATATTACCATATTTTAATGTAATGACAAAAATCAAATCGAACCGAAACCAATAAATTTTTAAAACCGAACCGATTACATGTTTTCCGTTTTGGTTCAGTTCGGTTTCGGTCTGTCTTTTTTAGCCCAAATACTCTTCCCCTTCCGAAAAACGAACCGAAATTAATAGAACGAAAACCGAAAACGGTTACTTTTTAAAACCGAAACCGAACCGATTACATGTTTTCGGTTTGGTCCTTCTGCCCAAATGCTTACGCGTAGTAATTATAGTATACAAAGTGTATAAATAAATAATACTAATATGAACGATTGGCAGGCAAATTCTAATTAACTTTCCAAACGATCATGGTTGTTATTTTATTGTTTTCTGTTCTACTAGTAGCAATCGAATCAAATGATGCAAGTCTAGTTGAAATGAATTTAAGCTTAAATTTAAATTTCAGTAAAGTTTATAGAGTATAGACTTCTGCAAAAAACATATACGTAGTATAACACTTTTATTAACCGGCGTATAAATTTAAAAACTGCATTTTGTCTTTTGACTTAATAATTACATCATCAAGGGAAGTATCTGAATCCGGTTATAACTTGACTACCTTTTTATAATATTGAAGCAAAAATATGGAAGATAAAATATATTTTACTATATTATTTACTTAAGGTATAGTATAATATTTTAGATTTGAAAAATAGTCAATTTATTATTAAATTTTATTTTATTATTTGTTATCACTTTGATCACGTTTTCTTACATGATATACTTTCGAGAAATTGTATTGTTCCTACAAAATCTTCTTACGTAATCCCCTCCTACTGATAAAATGATTGACATGTGAAAAATTTTAATTATCTTTTATAATTTCATCAGTTTATTTAATAAAAAAATAAGTATGAAGATCTAACATGTAGCAATATCATTATACAGAATCACATTACTTAAAAATTCAAGATAAAATTAGAATATCAGGGTACAAATTTAAGCATTTTTTTAAAGCGTTTTGTTAATGACAGCTTTTAGGGCTGACACTAACATGCATAAAACGCTTATACATTGATTAAAAAAGTAATATTCATAAAATTCAAGGGGTTATCTTTTGTTATTTTATCTTCTTAATAACAACCCTAAGAGTTATCATTATCATTTTCCTTTTTTAAATTATAAATATCATTCTTATACTTTAAACTATTGAAAAAAATCAAATCAATTACTTCTTTTAATACTTGGTGACAAGTCATTGGAGGACCACTCTGTTCTCCTCTGATTCTCACAGTTGTACACAGCCCAGCCCCCACACTTCCATCTCAAGTCAATGAGAGTCAAGTGTTGTCAAAACAGTATTAGTAATATTTTGTATAGCCTTTTTGTCATTTTTCCGAATATAGTTTAAATATTAAATATACACAGAAAAATGAATTGTTCATTAGTATTTTACATAATTTAAGATAAGATAAGATAAAATAATAAACATACAAGTATGTAATTGATAACTGATAAATAACTCAACTTTTTATACATAACTAGTCATTTTATATTTATATGTTTTAACCAGTTAAACATAAAAATAATAATTTAAATATTACTGTGTTTTAAAGCATTATACATCAATCAAATTAAAACTTTTAACAACAGTCTTAGCGTAGGTAAAAAAATATTTATCATTTGTTTTATAATATTACTAATCAAGTTTTTGTGTAGGTAAAAACAAATCAAAGAAATTAAACCGCTCTAAACAAAAATTTTATTTCTCGTATAATTTTAAATATATTAAAAACCAATCTAAAAAAGTGTCTACTTCGTATGATCTTTTTTAAACATATGTTGCACGTTCGGGCAACCAAGCTTAGTTAAAGACAATTGCAAATAAAATACTGTGGATGTCACCGTCTGTTCGAATCACTACTTACTAACTGACCATTAAAAAAGACATCGGCTTAACTATGATTTTAATGAAAAAATTAAAAAAATGAGCGAAATGATATAGTTTAAGATTCTTCATTTTTAAAAATAGAAATAACGATTTTTATACATAGTCAAGAGTCAAGACAACGTTTTGTACAAAAAATAAGAATGATTGTTTGACGTTATAAAAAGTAACCGAAACGTAGAAAGGAAACAAAAGCTGGAATAGCTCAGTTGGTTAGAGCGTGTGGCTGTTAACCACAAGGTCGGAGGTTCAAGCCCTCCTTCTAGCGATCTTTTTTTATCATAATGACAATTTTTTCAAACCTTATTATAAGCGTTATTAATTTATTATCATGTGACAACACCTTTTTTTCCTTCGTTATTCAACAACAGTAAATACGATGAAATATAATGGATAGTTAGAAATACTTCTGAAAATGATTTATTGACCCTTTCAAGGCTTTAAGAAGTTCATAAGTTTTTTTTTTAATAAACATTTACATATTATTCATAATGGGACTTGAACCCATGATCATATTCCAACACTTTATACTGCTAATAGACTACAACCACTTTAGTAAGAAGTGGATAAGTTAAAAAGATTTTTGGTTAAATAACTTAAACAATTCTACAGAAGTAAAAACGAGATTACAGGAGTATTCTTATTTTTCAAAACTTTTTTTTTTTTCAAAAAATCATTAAGTTAATAAACACTTTTCAAGAATTACATTTGAAAAATATTTCGTGATAACATTTTTTCTGTTAAGAAATCGATGCACAAATATATCTACTAAAAGAAATACTTAAACTCATTAAGATTTAAGTTGTACATAAACATCATTTGATACAATAAATCCACTTGTTAACATTCTAGATGGTGTTTCGTAAAAACAGCACCCGAAATATCACCATTAATTGATATCGTCATTTTTTTCTCAGTTTGGTTCTGAATGGTTCGATTCAGTTATTAAACCAAACACAAGGAGCAAGTGTGTAATAAAAGCAAAAAAAATAAATGAAATTTTATTTTCGGTCCTCCAAGTTTCCAACGTAAACATAATCACCCCTCCATTTTCCCAACATATCATGCCCAAATGAGAGTGTTTATATTGCCCAACCAAAATAAATAACACAATTATTGGTAAATTCTTGCCAAATTTTGAAATATAAAAAAGGCGAATAAGATCTCAAGATCACAAATAATTTGTTAAAATGTGACCAAATGGTCCAAATCACTTCAACTAATAAAACCTAAATTGCTTGAACTTAACCAAAAGCATGATTTTATTAAGCGGTAATTCTGAATCGACCCTTTGCGATCCTCCTAGCAATAACTCGTCTACCACCCTTTGTCGCTTTACTGCATTAATTTCAAATAAATGATTTTTTAATATATAAATATATATAACCACATGCAAAAAAGTAATGATTTTTAATCGTGTGTGTAGTTTAAAAATTGGCGTACCGAGCCAAATAACCATGAACCCGTTTGCGCCTTAGGTTGCTAGGTTGGTAAGTTCTCTTGATGCACAACAATGGTTCACTTGAGGAAGAATCATCTCCTGATATATAAAAAAGATTTTAAAAAATGAAAATATATGAGCACATTTATGTTGCGGGTCAACTGATTCGGGTCAGTTTGGCTGACCCAACAACACTTCTTTTCACCAAAAGTAATGTGACTATTTTTCATATAAAAAGATCTAGGAGTTTTACGCATTTAACTACACTTTGAATGACTTCCGACATGTTTGACCCGTTTGACCAGCTTCCTTTTTGGTAAATCTTTTGGATTAACCCTTTTGACCCATCAGAGATAAAACATAACCCAAATTGACCAATTTATACATAAATGGGTTGATATTGCCACCTGTATCAACCTTTTTTTATATACCTATAACATCTTATCAGAAATGATGCATATCATAATCAAGAAAGTGTGGATGACAAAAACTCACAATTAGTGAGCATCATAATTCATAACTCAACATTCACAGTTGAAGTGGTTAGTTTTCTTTTGCTAATAAATTTACATTTTTGCCTCTAGCAGTTAAATTTTAATTTATCTAAAAAGTGAAGTAACTGAATTTAAACTAAAATTGGTTGAATAAATGTAACCTATTTTTCAAACTTGGTTTCTTTAGCAGCCATAACGCATGAAAAATGAACACAGAAATCAATCAAAATATCATTGTGATTTAGGTTAATTTGGAAGTAGCTTGAAAGTTTAGAGATATAACATTATCACATTCCCAAATCCCAACAAAATGTGCTTGAACCAGGAAACCCTAATTTTCCATAGAAGAATCAAAACATACTTCAACCTCTACGTAATCAACTAACAAGTTCCCTACTTCAGTTATAGCTTACAATTAATTTGAAATTTTGGAAGCTGTGACAATCAAAGCTAATAAATTTGATATCGAATTTGTACAATAAGTACTTATATCTGCTCAAATCGCAACAATTCAAGCTTTCATTATCTACCAAAATCAAACCAATTATTGCGTAAAATCAGATCCAGAGACAGGTAATTACCGTCAGGAAGGAAGAATCGGAGAGACGGAAGTCCACATGGATACATGAATCCTTCAGAAATAACTTTATTTAGGGTTTCTGCGTCGTTTTGGATCAAATTCAGCGGCTTCATAAGCGATGGGAATGACGGTGGGGTGGAAAGCTTCGGTTTGATTTCGAATATCTGAGGAACGAGCTTGTGAGTCGGATCCTGATGAAGAACCGGATTCGCAATACGGGTCATAAGGGAAACTCCGGCGCGAATTAGGGTTTTAGACGACATTTTTCCGGCCAAACGTTACGGGAGATTGAGGGTGATCTAAACTTTGTAGAAATAATAAAGTTTCGAATTAGCTCCTGAAAGTATATGATATATTCAGAATTGGTCCCTGACTATAGTATATCTCCAGTTAAGGACATAACTGAAACTTTTTATACGATTCTAATTAAATGTAATCGATGGATAACATTATCTTATTAATCCAGCTTCTAGCTTAAATTTATTTAATTAATTTCATAAATACTAGTTTTAAAAACAATTATTCTAATGATCCTAATAATAAAGTTAAGCGCCCCCCACGTTTATAAATAGAAGCTTCTTTCAGTCTATATTTTAAAAAGAAAGGTAGAAGTCAGAAAGAAAAACTTTCAGTAAAACTTAATGCTTATTGATCATTCAACATCCTTTACTTTACAATAAGGGTGCATTAGCACTTGCCCGAATGTAAACATTGGCTTGTTTGATTTTCCTTTGAATAAGTTGGGTAGCTTGTGATTAGCTTAACTTCAAAGGAAAGTTCGATCCTCTTCAAGACAGCCTAATCAGAAGGAAAAGACAGAGATTTGTGACAAATGTCCGGGAGTTCATTTATACAATCCTTTTATGTCTTCTTGTTGCATATTTAGTTTGAACATATGTTCTTTGTTTTCTTAGGGCCTCTAATGAGTTACAATCAAGGTTCTAAAATGTCAAATCAACTCTTGGTACCTTCTTCAACCCTATGGTGTGATGAGTCAAAATTTGGTGCCTTCATTTGAAAATATTGAAACCTTTCTTATTGATTGATTAGGGGACTTGCCAAAAATCAAAATTATTGATACGGTGTAATCCATTGGAGTCTAACATTACTGTCAAGCTTGAGCTCAACTAGTTTATAAATCTCGAACATTGAAACTCGACTCTAGTCTTTAATATCAAGCTCGAGCTAAGTAATCATGTAATTGACAATTTTCAAGCTCAACTTGACTCGAGTAGGGTAATAAGTATAAAGATAAAAGTATTATCTCAATGTTAGTATTAATCAACTCGATACTTTCAAACTCGTCTTGACTCAGTATTTTTGAATTTGTATCAACTCGATTATATATTTCAATAGTTATGTATATATTATATAATATACAAAAATCATTATTTAAAATTATTGACTTGTTGCTGACTTGTAATTTATAAATCATTATTTTATTTGTTAAATAATTTATGGAATAAGTGTAACCAACACTTGTCTTCAAACTTCCTTTTCAAGTTTTGACCATTTCACCAAATAATGGCAATCATTTTAAATTCTTTTTCCACAGATTAACTAGGTGACATAGGACTTGGCCAAACCATTATTATTATGTCCTAACAATTATGAAAAGAAAAAAAAAACAGCTATTTCATCATCTTTATGAACCAATTGATGATCCCAACCACCATAACAGAATTGTCAAGTCAAGATTTTGACTTTTACCCATCATAAAGGGCAATTTTGTCCATAAAGGGTCTTCAATAAATGTCACAATCATATAAACTTCAAACATATTTTCTCCATACAAAAATAACAAAATTTCAAGAAAACAGGATCAGTAAATGTAGCAGTATGTATACAAAATTACATTTCCAAATCAAAATTACATTTAAATAAATAAATATAAATAAATAAACTGGTGACAACTTTGTCATCAATAAATAATCAAAAGGCCAAAAAAAGGTTTTTTCACCCAAATATAAATTAAATAAAGTTTAAAAAGCTACCTCAACAACACAACTCATAAATGATGTCAATTTCTTCAAATGAATTTGCTAAATGCTGAAATACCAATTTTGCCCTCCAAATATACATACATGGTTACTGAAATTCAGTTGTCGGTTTTAATTGCGTCAGAAATCCATTCGGATGCAGCTTTTTCGGTTTCTGGCTCAATAACTGTTGAAATAGATATTGGAGTAACCGATACCTGTTGCAACAAAAAATAATAATGTTAAATAAATATATAAATAAATAACAAAATGATTTTTTTTTTAAAACACCAAAGGAGTTTACGGTCATCAAGATCATATTTCAATCCTCTAGTTCTAGCAATTTTGCTTCTAACATTATGGTTATAAATAGTGTCCATAAGTTCTTTTTAATTGAAGTAATAAAAAAGTTCATATTTATATTATTTTTGTTGATTTTATAATTACAAAAATGATATTATTAGAATATCAATCTAAATCTTTAGATATATATGCATCAAAAGTAGACTTTGGACGACTTTTGACCCGTTTGACTCGTTCTCCTTTAGTTAAGTTTTTGGATTTGACCCGTTTGATATAAAAATAAAACACATCCCAAACTGACCCGTTCTTAACGGGCCAGAAATAACACTTGTAAAAATCAAGTATAAAAGTGATGCATGTTAAAATCAAGATTCTAGAATCAATATACTTACAAATCCATCTTGAAGGGCTCTAAAATCAAGATTCTCATCAGTGTCTTCCTCATTAGACTCTTGAAACTGCATTACCAATAATATCAGATACAACCATACAGGTGAGTTGGGTAACATGTCAAAATATGTAGATTTCTTATATAATTTGACCCAAATCAATTTCTTATGAAAATCTTTTTCAATTTTTTTAAGTAACTAACTTGTTAAAATATTTTAATATTTATGATCGTTTCCTTTTTTGGCCAATTTTCTTTGTTTTACCAATACGAGTATATGACCTGTTGGACATAAAAACATAGTCCAAATTGACCCATTCGTAGACAAAACAAAATTTGTCCAGATCTTAATGATTTTTTAATATAAAAACAATTAGCTCATCAAAATATAATTACAAAAAATATAGGTTCTTAGGTTCGGGTTACACGTTTTTCGGGCATATTGGTTCGTATTATATTTATTAAATTCCATTCCATTTGATTTTAATTTTGATTTTTATTTAATTTAATGATTTAAAGGTAAAAGAATTAATTTGATTTGACTTTATCGTTATTGAAATTGTTTTAACTTGTGGAAGGTGTAATTACTATGAGGGTAAAAATGGAATTTTAAATGTTGTAAAAGTTAAAAGATTTAGACTTTATCTTAATGCTTTATATAGGAGTAAGATAAGATAATAATAATCTAATTTTTGGTGGATTTTCCTACCCATTTGACCCGTTGGAGATAAACATAACCCAAATTAACCCATAAGTAAACGGGTCAAAAATACCTACCTCTAGCCTGAAGTATTTGACTATCTTGACTCGGTCAACTTTGCCCGATACCCCAACTGATTCAACAACCTCCAAACTCTCCTTCTGTGTGTTTAACCGCCGAGCCGCACCCTTATCCATACAACAACAAATAAATAAAATAAAATAAATTAATAACAATAATAATAATAATAAATTAATTAATTAATTAATTAACGGGCTTTTTTATGAGTTACTCACTGCTGCAGATGCATCTCGGCCCAATTGTGCAAGCTGCAAACCCATACCGGGCTGATTGCCATAACGGGCTGCTGATGGGTTCCTATTGGCTGCAATTGCTTGCCAAATTGGTTTTGACCTCTTTAAACTCTGTTTGGTTAATTTGAATCCCTGAAAACATTTTTTAAGAAATTATTTTCAGGTTATTTTTTTTTAAATAGTCATTTAATGCCATATCATAGTATTATACTGCAAAATTATAAATAGATTGGCTGCAGAAAAACCTAAAAAATGTATTTAAAAAAAAAAACTGTGAAATTAAGAGTAATTTTGTTATATTGAATAATCAGAATCAGATAATCAACGGTAATAAAACGGATTATAGAAGATAGTGTTTAGATGTGCTTATGTTGATTTAAGTTGTAATAAACGGGTTATTAGCAATGTTGACCGATTTTGACCTATATTCTTGAGTAGAATTTGATTTTGACCGACCTGACTGATATTCACTGATGTTGACCAATTTTGACTGATTTTGACCAGGTTCGACTAGTTTCACCTAGTATGAAATTTCTAGGTCGGCCAGCCGCCGATTTTGACTGCATAAAATTCTTTTATATATATATAAGAAAAAGATGGACCTTGTTTTCTTTAGGGTTTGCAGGAACAGTTATATGTAACGAAGAACTTTTGGGAAAAACGTCTTTTTCTACATCTCTTATGGCTGCTTTTATAACTGGCATACAAACAGAAACTGCATCCTTAAAATGACTTTCTTCACTTTCACCTTTTTTCCTGAAATAAATACATTAAGAATAAATTTATACGGAGTAATAAATAAATAAAGTAAATAAAGAAACGTAAAGCACCAAAAAAAAAAAGATTTACCAGTTTAAGGAGACTGATAATGAAGGTATTCCACTAATTAAGGCTTGTCTAGCTCCAGCTACAGCACTCGAGGAAAACCTATATCATTATATAACATTATAAAATTATTTCAGTATTTATCATTTAATAATTAATTAAAAGAAGAATTTATGAGCAGTTAGATCAATAGTTTTATTTTATTACTAATAAATAAAAAATAAAACAATTACTTACATATCTTGGCCACAGCTTGGACCCTTGTTAACCCCAACAATTACCTATTTGTTATGCAAAAAATGAAAACAATTAAAATGAGTTAAATTTATTAGGGTAAATTACAGAAATTGTCCCGGAGGAATTTAGGATTTTGTGTTTTTGTCTCTAAAACTTTTTTTCCGGGTTCCTAGTTCATGTGGTCATGATTTTTCATTTATTTCGTCCTTTTCCACCTAAATTCACCAAAATGCCCTTAATTCTAATTTATCTTTTGTTTTAATTTATTTTTCTCTAGTGGTTATCTTCTCCAGCAACCTCGTCCCACGCCGGAAAAAAATGACTTGAAGAGAAAATAAAATTAAAAAATGACATAAATTAAAAATAAGGGTATTTTGGTCAATTTTGGTGGAAAAGGATGAAATAAATGTAAACTCAAGACCTCATGGACAAAATATACCCAGAAAAAAAGTTTAGGGTCAAAAAAACAAAATCTGAAATATACAAGGGACAATTTTTGTAATTTACCCAAGTTAAAAAAATTGATCATAATTCACACATACAAAAACTTACCAATAATGGCTTTGACCATGCAAATAATGCCCCAGATAACGCTAATGAAACACAATCCACAGGTGTACCTACATGAAAAAATATAAATATTAAATAATGAAACTTTTGATTAAAATTGTCACGTTTAATGAAAACTTATTGGTCATTTCGCTAGAGTATGCTGAATTTTTATGTTAATTTATTATTGTTACATTTAAATCATTAAAAACAACAACTTACCAGAAATTTGATAAGCAGTGGCACCTTTAATTTCAGCAGAAGTTACTGCTATCGATTCTTGGAATGAATATGAGTGTCCAGAAAAAGATTTATCCCTACAAAATAAATTTAAATATAATATAGTTTATTATATTTTTGATATTGTTAATGCAATATATTTAATTTCATATGTTTGGATTCAGCTGATTATCAGTGAGATTAAAAGTTCAATTTTTCACAAATATAAGAGCCAATTTTCATAAATTCAGGGGGAAATGTTTTCTTTTGTAGCAAATATGATATTTCTGATATTAATGTAATCATCTGACATCAAATTTCAAATGTTTGGATTCAGCTGATTGTTATCAATGAAATTTAAAGTTCAATAATCCTCACAAAATTAAGGGGGGAAATATTGTTTTATAATAATAAATATTTGGATTCAGCTGATAAGTTCAATTTTAGACCAATATAAGAGTAATTTATCATTAATTCAGGAGAAAATATTTTGTTATAATAAAAAAATAACTAAAAATTGATCTTCCGTATTAATATTTGTCAACAAATTGAACTTGCCAGCTTATATTCATCAAAAATCGAAATTTGACTCTTGTATCTGTCCAAAAATGAACTCTAATTTGAGAGATTTGGACCTATGAATCAACAAATTGCATTTATATAATATGAAACAAATGTAAAAGGTGAAGGAAATTACAATTGAGGAACGCAGACACTGACATTATAAAGACCTTCATTCACAAGAGCTTCAACGAGAAACATGAGTCCCGATGAATCGAGCCCTTCACTATTCGTAACAAAAATCACAGGTTTCGAAGGATCAAAATCATCATTAGAAGAAGATTGAGCTTTAGATTCATCATCAGTCTTATTGTTCGTTTTATCATCAGCATCGTCTTCTGCGGGTGGATTATTGCCTTTTTTCTTAAGAACGTCTTGTAGATTCGAAACCAAACCTGGAGGTAAGAAATTGTTCTTGCCAGGAGTCGTCATTTTGTTTTTAATTTGTTTTGTGAATTTGAAATTTGAATTTAGAATTGGATTATGGAAATCGAACCCTAGAGAGTGACAGAGAGAAAAAAAGGGGGGAGATTGAAGGGGAAAAAGGTGTGATTGATGATAAAGCGATTCAAACGGAGTCAATATGAAAATGGCGATGGAGATTTAGAGAGAGAAAGTTGCAAAAATGGGGTACCACTAATTAAAAGGGAGGGAGAAACAACTATGTGATGTTTTGGTAACATCTGAATAATTAATATCTGAATAACTCAGATATTTTCTTATATTTGTCTGATTAAGAGGCAGAATATGTACAATTTTTTATTCAGGGACTGATTAAGAGGTCTCAACAAACGTTCCGAATCTGTCCGATTAAGAGATTAGTCTCTTAACTGAATCATTAAGAGGCTTACCAAACAACACCTTAAGTTTTTGTTTTTATTTTCTTACCGCTGGTTAGTTAGTAGTTCGAGTTGAATAATAATGCTTCAATAAAATTCAAACTTGAGATATTATGAAAGAAAATTTTCAAGATTTTTCTTGGTAACCAGTTGATCTACACCAATTGGTTGATAAACAATTAAGGAAATAATAGTATTTAGGTTTACAATTGTTACATACACGTAGTTTAGACTGCTGTAAATTATGACGTTAATTAACACTACAGTTTTTGCCAATTTAGGATCATGTCAGCTTATATTCGACTTACATATTTATGCCAATAATACTCCTCAACTTAATGTATGTTATATATGGATACTAATACCCACAAAATATTGAATACGACGAAATTGTGTGTAATTTTATGGATATTAGTATTTTATGTATATATTTTTTATGTACAAAATATTAAGTAAAGTGGTATCTTTATATATAATAAAGGAGAGTTATTTTGAATTGTTAAAGCCACCTCAAAGCCACATGGCATCATGAAGAAATGCCATGTAATAAGTCCAACACATCATAGAAGCCACATAAGCCTCCAAGTCATCCGTAACTCTAACACCGTATCATTGATTGCTCATTATTAAGAATGTATGCTAATAAATTACATGGTCAATGTAGCATTGTAATGTATGTTAATAAATTACCGTGATTGGCCATTCAATTTCTCAGTGTAACCATCAACATGGTTTAATATGTATGAATGTTGATTGACTGTTTATAATTTAAACATTAACCCGTATATTGAATTCTCAAAATTATTAAAGTATATATACAATACAGATTCCTGCAATCGGCAATCTCAACAATTTTATCTTCATTTAATTTTTGTCCTGATCAAACCCCAGAAGAATCCTCAAATTCAAATGCTGGTTAAAATCTTAAACCTAAACGTATATTGTACTATTCTTGATGATACTTCTCTAGAAGATCATGAATTTGTGAAGTAATTTAGTTGTATCGGAGATCCTACTATCGCTTCAAAATTTTTTTGAATCGATTCACAACTCTCAAACATTATCGTGTGATCGTTACTTTCTGAATCTCGATTCGCAATTGATATTTTGTTTTGCTACTATGGTTACTAATGGGGCTTCTTCTCTGGTTAGTTTACTGTTTTAGGAGATCCTATTATTGCTTCACAATTTGCTTGAGTTTAATTGAAAGTAATGATATAGAATTGTAGTTTTAGGTGTGCAAGCCCATTTCTTTCGACATTCTTTCTTCCTTGGTATTAATTAGTCATGTATTTATTTATTGCTTGATATGGTGTGTGTTTAATGTATTTTCAATTGGCAATATATTTATTGCCAAAGCCCAATACAGTGATGCACCTCTAACAGTCATCAGGTAACAAGATTGTAAAAACTGTGTTGTTAAATAATACTCTTATATTCAAAATATAATGATTTAGGAGTTTTTAAGCATTCAAAACACCTTTAGGAGACATTTTCAGCTCGTGTAACCCGTTTCCGTTTTATTAAAGCATTAAAATTGTACCACTCGGCCCGTTGAATAAAATACAAACCCAATTCCACCCACTATTATGCAAACGGGTCAAGATTGCCACCATTTTGTATTTTAATTGTTGATTTTTAGTAGAAAATTATTCAGGCTATTGCTTAGAATCTTTCAAGACTAGAAATCCAAGGGCTAACATCGATGTTTATGAAGATGGATACAGAGAAAGTGGCACAATCACATATGAAGAACTTTAAACCTGGTTGGCTAGACTCGGGTCAAAACAAACTGAAGCTGAAGTTAGACAACTCATGGATGTCGTAAGTCACTTTAAGTTTTGAACATTGTATATTTAAAATGTTCTTTATTAAAATGTTTTTAAAGCATTGAAAATCGAACTCGGATATTCAAGATTTTTCAAGATTTTTATGTTGCAGGCTGATGTAGATTGGGAACATGTTGATTGATTACATTGAGTTTATATCAACGTATTTTTGTTTCTAGATTCAGGTTTATTACACGAGATGAACTTGAATCATCAATGAGTATGGATTGGGTGATGAAGAAACCATTAAAGAGATTATATCAGAAGTTGATACAATATTGTCATATTGTGAGCTCTTTTTCATCATAATTTCTTATTATTTGTGTGTCTACATATTGGTTTGACCTCACATTATCAAATTAAGCTTTTTTTCCTTATTAACTAAACGTATATCATTCAATATTAATTTTCAGGTTATTAACTTTTGACCGTTGTTTTAATACGAGAGTGTTGCCATTGGAGGTCTGTGTGAGCTCGGGCCGACTGTTGTCCATGTTTATCCTCATGGATAAAGATCATATTTTTCCTCATGGACTCTCAACCTCTTTGACACATTTCTATTTTATAATTTAGGGTAAATTACAGTTTTTGTCCCTGACCTTTTCCTGATTCGGGTTTTTTGTCCCTAAACTATTTTCTTCCGTTTTTTTGTCCTTTAAGTTTTTAAAATTCTGCATATTTGTCCTTCCGTCCATTTTTGACCGTTAACTGACGATTTTTTTGTCCATTTCCCCAAATTACCCCTATGTTAACTCTTTTTTTACATTTTTCTTTTTCTTTTTATATTTTTCCTCAAATCTTTGAAGTATTTTGTGATACATTGATGAGTTCTTAGAATCATAGATGGTTGAATCGATAAATCTATAAAATATTGAACAAAAGATGAAGCCAAATTCAGAATCTATATTCAGTATCTTTGAAGTATTCCTTAAATCTTTGACGTATTCCTCAAAATGCAGAAGATGAACCCAAATTCAGAATCTAAATCCAGAAAAAGAACCCCAATAATCAATATTTTGGGAAATCGCTACAAGACAATAACTTTGAACACTCTGATTCTTCATAAAAAGTGTTTCTTCACAGCAAATCGAATAAATCAATCTTTGATCGTCTTCTCCGACGAGCCACAAATCTCGCCACCGACAGAACCCTAAATCAAACCTTAAATTTATTGTTGCAACTGTTGTTGCTTTACTTCGATGTAGATCTGAACACACCGGATTGAACACACCTGATTCAACGCAAGCAAATGCGATGATTCGTTATGCAAATGTTTCTGAACCGTCGATCCATTTCAACGCCCAATTTTCTTTCTTCTGGATGCACGGAATGGTTTCGATTGCACAGAATAATTTGTTTAAAACGTTTGAGTCTTTAATGTATGATTGACGGAATAAGCCGTCGGTTAGCGTTTCCCATTGACGTTGATCCTGTGATAAATCGACTTCCTTCGCTGTCCAGAATGAGGCTTCAACCTTTTTGTACATTTCCCAAATTTGGGGGTATTGAATTGGAAACATGCAGAATCGATCTGGATCGAAGGGTGTTCATAATGTTCTTGATTTTATTTGGTTCATTAGGTTAGGGTTTGTGAAGAAGATGAAGAATGGTGAGAAGGACCAAAATGCCCTCACATGCCTTGCATTTTTCGTCAGTTAACGGCTAAAAATGGACGGAAGGACAAATATGCAGAATGTTAAAAACTTAAAGGACAAAAAAACGGAAGAAAAAAGTTTAGGGACAAAAACCCCGAATCGGGAAAAGGTCAGGGACAAAAACTGTAATTTACCCTATAATTTATAATATCAATTTTAAATTTTACCCATTTGATCCGTTATAGAAGTACAACTTAAATTTTATAGTTCTGTATTTAATTATGAAAGCATTTAATTTTAACATCCTTGTAAAGGCTGCATATGGTTCGCCTGTATTCGATTTATTTATTATAACGAATGAAAATGAGATTACAAACATCAGGTACCTTTTACTTGGCTCAATTTCTTTTAATTTTGTCAAAATTTAAATTTGAATTTCCGTGGCAGACAATATACTTGAATCGAAGTGAAACACCTCAAGATTGTAACCAAAGGTTTTCTTTAGATTATCATCAGAACAATGCAATGCATTTATCTGGAAAACTATTTGGAGGATCTGATTCGAGTCAGTAATTCTTGTCTTTATGTATTCCATTCCTCCCATAGGTACTTAATCCGAACTTTAAATATATTTTAGTTGGGTAGTTGTTAGTCTTTAATACATACTAGGGTTTATAAACTGTGGAGTGCATTTTTTTAAGTTCAACTGCAACTTTATATCTAAAGCTTGATGATATAGATATATAGATTAATCAGAGGATGATAAATCAAAAGCTATTTTGTTAATCTTAAAAATAATGGTGGCCTGTATATACAGAAGTTGGAGACAACTTTCCAAATTAGTTGTCAAAAATAACTCTTTCTTTATAACAATTATTAAAAAACACATGAGAGATGAAGATATAAAAAAACAATTTGATTTGTTATTGTTCTACTATATTCATACTTTGCATGTTATGGCTGTTGACAAAGGCCTTTTGTATGTTCACTTAATGGTAGCATCTTTTAAATTGTACATTTTAAAACTGACTGATTCACTAACCATCCCACATCAGCTATATTTGATCGGTGTACAGTTCTTTAAAAAAAAACCATTATGCAGATATGAACCATTATGTTGGGACGTTGGTCAGGTAAATTATGAGCTCAATGTTCTTATGAGATTTATATTCTTTTTTTGTTTTTTCTGAATTCAAATTATATTGTGTTCCTTTTAACTTATGTCTTGGCATAATTATTATATAATTGTAATAACACAACTTATGTTATGAACTATAAATGAATTGTGTTAATTTTATACGATGCTTCATATTTCTTTAGCCATTTTGGGTAGGCTACCAAAGTTCGTGGATGACTTTCCAGTAATAGCACTAAAAAGCATGTACATGTTGATAAAAGATTGACCCGTTTGTTTCATGATTGTATTGGTTGATAAGGTCCGTTTTTGGAAAGTATATGTATGTCATTTGCAGCTCATTAACTATGATTTTATAATCTTATCAGTTTTCTCTTAGCGTGGGTTTAGTTTGTTATTAGTTATATTTGTAATATGGGCACATTAGGTGTGCTAGGTAATGTGTCCAAACCAATTCAAATCAAAGTGGACATGTGAAAAGTTAAATTTCAATATCTTCAATTTCTTACATTGTTTGACAAATACTACTTGTTACTATATGTATTTAAACTTTTATTTTGAAAATCTTTATAAGCCACCCGTGATTTATCACGGGTTATAGGCTAGTTCCTAATATAAATATATTAGTTATTTGATAAAACTAACATAGTTTGTGTCACATAATGAATACTTTTAAGTAATAAATATAATCATGTTGCTTTTTAGTTGCAAAGGATAAAAGTAACAATAATTGAAGACAGATCTTTGATATTTTATGATAATCGTGAAAAAAGATTAAAGATACCTCACCAACCGGTAGGTTAGTGTATATTTATTGAGTTCTACTTTTCGAAAATAATAAATTTGGTTAGTGTATATTTATTTTGTTTTATTAACTCACTATGCAAATACTAACTATATATGTATTTTGACGGTGATAAAATAATGACATGACCATTTTTTATATACGTAGAAAATATCAAACGTATATAAAATAGATTAATGTATCCTGAGATAGTGAGATTACTATACTTGTAAAAAATAGTTCAATTCGATCATTTTAATTTTTGAAAAATTCTTAAATAATTGTGGTATATAATTGTTACTAAGTTGTAAGTGACCTGCGTAACCTTAGTTCATGTTTAAAAAAAATGGTACTCAATAATTAATGTTAGTTTAGTACAATGACGTTAATTAAAAAGATACGTTTCAGTAATGACAATCCTAAAGGATGTCTTTACGTATATAAAAAGTTGTACAATAATTTATGAGAAAATAATTATGAAATTAATGTGTTAGTTATAAAATGATGTACAGGCTTCTAATGCATATCTTATAACAGCCCTTATAACTGTCATTATCAAACCCTAAATAAAAATACAACGACCAAATTTAACTTCTTACAACCAAAAGTGCGTTAACTAGGTTATGTCCTATCAAGTCATAAAATCAACTTCTTTTTTTAATATAAATAAATATAGTGATAGTATGTTGTAAATGACAAACAGCCAAACCACATAATTACTAATGTGGACCAACAAAAGTGAACCAACAATATAAAAAAAATGATAAAGGAGTGTACCATTGACACTGGCCACATATTGTGACCGGACACCCGACCCAGCAACATGTGCATTCCCCGGTAAATCACCTAACAATGATATCCACACCTCTGCTTGGGCTCGATATACGAGACCCAGCATTTTCAGGGACCCACGTTTCAACGGAGGCTGGTGGCCACAAGGGGGGTTTCACGGGGTTCGAACCCGGGACCTCCCACATAGGAGGCCGAAGTCTTACCAACCGCGCCCACCCTTGTAGTTAAGTGAACCAACAATATGAACTAAATAAACTGTCCATAAACAAAACGGGTCCGGGTAAACGGGTCAGCCCACCTAAATCCGTTTCATAATGCCAAAAAATTAATATTCATGAGGTACATATACATCGATCATAAGATTTTTTGATCAATACAAAATAATATCCAAGTAGTTGAAAAAAGTCAATGTTGACTTTTTAATCATTTAGTTTGACTTTAAGTGCTTCAATAACTGCTGAAAAATCATGGTCACTTAACCCATGTGATTTAGCCACTTTGTAAAGCTCGTTTGCAGCAGCTGCAATTGGTGTTGATTGAGAAACAGATTCAGCTAAACCTAAAGCAAGCCTCATATCCTGAAATAAAAAAGTCAAATAGTCAAAGTCAACATTGACTTCAAACTTGCTGATATTATACTTGTAACAATATCACACTAGAGGTGCAAAATGGGCAGGTCGGGTAATACGTTCTTGTCCATTTTTTCTTGAATTTATAAATATTTAATTAATTTAATAAATATATTATTAAAAAAAATATATTACTCATAAAAAAACCGTACCTTTTGTTGATGCTTTAAAGGAAAAGCAGTTGGGTATTTGGATTGCACCATTGAAGGGCCTTTCATTGAGAACATTGGTGCACTAATCGCACCCTGTGAGATTACCTACAAAAAAAAAGTAAAAAAATAAAAAAAATTATAGAAATGGGAACTTTATTAAGGGACGGAGGGAGTACATAATAAAAAAAGGTCCAATCGTGCAGCATGTCAAAACAGAGTTGAGCCAAACGGATAAAATCTTAAGGCATATCGGGTTGGGTTGATCGATCCGTAAACAATTTATCTTGACATTTTTTTTGATTTAATAAATAATTGGTATATCAAATTCAAGAATAACTACCATTAGTAAAAATAATGATCGTGTTTTTTATAACAATTTGGTATGTTGTAAGTTGTAACCAATTATGTACACCTATTTGATCCATATTTTTGTACCTAATCTTTTAAATTTTATGCGTTGAACAATATCTAAACAAAATATAACTCAAAATGACCCGTTTTTACATATATGCATTGAAAATTTGCAATCACACTCTAATTATTTCGGGTAATTTACACAAATTGTCTTTGTGATCCTCATTTTTCCTTTATTTCGTCCCTTTTCACCTAACTTGACCAAAGTACCCTTATTTTTAATTCATTTGATTTTTCAATGTATTTTTCTTTTCCGGTCATCTTCTCAGGAGATAGAGAGGTCGCCGGAGAAGACAACCGGAAAAAGAAAGTAAACTAAAAAAATCAGATAAATTAAAAATAAGGGTACTTTGGTCAATATAGGTGGAAAAGAACGAAAAAAGGAAAAATGAGGACCATGCTGACAAAAATCCCAGAAAAAAATGTTTAGGGACAAAAACACAGAATCCGAAAAACCCAGAGAAAATTTATGTAATTTACCCTTTTTATTGTGAACACTATTTTAATAATAAACTTATATAAAAGTGAATTAATTATGTAATACCTCCACAAAAACATTTGGATCAAGCCCTACTTTTTCACCAAGAAGCAGTCCTTCAGCAAAAGAAGTCATCATACTGCAAATGATTATAAAAATAAAGAATTAAGCTTAATAAACAAAGAAATAAAATGCTAAATATGAAATTTAATATAATAAATAATAATAAATTTGCAAAACCTTCCCATAATCATGTTTACAACAAGTTTCATTGCAGCTCCATTTCCAACGTCTCCTAAGTAAAATCTTGACTGTAGAGAAAGCAAAAAATTAATTAATTTGCAGCTAATTATAGTACGGAGTAATTAATAAAGATACTTATTAATTTTAGTATTAACTAAACCATAAAGGGAAGATTATATGGAAATATATCCAGCGTTACACGAATTGTTACTGTAGCTCTCAAGTGCCACATCAGAAAAAAATAATAATTTAAAATGGTCAAAATTAACCAACACATCAACTGCCATGTCATCATTATGACGGTTATTGATTAGAATACCTTAAACCGAAACTTTCGCATGTTTGTTAGCCTTTTATGGAATTAGCTCGGTTCAATATAAAACTAAAAAAATAAAATATATAACCTTTCCCATTATGTCCAAATATGAAGCAACTTTGTCGTATAAAGCTTTATCACCTGAAAAAAGGGCATACATACACTTCAGTATATATACATACATATTATATTAATATATAATAAAATATAATTTTACCTGCAGTGAGGAATATTAGTTGTCCATCCTCTGCAGGCTTTTTAGACCCTGAAACTGGAGCCTAAAACAACGGAACATAATCCTTAAGTTTTGACCGTTTTCAATTAAATAATAAAAATATAATTTATAAATTTTCTTTTAAATAAATTTAATGAGAAAATTTTTTTACCTCCAAAAATAATGCTCCGGTTTCTTTTATCTGTGTATTAATCAATTTGGATGTGGGCCCATCAACAGTTGAGACATCTACATACCTACAAATTTCCAATATTTAACATTCATAAAGTTAGTTATTACCATATATTAATAATATAATTAATTGTAGTAAAATGGGTTATAAAAATCACAGTAATTAAATAATCAATTCCAAAACACAAATCCAAACACCCCCTTAGGAATCATACCCTTTTCCTGGACCCATTCCCCTTGCAGCCCCATTTTCTCCACAAGCAACAACCATCTGATAATAAAAACATTACCACAATTAACAACCATAAACCTAAATTATTAAAATTAATATAATGATAATAATAATAATGATAATAATAAGAGTAAAATACACGGATGGTCCTTTAAGTTTATAGCAAATTTCATTAATGGTCCTTTTAGTTTCAAAATTACACTGATAGTCCTTAATTCTGAAAGGTTTTTCACCGATGGTCTTTTACACTAACTGACGTTAATTTTTTCTGTTAACTTACCCCATGTGCAATGCACATGAGGGTAAAAAAAGTCATTTTTCATTCCTTTTCTTTGTATTCTTAAACTAAAAACTTTTATTTAAGATAAAAAGTTTTAATTTAAGAATGAAAAGAAATTGAAAATGGCCTTTTTACCCTCACGTGCATTGCACATGGGGTGAGTTAACAGTATAAATTAACGTCAGCTAGTGTAAAGGACCAGCGGTGAAAAACTTTTCAGAATTAAGGACCATCAGTGTAATTTTTGAAACTGAAGGACCATTGGTGAAATTGCTATAAACTTAAAGCACCATCCGTGTAATTTACTCTAATAATAATAATAATAATAATAACCCGAAATACAACATACTCACTGCACTTTCAGGATCAGCAAGCATAGCAAAAGTGACATCACAAGATGCTGCTACTTCCCCTGGAGATGACTTATATCTGCACATATACAATAGATATTTACATCAATGACAAAAATACCCTTTTTGGGTCAGGCGGGTTGGATAACGGGTCGGGTCAACCCGAAAACAATTTTTGTTCATTTAAATTTAAATATATATAGTTGTGATCAAATAAAATAAAAATACCCTTAAAATAGAAATGGTAAAAAAGTTATAGCATTATAAACGAAACATCCAACTTTTTATATATTTGTGTGTGTGTGTGTGTGTGTGTGTATATAACTGTTGAAAGTTGCTCGTGATCCTTACTTAGCGCCCAGATCGATGAGAGGATCGCATTTGCTCTTAGTCCTATTCCAAACAGTTAAATCACATCTACAAAAAGCAAATAAAATATCATAAATAACACAACTTTAACACAATGAAAACAATAAGTTAAATAAAATTTGGCAAGCAGATAAAGAAGAAAATTTGAATCTTACCCTGCTTTTAGCAAATTTTGTGCCATTGGGGAACCCATAATTCCAAGACCAAGAAATCCAATGCGTGTAGGAATTTCATCTGCCATATAAATAAATAAAATAAAATGAAATGAAAATGAAAATACGTATGTGAATTGAAGTTGAATTAGTTTCCAAAAGTTTCTCAAAAAACTTAGATTTTATTCAGTGTGCATTCACCTTTTGTTTCAACATTCACAATGTAATGAAATATAGGGAAATTTGTCAAAAAAGGTAAATGAAAAACCCTAATTTGAAAACTTCAGTTATGAGTAATTTTGCCAATCATCAAAACGACAGAAAGTTCAAAATTGGAACTGAATTGACACAAGCAGAAGTGGAATGCATCTGGTAATTGATCATAAAAACCCTAATCTAATCATAACTGAAACACACACTTGAATTACGAGTCTCAAATCTACAATTGAAGTAAACAATTACCTGCGGATGATTGAGAAGAAAAAACTTTAAAAGAGAAAGAAGATTGGGGAATTCATCTGGTAATTGATCATAAAAACCCTAATCTAATGATAATGAAACTAGGTGTGTAAACGAGTCGAGTCGAGCCGAGTTCTGCCAAGCTCGAACTCGACTCGACAACTAAAACTCGAGCTCGAAACTCGACTCGATACTCGACGAGCTTCCATTTTGAAACTCGAACTCGACTCGGTGAAAGTATCGATACTTTCGAGCTCGAGCTCGACTCGGTGAAAGTATCGATACTTTCAAGCTCGACTCGACTCGAATTTTTTTTATCTTTTTTCAAAGTGCATTTTTTGTTGTAAATATGCATATGGAAAAGGGTAAAAAGGTAATTATGTATATATAAAAGGGTAAAAAGCTAATTATGCATATATAAAAAGGTAAAAAGGTAATTAAATAAAAACTCGATAAGACTCGCGAGCCTAGTGAGCTGTGTATTTTGGAACTCGAACTCGAAGCACTGCTCTAGCTCGAGCTCGACTCGGTTCACAACGAGTCGATTTCGAGTATTTTTCGAGTCGGTCTCGAGTAACTCACGAGCTCTGTCTCGACTCGATTACACTCCTAAATGAAACACACACTTGAATTACGACTTTCAAATCTACAATTGAAGTAAACAATTACCTGCGGATGATTGAGAAGAAAAAACTTTAAAAGAGAAAGAAGATCGGGGAAATTTGGAAATTGGTGATGGTTTAAAGTGATGCGAGAGTGGAGGACAAAAGCTTAAGCTTGCAGCCATGGCGGTGTAATGGTGACTGGAATTGAACACTCTCACCATACTGATTTCTTCTTGTTGTCACTCTTGTTGCGTCAATTCACACATTTCGATGCGTTTTCTATCTAATCGCAGATAACATTTTAACATGTTTGATTGAGGGACTGAAAATGTAAGATTTTTGTTAAAAGAGATGTTGAATTGTTTTTAGAAAGACAAGGGGGAGTTTGGGAAAAAACTAAAACATGAAGGACAAATAAATTTTAATTGAGTTAAGTTCACTTAGGTGTTGTTTTTTTTTTTAACGGCAATTAATTTTTTTCATAAAAAACTAGCAAGAGGTTAGAAATTAAAAAAAAAACAAAGAAACATAAACCTAAACACCAAACGTATGAAGCTAAGAAACTAGCACCCACTATTTTTTGCTAAATAAAGTAATTTTTCAAAGTGTATTACTTATTTTGATACACCCCAAAAAAGAAAGTGTATCACTTATTTTGAATCAGAGGAAGTAAATTTTTTTTACAAGAATTATGACTGCTTAATGATTCATCATATGTTATGAAAGAATGATTTAGCATATTTTTGCTATCCCATTTAATATATACTTCATTCAGAGGCGTTAAACAAACACGCTCAATGCTGAATGATTCAGCATTAAACGCTGAATGGTTCCATTAAACTGTAAACAAACACCACCTTAGATTGGTACCAATCATTCGTCGGTTAACACTTCTCTTCCCGTCAGTTTCCCTTCACCATTCGAATGGCTCATCGGTTATGAGGTGTCGTTTGTTTGCTTCTGTTAGCCGAAGAGTACAAATGACAAAGAGGTGGGCACAAGAGGTATTTTAATAAATTATTAATATTTTCTCCGCGTGTAATAATATTTTATAATGATGAGATCAAAAAATAGAAGATAATGAATATGGTGGCTATGGTGTCAGCTTACGTTACGATAGTGTGACAAAAACTGAAAATATTGATTGTATTATGAAACCAGACAAAGTGTCGCATTCGAACTACTTTAACTAATCAATATAACATGAAGTATTTCATTACAAAAAGGACATAAGGAATAAGCTCGTACAAATACTCAAACTTAATTCGATTTTATAAATTGCATAAATTAAAGGGTACGATTTAGAGTTGTGTTCAAAAAATATAGACCAAAACAATGATTCCATTTATTTAATGTTAAAAAGGAAAACTAAATCATCAATCTTTGACTACATTTACACTCAAAATTGTCACATTCTGATTTTAAAACCGAAAAAATTAGAAACCAGAAACCGATAATTGAAAAAGACAAAAATAACCTTAAATCAAGTTTCACTAGTTTCAATTCCAGTTCGATCTTTCACAAAAACAACTCATCCTAGTATGCTTTATACTTCCTCCGATTTAAAATAAGTGATACACTTTCCATATTTGGGTGTATCAAAATAAGTGATACACTTTGAAAACTTACCTTATTTGGTAAAAAATAGTAGGACTCACACCCACTAACTATCTATTTTAATAAAGTAAAATGACATCTTTACCCAACTTTTATTTTTAAACATCATTAACCTCATTTTATTTAAAATTTGTGGGACCCATTCCCCACTAACTATCCAATTAATCTAATTTCATTATCATTATCATATTTTACCTCAAAATCAGTAAAACCAACAATGTATTACTTATTTTAAATCGGAGGAAGTATGTTTTTTATTAAAGGAAAAATATTTATTTTTAATTAATTGCAATCTCAAACTATTAAGTAGCTTACAGCTCATCTCCAAAAGCAAAACCCTTTAAATCCCTTTAACGAGGTTTACACTTTTTGCTGTCATCAGCTCCGATTCCATTTCTAGGGTTTCACTAGGGTTTCTATCACACTCTCTCCCACCACGCCATGGGCAACAACAAGAAAGAGCAGCTAGACATGTCCGATCTCGCCGGATCTCTACCGGCCGCCGCCGCCGGTACGTCCACCTCCTCTCATAAAACCTCCGTTCACCTCGGTTGCTAACTCGTAAGATTACCTGACAATTTCCTCTATCGTTTTCGTTAATTTTGCAGCTCTTAGCGCAGAGGATCGTGCTGGCCTTGTAAACGCCCTAAAGGTTTGATATTTCAACATCAGATTTCATGTTTCTATCAATGATCGATAGTAATTTTGTTTTGTGAATGATTTTTACAGGATAAACTTCAAAATCTGGCTGGTCAACACTCGGATGTTCTCGAGAGTTTGACTCCTACAGTTAGGAAGAGAGTTGAGGTTTTGAGAGACATTCAGGTAAATGAGATTAATCGATCGTTAATTGTATATGTTATATACTGTTTTCAGTTTAAATCATGCTTAATTAAATATAATTTTGGATATATCAGTTCTCATATCACTGTAACCTAATGTTTTTGATAAATCATGATTTTAGAGGTTTTGTGTGCATATGCAGTCATGACAGTGGGATAGTTTGTTACTTTTTTTTGCTCAATGGTAACCGTTTTTGGTATTTTACTAATTTGCAGAGTGAACATGATGAATTAGAGGCAAAGTTTTTTGAAGAGAGAGCAGCATTAGAACTGAAATACCAGAAACTATACGAGCCACTATACTCAAAGGTATCAATGTGCAAAAAATTGGTTATTGCATGCTGAATTTGAATCATTTTTTTTGTTAGGATCATAGGATTTATATGCTGTAATATTAATATATATTGGTTATAATCTTATAATATGCTTTATATGCTAAATAATTATGTTTTGAAAATTCAGAGATATGATATAGTGAATGGTGTTGTTGAAGTTGATGGAATAAAAGAAGCTGCAACTGAAGAGACAGTTAACAAAGAAGGTAATACACTTTTAAATTTTAATATAATCGAATAATCTCACCTGCCTTTTAAAATGCATTCGGCATCTTAACCTTTTTCTATTATATAAATATTTATTTTTCAGAAAAAGGTGTGCCTGATTTTTGGCTGACTGCAATGAAAACCAATGATATATTGGGAGAAGAGGTAGGAACCCTGTTAATAACTTTAATTTATTTTTTAAATAAATTACATGATTTGTTACTTATGTTATTGAGTTAATCAAATTCACTAATTTCAACTTTGGCATTATTATTAGATCTCAGAACGAGATGAAGATGCTCTTAAATATCTGAAAGATATCAAATGGTGCAAAACTGATGATCCCAAAGGCTTTAAGCTTGAATTCTTTTTCGACACAAATCCATATTTTAGTAATTCAGTTTTAACCAAAGTATATCATATGATCGATGAGGAGGAGCCTATTTTAGAGAAGGCAATAGGGTAATACATTATAATATTTATATTAATATTATATTTTTATTTTTATTTCATTATTTTAGTAAATTACTCTCTCGTTAATTTTGTTTTATGTTTGGTAGGACGAGCATTGAATGGTTACCAGGAAAATGCTTGACACAAAAGATATTAAAAAAGAAACCGAAAAAGGGATCGAAGAACACTAAACCGATCACAAAAACTGAAAACTGTGAAAGTTTTTTTAATTTCTTTAATCCTCCACAAGTACCTGAAGATGAGGATGATTTAGATGAAGAAGAGGTAAAAATCTTATTTTGAGGCTTTTAATTATCGACCCGTGTATTTAATCATATATGAATGGGTCGATCCAGATTATGTTTTACTCTTAATATGCCAAACGGGTAAAAATAAAAATAAAAATAGCTAAAATGGAAACGGGTCAAACGTTGCCCGATATGTGTGTTTTTTTTTAATTTATCTTTAAAAAATGTTTTCGGTCATCAGTTTCTCTATCTAGACCTGTACAAAATCAAATGGTATTTTAAATTATTTATAAATTAAAAATGTTTTTTTAATTTATTTTTATTTTTTATTATTTTCAGGCTGAGGAGCTTCAGAATCAAATGGAGGAAGACTATGACATTGGGTGAGTGATTATAATATTTTTAATATTTCATCTGAAAGTCGTTGAAATCTGTATCTGAATATTCAAACCTAATGTGTTAAATCTTTTTTTTACCTGTGATGTATAGTGCGACCATACGGGATAAAATTATCCCGCATGCTGTCTCATGGTATACTGGTGAGGCTGCACAAGAAGATGAGTTTGGCATAGAAGAAGATGATGACGAGGATGATGACGAGGATGATGATGTGGATCTTGATGATGACGAGGATGATGACGAGGATGATGAAGATGAAGATGAAGAGGAAATTAAGATCAAGAGCAAGAGCAAGAGCAAACCAAAGGTGAATTTTTATTTTTTTTCAATTATTATGCCAACATTATTTATTTTCAACTTTTTTTCTATCCTTTCTTAATTTAAATTTACATTCAACCAATTCAACCTGTTTCATTTTTGGCTTAATTTCTGGACTTTGCCCATTGGAGATAAATATTTCCCAAATGTTTAAACCAACTTTTGGTGTAAATGGATGTAAAATTGCCACCTGTACTATTTATTGAATTAATTTCAAAGAGATATATTTATTGAATTAATTTTTCAAAACTACCAGTACTCAAATAGCCACCTGTACTATTTATTGAATTAATTTCAAAGAGATATTTATTGAATTAATTTCAAAACCACCTGTACTATTTATTGAATTAATTTTGAAGAAATATATTATTTTTTAAATTGCAGAAGGGTGACAGTCAACACGCTGGTGCTACTGGAGAAAATGTTGAAAAACCTCCCGAATGCAAGCAACAGTAAAACGCGTGTTTGATGGTTTGGAAATTTCGGTTTCAGAATTTTGGCCTATTTTTATTTTGGATTATTTATTTTTTGTTTTGGTTTTGGACTTCAATTCATCTGTTCAAAATTAAAAATGTCAAGTTTGTTTGTTTTGTTTTGTTTCAATTTGTTGGGCATGTTTCAGAAACTGGTGTACCATTTTTGCTATAATTGTTGGATGTCTTGCATGTATTCGAAGTTAGTGATCCTGGTTCATAATTACTAATTTTTATTACATTTGCGGCCCAAAAGATGACTTCATTGACTAATTGGGCGTATTAAGTAGTCTAAGTGTAGAATTTAACTTAACTGAACTGAATCGAGAAAAAACCGAGAAAATAGTTTTGACAAGGCCAAGGACCAGACCGATGGATAATGTCTTGGACAATATTGGTTGGAGAACTGAGTTTTTTTGACTTTTTGTGTTTTTTTTTCCCTCTAAATTTGGTTTGGATCGAACTGAAAATTAATTTTAGATATAAAAATTAAAGGTTTTGATATTGACAGCTGTAGATAACAATAGATAATGTATACAGAGTACTATTTATCCTCTTTTAATTTCATTAGTCTAGTTGTCTTCTTTTTTTCTAGCAACATTCAAACTCCTCCATCAATCAAAATCAAAGCTGCTCATTCTTATCCATCATTATTGACAGCTCTATTGATTGTCATTATCAAAACTCAAAAATTAAAACCTAAGGATTATTATTATCAAAACCTAAAAATTAAAATCTAGAAATGAATCAAATGATACTTGTTAGATTACACCAAGCAACCCAAGAACTAACCCTGGTTAAATCTTTGGTAAATAAGGCTACTGGAGAAGGTCAGTAGCAAGTTTGCCATTTTAATTACAAATTCGCCCTTGTAGTCTTGTTTAGTGGTAATTAAGTCGATAAAATAAAATAAATCTTTTAATATATTAGATGATAAATACTCATAAATCTGCTTTTTAACCACACAACAAAAATCACCACGTAAGATTTAACTGTAAGATTTATGTACCAAAATGTTCAAAATTAACACTTTTGTGCAAATTAAGTGATCTAAAGTAGAAGAAATAAACTTTGGTGCTCAAAACAAAAATAAAGCGAAAGTTAGTTATACGAAGTATATCTTTGCAGGACTATAGCTGTGAGCGTGAGAGCAAAGCTATATTTCGACAAGAAAAGGGAAAGAGCGAAGAGAAACGATGTCGTATTTGCTACCGCACTTGCACTCAGGTTGGGCTGTCGATCAGGCCATCCTCGCCGAGGAGGAACGTCTCGTCGTCATCCGATTCGGACATGATTGGGACGAAACTTGTATGCAGGTACGCAGAAAAACCCTAGTTTTCAATTTCTTACATCTATTGTTTCGTTCGAGACCTAATTAGTGATTTTCTATCCATTTCTGTATCGATCTTAGCATATCTTCTTCGGTTATTAATCCAGCTTTGATATTACAGTCGAAATTGTGGTATCCTGTTTGAAGGTGTAAGCAATTTAACTGTGTGTTTTGGATATGTGTTTTCAGAGGGATTTTTTGCGGTTTTCATAATCAGAATAAGATTAATTAGAAAAAGGCAACGTAGTTAGGTAATTTTACTTTTATCTAAATCATCAATTTTGTTATTGGCACTTGTTAGGGTTTACTGTTTGGAGTGTTTCTCCTAATCTAATAATTTTGTGACTGTTAATTTTACTTGTTAAGGTCAAAATACGTAATATCGGTTCTGGTTGCGTTGGCTAGAAACAGTATTTTTCCCTAAAACTTGATTTTATACTAAACAATAAAATAGTATTTAGAATAAGGTAACAAAATTTATATAGGCAAACTATTACATGAAATGTTATAGACTTATAGTATTGTACGTGTTCAATTATAAAGTTTTGACCCGTTGCATTTTTTAAACTTTTTATTTCTTCTAAACTTTGCCCGTTTAATCTATAACAGAGAAAATAATATGATTGTTTATACTACCTCCGTATCAAAATAAGTGATACATTTGGGGAAACACGATTTTTGAGGCAAAAGATTAAAAGATATATTAATATAGATTAAAGTGGGTAATTAGTGGAGAATGGGTCCCACTTATGTTGAATAAAATGATATTAATGATGTTTAAAAGTAAAAGTAATGGTAAAAGGGTAATTTAACTTTATTAAAGTAGATATTTAGTGGAGAAAGGGTCCCACTTTTTTGCCAAATAAGGTAAGATTTAGAAGTGTATCACTTATTTTGTTCCACCCCTTTTAGGAAAGTGTATCACTTATTTTGACACGGAGGTAGTATATAATTTTCTAAAATATCACAAATTAATATGTATTTTCTTTTTTTGGTGATTACTAGATGGATGAAGTGCTGTCATCAGTTGCTGACACATTAAAGAACTTTGCAGTTATATACTTGGTTGACATAACAGAAGTACCCGATTTCAATACAATGTATGAACTTTATGATCCATCAACTGTAATGTTTTTCTTCAGGAACAAACACATCATGATTGATCTTGGAACCGGTAACAATAACAAGATTAATTGGGCAATGAAGGATAAACAGGAATTTATTGACATTGTTGAGACCGTGTACCGTGGGGCCCGCAAGGGTCGTGGTTTGGTCATTGCACCTAAAGATTACTCAACCAAATATCGTTACTAAAAATCGGATTTTTTTTTGGTTATTGATGTATGGGTCGAACGGTTGTTTTGTGTTTGTAATGGATAAGGGTAAAACTGGCTTTTATAAGTAGCCATTGTTTGTGGTTTGGTTTGTAAGCTTTTGGAATGTATGATTTGAGACTATGAAATTGTATGGTTTAAGTAAAAAATTTATTGTTTTTCTTTAGTGGGATTATGGTGTTTACATGTG
Organism: Calendula officinalis; assembly: GCA_963853835.1. Classification (NCBI taxonomy): domain Eukaryota; kingdom Viridiplantae; phylum Streptophyta; class Magnoliopsida; order Asterales; family Asteraceae; genus Calendula; species Calendula officinalis. The sequence continues at coordinate 77,670,401 of OY970828.1, forward strand.
TGTTGTAACTAATTCATGTGTTTTGTATTTATGTATGTTTTAAAACTTATAATCTATGCATGAAGTGGGATCCTGTGAGGACTCAAAAAACGGTGAGGACTTGCGAGGACACCTAAAAAAGTTCAAAAATTTCCGAAAAAGATATATATAACTCTCCATGGTTATAGTCATATTAAAAAAAAAATGAAAAAAAAAATTATAATCCATTTTTCTTTTCGGTTCATAACAATAATCCATATTTTTTTTGTGGATTAAAATAATGATCCATATTATTTTTTGGATTATTTTTGAATTTTTTTTTTAATCTTATAGGCTGCGATTTTTATATTTTAAAAAAGAATTTTTTTTGAAAAAAAGGTTGTTTTGGATAATTTTTATAGTTTTTTTTTTAGTCATCGCCGGGAAAAGAGTCCTCACCGGATCCAGACCTATCTATGCATACTAATGTTATACATTTAACCTTTAAATTTCTTTTTTACGGAGTATACTGAAATTACTTGTCTATCGAATTATAATTACACATTGTCGCTAGTTTTCATATTAACTTCAAAATCAAAATAGAATAAAAGTGAATAGTGTTAAATAAACCTAGTAATTTGATAGATAAATGAACCCACATATGATTTTGTCTAGTAATAATACATTAATACGTTTCATTTGTTTAAAGTATGTCACAACTAGATACAACAATTAATTTTTAACAACTGATACAAAACATGGAAACATTCTTGTTAAGGATCAAATGGCAAAGACAAGAAGAAAGAACTCTCAACTAGTGTGGAACCATTTGGTAAGTATCATCATCAATGGCTTTGCACGTTGAAGCTATTTGTACTTCTGACAACAATATGAGGACGCCAACTTTCTCTGTACGTTTTAGATCAAGTGAAAAAGGCAAACATGCTAGAAGACAGTATTTATGCGCTCAATTAAAGGATTCTGGAAGCATCCTACGAGTGTAATGTGTTGACACGTGGTTCAATAAGATGAATATGAAATGAAAACTTATAAATCAATATTTGACACTTTAATCGTTCACTAACCACAAACAACGGTCAAGAGTAAATTTGGCATAGGTTTTACAAATATATAAACTTGTAGCTAATGTAATGCATTAACTCCAAAAAAATAATTAATCCCTTTAACTTTAATCAACCCTAAAAAATCCAAAAAAAAAAAAAAAACATACACCTTGAGGCTTGAAAAACGTACATCTTCGTATACAATCAAAATGCTTATAATTTAAGAGCTAGTTATAAATAGTTTTTAATGTTATACTTCCCTGATTCAAAATAAGTACTACATTTTGGATTTCACGGTTTTTGAGGCAAAAGATTATAATGGTGGTTAAATTAGATTAATTAAATGGTTAGTGGATAATGAGTCCCACACCTTTTGAATAAAGTGAGGTTAATGATGTTTAAAAGTAAAAAGTAAAGGTAAATGAGTCATTTCACTTTGTTAAAGTAGATAGTTAGTGGGTGTGAATCATACTATTTTTTTGCTAAATAAGGTAATTTTAATTATTTTGAATCAGAAGAAATATAAACAACTTTCTCTCTCGGTCACTAGCCCAAATAATAAACATGTCTTTTTTGTCATAGGGGTGAAATTCCTACTTTAACTTTTAATACATGCTTTAAATACTTGTATAATTAGCTGTAAAATCTGTACTATAACAATTAAAACTTGTGTTACCATTATGGATTCTCTTTTGTATCCCTTTGTTCTCTTCTATCAAACAATAGTACGATACAAACCCTAGCTCAGAATTGCAGGATTTCGATTATCAAACAATTAAAATTGAATCATGGATCAGTTTGGGGGTGGAAATTGGAACATGATTCCACCAATACCAACCCACAGCAATCCAACAACACCAAATCAGGATCAATTATATCTCCAGCAACAGCAACAATTTCAACAACAACAGCAATTTCATCAACAACAGCAACAATTTCAATTGCAGCAACAACAACAGCAACAGCGCTTTCAGATTCCTCAACAGCAGCAACAACAACCACCACAGCCATCACAATCACTCGCTTCACACTTTCATCTCCAAAACGTAAGAAACCCTAACCCTAAGTTCATATCGCTCATTATTTACCGACTTATTATGATTAATTGACTATATTCTCATAGCTAGTGGAGAATTTAGCTGATGCGATTGAAACTGGAACTCGAGATCAGCATTTTGATACTCTGGTCAGTGATTTTAAAATCTTCATTTTGATCCAATTTGTTTTTAGAATATGGATCAAGAAAGAAGCATCCTTATTTGAAGAAGTTGAAGAAGCAATATATTTTCGTAAAAATATACATATGTATACATATACATGCATATATGTATATATACATATATATTCATACAATAGATATACATATGTTCATATTTATACCGTATATATGTATATATATACACATATACATACGGTATGCATGTGCATTTTCGTAAATGAAAATGCAAGTTCCAACTGAAAATACAATTTACGTAAAATGCATGTGTATATATATGTGTATATAGACATATATATCGGGCATGAATATGCACATATGTATATCTATGGTATGAATATATATGTATATATACATATATGTATGTATGTATATGTATACAAATATGTATATTTTACGAAAATGTATTGCTTCTTCAACTTCTTCAAATAAGGACCCTTTTCTATTGATCTATACCCTTGTTTTTATGCATAACATTATTGTACTTAAGTTGATTATCAATCAGTTTCTGAAATTCAGTTTAATCTGTTGGTCGATTCTGTTCTGTTTTTGTTTTCTCATAATTCAATAATTCATATTAAATTTTGATTCTTTTGAAGGTTAGTGAATTAAGCAGCCAATTTGACAAATGCAAGCAGCTCTTGAACACTATATCAGGATCTATTGCCACAAAAGCTGCTGTATGTTTATCTCTCAAACATAGCTTTTCGATGTATAATTTTTTGGCCAAAATGCATTTAAGTACCCTAAACTTATCTGACTGAGTCTTCTACTACCCTGAATTACCCATGAATTATTAAAGGTGTTGCATGGTACCTTGAACTTGACAAAATGGTCGATTTGGTACCCCGACTCACTAATTTGGTCTTGTTTTCTTACATGATTTGCTTATAATATCAATATATTGAGATAAACGTATATCTTTTAGTCCGTCAAAAGCTCCAATGAAAGCAAGTCAGTTAAGAAAGCGCGACAAAATTAGTGAGTTAGGGTACTAAATCGACCATTTTGTCAAGTTCAGGGTGCCATGTTGCATCTTTAATAGTTCAGGGTAGTAGAAGAGCTAACCAGACCAGTTCAGGATAATAAAATGCATTTTGGCCTATTTTTGTTTTTCTTTCTATATATTCTGAATCAGATTCTATAAAAACAATTAGGTACGTATTATCAATAATATAGCTGTGAAAAAAGTTTTTCTAGGCGTGCGATAGTTCCTTACAAAGATCTGTTATTTTTTGCAACTTCAACCAAAAATTCAAAAATCAAAATCATGCCTATAATAATAAATTTGTATACCTAAATTATGGATTTTGTTTGTGCTGTCCTAGATTTATAGAGATAAATTATGGCCATAAATTATTAATTTGTGTTTTTTCGGATTGTTTATAGACGGTTGAGGGACAAAAACAAAAAGTTGCAGAAGCTGAACAAATGCTAAATCAAAGAAGGTATGTAATTTGCTTATATTCGATTATAGATAGATTGATTATGTCAATATGTCCTAATGATGGATATCTATTTTTTTTTTTTACAATTATAGGGACCTGATTGCAAAATATAGAAATTCTGTTGAAGAACTTACAAAGCCTGATATATAAGATCCTTAAACTGTACTATTAATGTATGTTGGATTATTAGGGCTTGTTTGTTTTGTTACAAATGGATGAATTAATGTTGTTATTTATTTTACATGTTAAATGAATAGTTTTAATAATAATATTTAATTTTTTTGAAGGCTTCATTATTGTAAAAAATCTAATTATGTAGTTAACTACTACAAATTTAGATCACGTTTCAGTTTAAGATTTGTGTAACTTTTGTCAATCCACATCAAGTGATGTTCAGTCTAAAATAAGTGTAATTTTTTTTTTTTTTTGAATTTCCATTTAACAGAAAATGTTCAGACAATTAAAGCGAGTAAAAAATAAGCATTGTATACACTCGAAGATGTATGAATGGTTTGCTATACCTTAATTCTGCGTAGAAATTAACGTCAACGAATTTGTCTCTACATTTTGAAGTGCAGAGATTTTCTTTATACATTCTAATCGTCGTAACTTTTAATATATATCTTTACACTTATACATGTACTCATTTTATAGACCCTATTATTGTGTATATCTAGTAGGCTTTACTTTACATGATACCGCGAGAGAAATTTTCATATGATACACGAAATACTATTTACTGAAAATATTATCGATTGAAAAATATTGAAGATATAATTCTTGATTGTCAGTAGCAAAATGCATATTCTCACAAAGTGTATCTACTATGAATATTTAGAGGATAATATTTTACAACTAAAAAAAAGAAAAGTCAACAAACAAAAAAGACTAATAAAAAAGTCAACAAAGATGACAGAAAAAAAGAAAGAAAAAAGAAAATCTGACAATATTTATCATGTCACATCAAATTGTAAATGTGAGTATGTGACAATAGTATACATAATTATATATTGTGTTAAAAAGGTTACACGCCGTTTAATATGCATAGAAAAAGAAAGTGTGAATTGTAGTAAGAATTTTTGTTGATTTCTACTAAATATTTTTATTTTATATTGTTAATAAAATAATTTACATGTGAAATCTAATAATTATCTTTCTAATTTTATTATTTAATTGAAAATTTGTATTAATCAAATATATTAATAGAAAGCAATACAATTTATCGTTGTAATTGTACGTGAACTTAATTATGGAGTATCAAACTACAAGGTACCTTGACGGGTCAGGCATGCAAGTTTGACAATAACCTTTTCTATAAGTTTCGTATGGGACAGCATAAACTTTAAATTGCAAATTTCAAAATTATAAACAAATCATAAGGTTTGTTAAATTAGTTTACCCTTTCGCTAATAATTTCATAATAAATCACTTGATAAATCACAATCATAATGCTCGAGAGAATGTGCATAGCGGCCAATAACACATATCGCGAAAATTAGTGATATCTACAAGTCTACAACATAAAACTAATCCACACACTAGAACGTATGTATTGTTATACTTGTACAGTTTATTTTAAAACTTGTATATTGTGATTAATGGAATAATTTTGTGATATAAAAATCACATCCCTTTAGATTATAGAAAGCGGATAAGTTGAATATTTTAATAATCCAAGTTACTTAAGACCGTTTGCATGGATTCCTATGAATAAAAAACAATCACATATGTTTGAAAATAACATAGACAAAATAAAACCTATAAACAAAAATCAAAGTTTATGATATATTTCATGACTTACATAGGTTACTTCATCATAGAGGAAACTAAACTTTACACCGGCAAAGAGGGCAGGAATTGTGAAGGGATAACCATTTTGTAATACAATTAAAATGGTAGACATGGCCACAAGGAGCTTGCTTACCATTTCTATATGATGAATGAAAACCTTCCATGCACACCGTACAAACACCCGATGCATCCGAAATGGTTGGCATGGCGGCCACGTGGTTCTTAGCTTCCTCCGGTGATGTTTTAGGGACTCTTGTGGTAACATTTGTGGTGGTGGTAGTTATGATGTGGTGGTGATCTTCCATGGTCAAAGATAGGTCAAGATCAAAGGAAGCATTCATGTTTGAGATTAGATCTAGAGATCTAGGTATTAAGAGGCTAATCTACTATATGTACATCTTGGGTTATCAAGTCAATGACTAAATAAACAACTAACTACTTAAATTAATCATATAGACTTTTTTGGATCAAAACTGTTCGAATTATCGGGTCTTATGTAGGGCTAGCAAAATCAAACATGACATGTCAACCCGACCCATCTAGAACCCGAAATTAACGGGTTGGGTCATAACTTTCAACCCGTGGGTCGTAAACGGGTCAAGCCGTTTACAACCTGTCATAAAACCAGTTGGGTTGGGTTCAAAGTTCCAACCCATTTATGACCCGTCAAGCCGTTTAAATATTATATATATCTTAAACGCATAATATAATACAATATATTACTATTTATTTATTTATTTTAAATACATAATATAATATATATTACTTAAAATCTGGCATACACATAATATGAGTCATGAACCCAAGGCTTCTAGCCTAGTGGTATAAGGTGTTGCCCATGACCCATAGGTCATGGGTTCAAGTCCCGTCGTGGACTTTGGTGGTGGGATTTATTCCCCATAAGTGGAAGGTTTGAGGGAAGACATACTGCCCCTTGTGGATGTCACTGTCTATGCTCGAACCACTAACTTACTAACTTGCCGTTCCAAAAAAACATAATATGAGTCAAGTATTTATCTTCTTGGAAGATGAACAGCCTAAATAGCCTAAATCTCTTATAAGATATTTATGTTATACTACTATTTTAATATTTAAAAGTAACAATAGACTTAAAAAAAATTTTGTTTCTATTTTGCAACTAATCAACTTATTTTGGTATTTTAGTCTTAATTATGTGTATTTTTCTTATTTTCTTATAAATTGATGTTTATTGGGTCAACCCGTTTATAACCCAATCCGTTTAATAAATAGGTTGGGTTGAAGATCTCAACCCGTTTAGATAAAAAGGTTGGGTTGGGTTGGGATTTTCAACCTGCGAACCCAAACGGGTCAACCCGTTTATGACCCGACCCGCATTATTGCCACCCCTAGTCTTATGTGTGTGCTATACTTCGAGAAATTATTGGGCTTTGTGTGGGCCAGTTTTTGTTATAGTCTTAATTCTTTGACCCGCCAATTATATACTAATATTTCACAACTAGTGAACACGTTTTATTTTTATTTTTTTTGTCTTTTAATGAACTTTTACATACTCTAATATATCCACAAAGCTAAAATATTGCAATGTCTATATGCTAGTGAAACTAATAAGCACTCCGCTTTTTATATTGGAGGCCATGAGTTTGATTATTGCTCTTGTAGTCTTTTAAAATCATTTTTTTCTTCTTTTTAAGTCTTTTGTTATTTCTTTAACCAAATATTTGAAGTCACTTTACTTTATTTTCAATTCTTTAATTTACTTATAATCAAAGTTATAATATATTTTTATAAACTCTATGTGTTATACTTTGACGAGGGTAAATAACATAAATAAAATCATAAATTTTCTCGTTTAAAAATACAAACTGTGTGAATCAAAGTTAATCAATCTAAAAGGAAAGGTTTCATGAAAATATAAAAATAAACTTATTAATATCGCGCTGCAACGTATCAAATATTAATTTACTTCCATGGAAATAATATTTTCAACTTTGACATGGAGTATCATAAATCAATATCAGAATCCATAATTTTAAAAGATTGAAAAACACAAATGATGATTCATGGATTAAATGTTTCTAATTATATTTTAACTATGGATTATATTTATTAATATTAATCTACTCCTACCACGAGGCCAAATTCCTTTATGGTAACTATGGATTATATAAGTATATCCTAAAAACGCTATTTGATAAAAATAATTACAAGAAAAACCTTATTCTCCCTCAACTTGAATAGCTTTATAATCTGTGAGGGTACCAAAAGCAGTATTCTTCACTCCATAATCTTCTTCATTGTAGTAGCACAAACTTTCTTCTTTAATTAAACTTTTATTATTTTCTTCACTAAATAAAGTCTCCTCACTGGAATTAAAAATAATAATTAAAAAAAAACAATATCAGACATTAATCATATCATAACAATACATTTATGGTTGATGACATAGGATTAGTGATAAATTTGTCATCTATATATACTAAGATTACTCTCAAACATTTTCAGTGTTAGACACTTTAATTTCTGTTAATCAGCATTATGTTAACTGGCACTCGAACAGACATCAAATTGGCACACCCATAACAAAAAATACACATTTACTTCGTTTTTTTTGGACCCTACCAATTATTTATTTTATATAAAACATACAAATAAATTAGGTCCAAAAATTTTCTTTACCGAATATTACTTACGGTAACCACTTGTACATGTCTAATGGACAAATTTTTGTACCATGTTTAAAAACTCCAAAAGAAATCTTAATTTTTTTTAAAAGAACATTTTTGAGAATATATTATATATGTTACTCCCTCCGTCCCATAAAAAAGTTTACATTTCATTTAGGCACAATCTTTTAGGAGATAGTTAGTAGTGAGGTCCTTTGTAATACTTTTGATTAAAATATAATGTTAGATTGGAGAGAGAAAGTGTTTTATTGGTGGAATGATTGATAATACTTCCTCCGTATCAAAATAAGTGACACACTTTCCATTTTGAGGTGTATCAAAATAAGTGACACACTTTGAAAACTTTCCATATTTGGTAAAAATAGTGGGACCCATACCCACTAACTATCCACTTTAATAAAGTGAAATTACCCTTATACCCTTACTTTTACTTTTAAAACTCATTAATATCACTTTATTCAAGAAAAGTGGAACCCATTCTCCACTAACTATGTACTTTAATCTATTTTAACCTCTACTTTAATCTTTTGCCTCAAAAAATGTGTAAGCCAATTTGTGTCACTTATTTTGATACGGAGGAAGTAATATTATTTTATTATGTGGGCTTCCCAAATTTGAGAAATGTAAACTTTTTTATAAGATAAAATTTTAAGGAAAAATGTAAATTTTTTGTCGGACAGAGGGAGTAATATTTACATTGTTTTGTAATTTAAATATAATTATAGTTCTATGTATGACGACAATACATAAATTTAACATTTTGAACAAATTCCTTTTAAAAATATATTTAACATGATTTACAATATAACTATAGTTTTTACTTTTTATTAACGTCATACATGATCAATTGTCAAATTATCATTTCAATTATGAATAATTTAATATACTGGAGAGAATGTGAGAATTGTTTATTGATAATTAAATACTTAAATAATGATAATTAACTATTAATAGATGGTTTTATCCAAACCTTGGTTCATTTATCTCTTTGATTTCCGTTTTATCTCCCTGTGTAATATCATTAATCAAAAGCAATTTGAAATCATCGCATACAGAAGCATGCAACGTTTGATTCGCCGGCGGTGAATTATGCACGGCGGTCCACGATTGTTCAGGCGCCACCGCGTTATTAATTTCCAAAATTCCATCCTGTAATTTGTTCGAAACAAATTGCTCTTGATCCTGTTGATCATGTGGTTCTAAACTCACATTTTGCAAGTGATCAAGTTCATGATTTTGACGATGACCGAAGGAATCATCGAAATTCGATTCTTCTGGATTGTTCACAAGATGAATATCGTAATCAATCTCATCAATAATGATCTGATCATGATTAAAACTCTGATTATTTTGCGTTTCGTTTTGCACAGCAAGTGTTCGACATAATGCCAGCTGCTGTAAAACGAGTTCTAGCTCATTACGCGAGGTTTCAATTTGCCGATGGAGCTCCCGAATGATCCGGAAGCAGCCGCCGACGGGATCCTGAGCACGAACGTCCGATTGATATATAATTGTACGCATCGCTTCATCTTTTTGTTGTCGATCGAGATTACGAATGATTTTCGTGATGTTACTGACACCGAATAACTTATGAGCGTTTTGGAATTGACGTTGGCGGTCGTGAGGGAAATACGGCGCGAGAATGCAGTCCGGCGCACACTTCCGGCGTTGATAACGGCAGGCGGCACATGCTTGGATGGTGGAATTACAACGGGCGGTGGTCGGCAGTGGTGGTAAATGGCGGTTTTTATGGTGGTGAATAATTTTATTGTTAGGGTTATGGTTGGTCATGATTTCAACAGGAATTGAAATTAAAAATTGGGGAAAAATTGGGGTGCGTCTCCGGCGGGGTTGGGGGGTGGGAATGGTGGTGTTTAATTTGTAAAAGCGAAGAAAACGAGGGGTGGAGAAATGGGAGGTGGTTAGTTGGTGGCGGTTTTGGTTGTTATGTGAGTGTGAGAGTGAGGTAGTACATGAGGGTAAACTATGTGCCACGTGGCTTTATTTTATTTCTTTTTATGGAAAGTAAAAGTATACGTGTGTGGTTAAAATGAATATTTCACCGGAATCTGTTACAATGTATTTCGGGTCAAGTTAGTTCGGGTCGGGATGATTTGTAATACTTGTGTGTTTTTCTATTTATTTTGAGAAAATGATATTTAGTCATACCATTTAGACATGTGTATTCCACTAATTCTCTCTTCTAATATTATTATTTGATTTTGACACGTGTCTTTATCTAATGAGTAGGTTTATGAGTAGGTATAAGTGGTAGACCTAAATACCATTACTCATTTATTTATGTAAATAGTAATATTGAGTAAATTGTACAAGATGTATATGTTAAAACTTAAAATTTAGGCCAATTGTTAGCGTATATGTGTATGTAATACCATGTTTTTGTCATGTGGATTTTAAGATTATCCAATAATGGTAATTTTTAGCCCTAATATATGGGCGTTAACACCGGCTGCTGTATACATAGGGAGCATATACGTAATACGTTATCGGTTTCATAACCGGTTTGATTTTGGATGCCCTTCATCATATTTTTAGGAGCTGATTCGTACAGAGCAACTTTTATTCATACAGAACAATTTCATCTCAAATGATAATCGTGTCCTTCCTTTCCTTTTATCATATTTTGCATTCCACCCTTCTCATTAAGGGCATCATTGTCATTTGATATAAAATTATTCTACATGGATAAAAGTTGCTATGTAAAATCAACTCTCATTCAGTTTGGGTGAAACCACTTGAGCGGTTTTAATTTGATTTGGGCAGTAGAGTGTGTATCCTGTTGAAACCACTTTGGACCGGACCCAAACTGGTTTGGCGTCGAAATTTGGTTTTTAAACCGGTTCAGGTGCTAGACACCGGATCCGGATAGTGTTTTCAAAAAATTTGGATATCCGTCATCCGAAAAATTATAGGAAATGTAAAAAATATCCAGAAAATATCTGAAAACGAGTTTTTTCCGGATTCCAGATATCTGATGAATTAAGGAACCAACTTTTTGTTTTAAGTGAGAGAACATGATCTATCATGTTCATCTCTAAATGAGAGGATCTCAATAATGCATTGTATTCTTATTCCATTGAAGATCGATATATTGTCTTTTGGTTACAAGAAGTCCATGAAACCAAATAGCACCAAGAAATATGCCAAAGCACATGTGGTCTGTGGTTGGATAAGTTGTCCAATTTGCATTAATAAAGGCCTCTATAGTCCATACTAACTAGAGGTCGATCAGAAGACAAAGCAGAATCTATAAAAGCAAACCTTTAACATTTATATTTCATTTACATTGATTATATCCTAGATATATGAATCATCATTACAAAGTTCTCATCAAGAAGAAATCAACTCAGTGGTAATTTATTTAAAATAACCATACAAGTCTAAAACTAGTGGGGTACAAAATTTTATAAAAAAGCCACTTTTCAAAGTAATTCATTTTTTTTTTTTATTAACAGTAGGGTGAAATCTTGTAATTTAAACAATCGTTGGTCGGAAGGGTGTTCTAGTCCCATGTTGTGTTTTTAATTAACTATATTTCCTTTTAATTAATTGTAATTTTCTAGTTTCTTGCTAGTTTTAATGATGTCGTTTAAAAAAAACTAATTTTTATATATTAAATTATTTTACACATTTATATATCCATATTAACATGTTAGTCTACTCAGTTGACAAAACCATCCATCCATTAAATGATTGATTGACCATAAGCGTGCACATGAGATGTCATTGTATGATTGTTTGTTAGGATCACATGGACGCAGAAGGTGTAATCTTTATTTTTAATTTTTCTTATTATCTGAGAGGTTAACAATCATTAAAGGTGTATATTTTTTTTCTTCAAAAATGTATTAAATACAATTAAACAAGCGTTAGTTTTTTTTTTAACGACTAACATACATTTTTCTGGTTCGATTTTTAGAACTTGAACATGCCTAAGTTGATATATTTAAGTCTAAAAAGAAAATCGATAATAAATAAATAAATAATGACATAATACAACGAATACAAACAATATTGGTGCTAAAATGTTAAGCAAGAGGCCTGTTTCTCCACCGTTTATGGCCGCCGGCCTATTTCTCCACCGTTTCATCTTTTAATAAATTATTTTTTAATTTAAATTAAGACACGACAACTAACAAATGACAAGATTAGTACTTATTTAGTTATCTGAGATACTTTTTCCAGCTAAATTATAACTTTCCTATTTTTGCTGCCATTGTTGACAAAAAGAATAAATATTTAAAGCAAGTATAATAATTTAATCAAAATTAAAATAAAATACTAAAATATTTTCTTTTATGCCTATTTGATTTGAAGCTAAAACTCGTTTTTCTGTAAACAGCAAGATTTCAAAAATTAACATATACTTTTGTTGATTTTTAAATCTAAATTGTAATTTAATTGCAAATAAATTTCTGCTATTATATACTATTAGAGACGTAAACAAGAATAACATGATTCTATCTGAGCTACTTCGCAGTGTTTATGCATACAAAATAATTTCAAAGGCAATTATACCCTTTAATTAAAGGTGTAAAATGCAAAGTTCACTAAAGAAAATGAATGTCATAATTACTTTTTGGCATTAAATTGCTTGCTAATTCTATTGTTCACATTTTCCAGAAATAAAAAAGATATTAAACCCAAATTGTATTCAAGTAAAAATACAATACGAAGTATTAAATACACATGATTCAATCACTAAACAGTACTATATATTTATTATCCCAAATTAAAATAAGAAAAAAAAAATAGTTGTAACAAAAAAATGAAAAATAGTTCATAAAAATCAAATCAAATTCAGATAATCAGACCTTTTTCTTCAATTCAAATTGTCCATTTCCAGATCTTGATCCGAAGATCCACCTTACATTTCACATTAGAAGTGGTTGCCGTCGTTGCTGTTTTACCGGTAGGTGCCACCACCTTAATTCCGGTACAGACGACCTTGATTGGTACCTTTTTAGTCTTTAATCCACCGACCTTCACCTTCACTTTAGTATCAAGCTGAATCGTTAATGGCAGACTCCTTTTGTTCTTCAGATCCGATTTCAGGCCGCTATTATCATCCACAGTTTGTCCAGTAGTCGACACAATCGTCCTCAATTTCGTGGTGTTCTTCTTCGGCATCACGAACGCCGGAATAGATCCATCACCGACGTTTACTCCTTTCGAATTGATTTTAACAGAAACCGAATCGTAGAAGAACTCGATCTTCTTGTTAGGGTTACGGGCCGTGACGGTGAAATTGAATTTCGTAGTGAGTTGATTCGATGAAGTTAGGTTAAATTGAGAAACCTGAAGCGATGAAACAGCGAACGACGGACGGTGCGGACGGTAGAGGACGTAAAAAACGCCGCCGGCGATGGCGGCGATGATGATTAGGAGAATGATGGTGAACGTGATCCATAGACAGCATGAGCAGCAGCAGCTACGGCGGTTACGGCGAGGAAGAGGACGGTACACTGGACGAGTTGAATTGTAGAGCTGAGCTTTGTTCGCCGGAAATGGCGGATTACCGTTTCCGGCGGTAGTAGTGGTTTGTTTTGGATGGATTTTTTCAGACATTGGATGAAATTGGGGTTATGGATTGATTGTGCGACGAAATTAGTTGAGAGGTACGTGGATCGATGTTGTTGTTGATGATAATGGCGTATAGAGAAACAGAAATTGAAAGAGACAGAGGTTTTGATTGAAACCCTGTAACCAACTGAAGAGATGGGGAAGAAGGTGAAATACTGCGAATTTGAAAAAGTCGTCGACACGTTTTCCTTTTTGTTTGTTTTCTACTCCAATTAATAAATTCACTCGTATGACGACTTCATATATAGATGTTTAAAAGTATACTAGCAGGTTATCCGCGCAATGCGGCGGCGGGTAATATGTGATTAAATTTGACGGCAATCAAGTAGTGGGTGGTGACGACGGTAGTGATAGTTGCTGCTAGTTTTGTGGTCGTGCGAATGGTAGGTGATGTTAATCTTAATTTTGTAAAGATTAATAAAGATATCTCATAAGTTTCCTTAAATCCGGAATTGACGTTTTTTTAAATATGGACCGTTTTAGCTATGTTGAATATCTCATAAGTTTCATTAAATCCGAAATTGACGTTTTTTAAAATATGAGTCTTTTAGTTATGTTGATGTTAAAAGTTATATATATTAGTTGTTGGGATAAAGCAAAATATCAAGTAGATCAATTGGTTAACAAACAGTCCGTACTTACAAAATGTCTTGGGTTCGAATCCTGTAATCAATATTTTCTTTTATGGTGTTTAAGATGTTACTCAAAATAGAAATAAGATTAAGTTTAAGGACTTCTATACTTAATAGTCATAAACTCTTTAATAAGGAGTAAGACTATAATACATTAATACCATAAACTTGATAAAATTGTTGATCTAATATCTTAACTCATTAATTTGATCGCATTTTTTTATTTAATTTGTTTTTTGTTGGAGCTTTTGATGGAATAAAATATACACGTTCATTCGAATATATAGATATTAGAAGCAAATCACGTGAGATCACAAGACAAAACTAGTGAATCATGGTACTAAGTCGACCATATTGACAAATTCAGGGCAACATGTTGCATATTTAATAATTCAGTGTAGTAGACATAGTCAGTTCATTTTAAGGTATCAAAATGTTGTCTAACTTATTCAGTTATATCTAATGACATATGATAAATGTATATTGACCTATATACATAATCAGTCAAGTTTAAGGTATTAAATATATATTTAAATAAAAATAATAACTGAAATAGTATTGTTGCATAATATTTGTGCTTACTTATTTGTATACTTAATCGATCAACATAAATAAATTTCAAAATCAAAAGATGATACAAGGAAAAAGAATTAAAAGATTACACATATTATCTCGTATTGAATAATCACAGCAAATATAAATAATAGACATCAATATCATTTATAAAAAAAATAAAAAAAAGAGTTTATTAAATCTTCTTATTTACATATAAAAACTCATATACATATGTCACATACACAAATGTAGACTCATTGATACGCATTGTTCATTAGTACGACTAGTAATTATTAATTTTTACCTTTATTTTCTGGTAGTCTGGTTCGTTCTGTTATGCTACCTGATTAACTTTAGGACGACTACTCGCTATGTGGGTATTTCGAAGTCATTGTAGATTAACCTTCATGACCACAAGTGATAGATTTTTATTGCTCATAAAATTAAACATGATACCAAGAATTTCACTTTTTTTATACTACCAAACCTAATAAAACACAAGGATGGTTTATTTTCATGAGAAGTTATATTTGTTCTTACTTTTGAGTCTTATTCATAGTCGTACTAAATTCTAAACTTGACATATGTAATCCACTAATTCTTTTTTCTTACATTATCTTTTGATTTTTTGTCACGTGTCTTAATTTAGTGATAAGAAGATGAATGGGACTAAATAGTAAGAAATAATATCACTTTCTCTATTTTTGTTTCTACCTTTATCACATTGATGTTCTCATATTATAATATAAACGTGTTGGATGAAAATTTATTTGTACCGACAAAATACAAAACAGAAAGTAGAATTTAGGTTGGAAATAGATAATTAATACCTAAAACCCCATTAGTAGCTTGATTAGGGGTATAAATAGGCCTGTAAACGAACCGAACGTTCAACGAACCGTTCGCGAATCGTTCGGCGGGAGTTCGTTTATGTTCGTTCGTTAAGCTAAACAAACGAACACAAACAAGATTTTGTGTTCGTTTAGTTAAACAAACGAACACGAACAAATGCCCGTTCGTTCGTTTACGTTCGTGAACATCCGTTCGTGTTCGTTTGTTTACGTTCGTTTGTGTTTATCTATGTTCGTTTGTGCTTGTTTATGTTCGTTTGTGTATGTTTGTGTTTGTTTATGTTCGTTTGTTTATGTTTGTGTTTGTTTATGTTTGTTTGTGTACGTTTGTGTTCATTTGTGTTTGTTTTGTGTACGTTTATGTTTGTTTATGTACGTTTGTGTTCGTTTATGTTTGTTACCCTCGTTCACGAACCTTTCGTGAACACTAAATTTTCTTAACAAACGAACACGAACACAAAATTCCGTTCGATAAGTGTTCGTGAACCGTTCGTGAACACATTTTTTCCTTAACAAACGAACACGAACAAGACTCGTTCGTGTTCGTTCGGTTCGTTTACATGCCTATGTATAAAGTTAGACTTTGGTGAATAGGACCATGAGAATCCTACAAGAGTGTATTATTGTGAGTTTGTGACATTATACCCACCTCAAGCATATGGTGGGATCGCACTAACTTATACTCTTCCTATTAAATGTCACGTCATGTGTATTTAAGTTGGAAAAACTATAATATACAAAAGTTTTGATCATAATAAATACAAAAAACCATTTTGGCTTAATATCACACTTCCATGTCTCGGTCTGATCTATTAGTAGAACTCCGGTTTTAAAACATTGATAAAAACAACATTGATAAAAACAACATTTTATATGTTGAATCGAAATCAAGCTATTCTTGAGTTATATTTTTATACGTATTCTTACTTTGCTAAACTGAAATGCGCTAGAAATACAGTTGCAAAACTGACAACCGCTAAAAATATCATTGCAAAACTAAAATTAATGAATTCGTCGCTATTTTGACAGTTGCTAATCTATTGTTAAAAATACTGCCCCTAAACACTGTCGTGAATCTGTTGATTAACTAATCGTCGCTAAACTGATCATCATTTATTAGTAGCTAAAAAACCGTCATTAATTCATGGATAAAAAAACGTCGCAAAACTGATCGTCGCTAATAACTTGGATTTTCAACATGAAGCTAATAACTTATATTTGTGTCTTTCGACAAATTCCAAACATATGTCAAAATCAGCTTAATAAAATATCAAAATTACACCAAACTCCAAAAACATAAGAAATACAAGAAAATGCTTAAAATTAAACAAATACGAAAAAAGGTAATAATCAAACATTTTACTTTTTTCATTTTTATGTTACCTAAATTTTTCTACATATTTAGTGCTTGATGATTATATTTTCTGACAAACTTACATATTCGTACAAACAGGAATAATCTCGTACATCTTCAATATCGTAACTCTTTTACAACCACTTCATAAACCGGCCGATCTTCCTAATCTTTCTTTTAAAATCTTCACTCCCATGTACCTGCATCACACCATATAATCAACCAAACAAATTGTATGTAGTGTGATAAAAACTATCTTAGTGTAGAAAAGTTACAAAATGACATTGATGGACACCGGTGTCTCTTAATAACAACACTGGTGTTCATTAATGTCAACTTTTAATTAAAATTAACGTTACCTTCCCAACATCATAACGGTGGCTTGGGGATTAGTGCCCGGGGATTCATGAAAAGTGGACCCATCGATGACCCGCAATCTATGGACCCCAATAACCGCATAATCCCTGGTCACTACCTGGCCCACATGACACCCACCATGATAGTGCCAGATGGAGACCACGGTATCTTTACAAAATTGTTTTAGCGACTTTGTGTCATTCGTGTGTCGCGGTATCATATTAATGTTTGCAGTGACACTCATGTTGAGCAATTTATCGACGGTTTGTTTGTCGCATTGGGTGAAATTAAGAAAAGGTTTCGATCTCACGATTTTTTCCACAATTCGGATCCCTTGCACGCATTTGCGAAGGTCTCTTGGGTGACTAAAGTAGTTAAATGTGATGGTCGGATTTTCGTCGGCGTTTGTGTTTTTTAAGGTTAATTGTCCTTTTGATTTCGGGAAGGCAACTTTTTCTAAGATGAAACCTCCGTGAAATGCTTCGTGTGGGAGATCTTTTTTGTTTCGTTTGAAAGCTTCGATGGCTTCTTGTGTTCGTTCTTTTGGAGGTATCGTTGAAAGTTGACCAATCTGTTGAATCAAAACCAATATTATTACGATAGTTTAAATTAGGCATGTGCAAAGTAGACCGAGAACTGTCCAGAACCACCAAACCAAATCGGATCGAACCAAATTGGACCGAATCAAGCTATAACGGTTCGGTTCTTGGTTCGGTTGAGATGCTCGGTTCGGTCCAAAACCGAGAAAAACCGAAAAACGTCAAAGAAACTTTCTCGGTTCTCAGTCCAGTTCGTTCCGAGCGTCATCGTTTCGGTCCGGCTGAAACCATTTTATCGGCTCGGTTCGGTTCTTGGACAATGCATTGCCTAGTTTAAATGATGAGTTGTCTAGTATACTAACCTCAGCAGAGACGATTCCATGGTGGCAATGAATACTATCAGGAGACTGACTAAACCCGCTACTTGCTTCAATATAAACTCCCATTTTTGTAATCCCGACAGTTTCGATTAGCGACTGTTTAACAGCCCTATTAAATGGGACAAAAATTGAGTTCAACGGGTTATCCGCCATGTGTTTCCCAACAAACTTGTTATCGTGCACTACCGAAATATTCAATTTCTCTAGATCAGCTTTTGGCCCGATTCCACTAAGCAAGAGTAGTTGCGGGCTACCTATCGCCCCACATGTTATTATGATCTCACTCTTTCGTTTTCTCTTGATAAAAACCTCGTGGTTTAGCCCGTTTTCGTCTTTGAAAAGCACCCCGACTGCCCTCGGTTTTTTCCCTATATTTGACAAGTTTTAGTAACAAATGAACCATTTTTTTGTACAAAGATTTTAAAAGTTGTTACATACCGGTTGTGTCAAAAATGATCTTTTGAACTCTAGCATGAATCAAAACATCGAGGTTTTCCACGTTGGCGGAAGCTAGTAACTCCGCCGCTGTATGCCGCCGCCCGTATTTATCAAAAATCGTCCCGCCGACTTTCGTCCCGTATAAATGGTCATATGTGAACCCATTATTTGGTGCAATTCCAACTTCCAAAAGGCCGTCTCGAACCGCTCTTTGCCATGGTTCGAAAACGGGCTCGTGAACAATTTGTTTTTCGACCCATGGATATGATTCATTTACCAATTTTGCATCCCATCCTGCCCTATTAACATAACTACAAGAAACAAAAAATTTAGTTTTAAATTTAATATTAAACCTAAGGAACACTAAAATGAAATAAGTAACCCCGAACAAACAACCAATCGAAATATACGATTAGTGGTACTATAAGGTTTATTGTTCAATGGTGAATGTAGGAATGCATAGTGTTTTTTTATTCCACTTTAATCTAATTTGAATAAAAATTTGAACATCTTTTAACTCTTAAAATTGACAGATCTAAAAGAAAGTCTAAATCATCCATACATTTGTATTATTTATATTTTAATCATCCAAATGCTACCAAATAACTTAAGGAAACGGGCCACACCAATATTTCTTAAGGAATCTGAACTGATTCGATACTAAGAACTTATGAGACCTTATTAATTTAAGAAGTGTACGATGTTATATCGAAACAAGAAAAAACATAGTACAAAACTATTAATGGTCCATTTATCCCATAAATCACTATCAAAATTGATTAGATAATAATATTCAATACCAAAAATAGAAAAAAAGAACAAACAAACGTGATGGTTGGTGACCCAATTACTACTTCCTTGTAGGCCCAAAACGATAAAAATCTACTTGCTTAACAATTTGACAACTAAGCAACAAACCCAGTAGACTATTTGTAATGGTGACTAACCACACTAGCCGGTGTCACATCAACATCATATTAATTTTTTATTTTTAGGCCAAACACATGATTAAATGCTCATAATGGTGAACAAACTTACGACCAAACCTTAAATTTGATTTTATTAATATATGTGACACTTATCATGCATAATGTACAAGCAACCATTGTATACGTGCACGCAACCACCATTGGTCGCCTGCACAACCAAATCGTACGAAATTTGAGGTCACGGTCCCCGGGTGACCAACCACTACGAACAGTCTAAACATAACACCAAATGTTTATTGCATGTTTTATAAAGTAATCAAGCTATAGGAACAACTTTAGTTTTGATTATGACAATTATAACCAAAAGTTTACCAAATTTTGGGAAGACATAAATAAACTTGATGAGGTTTCAACATATGTGTTCATTTTTGTCATTTAACACGCTTTAAACAATTTTTTTATTGACGGAATTATCATAAACATCTTGTTTTTCTAACATCAGAAAATACCCTTTCCTAATCTACATCATTTTATCCACATCGGGACTCGAACCATGAACAAAAGTCAATCGGGAACAAGTTCGAATACCTTATACCGCTAAACTACGAGTAATAAACTACAAGTATAAACAAGTAATCAACTTGATCATCTCTACATTATCTCTCTAGCAACGATTTATATTAAAGTGGTACATGTACATAGGGGTGAGCACTTGGACCGAAAAAACCGAACCGAACCGAAAACCGACCGAAACCGAACCGAACCAAAACCAATAACATGTTATCGGTTCGGTTTCGGTTTTGAAAATTCATCGTTATCGGTTATCGGTTCTATTGGTTCGGTTCGGTTCGATTTTCGTAAAAGGATGAACATTTGGCCTAAAATAACCGAACCGAAACCGATAACGGTTTCGATTTTGTAAATTCATCGTTATCGGTTATCGGTTCGGTTTTGGCCCGATAATCACCCCAACATGTACAAAGGAGTGAGAGTTGTACCTTGTGCTTGCTCGTGTGTAAAATCCGGCATTGATGGAAGTACCACCACCCAAAACCCTAGCTCGAGCATTGAAAACCCCATCGGTCGATACAAAAAATTGTGAAGCCGAACTAGGTGACGTGTCCGCAAGGGTAAGATGGAAATTTGACAATAAAGACACATTTATGTTTGCAAAAGGGACACCACCTCTTTCTAGTAATAACACATTATAATTTCGTGACAGTGTTGCTGCCAATGGACACCCTGCGGTACCACCACCTACAACAATATAATCATACTCCCTTTTTCCACCGTTGGATGGAGTTGACTTTGACGATGATAAAGATGATGATGATGATTGAAAGGAGCTTGCCCGTTGGATGAATGGGTACTGATCTTGCCAGAATCTGTGATCACCTGCATCGCATAAGGTATATTACTGAAATGCCCATGGTAGTATGGTTCTACATTCAAGGATTTCTTTTCCCCAAGCACCCAACTATATTTGCTTATCCTAAAAATTTAATCTAAAAAATAATCCATAAATTTCAATATAAAAAAATAATGTGTAGAGGAAAATAATAATAAATAAAAATATATAGTATCAAAAATATATAGATGCAAACTTTATATAGTTTGATTTTTTTTTAAAATATATAGCAGATTTACTTATTTTTAATGCTTTACTCTTAACTAAGTTTTCTTTTTTATAAACTTCATAAATACTCATATACGTAGTATTTGAATTTAAAGTCAATAAAAGAGGTCAACGTTACTTTACTTTTTACCTAAATTTTAACTTTTAACTTTATGTATTGTGTTTTTTGAAAAAGAGAAAATATATTTATTCGTGCTATTTGTAATTACTTCATATTGCTACTCACCACATGATAACAAATATAATCTATTTTCGTATTATTCATTTATTTTGACATTTATTTTGTTAAGTGAGTAGATATGAAAGAATAAATTATAAGAAAAGATATAATTTCTCTTCAAAAAAATTAATAAATACTCCGTAATATACATATTTCATATGTTTGATGTGAGTAATTTACTCTATTAAATTTTTTTTAAGTCAATAAAAAAGTCAATGTTAATTAAATTCTAACCTAAATTGATCCCAACTAAACTGATCCCATTTAAACCTTTTTTCAGTGTTAAATAATAAATACAGCATTTTCTAGAAAACAATAGCAAATTAATACGACTTTTTCATATTTTTAGTGGGAAATTCACTCTTTAACTTTTTTTCCTATAAATTCATAGACCTATTAAATAAAATCAACAAAAGAGATCAAGGTTGTTTAATTTTGTCTAGAACAGCAAGGGAAAGAAAACATTTATAGCCACAAAGAACTATTAAAGAGCTAGCATAAAGTACAAGGCATTATAGCTACTTCAATTAATTTTGCGTGAAATTTTTCACGAATCAGTCTCTCTACCATGATAAATGTATGATTGATTATCTAAATCTTACCTCCTCATACTTTGCATTTGGCGGGATTAAATATCATTGTTGTTGTGCAGCGAAGCTACTTAAATTTTTTGCCCAAATGTAATATTTTTATTGAAGATTGAAGAGGGTATAGTATTAATTTCTGCCGGTAAACCCAAAAATAAATTGAGGTAAAAACTAAAACCCATTAATGAATTAGCTATTGCAGCAAGATTCACGAATCCTGTTTCAAAATTGAACTTTATTCTCAAAATTAACCATATTTTATGTCAAAAACTTGAACATTTAGATCCATGAATAAAACCGCATGACTCTAACAAGAATCAATAAATATTTCTCCAAAGTTGCCACCTTTTTTGCCAAAAAAATAATCTTTTTCACAAACCCAGAATTCAAACAATGTAAAAACAAAAACCCATCAATTAAACAACCAATTAGCAACAACCCATATCATTATTTGCAAAATAAAGCAAAACCCATCAAGAACATGCATATATACATACATATACATACACATATATAGAGAGAGAAATTGGTAGAGAGAGAGATGTAACCTTGAGTTGAGGTGATGAGGGTGGTAAAACAAGTAGAGAGAAGAAAAAAGAATAGAGAGAGATTGTTGTTGAGTGCCATGGAGACAATGGATTTCAGATAAAAAGAGTATTTGGACCTTCAAGTTTCACTTCTGTGGCCAATTCTGGTTGGTCTTGTTCTCTGTGTAAATAACCCTTCTTCATCTGTTTTATAATCTGTCAGGATCGATTAACTATAGACAAGTTAATAAACACCTTAGATCTAATTGATGATAGAAGTTGCAGCGGATCAACACTATATCAATGTATTAAGAACAATGAACTGTATGAACAATATGAGAAATATTAAGAACACAGTTTCACAAAAAGCTTCAATGTATATTATCGAGTTAACAATACACACGTACGTTTACAATTCGTAAGGAACTATATATAATAGTCCTTGAAGCTAAACTATTTACCCTAGTTATTCTAGGATACGATTTACATCTAATTATAAACGATATACATTGATTTACATTCTATAACTATCTCTGCGAAGATCTCGGACTTGATTTGTTCCAAATATGCGTTGTCAGTAGTAAAGCTAATCACCAGTAGTAAATATGAAGATCAGTAGTAAACTTGGTGATCAGTAGTAAGTCCAGATACATCGTCAGTAGTAACTACAATGATCAGTAGTATCTTCAATCTTTGTATGATCAGTAGTAACTAAGTTATAGAGAACACCAGTATCAACTTCATCAGTAATAAATGTTCTGCCCCATCAGTAATAAACATAATTATCACTAACTGCAGCATCAGTACTAAGTTGATCTGTGATTTGCTCCAACATAATCAAATCTTTATATCCACATTTGCTTTGAATTATAATTGTATATTGTATATGAATATATAATGGGTTTTTCTAACCTTTATCCTACGGGTACATGACAACAAACGTTAAATAACTTTTATTTCTATGTATTTAATTCATAAGAACACTCTATTTTTAAATAGAGTTTTTCTAACATGTGCCCCTTAGTCACATGTTTAGGTGCATTAACTCACTCAAGATTTCTATTAAAACTTCAAAATGTATTAAATACATTTCTTTCAAAATGTAACTTATGAACTTTATTGATGATTATAACACTTTATAAGGAAATTTTGAGTGAGTTAATGCATCCTAACATGTGCCTTAGAAAAACCCTTTTAAATATAGTAATGATATAATTAGTTTACCGCAAAAGTATTAATGACTTGTTAATGTCATTTTACTTCGACTAATGAAATTTTTTGATAATTAATGCATATTAAATAAAAGGTATTAATGACATCATTTTGAAAAACCCATATATAATCACAAAAAATAAAGTTGTACACAAGTTAGAGGAGCAATTATGACATCATTAATGTCGAAGACATAAAAGCAAGGTCATGACATAAAAGCCATGTACACATACTACCACAAGTACAAACAAGCCTATTTATAAAGAACGAGTAAATAATAAAAAGGATGTACATGTAAAACCAAATATTTATAATAACACCGATATCTAATCTCGCTAAAAGCAATGTATTAAGAAAATGAAATATAAAGAGACTGTTTTGTGAAATATTTCCGCTAAAAGTTTATGGTGGAAAAAGAAGAAACTAATAGTAAAATAATTAATAATAAAAATGAGTTGTGTTATGTAGATGTTAAAATAGAGTTATGATGGATTATATTAAGCTAATGGTGTGACGTGTTCCATAGGCTGAATTTTGAAGGTTCGGTCGATTGGGTGACTGATGTCGGTCGCCTATTTTTCTTCATTTCCTCCCCCTTTTCAATGGTCGGGCGGGGTTTGATCACCAATATGTATGTTTGGTGGAGGTTTGTCATTCGTTATGGGGAGAGAAAGTTAATGTGCCGTTAATGTGGCACCGGTGAGTTTGGTCACTATAACACTCAATCTTATAGTTGTGTAATTTCTCTCCCAACAGTCAATCTCTTCCATTTATCATCAGTTTCTTTACATAAACGGCACATCACATCTTTTATACTGACACCGGAGAGAAGTATGAAAGAAGAGGTAACGAAGAGTTTGATGCCAACAATTGAAACAAAATTGACGAGAAATCGATGTAAGGGATCTCAGTATCTCACGAGTAAATATTTTCCTTTACTCATCGATGTAATATAAAAATTAAAAATAAAATTTTATTTTATTTTAGCTAAAACTCAATAGTTTGATCATTAATAATGTAAGTTTTGCACAGTGACGGTTATGTTGTGACATTAGGTGTGATGTTTATAAAAATTTAATGAAAGATACCAAGATGGAGAGTGGTAATAAATTGGAGGAAAAAATAGAAAAAAAATAAATAGAGAAATGATATTTAGTCCTACTTATAGGCCTACCTATTTGATAGGATGATATGTGTATTTCACTAATTCTCTCTTTTAATATTATCTCTTAATTTTAACACGTGTTTTGATCTAATTAGTAGGTTTATGAGTATGCTTAAATACCATTACTAAAAAAAAATATGGAGAGATTTGTGGCGAGTGAGTGAATGCTCACAGTTGGAAAACGGAGTTGGAAGGATGGAGGTTGGTGGATGAATTCATGGCCGTTTGATTAACTCCCATCTGCTTTTCTCTAGTTTCCATCTGTCCATCGTACGGTCGAGATCACCCCAACCTTATGCCTCAACAATCGGTGCATCATAATCCGTTTCTCATAGGATAAGTGGTTACCGGTAAGCACCCGGAAAATATTTAATTTCGGTGAGAAAAAGAAAACAAGAATTTTGTTAACTACTTTGGATTTTTTTGTTTAAAATTGGTTAAAGTTTTTTTAATATTGAATCAATGTTCTAAAAATGATAGGACTGGTCTGACTGGATTAACTAACTTAAAAATTTTAAAATGAGAATTGATATTCATAACATAAAAATTACTTCTCACACCACACTGTACAAATTTTAAAATAGTCTGTACAACCATATTAAAGCACAAATATGGTATAAGAATTAATTTGTGTGGTTGAAATATTACTCCCTTTTTAAAATAAACAGTATAAGAAATCCAAAAATTTTGAAAATTTATTTTTCAGCTAAATTTATTATTCTTGAGTTTCAAAACTTATTTGAAATATTCATATGTCTAATTCTTTTAGAAAATTTGAAAATTTTCAATTCAACTGAGTTTCTATCCAACATGTCGGTTCAGATTTAATTGGTTTATTTTGACTAACTATCTTCTTATTATACAGTTCAATCATCCAGTTCAACTGAGTTTTTTTAAACATTGATTAAAGTTAATGGGTGGTTGATAGTTTTTTAACAACATAATATATTTTTTAAACTACTTTTAAATTTACATCATTTCATACACAATAAGATTCCAACTTATAACATATGCTAATAGCGAAAATTTTCAAACAACCTATTACCTATACCATTGTCCTGTGGACTGTATGACTATATCTAACAAAACCATGTTTTAAGAATTAGACTAAATTAGTTAATTAACTAATAATGTGACAACGCATCTAATAAAGTCCGAATGTGTTTTTCAACATGATTGGCATCCTTGAAATTTCAAATATTTGGTCACATCCTACTAAATGCTATTTACAGAATTAGTTGTACAAATGAAATTTTGATACATAGGTACGTACGTAAGCTTTTATGAGTTTTGTTACCCCTAATAATTATGGTCTATTGTATTGTTATATTTTATAGCCTCTAGATATTTCGAGTATAATTAAAGTTTGTAGGAGATCGATTAGTACATTTTTGCCATTATTGTTTTAAAGAATAACAACGATAATCTGACCTAATAAGAGGTTTGGGTAATACCTCACTAGTAACAAAAAAATGAGGTGACCATGGGTTACGAAACAGCCACGAATATATTATGGTTAATTAACGTATATTTTGGGATAAGATCTGGTCCAGAACTGACGTGGATGGACTCGGGCTCAAAAATACTGGAACCTAGATTTCAAAGGATTAGTAGACCACATAACCGAACCATTTTACATAATATAGTTCCTGTTCGGTCTGGCTTCGGTTTGAGTAAATCGGGTATAGACCTTATCGGAACCAAAATAGTAGTTCAAGCTGGTTTCAGGTATGTGTATCATATTTGTTATTTATACATAATATTAGAATTATTTACGAATAACAATTATGTAATAAACATGATCCGAATTCTACCAATATTATTATACCAAAACAGATTTTAAGTACATAGTTAATTAAATCTCTATCTAGATCTTATACTCAATTTGTTATATGCATGATGTTTATATACATGATGTACCAGGACCCGGTGTACCGGACTCTTACTCATCAGTTTAAGGTTATAAACTTGTTCAAACCTATTTGGATTAGCCTTTATTCATTGCTCACTATCACTAATACAACATTAATAACAAAATTTGCTCCTGTGAGAGAGGATGATTCTATAGAGATTAACAATGAAAAAAGCACCTAGGCCAGGGGACATGCTTGTGGTAATCATCATCCTTTCGGCCTTTGAAGTGAGGACTCCTAAATTTAAATCACGATTGCAAATTCCAAGGAAGTGATACACATCTTCCATATACTTCTTAAATTGTAAATTTACAATAACTTAACAAAAAAGTTAACTATGATGTATGACAAGTTTGTACTTCTATTACATGCATATATACTATATAGTTGTATATCACACGGGTTCACATATTCATCACAAGACAACGGAGTCGAGACTTAAAGATGCATGAAGTCAAAGTGAATATAAGACCGGTGCCAATGGTGACGGAAACTGACGCCGTCAGTTTCTGCCAACTCAGCGCCACGTCAGCAGACAAACTAACTAACACTAAACTGACGTACCCGTGCCAACAGCACTCCGTCACTTCACCAACTTTAATTAATTTACTTTCTTTTTAATTAAAACAAAATATAACTAAAACATAATACTTTTATTAAAATAAAAAAACATTACAATAATTTAAAAACATAAAAAAAAAGGAAAAAAAATACAATAATTTAAAAACATAAATTAACGTTGGCGGAAATTTGGTGGGAGTTGCGAAATGTGGTCGACTAGTGCATTGCGAAGTCTATGATGCGTTGCTTGATCCCGTAGTTCTTTGGCCATTCGAGCGTGTGTTGCAACTCTCTCATTCCATGAGCGTTGAGGTGTGTTTGTCGGGTTATCCATATACGCCTCCTCAAGTGGACACATGTTGCGACCGTTGTCCTCAATTATCATGTTGTGTAAAATTATACAACAATACATGATTCGACTTATTTTATTGACGCTATATGGTCTTGCCGGGTTTTTAAGGATTTGCCAACGACCTTGCAACACACCGAATGCTCGTTCGATATATTTTCTTGCGGCTTCTTGATACCTTTTAAACCGAGTTTGTTGTTCAGATAGCGGATACTTAAATTTGTCAGAGTTTCTACTGGTGTTGGAAAATTTAAAATATTGTTTATTTTGATTGGATTTTCCATTATTTTTGAAGTAATTGCTGTTCTTTGGGCTTCCAGCTCTTCTGTTTTGAACAAACCTTGGTTTACTTCTTCCAAATCTTGGATCTTCAACAATTGGATTTTTAATTTTATTTACTACTGAAAGACCAGTAGTAACTTTTAACTTTTGAGTTTTAGCATTTTCTTTAAGAACTTTAAATTCTTTTAACTCTTTGCAGTTTATTGGATTGAAGTGACAATCCTTTGCTAAATGGTTCATTTTATTGCATATAACACATCTTAGTTTCTTATTTTTAGCACCTTCAGGTATTCTTTGGTCTAAGAGTTGTGTTTTATTTCTTTCATTCCCCCTTGTTAAAATTTTTGGTACATTATCTGCATTATATTTGGGAGATTCATTTGGACTTTGAGCTGTGTGAAAACTTGTATCAATTGATTTTGGTGATTCACTTTGAGATATAGTAAATTCAATTGATTGTTCATCATCAGAAGAATTATTTGATTCAGATGTTTTATTAGATGATTCAGTTTGATTTTCAGTTTTTAATTCATTAATGATTCTTTCTGAACTGTTTTTAAGAGGTGGAATGATTTTATATGGAGGTGGTACAGCATGATATCCCACCCCATGAACAACCTTTTCTGTAGTTTGATTATTAGTTAATTCATCAAGAATTTTAGTGCTTCTTTCAAACTTTTTAATTGTTAATTTATTTTGTTCAATTTCAAGCTGACATTCTTCTATTTTACTTGTTAGTTCTTTATTTTTTGTTTCATAAAACTCTTTCTCATCCACAGCTTGAAGCAATTCTTCCTTGATCCGTTGATCAATCATCTTGTACACCTTTATTTGATGTTCTTGATCAGCAATCACACCATCAAACTCATGATTTCTTCTGATTGCTTTTGCTAAATCTTCATTTAATTTATTGTTTTCTTTTTCTAGATTTTTAATAGTTTTAGCACATTCAGGAGTACAAGGTTTAGATTTTACCTCAGTTTTGTTGTCAGTAAAGGCCATGAGAGCTTGATTTTGAGCATGCTCTTCTGCTTGGAAGCTCCAGTCATATCCTTGTCCTTGTTGTGACACAAGAGCAGTTGATTTTGATCTTTTGTCTGGTTGAGGACATTCTTTTGCAAAGTGACCAAGGTTGTTACAGTTGTAACACTTGACTTTAGTTTTGTCAAATCCTGCTTTGTCACCTTTGTTGAAATTGAGGCTTGTCCTTCCAGTTCTTTTTAGGAATCTTTTGGTCCTTAGGCTCAGCATAGCCATCTGCCATTTAAGATCCATCTCCTCAAGATCATCTGGATTCAGTTGTTCCAAGTCATCACTAATCAATGCAGTATGCACATGACTAGTGAAGAAGGATTCTCTTGCAGTATCCTCAGAATCTGCAGCCTTTCCTGCTGAGGTTTCTTGTCCTTGACCTGTACTAGACACAAAAGCAGCATTGTTAGAAGAAATAGAAGGGTTTTTGTGATTTACCTCAGTTTCAAACACTCTGAGATCATTATAGAGTTCATCTAACTCCTTTTCTTCTAGAGCATCTCTTTGTCTATACACCACTGTGTACATGGCCCATTCTTCACTAAGAGACCTTAGAAACTTCATGTTGACATCCTCTTGATCCATCTTTACACCAACTTGGTTGAGTTCACCAATAAGTTTGTTGAATCTGTCAAACACTTGAGTGAGTGTTTCATTGGGCTTTCCTTTGAAATTTTCAAAGTCTTGTTTGAGAACAGACTTCATGTTTCTTTTTGTACTCTTTGTCCCAACGAATCTCTTCTCCAGTGCTTCCCAAAGCAACTTAGCATCATCATATTCAACAAAGAGATGTTGATAGTCATTAGGAATGGCCAGTAATAAAGTGCTTAGAGTTTTGAGTTCGATGCCTTTATCTTTCTTCTCCTTCTCACATTTAAGTTTTTCTGCCTCAGTCGCAGAGCTGCTTGCTTGAAGTTGACCAGTTTTGTTTCCTTCACAAACGACTTCCCACATGGAATAATCTGTAATAAGCATGTATTGCTTAATACGATTCTTCCACATCCCAAAGTTGTTGGGTGTGAGTATAGGAATTTTGTTGGCCTGAGTGCTTTCATTATTATCAGTCATGATTAATAATGTGTGTGTTTTAAAGATTAAAACTTTTTGTTGTTCTTAACAAATAGTAGATCTAGAACCAATTTGCTCTGATACCACTTGTCAGGATCGATTAACTATAGACAAGTTAATAAACACCTTAGATCTAATTGATGATAGAAGTTGCAGCGGATCAACACTATATCAATGTATTAAGAACAATGAACTGTATGAACAATATGAGAAATATTAAGAACACAGTTTCACAAAAAGCTTCAATGTATATTATCGAGTTAACAATACACACGTACGTTTACAATTCGTAAGGAACTATATATAATAGTCCTTGAAGCTAAACTATTTACCCTAGTTATTCTAGGATACGATTTACATCTAATTATAAACGATATACATTGATTTACATTCTATAACTATCTCTGCGAAGATCTCGGACTTGATTTGTTCCAAATATGCGTTGTCAGTAGTAAAGCTAATCACCAGTAGTAAATATGAAGATCAGTAGTAAACTTGGTGATCAGTAGTAAGTCCAGATACATCGTCAGTAGTAACTACAATGATCAGTAGTATCTTCAATCTTTGTATGATCAGTAGTAACTAAGTTATAGAGAACACCAGTATCAACTTCATCAGTAATAAATGTTCTGCCCCATCAGTAATAAACATAATTATCACTAACTGCAGCATCAGTACTAAGTTGATCTGTGATTTGCTCCAACAATCTCCCCCTAAACTTATTGATTATCCTTTAATCAATCAAGTTTTCTTCTGTTCTTCTTCTTCTTTCTTTCTTCTTTCTAATGTTCTTTGATTTTGTTGAAGTCTTTGTTCAATTATGTATTTGCTGTTCTTCTTGGTAAAATAATTCAATTTATTTTGGAACATAACTGCATCAAAGGGCTTCATTAGAGTGTTGATGAATATCTGATACATTTCCTTTTCTGAGTGAGGATATTCTCTTTCATATAAGTACAACTCACAATTTTTACTTGATCTTTCAAAGAAATACATATTGCAAGTTGGGAGAACATTCCATGCATACACATTTTCTGGATTTGTAAATAACTCTGGATAGTTATCTGGATAAAAAGCTGCATCAATCATTCTTGTTAAGTATCCAGCTCCAGATTCTCTCCAAGATTTCTTTGACATTCTTGGTTTTCCAATGATCAGAAGTTTAATCACATCACTTCTTGTACAGGATCTGATCAAAGGTAACCATCCAGTAAACTTTTGAATGATCTTGTCTTCCCTTACAACTAATAGAACATTATTGGGCAAGACTTTCCAGTTTAGTATTGGGTTATTTTGAAGTGGAGCAACAGGTACTTCAAGAACAGGTATAATTTTTTCTTGTTTTGCTTTCTTTTGAAAACTCTGTTCTTGAGCTTCATTCTTTCTTTTCTTTGTCTGAGGAGATGAGGATTCACCAATAGTAGATACACTATTATCTTTAATCTCTTTTGGACTGATTGGGACTAACACTTTGGCTTTCTTAAATTCTTCCTTTTCTTGCTCAGCCAAGTCTCTTTTCTTTTCAGCACAATATTTTTGAATTATGGTTATCATTTTCATTCTACCAAATGATTTTGCACTATGCCCTTTGGTTTTCAAGTATTCAATCATATTGATCTTCTGTTCAAATACATCATCTGTTAGTTCACTTTTAGTCTTCTTACATTCAGAAACTAAGTATTCAAGGCATTGGATATGTTCTTCTTCTACTTTTCTTAGCCTTTTGAATTCTGCTATTTGAGCTTCTAACTGAGTATCTTTTATTGAAGCAGGTATTTGAACAGGCATTTCTCTTTGGTTCTTCTTTTGTTCAATAGCTTGATACTTAGCTACTTTCTCCCAATATCTCTTATTCTTCACCTTCCATTTATCTTGTTTATCAGCTCTCACCAGATTAATCTTGTTTACCATGTAATGACCAAGAGCTCTGTTAGGGTAATCTTCATCATAGATTTCTTTACCCTTTCCAATATGTGCTGAAGGTGGAGGTGGAATATACTTCATGTCTGGTACTTCTCTTATTATAACAGAGGGAGCAAATGATTTAAGTTCATTTTGTTGAAATATTTTTGGATGTGGAGGAAGTGAGCATTCATCAACCTCAAACCAATTCACATTATCATCAATGTCAGGTATGATAAGTGGTTGATCAGGTGTTGGTGGTTTGGTAATGATGACATGTCTTCTAGCATCAATAAGTTCAGGAAATTGTAGTTCTTCCTCATCAGTAGTAACCAGAGTAGTTACTACTGGTGTTATTTCAGGTGTTACTACTGATAGGGCATCAGTAGTGTTTAGTGCAGTTAATTCCTCTTCTTGACTTACTACTGCTATATCATCAGTAGTAGGAGTTACTACTGGTATCTCTGTTTCAACTTGTTCTTCCATTGTAGCAGTAGTAATGGGCTCATCTTCTGTAATCATCATCTCTGGGCCTTCATCAACTTCTGTTTCTTTTAAGTTCAAGAGGGAGGAAGCTGCTGCTGCAATAGATTCATCAATCATTGTCTGTATGTTATCCT
The DNA here is from genome assembly GCA_963853835.1 of Calendula officinalis. NCBI lineage: Eukaryota > Viridiplantae > Streptophyta > Magnoliopsida > Asterales > Asteraceae > Calendula > Calendula officinalis. The sequence goes on from OY970828.1 coordinate 77,703,257, forward strand.
TCTACCCCTTAGTGAGCTCAACTGGAGGAGCCTCACTATCATCAATCTTCTTTTTCAAGTTCCTGATAAGCTTTGATTGTTGATGAAGCCTAAGTTCATATTGTCTCATTCTTTTGTTGATGATATTGAAATTTCTTTTCATAGCAGCCATAGTTTTTCCTTGATTTGTTTGATAATAAAGACAATCTTGTACAGTGGATTCCAAGGAATCCACTTTATCCGTCAATTGTTGGATTTTAATACTGCCCTCACTCCATCTAGCAAGATCATCGGGCTTACTAACAGGTACATTGGTTTTAAGGTTTTCCTTCCTTTCCATCAATTCCACAGATCTGCCCTCATCACTGCTTGGTGATTCATTGGGTCTTTTAGACATTCTCTTCTTCCTAGAAGAAGCAGAGATGTCCCCCCTTGTGGTTTCTTGGCACCGGGGTCCTTTGAGTAACTCCTCAAATGAGTCATCACTCAAAGTTGCCGAGGTTTGGGTCCTAATGATGTTTTCACTGTCCTGTGCACCCACCTTTGGGGCATCAGTAGTGAAAGCCCTCCCCTCATGTCCTCTCTCCTCCTTGGAGGACAACTCTTTGAGCCTGGGGTGTGACTCGATTTGTCCCCTGGTGTCCTTTGAAGAAATTTTCTTTCTATGATAAATTGTGGATATATTTTTGGTTTTGTTTGGTAGGTCTTCCACAGAGTGAAGAGTAGCACTCTGCAGATTTATATCAAGTTCCTGGGACACATTCAGGACTTCTGTTTGAGTTGGTGATTGAGTGGCTATATGGGGTGGTGTTTGGGCTGTATTTGGGGGTGATGGAGTGGGTTGAGGTTCAACTTGGGTTGTAGCAATGGTTGAACCCTCTCCAATATTGGGTTGATCTTTGATCATGTTTGGAAACAAAGGGGTTTCCTTCCCTGAAAATTTAAATTGTTTTCTCATATTTGAGAAAACTTTCTTGTTCAACTCAGGTAATACAAAAATGTTTTTAGGAGTTGACAAGTTTTGTAATTCACAGTTTATGATATGTTGTAGAAATCTGGGATACATTAAAAATTTAGAAGAACTAAGATTTCCCAACATACCATCAAAAATCATATTAGAAAAATTGAATACTTGGTCTGTGCATAAACATACAACAGCAGATGCTATTGCCTTGTTAAACTCATTCCAAGTACTTCTTTTAGGAGAAATACAATGCTGAATGGTATGAATCAGAAATTTCCATTGTGGGGATAGAAGGCCTTTTTGAAAAGTTACAATATTAAGTCTGCCTTCATACCCCATTTTATTTAAAGAATCAGCAATGTATTCCTTAGGAAGGGTATACATACCTGAATCATCATGAAGTTGTAGATGATGTCTGATTGATTGTTCAGTTACAGTGATGTGCTTTCCATCTACTTTAGATTTGATCATTGACGAGGTTGTTCCTTCTGTTCTTTCAGCATTGGTCCAAAAATCCACCAAGTGCTGTTGATATGCCGTCGGCTTTACAGTTAGAGCAAACTGTATATATGAATTTCTTAAGAATTTTACGATCGGACGAAAATCTTTTGTTCCGTCGGGATTCTTTAAAAATGCAACCATATTATGAAATTCTGAGTATTTGAGATTGGTTTGCACATCAAGAGCTTGTAACGTTGCCATTGTTGTTTGAGTTTTGCAAGAATTTTGTTAAAGATGAAGGGTTCTTGATCGTAAACTAGGGTTTATCGAGAGAATTTGATAAATTGAAGTGAGATAATGTTAAATTAATCGACTACCGCCTTTTATATCTTTCGATTAAACCTGCACAATGACTAAAATGCCCTTCGAATCATAACATAACGGTTATGTTCATGGGGGTTAGTTTGGTAATTGTGATTCTGAAAGACCAGTAGTAAATAAGATATCAGTAGTAAAACGTCAGTAGTATCTACTAATCTCAGTAGTGACTAAGGATTTTAATGTCAGTAGTAACTATAGACATCAGTAGTAACCACTAACACACAAGATCAGTAGTATATGTGAATACCAGTAGTACTGACATACCAGTAGTATATGTAAACCTAAAATACACCAGTAGTAATGAACTACCAGTAGTATTTTGTGCATACACTTTCACACCAGTAGTACAGCAATACCAGTAGTAAAACACTTAAGAAAATAATATTTTACAACACTAACTTTACACATGATTTTAAGTGAGATTTTAAGTTATTAAAATCATTCCAATACTGCTAACCAAGAAGTTGAATCTTCCTACATCAAATGCTTTTGTAAAAAGATCTGCTAATTGATCATCAGTATGAATTTTAACCACTTTGATTAATTTCTTTTCATTACAATCTCTTATAAAGTGAAATCTTATTTCAATGTGTTTAGTTTTTGAATGTTTTACTGGATTATTCACAATACTAATAGCACTTTGATTATCAATAAAAATAGGAGTTTTAAGGATTGAGATACCAAAGTCTAGAAGTTGATTTTGAATCCATAGTACTTGAGCACAGCATGCAGATGCAGCTACATATTCTGCTTCAGCAGTAGATGTTGATACATTTGTTTGCTTCTTACATTGCCATGACACCAATCTTGATCCAAAGAATTGACATCCACCAGTAGTGGATTTTCTATCTTGACATTCACCTCCATAGTCACTATCTGTATAGGCTATTAGTTCAAAGGGTGAGTCATGTGGATACCATAGACCTAGTGATGGTTTGCCTTTCAAGTATCTGAATATTCTTTTAACAGCCTGCAAGTGTAGTTCTTTGGGCCTTGCTTGATATCTTGCACACACACAAACACTGTACATAATGTCAGGTCTTGATGCAGTTAAGTACATCAAAGAGCCTATCATTGATCTATATAAGTGTTCATCTACATCCTCCCCCTCAATATCAGGATGTAGGTGTTTGTGTGTTTCCATTGGAGTACTTGCACTCTTACAGTCTTTCATATCAAACTTTTCCAAGATGTCTTTCACATATTTTGATTGATTAATCAAAATACCATCTGTTCTTTGACTAACCTGGAGTCCAAGGAAGAAATTCATTGGACCCATAGAGCTCATCTTGAATTTAATCTGCATCAGTTCTTCAAATTCTTTGCATAGTAAATCATTGGTTGAGCCAAAGATGATATCATCTACATAGATTTGTACCAGTAGGATATCATCTTTAACTTTCTTTGTGAATAGAGTTTTATCAATGGCTCCTCTTTTGAAATTGTTCTTTAATAAGTATGATGATAGTGTGTCATACCATGCTCTTGGTGCCTGATGTAGGCCATAAAGAGCTTTATCAAGTTTGAACACATAATCACCATGTTTTGGATCTTCAAATCCTGGAGGTTGGCAAACATAAACTTCTTCTTCAATCTTCCCATACAGGAAAGCACTCTTCACATCCATTTGATAGACTTTAAACCTTTTGAATGAAGCATATGCTAGGAATATTCTTATTGCTTCAATTCTGGCAACAGGAGCATATACTTCATCATAGTCTATACCTTCTTCTTGAGTGTATCCTTGGGCTACAAGTCTGGCTTTATTCTTGATCACTATCCCTCTTTCATCTTTCTTGTTTCTAAAGATCCATCTTGTTCCAATGGCTCTTTTTCCTTTGGGTAGAGGTACAAGTGTCCAAACAGCTTGTAACTTGAATTGAAGGAGTTCTTCTTGCATTGCCTCAATCCAGTTTGAGTCCTTCATTGCTTGTTGAATCTTCTTTGGTTCATCCTCCTTGGGGATTCTCACCAAATGCCACATATCCTCCATCAAATGACTTGAAATCCTTAAGAATTTGCAGATTTCCAGTCATGTGCCTTGAGCATCCACTATCAATATGCCATGTTCTTCCTTCTTCTGGGATCTGAATGCTCTGCACAATTGAGTAAAGGATTAGTTAAGTTTGGGAACCCAAGCTTTATATGTCTTGGGTTCATCCTTTGAGAAATAAGCTTTGGGAGATTTAACTTTAAATACTTTTGGTACCCATATTTGTTTAGTACTGGTGTTTTGTTTTACTACTGCCCTTTTGTAGTTATTACTGGTGTGAGAATTTCCTACTGACCTTGGTTTATACCCATGATTTTTAGCTTTTGAATACTTTACTACTGATGGACCAGTAGTATTTGGGTACTTACCATGTTTAGAATGACCAGTAGTGTTTTTAGAGTTACTACCAGTAGTATTTTTGAAATTTATTTTAGGAGCAGTAGTATTAGTAAAATTAGGGTTTGTACCAGTAGTATTCTTGTATTGGTACCATACAGCATTATAATTAGGGTTAACACCAGTAGTAAATTTGTCAGAGTTTCTACTGGTGTTGGAAAATTTAAAATATTGTTTATTTTGATTGGATTTTCCATTATTTTTGAAGTAATTGCTGTTCTTTGGGCTTCCAGCTCTTCTGTTTTGAACAAACCTTGGTTTACTTCTTCCAAATCTTGGATCTTCAACAATTGGATTTTTAATTTTATTTACTACTGAAAGACCAGTAGTAACTTTTAACTTTTGAGTTTTAGCATTTTCTTTAAGAACTTTAAATTCTTTTAACTCTTTGCAGTTTATTGGATTGAAGTGACAATCCTTTGCTAAATGGTTCATTTTATTGCATATAACACATCTTAGTTTCTTATTTTTAGCACCTTCAGGTATTCTTTGGTCTAAGAGTTGTGTTTTATTTCTTTCATTCCCCCTTGTTAAAATTTTTGGTACATTATCTGCATTATATTTGGGAGATTCATTTGGACTTTGAGCTGTGTGAAAACTTGTATCAATTGATTTTGGTGATTCACTTTGAGATATAGTAAATTCAATTGATTGTTCATCATCAGAAGAATTATTTGATTCAGATGTTTTATTAGATGATTCAGTTTGATTTTCAGTTTTTAATTCATTAATGATTCTTTCTGAACTGTTTTTAAGAGGTGGAATGATTTTATATGGAGGTGGTACAGCATGATATCCCACCCCATGAACAACCTTTTCTGTAGTTTGATTATTAGTTAATTCATCAAGAATTTTAGTGCTTCTTTCAAACTTTTTAATTGTTAATTTATTTTGTTCAATTTCAAGCTGACATTCTTCTATTTTACTTGTTAGTTCTTTATTTTTTGTTTCATAAAACTCTTTCTCATCCACAGCTTGAAGCAATTCTTCCTTGATCCGTTGATCAATCATCTTGTACACCTTTATTTGATGTTCTTGATCAGCAATCACACCATCAAACTCATGATTTCTTCTGATTGCTTTTGCTAAATCTTCATTTAATTTATTGTTTTCTTTTTCTAGATTTTTAATAGTTTTAGCACATTCAGGAGTACAAGGTTTAGATTTTACCTCAGTTTTGTTGTCAGTAAAGGCCATGAGAGCTTGATTTTGAGCATGCTCTTCTGCTTGGAAGCTCCAGTCATATCCTTGTCCTTGTTGTGACACAAGAGCAGTTGATTTTGATCTTTTGTCTGGTTGAGGACATTCTTTTGCAAAGTGACCAAGGTTGTTACAGTTGTAACACTTGACTTTAGTTTTGTCAAATCCTGCTTTGTCACCTTTGTTGAAATTGAGGCTTGTCCTTCCAGTTCTTTTTAGGAATCTTTTGGTCCTTAGGCTCAGCATAGCCATCTGCCATTTAAGATCCATCTCCTCAAGATCATCTGGATTCAGTTGTTCCAAGTCATCACTAATCAATGCAGTATGCACATGACTAGTGAAGAAGGATTCTCTTGCAGTATCCTCAGAATCTGCAGCCTTTCCTGCTGAGGTTTCTTGTCCTTGACCTGTACTAGACACAAAAGCAGCATTGTTAGAAGAAATAGAAGGGTTTTTGTGATTTACCTCAGTTTCAAACACTCTGAGATCATTATAGAGTTCATCTAACTCCTTTTCTTCTAGAGCATCTCTTTGTCTATACACCACTGTGTACATGGCCCATTCTTCACTAAGAGACCTTAGAAACTTCATGTTGACATCCTCTTGATCCATCTTTACACCAACTTGGTTGAGTTCACCAATAAGTTTGTTGAATCTGTCAAACACTTGAGTGAGTGTTTCATTGGGCTTTCCTTTGAAATTTTCAAAGTCTTGTTTGAGAACAGACTTCATGTTTCTTTTTGTACTCTTTGTCCCAACGAATCTCTTCTCCAGTGCTTCCCAAAGCAACTTAGCATCATCATATTCAACAAAGAGATGTTGATAGTCATTAGGAATGGCCAGTAATAAAGTGCTTAGAGTTTTGAGTTCGATGCCTTTATCTTTCTTCTCCTTCTCACATTTAAGTTTTTCTGCCTCAGTCGCAGAGCTGCTTGCTTGAAGTTGACCAGTTTTGTTTCCTTCACAAACGACTTCCCACATGGAATAATCTGTAATAAGCATGTATTGCTTAATACGATTCTTCCACATCCCAAAGTTGTTGGGTGTGAGTATAGGAATTTTGTTGGCCTGAGTGCTTTCATTATTATCAGTCATGATTAATAATGTGTGTGTTTTAAAGATTAAAACTTTTTGTTGTTCTTAACAAATAGTAGATCTAGAACCAATTTGCTCTGATACCACTTGTCAGGATCGATTAACTATAGACAAGTTAATAAACACCTTAGATCTAATTGATGATAGAAGTTGCAGCGGATCAACACTATATCAATGTATTAAGAACAATGAACTGTATGAACAATATGAGAAATATTAAGAACACAGTTTCACAAAAAGCTTCAATGTATATTATCGAGTTAACAATACACACGTACGTTTACAATTCGTAAGGAACTATATATAATAGTCCTTGAAGCTAAACTATTTACCCTAGTTATTCTAGGATACGATTTACATCTAATTATAAACGATATACATTGATTTACATTCTATAACTATCTCTGCGAAGATCTCGGACTTGATTTGTTCCAAATATGCGTTGTCAGTAGTAAAGCTAATCACCAGTAGTAAATATGAAGATCAGTAGTAAACTTGGTGATCAGTAGTAAGTCCAGATACATCGTCAGTAGTAACTACAATGATCAGTAGTATCTTCAATCTTTGTATGATCAGTAGTAACTAAGTTATAGAGAACACCAGTATCAACTTCATCAGTAATAAATGTTCTGCCCCATCAGTAATAAACATAATTATCACTAACTGCAGCATCAGTACTAAGTTGATCTGTGATTTGCTCCAACATAATCAAATCTTTATATCCACATTTGCTTTGAATTATAATTGTATATTGTATATGAATATATAATGGGTTTTTCTAACCTTTATCCTACGGGTACATGACAACAAACGTTAAATAACTTTTATTTCTATGTATTTAATTCATAAGAACACTCTATTTTTAAATAGAGTTTTTCTAACATGTGCCCCTTAGTCACATGTTTAGGTGCATTAACTCACTCAAGATTTCTATTAAAACTTCAAAATGTATTAAATACATTTCTTTCAAAATGTAACTTATGAACTTTATTGATGATTATAACACTTTATAAGGAAATTTTGAGTGAGTTAATGCATCCTAACATGTGCCTTAGAAAAACCCTTTTAAATATAGTAATGATATAATTAGTTTACCGCAAAAGTATTAATGACTTGTTAATGTCATTTTACTTCGACTAATGAAATTTTTTGATAATTAATGCATATTAAATAAAAGGTATTAATGACATCATTTTGAAAAACCCATATATAATCACAAAAAATAAAGTTGTACACAAGTTAGAGGAGCAATTATGACATCATTAATGTCGAAGACATAAAAGCAAGGTCATGACATAAAAGCCATGTACACATACTACCACAAGTACAAACAAGCCTATTTATAAAGAACGAGTAAATAATAAAAAGGATGTACATGTAAAACCAAATATTTATAATAACACCGATATCTAATCTCGCTAAAAGCAATGTATTAAGAAAATGAAATATAAAGAGACTGTTTTGTGAAATATTTCCGCTAAAAGTTTATGGTGGAAAAAGAAGAAACTAATAGTAAAATAATTAATAATAAAAATGAGTTGTGTTATGTAGATGTTAAAATAGAGTTATGATGGATTATATTAAGCTAATGGTGTGACGTGTTCCATAGGCTGAATTTTGAAGGTTCGGTCGATTGGGTGACTGATGTCGGTCGCCTATTTTTCTTCATTTCCTCCCCCTTTTCAATGGTCGGGCGGGGTTTGATCACCAATATGTATGTTTGGTGGAGGTTTGTCATTCGTTATGGGGAGAGAAAGTTAATGTGCCGTTAATGTGGCACCGGTGAGTTTGGTCACTATAACACTCAATCTTATAGTTGTGTAATTTCTCTCCCAACAGTCAATCTCTTCCATTTATCATCAGTTTCTTTACATAAACGGCACATCACATCTTTTATACTGACACCGGAGAGAAGTATGAAAGAAGAGGTAACGAAGAGTTTGATGCCAACAATTGAAACAAAATTGACGAGAAATCGATGTAAGGGATCTCAGTATCTCACGAGTAAATATTTTCCTTTACTCATCGATGTAATATAAAAATTAAAAATAAAATTTTATTTTATTTTAGCTAAAACTCAATAGTTTGATCATTAATAATGTAAGTTTTGCACAGTGACGGTTATGTTGTGACATTAGGTGTGATGTTTATAAAAATTTAATGAAAGATACCAAGATGGAGAGTGGTAATAAATTGGAGGAAAAAATAGAAAAAAAATAAATAGAGAAATGATATTTAGTCCTACTTATAGGCCTACCTATTTGATAGGATGATATGTGTATTTCACTAATTCTCTCTTTTAATATTATCTCTTAATTTTAACACGTGTTTTGATCTAATTAGTAGGTTTATGAGTATGCTTAAATACCATTACTAAAAAAAAATATGGAGAGATTTGTGGCGAGTGAGTGAATGCTCACAGTTGGAAAACGGAGTTGGAAGGATGGAGGTTGGTGGATGAATTCATGGCCGTTTGATTAACTCCCATCTGCTTTTCTCTAGTTTCCATCTGTCCATCGTACGGTCGAGATCACCCCAACCTTATGCCTCAACAATCGGTGCATCATAATCCGTTTCTCATAGGATAAGTGGTTACCGGTAAGCACCCGGAAAATATTTAATTTCGGTGAGAAAAAGAAAACAAGAATTTTGTTAACTACTTTGGATTTTTTTGTTTAAAATTGGTTAAAGTTTTTTTAATATTGAATCAATGTTCTAAAAATGATAGGACTGGTCTGACTGGATTAACTAACTTAAAAATTTTAAAATGAGAATTGATATTCATAACATAAAAATTACTTCTCACACCACACTGTACAAATTTTAAAATAGTCTGTACAACCATATTAAAGCACAAATATGGTATAAGAATTAATTTGTGTGGTTGAAATATTACTCCCTTTTTAAAATAAACAGTATAAGAAATCCAAAAATTTTGAAAATTTATTTTTCAGCTAAATTTATTATTCTTGAGTTTCAAAACTTATTTGAAATATTCATATGTCTAATTCTTTTAGAAAATTTGAAAATTTTCAATTCAACTGAGTTTCTATCCAACATGTCGGTTCAGATTTAATTGGTTTATTTTGACTAACTATCTTCTTATTATACAGTTCAATCATCCAGTTCAACTGAGTTTTTTTAAACATTGATTAAAGTTAATGGGTGGTTGATAGTTTTTTAACAACATAATATATTTTTTAAACTACTTTTAAATTTACATCATTTCATACACAATAAGATTCCAACTTATAACATATGCTAATAGCGAAAATTTTCAAACAACCTATTACCTATACCATTGTCCTGTGGACTGTATGACTATATCTAACAAAACCATGTTTTAAGAATTAGACTAAATTAGTTAATTAACTAATAATGTGACAACGCATCTAATAAAGTCCGAATGTGTTTTTCAACATGATTGGCATCCTTGAAATTTCAAATATTTGGTCACATCCTACTAAATGCTATTTACAGAATTAGTTGTACAAATGAAATTTTGATACATAGGTACGTACGTAAGCTTTTATGAGTTTTGTTACCCCTAATAATTATGGTCTATTGTATTGTTATATTTTATAGCCTCTAGATATTTCGAGTATAATTAAAGTTTGTAGGAGATCGATTAGTACATTTTTGCCATTATTGTTTTAAAGAATAACAACGATAATCTGACCTAATAAGAGGTTTGGGTAATACCTCACTAGTAACAAAAAAATGAGGTGACCATGGGTTACGAAACAGCCACGAATATATTATGGTTAATTAACGTATATTTTGGGATAAGATCTGGTCCAGAACTGACGTGGATGGACTCGGGCTCAAAAATACTGGAACCTAGATTTCAAAGGATTAGTAGACCACATAACCGAACCATTTTACATAATATAGTTCCTGTTCGGTCTGGCTTCGGTTTGAGTAAATCGGGTATAGACCTTATCGGAACCAAAATAGTAGTTCAAGCTGGTTTCAGGTATGTGTATCATATTTGTTATTTATACATAATATTAGAATTATTTACGAATAACAATTATGTAATAAACATGATCCGAATTCTACCAATATTATTATACCAAAACAGATTTTAAGTACATAGTTAATTAAATCTCTATCTAGATCTTATACTCAATTTGTTATATGCATGATGTTTATATACATGATGTACCAGGACCCGGTGTACCGGACTCTTACTCATCAGTTTAAGGTTATAAACTTGTTCAAACCTATTTGGATTAGCCTTTATTCATTGCTCACTATCACTAATACAACATTAATAACAAAATTTGCTCCTGTGAGAGAGGATGATTCTATAGAGATTAACAATGAAAAAAGCACCTAGGCCAGGGGACATGCTTGTGGTAATCATCATCCTTTCGGCCTTTGAAGTGAGGACTCCTAAATTTAAATCACGATTGCAAATTCCAAGGAAGTGATACACATCTTCCATATACTTCTTAAATTGTAAATTTACAATAACTTAACAAAAAAGTTAACTATGATGTATGACAAGTTTGTACTTCTATTACATGCATATATACTATATAGTTGTATATCACACGGGTTCACATATTCATCACAAGACAACGGAGTCGAGACTTAAAGATGCATGAAGTCAAAGTGAATATAAGACCGGTGCCAATGGTGACGGAAACTGACGCCGTCAGTTTCTGCCAACTCAGCGCCACGTCAGCAGACAAACTAACTAACACTAAACTGACGTACCCGTGCCAACAGCACTCCGTCACTTCACCAACTTTAATTAATTTACTTTCTTTTTAATTAAAACAAAATATAACTAAAACATAATACTTTTATTAAAATAAAAAAACATTACAATAATTTAAAAACATAAAAAAAAAGGAAAAAAAATACAATAATTTAAAAACATAAATTAACGTTGGCGGAAATTTGGTGGGAGTTGCGAAATGTGGTCGACTAGTGCATTGCGAAGTCTATGATGCGTTGCTTGATCCCGTAGTTCTTTGGCCATTCGAGCGTGTGTTGCAACTCTCTCATTCCATGAGCGTTGAGGTGTGTTTGTCGGGTTATCCATATACGCCTCCTCAAGTGGACACATGTTGCGACCGTTGTCCTCAATTATCATGTTGTGTAAAATTATACAACAATACATGATTCGACTTATTTTATTGACGCTATATGGTCTTGCCGGGTTTTTAAGGATTTGCCAACGACCTTGCAACACACCGAATGCTCGTTCGATATATTTTCTTGCGGCTTCTTGATACCTTTTAAACCGAGTTTGTTGTTCAGATAGCGGATACTTAAATGTCTTCACAATGGTTGCCCATTCCGGATATATCCCGTCACCAAGATAGTATCCTTTAGTGAATTGTTGCCCGACAATGACAAAAGGAATAGTGGGAGTTCTGTCTTGTAGCAAGTCCTTGAATAAGTCTGATGCATTAAGGACATTGATGTCGTTGCTCGAACCAGCTGGGCCGAAGTAAGCATGCCAAATCCACAAATCATAAGACGCGACCGCTTCTAGCATGATCGTTGGCTCCCCCTGGTCACCTCGTGTGTATTGGCCTTTCCATGCCACTGGACAATTCCTCCAAGGCCAGTGCATGCAATCGATGCTGCCGAGCATACCCGGAAAACCATGCACCTCAGCATGACGTTGATGTAAGCGCTCGACGTCATGCGCGTTGGGTTTTCTTAAGTACTCAGCACCAAATAGATGGAATACACATTTGACAAAATTATCCAAACAATCATACGATGTTTGTTGTCCCATGTGTAGATATTCATCAAACAAATCGGCTGAACAACCATAGGCCAATTGTCGTACAACGGATGTACATTTTTGAAGAATATTAAAACCCGCTCTTCCGGTAGCGTCGTCCCGTTGACGAAAATACAAAAAATGCGCAGGTAAAGGAGTCTCAGAGTAAGAAGTTATACCGTCACATATACGGAGGAACAACGAACGGGCCATACGAAAACGTCGCCTAAAATAATCCAGCGGGAACGTGGGATTTTCAGCAAAGTAGTCTGCGTACAAACGCTCACCGGCACCTTCACGATCTCGTGGCACATACCTTCTCGGCGCTCTAGGATCGGCTCGATCTCTTCATCGTCCTCTGGATCAGATGAAAGAGCATTCACAATGGCTTCCATTTCGGCATTGTAAGAATTGACTATCGTCAACATAGCGTCCAAATCGGAATCATATTCGTTAGAGGAATCAGAAACATTAGACATTTTGTAAGTATGGTTGGGTGGGAAAAGAGAGAATTTTTTTTTTTGTGAAAATTATAGAATGAGAGTGGGGTATTTATAGGGATTTAAAAGGGAAAAAAATATATATATATATATATATATATATATATATATATATATATATATATATATATATATATATATATATATATATATATATATATATACTTCCTCAGATTCAAAATAAGTGATACACTTTGGATTTCACGTATTTTGAGGCAAAAGTTTATAATGATGATTAAATTAGATTAATTAGATTTTTTTTAACAGCAAAAAAGGAGGCAACGGATCGAGCTTCGGCATTGCCATCACCCTTCCGAAGACCCCCAACTATAAATAACTCGAGTCTAGCAAAATACTAGACAAAATTACAAAGGACAAACTAACCAATCAACCCATGAAATCTTAACATGATTTCGATGGGAAAACCAATTAAAAGAAAAAGATTTAATACTATCTACTAAATCTGATCTATGAAATCTACCTCTATAAAAAATAAAAGCATTTCTAAATCTCCAAAGAATCCAACACGTAGCTAAACCAATAACTATAGCTTTATTCCTCCGATCTTTGAAAGACGACAATGAAGAAATTTTATCCCACCAATCAACGAACGAAGCAGGTAATTCACCTGAAATCTCGCACCATCTATATATCGCTTGCCACACCTCTCTAGCAACAGTGCACGAAAATAAAGAGTGAGAAATGATCTCAACCCCCGAGTTACACAACGGACATAAAATTGAGTCAATCTCCAAACCTCTTCGTGATAAATTGAATCTAGTAGGGAGCCGATCGCGTTTTAATCTCCAAATGAAGATATTAACTTTTATCGGCACCAACTTGCACCAAAAAGTAGGAACAATATCTATGTCTCCCGGATAAAGCCAATTATTGATGTGACGTCTCGCGTCTCCAACCGTGAACTCACATTGATCACCTAAGTTCCACACTTTTTGAATAAAGTGGAGTTAATGATGTTTAGAAGTAAAAGTAAGGGTAAAGGGGTCTTTTCACTTTGTTAAAGTAGATAGTTAGTGGGTGTGGGTCCCACTATTTTTTGCCAAATAAGGTAATATTTCAAAGTGTATCACTTATTTTGATACACCCCAAAAAGGAAAGTGTATCACTTATTTTGAATCGGAGGAAGTATATATATATATATATATATATAATATATATATATATATATATATATATATATATATATATATATATATATATATATATATATATATATATATATATATATATATATATATATATATATATAGGGTCGAGTTATATTGAGAACCCTGATTTCAAAAAGAACTCTAAGAACTCTTATTAACCAGTTAGAATTTAGTAAATTGATTTTGATTAATTAAATTCATATTAATTATTCAGGGGTATTTAGGACATTTGACCAAAAAGAAAAATATTTCTTTTTTTGAAAATTCCTAAAATTTAGGAATTAATTTTTATTTTGGTATTTTTGTCGAGCCGGTTGTGCATATATGTTCTTTTTTTTTTTGTAATTAGTGTTACATGTATGTTGTGCATATATGTCGAGACACTTTTGCATGTATGTTATTTTACGGGTTTGCATATATACTAAACATATATGTAATATAAAACAAACATGTTTAACAAACGAAATCTATATCCAAATTTTACAAAATTGATAAACCGAACATAATACATACGTGTTGAACTTATTCATACAAAGATACTTATTTGAAAAAAACACATATATGTATTTAAACAATAACATATATGCATCACAATGGTTGCTGGCATATAATTGTGTCTCCTTTTGAAGTAACTTTTTTTATATACTCCAAAACAAAATGCTCATTTCTTCTTTTTCACTTGTATAACTTTTCAATTTCCTTTGTCCACCCACTGCAAATCAAAGAGAAATATGTTTAAGGAAGTAATCGCATGCGTAAACATGATGAATAATACACTGAGTGACTGACCCACTTTTATAGACTTCTAACTATGTAAAATTGCATAAAAACCCCAACCTCTTCTCACTTATAAGAACGACATAGACTAAGAGATAAATTTGGGTATAATTAGGTAAATTAAATTCTATCAAAATCCCAGTATCTAAATTTAGCTAAACTAAACTCAATTTTGTTCATTTAAACACCAAAAAATAGAAAATAGAAAAAATAGGAAACAGAAAATTAGGGAATAGAAAACACAAAAACCATGAATCGAAGTAGTCCTGGTTTCTTAGAACCAAAATTAGGTACTATAAAAGCCATAATATGATAAAGGACAAAATATAGAACTAATTTATCTAATGAAGGAAATTAAAGAAAAACCAAAATTAGGTCACCGCAGATCTCTCCTGCTCCGTCCACTGGATGTTCCGACGGGGTGCTGCCGCAGATCTCAGTTGTTGCTGCCACCGGCAAGAAGTAAACACATATAGAAATAACAAAGAACCCCACATATATATTCTCAATTAATTACAGAATTGTTTGAATTACGTCTAGAAACTAATTTAAGATAAGTATTAGAAAAAGTCAAATTCATATATGGTGAAATCGATTACGAACAGTCAAATACTTTTAGCCGAGACTTGATCAAACTTGTATTTTGACAGCGTAGAAGAAATTTTCGCAGGCTGAGATTTATTTTCTGAAGAAAAATCAAGTGGGTACGTACAAACCCCGAATGAAATTTTAGGAGGCTGAAATCGATTGCTTGTAGTTTTGACCCGCGGCGGTGGTACGAACCCCGACTGAAACTTGATCGGTACGACGTTTGTCGAAGAAGGTGGCTCCTGATTGTGTGAATTTATGGTAGATCTAGGGTTTTTTTAGAGTAGAACGAGAAGAAGATGTAGACGGTTTTGAGTTTTTTACTGTTTTATGGAAAGAGAAGAAGATACCAAATGATATACCCCTAGAAGACGATTTTTAAGGGTATCAGTTATTTGTTTATTTTACAAAATTCCCAATATACCCTTTTTAATTAAATCTTACCTAAAAATTGATCATTATTATTACAAAAAAGCCCTTGTCAATCTTAACCGTTAATTTTGAAATTCAATGAACCAGATTGAAATTGAATAGTTCTCAGAGTTCTTTTTGAAATCAGGGTTCTCAATATAACTCTACACTATATAGGTATATATATATATATATATATATATATATATATATATATATATATATATATATATATATATATATATATATATATATATATATATATATATATATATATATAACGGTCATATAACCGTTAGAAAAAAAAAGAAAAAACAAAATTTTCTCGCCACTCCGCTCGCCCCTTTCCCGACTGCACCTCAACCGGCGCCGGAACCGACGGTCCGTGCCAACGGCGCCGGAACCGGCGGTGCCCAACCGGCGGCCAACCGGCGGACCGTTGGCACCAGTCTAACCGTCTTTGAAGCAACTAGGAATTTATCAATTTAGAAATGAGAGTCACTAATGTTAACCAACTATTTGGTGATGCTTTAACAGTAATGAGACATGAAATGATTTTCTGGATCCTAATCCCTAGAAGTCATATATTGAATTACTTTTATATAAACACTTACCAGATAAGAGAAAATTTAAAAAACAGAACAATTAGGTCAAATATATAATGATAATCACCCAATAAAACTCGTTACGAATGAGAATATATTTCTTTTTAAATCACTAATGTAAACTACAAGTAAAACTAAGAGTTAAAAACCCTGTATTTAAACTCTTATTTGAGTATAACTCGAAAATCTAGTTAGCATATAGAAATCAGAAAGTATGCATTCGTATTAGCCAATAAACATTTGTTGCTTAATGTTAAAGTCATATTAAAGATATTTTTGTGTCTTTAAAATATTTTAACACTCATCTTAAAGTTACCTTTGTTTTTTTTTAAGATTCTTATGACCTTCACTTAGAGACAGCCCTAAGGACTGTCTAGATCAAAACCCTTTTTTTAATAGGAAAAATTCTTTTAACACAACGTTATCCCTTTAGCGACAGGAACCCTATGGTTTGACGAGCCAAAGAGCCTTTGGCATGACTTTAAAATATACAACAAAGAGTGCTCTTAATACCAATATAGAGAGTACAAATTAAGATGAAATAATGGTGAATGCAATACTTTCTCACCATATATGATCCATAAAGTACTAGGTAATGCAACACGAAATGAAGTACAAATTTCAATGCATAAAGTGCAAGTTAACGTTGCATAGGAATATCAAGATGCCAACTGCCATTCAGCAACAGTGATGGGGCTGAAAACCAGTACAACATAGCAATGGCACCGGTGAACATTACTAAAGTTAATACTCATAACCTACCATTCTGCCATAAGTATAATTGCAAAGTTCAAATTTGGTTGTAGGAAATGAATCGCATCGACGTCTAATTTTTGTTAATCGTAGTTAAGAACATGTTTTATTTTGTAACCTTAGTTAACGTTTACAAAGCAAAAAAGGAGACATGTCTAGCGTAAAGACGCGCTTTTTGTTACTAACGGTGGATTAAACGTAGTAATAACAGGAAGTAGTCATAAAAAGTAGATATCAATACCATTACTTTATCTCAAAGAGAAATGGTAGTGTCTAGTATTTGTGTCTACTTATATGTCTACTCATTTGATCATGATAAGTGTAAAAATAAATGAGGATACATGGAAAGAAAATTAGGAGATTATACATGTCGGCTTGTTGTAAGTAGCAACATGAAGTAGACACAATACCATTTCTCTATCACGTACTCGTAGAATGTTACATTTTAAATACTGTATTGGATAGTTAGGTTGGATAATCTAACCACTCTTTTTAATTGATCTATGAAAGTAATTGAGTTTAGGCATCACATAGAGCCAACAACTTTATGATGTGAGATTATTATTCTAGTGGTGTTTTATTATGCAGAATGGTTGGTTTAGTTTGGTAATTTTCATCCTCCTTCTAATCACAAAATTTTGTTTGAATGTATTTTCTAGATTATTTGATGATGAGTGTAGAATTTCCACAATAAACTTTTAGTTGATTGACTACCCCTAAAAAATGGCTATATTTGATGATATTGTTTCTTATTTTTTCGATTGGTGTAGGTATAGATGCAAAGTAAACTTTAGTTAGGTAGATTGACTAAATAAATCACATGTTTATAATTTTGTAATTGTGTTGTTTATAAGTTATAACTTCTTGCTAACTAGAAAAAGTATTGAATAGTGTTATTGTGTACATTCAATTCGCGAAGAAAATTTGACTCAAACACTCGTGTGTGCATCTTATATGTCATCTTGTAATCAAATGTGAAAAATGTATTAATTTCTACTAAATCTTCATATTTCATTTTCTTTATAATAAATTGATTGACTTATAAATATTCTTCTTTCCAATTTCATCATTTGTTTTGAACAATTATATTGATAAAATAAATAATAAGATAAATAAGAAAATTTAATAAAACACAATATCTCAATATCATCTCATAATAATGATGTTTGTATTATAACCTTTTAGTAAAATGTTATCTATAATGAAATATTCGAATAAATGCAGATAAGGGATGAGTTGGGTTGGGCCGTTTGGGCTGGCCCAATTGAGTGAGTGGTGATATATTGACCTTAGCATAAACTACAGTCACATACTGCATGCTACACTAAATCGTTTTCATAGTTTAGTTTATAGCAAATTTTACAAATAGTTTTTTAGTTTCAAAAATTATATTGATGGCTCTTAATTTTGAAAGGGTTTTCACCGATGATCCTTTACACTAACTTACGTTAATTTTTTCTGTTAACTTACCCCATGTGCAATACACATGAGGCTAAAAAAGTCATTTTTCATTTCATTTCTTTTTATTCTTAAACTAAAAACTTTTATTTAAAATAAAATAAAAATTAGTTTAAGAATAAAAAGAAATTAAAAATGATTTTTTACCCTCACGTTAATTGCACATGGGGTGAGTTAACAGAATAAATTAACGTGAGTTAGTGTAAAAGACCATCGGTGAAAAATCTTTCAGAATTAAAGACCAACAGTGTAATTTTTAAAACTAAAGGACCATTGGTGAAATTTATTATAAACTTAAAGGACCATTCGTGTAATTTACTCGTTTAGTCCCTGATATTTAGTCTAATTACATATATGGCCCCTCATATTCTCTGTTTCTTCTTATAAAATAAAAAAAGTCTCTCTCAGACATTTCACCCTCGTTTACTCCGCCACCACCTGAAAAAATGGCCGCCGCAACAACTTCATTCGCCTTCACCAGACTCCTCTCCTCCGCCGCCGCCACCAAACCCCACCTAACATCCGCCGCCAGCCGCCGTTCTCTAACCTTCTCCCCCAACCACCTCAAAACCCTCCGCCCAATCAAATACTCAACCGCCACCAAAATATCCGCCACCATCTCCGTCGGAGACAAACTCCCCGACGCCACACTCTCCTACTTCGACTCCGCCGGCGAACTCCAAACCACCACCATCTCCGATCTAACAAAAAACAAAAAATCAATCCTTTTCGCCGTCCCCGGCGCCTTCACTCCGACGTGCTCCCAAAAACACCTCCCCGGATTCGTGGAAAAATCCGGCGAGCTGAAATCAAAAGGCGTAGACACAATCGCGTGTATTTCAGTCAACGATGCTTTCGTAATGAAGGCATGGAAATCCGATTTGAAAATTGACGACCAGGTGCTGCTTTTGAGCGACGGAAATGGCGATTTCACGAAATTGATTGGGTGTGAACTGGATTTGAGCGATAAACCGATCGGATTAGGGGTTAGGTCAAGGAGATATGCGATGCTTGTGGAAGATGGAATTGTGAAGGTTTTGAATCTGGAAGAAGGTGGAGCTTTTACTTCTAGTGGTGCTGATGATATGCTTAAAGCTCTTTGAATGATTCGTTCTATTTGTGAGTTTTTTTGTACTGGAATTTGAGTTATGTGTGATTTAGTTTTTGCATCAATAAGAATTGTGACATGTTAATTGCTAATTGAAGGTTTTGTTTTTTCTCAAACTCTTATGTGAAAATAGATATGTTAGATGTTTCATTTGGATAATGTTTGTGATGAAATTAGTGAAAAATTTCTAATTTTATATTTTGATTGAGTAGAAAATGGAATAGTAATGGTGGTGGTAGTAGTTAAGTGTGAACGTTTGTAAAAAAAAACCGAACTGTAACCGAAAATATGTAATCGGTTCGGATTCGGTTTTGAAAATGCATTATTTTTAGTTTCGGTTCTATCTTTTGGTTCGGTTAGGTCTTCAAATAACGATGAGCATTTGGGCTAAGAAAACTGAATCGAAACTGAAAACATGTGATCGGTTCGGAACTGAAACTGAAAACATGTAATTTGTTCGGTAACAGTGTTAAAAATGTATCATTTTCAGTTCCAGGTTCGGTTTCTGAACCAAGCTCACCACTAGTAGTGGTGTTGGTAGTTAAGGGTTTCTAATTTTATATTTTGATTGACTAGAAAATGGAATTAATAATGGTGGTGACGGTAGTAGTTAAGGGTGAACGTTTGCTAAAAAACCCGAACTGGAACTGAAAACATGTAATCGGTTTAAGTTCGGTTTTGAAAGTTTATTATTTTTAGTTTCGGTTCTATCTTTTGGTTCGGTTAGGTCTTCAAATAACGATGAGCATTTGGGCTAAGAAAACTGAACCGAAACTGAAACTGAAAACATGTAATCGGTTCGGAACTGAAACTGAAAACATGTAATTGTTTCGGTAACAATTTTAAAAATTTATCATTTTCAGTTCCGGTTCGGTTTCTGAACCGTTCACCACTAGTAGTGGTGTTGGTGGGCGGTATGTGGTGGATGATGGGTGGAAGTGGTGAGAGTAGCGGTTGTCGTTGTGGGTTTAGGGTTAAAAGAGTGTTTAAGGATTATAGTAAAATTTTCACATTTCCTCATTCATATTGGTGTAATTTTTTAACATCATGTGTTTCAATTATGCTCAAGCAAAAATAGAAATATATATTTTTAACATATGTTACTGTTTGTGTTGTTTTCGTTTTTATGGGTGACCCACAGAAATCCAAAATGTGTGATTTCTTGGGTCGATTGGTTAAAAAACCCGTTATTATAATTGCTAGTTTCTTGCTAGCTTTTTTATGTTAATATATTTTCGTGGGGGTCTCCGGGAGGGTGATGGCAATGCCGCAGCTCGACTCGTTGCCTCCTTTTTGCTGGTAAAAAAAATGTTACTGTTTGTGTTTGTGGTTTGAAAGTCAACGTCCAAAATAGGTAAAAGTCAACCAACATGGGCGTTTCATCCGGATAGGATGAATAACGTAAATTGTTGTATTTTTATGGTTGTATGTTTGATTTTATGGCATTTTACTTAACATGTCATATGGTGAAAAAGCCATTCCGATTAATATTTTGCCCTTAATCACATGTGTGTGCAAACAATAAATCTAAATTAAATTGCCATGGTAAGTTGAATTTTTCTACGTGTTCTTTTATTTTGACCTTTTAATTCTTTCTCGAACCGTATGACGAAAATAGATTACATTTTGATTCGGAAGTCAATCACTTGGACCCCAAGTTAGTCACCCGACAACGGTGTTTCATCAATTCTAAATATAGCGTGTTTTATTGCAACAATAGTTTGTTCGTAAGAGTAATGATAACTGAGTGATGTCTACGAATGAGTTGATGATGGTTGATGTAGGTGATATTTAATAGTAGATTAGTATTAGCTGTTTAAAAAAAACTAATTGTATATTTATATTAAAAAGGAAAATTGTATCATTTGTTACAAAATGTCAAAATCTTCCTACTTTATTATTAATCTCATAAAATGCCTATGTGAAACTTATGTGAAATTCAATAAAAAAAAAATTAAACTAATTATTTAATTTGGATATATATATTAATTAAATAGATAGAAACACAAGTAATAAAAATCAGTACTCCCTTTGTTTTAAAAATATTGTTCATAAATAAAAATCACATAGTTTAAGAAAAATACATTTATTACACTGATTAATCAATAAAATATCATCTGTACCATCTAATTATTTTTTAATTGATGAAATTTGTAAGTTGTCAATAATTTTGGAACAAATTAAAAAAGAAAAATAGATAATAAAATTAAGACGTAGCGAGAATGATAGTAGTAATACAATTTATCCGTTAAACGAGATATATTGACTTTGGTGGTAATTACTAATTCCATGTCGGTGTTGTAAAGTGCGAGGAGACAAAGGCTTGCAAGTAGCATACGTGAATATTACAAAATCAATCCTTATACTATTTAACAATATGCAATGCTAGTCTAAATTATTTCTACTTGCTAGTATTGCTAACAACTCAATTTTCTAACAATATTCGTATGCATGTAAGAGTTAATTTGCATAACTTATAGAAATTATTTATCTAATTCGTGAATTCTACAAGCAATCATTACACTTGATATACCAAAAGGTCTATTTCGCTAGACATTGAAGAAGAAAGATGCAATTTCTACATAAAAAAATGTTATTTAGACATGCAAAAAGATATTTCATATGAGTTTTTTTTATGGTGCAATTAACAAACATAAAATTTCAATATAAAGAGAAAATCATATTTAATGCATTTTCTAAAATAATAAAAATTAAAGTTCGTTAAATTTTGTTTAATACTTCGTACATATTTACAAAATAAATTTCTATATTAAATACACCATAATGTATGTAGATAGGTTATACATTGGAAAAATCCTACATATGTTAATGGAAGGTTAATAAAAATGGTTTATTAAGCAGTATACACCGATTAAGGGATGATATAGCCAAAAACTAATCAAACAAGGACTGAAAATGCAAAAACAAAAAACAAAAAAAACAAAGAAAGAAAATAAAAAAAAGAAAGAAAATAAAAAAAAGTTTTAATAATGACAGTCTTTAAGGCTGTCACTAAGTGCATTAAAAATGATACACATGAGTAATTCCTAAAATTCAGGAGTCGGTTGTAGAAAGAAGTACAAATCATTTATGCATGTCTATCAAAACCTAATAAAAAAAGACCAAAATATACAAAAGACAACCCCTGAATTTTAGGAATATTAATTTTTTTTATTCATGTACAATATTTTTTTTATGTTTAAAAACCCAAACTGAAATTATAAAATACTTTAGAGACGCTTTTTGCAATATACTCAAAGTGGAAATAGCAAAAATAGGCGTGGAATTGGATTTATAAGCAAGTCTATATAATTTCTCAACACACGAAACACGGATTCGTTCTACCCACACACCACCTCACTCGATCGAGATCTCGAAAATGGAACTCAGCTCCAATGGATTCTGGTCTGCTATCTTAATTTCAATCGTCTTCTTCATCTCATCATCTGAATCATTCTATCTTCCCGGCGTTGCTCCTCAGGATTTTCAAAGAGTACGTTCACCGGAACTCTTAGCAGTAGCATTTTTTCCTTAATTTGGTTCATGTTACGCAAATCGGTGTTCATGTATGTTTTTAACACGAATGAGTAATCCATGAGCTTCGATTTTACTTCGGGATCTCAATTTAGAGCATGTATCCGTCAAATCGAGCTTAAATCTAGGGTTTTAGGTGTGAGGTTTAAGTTGAACTGCCGATTTCAATGGAACTGTGTCCATTTCTGATCTGTTGTTATATGCACATTTTTTGCTGGTAGATCTAATGAATTGACTGAAGTTAGTGTAATGCTGAAAAATGGACTGTTTTAGTTGCTTACCTGATGCCAGATTTGTGTTATTTGACTAAAGAAATCATACTTTGTTTTATTAAGTAATAAGTATGTATCATGCTTGAAATGATAAATTCTGTCTTTTGAGATATGAGTATGCATTTGTGATGTTAAATAATGGTCACTCATTGTGCAGTGCAGAACTGTAGATCAGTTAAGTGGTAAATGATTAGTTAAAACACATAAAGTACCGAGCAATGTAACTGGTTTAATTGACACAATTTTTTAGATCTATTTCGAACTTGATTGTTAACTACCTAGGTGAATATGTTAACCAACTAACATAATTATGTTTGTATCGTATATATGATCTTACATTGTGATTATAATAAAGATTTCCCCTTAAGAAATCAGGTACTTTACCAATTAATTGTACTTATGATGTCGATATTTGATTAATTGTGACAGGGTGATCCTCTTCAAGTCAAAGTCAACAAGCTTTCTTCCACAAAAACACAACTTCCTTACGAATACTATTACTTGAACTATTGTAAGCCTAAACATGTTAAAAACATGGCTGAAAATTTGGGGGAAGTTCTTAGAGGTGATCGCATTGAGAATTCAGTCTACACGGTGAGAACTTTTCCATCCAATTATTGGTCAAGGTTAATTTTGACCTCTATTTAATAATTCAAAATCAATCTTTCCCTATTTATTTCATAATAATATAAGTTTATTATTTATTCGTTTCAGTTTCTTATGCGAGAAGAACAACCATGCAAAGTTGGTTGCAGAATAAAGCTTGATGCTGGAACTGCAAAGAAATTTAAAGAAAAAATCGATGATGAGTACCGTGTTAACATGTATGTCAGTCAACCATTTATGAACAATTAGTCAAATTATATATAAATCTATTTATATATATATTTATTTTGGATTTTTACTATGCAATACAGGATTCTGGATAACTTACCAGTTGCTGTTGTTAGACAAAGACGAGATGGTAGTCAGTCAACCACTTATGAACATGGTTTTCGTGTTGGTTTTAAGGGAAACTATGCAGGGGTAAGTTTGATAGACAAAACAATTTTTTGTATTTTAAAAAAATACAAAAATGTATTAATTAATAAATTTAATCTCTCGTTTACTTATTCAGAGCAAAGAGGAAAAATATTTCATCAATAACCATCTGAGCTTTAGAGTCATGTACCACAAAGATCTTGAAACTGATTTTGCTCGAATCGTTGGGTTTGAAGTTACTCCCAACAGGTATTTTGAATTTTCTTCGCATTTTCTGCTTTATGTTACCTTAAAATCATGTCATTATTTTGCTTAATTTAATTTAAGTTCATGATTAACAGTATTAATCACGAGTATAAAGATTGGGATGAAAAGAACCCGCAACTAACAACATGCAACCAAAACACAAAAAATATAATTCAAGGAAGCACCGTGCCACAAGAAGTTGATACCGATAAAGAAGTTATCTTTACATACGATGTTACATTCAAGGTACTTTCTAATTAATAAAAAAAGAATGTATTAAACTACACAAATACACAATTATATATATGTTATACTACCTCCGTATCACAGTAAGTGATACACTGTGAGTTTCACTTTTTCTGAGGCAAAATATTATAATTAAGGTTAAAATGGATTAAATTGGTAGTTAGTAGAGTATAGGTCCACTCCTTTTGAATATTATGATATTAATGATGTTTATAAGTAAAAGTAGGTAAATTGGTGAGGAATGCGAGGAAAATTCTCAATTAATCATTTTTAAAAATTTGGAACATTGTCAGAAAGTTTGGATCTTTACGAGGAAACATTTTTTTGGCAATGATCCAAAGTTTCTGAAAATGATCCACATTTTTTAAAATGATTGGTTGAGAATTGTGCTTACAATCCTCACCAAAATTTGAGTCCTCACCCGATCCTACTTCCATATATATAGAGTTAGGATTCGGTGATGACTGCGAGGACAATTTCAACCAATCATTTAAGAAATTTTGGATCATAATATGAAATTTTGGATCATATACTTCCTCCGATTTAATATAAATGATACACTTTTCTTTTTGGGGTGAATCAAAATAAGTGATACACTTTGAAAAATTACCTTATTTGACAAAAAAAGTGGGACCCACACCCACTAACTATCTACTTTAACAAAGTGAAATGACAAATTTACCCTTACGTTTACTTTTAAACATCATTAACTTCACTTTATTCAAAAAGTGTGGGACCCATTCTCCACTAACCATCCAATTAATCTAATTTAACCATCATTATAATATTTTGCCTCAAAAACCGTGAAACCAAAATGTAGCACTTATTTTGAATCGGAGGAAGTAATAAAAACATAAAAACTAATTCTAATATAAATAATAAAAAATAATTTATTTTTTTGTGAAAATGACCAAAATACCCCTCCATGTATAAAATATATGATTAATCTTAACCATTACTTATAATTAATCAATGGTCGAGATTTGTCCCTTGGGACTACATAAAAATTAAGGACTACCTTGAATACAACTCGTATTATTTAATAAAAAGAAAATGCAATTTAGGCATGTGCAAACTGGATCAAGAACCAGCTGAATCATGCACAATTATAATTTTTTTATTTTTTATTTTTTTCAGGAGAGTGATATTAAATGGGCATCACGTTGGGACACATACCTACTCATGAACGATGATCAAATCCATTGGTTTTCAATCATAAACTCATTAATGATCGTCTTATTTCTATCCGGAATGGTAGCAATGATCATGATGAGAACATTATACAAAGACATTGCAAATTACAACCAATTAGACACACAAGAAGAAGCACAAGAAGAAACCGGCTGGAAACTCGTCCACGGAGACGTTTTCCGGTCACCGGAATATTCCGGACTCCTCTCCGTCTACGTCGGGACAGGTGTCCAGCTGTTAGGGATGACACTTGTCACCATGATATTCGCTTCTCTCGGGTTCTTATCACCATCTAACCGTGGCGGTCTCATGACCGCCATGGTTTTGCTATGGGTTTTCATGGGCTTATTCGGCGGTTACGCCTCGGCCCGTTTGTACAAAATGTTCAAAGGCACCGAGTGGAAGAAAAACACGTTGAAAACATCGTTCATGTTTCCTGGTGTTTTATTCGTTATTTTCTTCGTTTTAAACGCGTTAATTTGGGGCGAAAAATCATCGGGAGCCGTTCCGTTCGGTACCATGATTGCTCTTGTTTGTTTATGGTTTGGGATTTCGGTCCCGTTAGTGTTTGTTGGCAGTTACTTGGGGTTCAAGAAACCCGTAACCGAACCACCCGTAAAAACAAACAAAATACCTCGACAAGTACCCGAACAATCATGGTACATGAAACCCGTGTTCTCAATCCTAATCGGTGGAATCCTCCCGTTCGGTGCGGTTTTTATCGAATTATTCTTCATTCTAACCTCAATCTGGTTAAACCAATTTTACTACATTTTCGGGTTTTTATTAATAGTATTCGTGATTTTAATAATCACGTGTGCGGAAATAACCGTCGTGTTATGCTACTTCCAATTATGCAGTGAAGATTACCATTGGTGGTGGAGAGCTTATTTGACAGCTGGCTCATCATCTCTGTACCTTTTTCTCTACTCGATTTTCTACTTTTTTACAAAATTGGAAATCACGAAATTTGTTTCGGGTGTTTTGTATTTCGGGTATATGTTGATTGCTTCGTATGCGTTCTTTGTGTTGACGGGAACGATCGGGTTTTACGCGTGTTTGTGGTTTGTTCACAAGATTTATTCGTCGGTCAAAATTGACTGATGAAGAATGTTGAAAAAATTGTGTAATGAATTGAAGAGAGTGATAGAAGGAAGGATTGTAGAGTTGAATTGAAGAATTGTGTTGGCTTGTTTAGGAAATTTTCAAGCCTTGTAAAAGGACTGTTTTAGAATATGTTTTGTTATATTTGAATTTTTTGTATCTTATTATATGAACTGCATTTAAATGATAGTATTATTGTTGTGTTGTTGACTTATTGTTCAATTAATCCCAATTCTATCTAGAATTAGTTGATGTTTGTGAATGATCAATGGTCTAATTTGAATGTCAGTGCTCATTAAGTGAGTTGAGTTATTCGTGAACTACTTAAACTTGGCTAGTTAAAAGTTCTATAAAATATTGTAAAAATTGAAAATGTAATTTAGCAAAAAATGGTAGACTAAGTATGTTGCTAAGTGGTAAAAACTAGAAAGGTGAAACTTTAAGATAAGTATGTTGCTAAATGGTCAAAAGATGAAATTTTAAGAAAAATGGTAAATCAGATTGCTACGGGCAACAACTTGATGCTCATGTCGGAAAACGCTACAAATTTGAAGTAAGAAAAACATGTGAAGTACGTTGCTGCAATAGGTAAAATCTATACGGGTAAAAGAATGAAGGTTGTTAATTTACCTATGTAAATCATGTTAGAAATTTTACAGATTTCGATTTACTTGGATCACTATGAAGTCGTATTTTCACTATCAGATCAAAGTATTTCGGGGGTACACTCGAAATCTCTAATCGGATGAAATCACAGTGTGATCAAGAACAGAGAATGTGTTTTTTGTGAGAATTTCGTACCAGAGAATATGACCAAAAACCAGTGTTAATCATGTTGGTGATTTGTATCACCAATATTATTTAAGTGTAATGGGATAAACTTGTTGACCAAATGTAATTATAATAAATATTAAACAAGTAAGGATGGTGCGGAGTGCACGCTTGTTTAAATTTATTATGATTAAATTACACTGACTTAACGGGGGTTCGGGGGCAGCGCCCCCGATAACGGGGTTCCAAGGGGCAGCGCCCCTGGCGGGGTCCGGGGCAGCGCCCTGGCGGGGTCCAAGGGGCAGAGCCCCTGGCTGGGGTCGAGCAGTTTTAACTCGGTTTGAACTCGGTTTTTTGAACTCGGTTTTTTGACCCATAATATTTGACCCAGATCCGACCCGGTTCTGGGCGGTTTTGGAGCAGTTTTAACTGCGATTTAGCAGTTTAGATCGGTTTTCGTCAGTTTTTCTAGGGGGGGATTAACACTGGTTTTTGGTCATATTCTCTGGTACGATTTTCTCAAAACGATCACATATTCTCTGTTCTTGTTAACTCTGATTTCATCCGATTGAAGATTTCGAATGTACCTTCGAAATACTTTGATCTGAAAGTGAATACACGACTTCAGAGATTCCAAGCATTCGAAATTAATCACGAAATTTCTAACAAATCACTTCCTAGAAAACTGACGAAAACCTCTCTAAACTGCTAAATCGCAGTTAAAACTGTTCCAAAAAACCGCCCAGAACCGGGTCGGATCCGGGTCAAATATTATGGCGCTGCCTCTTGAAACCCCCGTTAAGTCAGTGTATTTTAATGTTACCGAGAGAACTGAACCTATGTTCATTTTGCTATTACTAGATGTTTTGTGACATCAAACATAAGAAACTAAGAAAATAAATAAATAAATGTAGTAATTAATATTGTAAAAGCAGAATGATTTTAATAAACTTGCTGAAATATAACAATCTTCAAGAGTTTTTACAACGACAAAGCAATAACAAATTGCTTCTATTAAAGTAAATAAACATACAAAAGCCAGAAGCTTTTACTTTTACATTTTTACCGTCAAATTACCAAAACGAAACAAAAGCCGATGGACTCATATCACGAGTCTCATCGTGCTTTTTTAACAATAATAATAATAATAATAATAATATTATGCGAACTTTATATACACCAATCTTCAACTTCATATATATATATATGACAGTTACTTTTGAACCAAAACGGTGTGCTGCATATCTGTACAACTTTCACCTTTGGTAAAAAGGGCGTCATATGTACCAATTTGTAAACTTTTTAAATAAAATATAAAAAACTTGAGATAAAATCGAACGAAATTGCCTTAAAGTTCTTGAAACTTTCCTGCCATTTTTTTGTTTATAAATAATAATCATGATTAACTGCAAATGGCTTCAACTGAAAGTTTCTTCATTACTTTTGGGCAAGGATCACCTCCAAATATTTCAGGTGTTACAGGTACTGTGCATGATTGTTGTCCAACACATAACTGCAAAAATACAGAAATAAATTGTGAGTGATTTTCATTTTGTGAAAAATTTTGAAGAAAAAAAAAAGTTTAGTCCTTAAATGGAAATTCTGAAAAGTTCAATACATCAAGATATCAATATTTTCAAAAAGAGGGTGATTTTTACACCACATCTTTTAATCCAACTACCACAATAAGTGCTTTACATGGTTGTACAGTTTGCAGGAAAACTTGTATATTGTGGTAGATGCATCAAAACATGTGGTATAAAAATTAATTCTCTTTTCAAAAATAACACCAACTTTTAAATTTTTGCAATTTGGGAAATGCTTTATCCGGAATGACGACAGTCAGTATTTTCCAGTGACGTAGCCGGTCATTTAATTTTTCCTTATTATTCAAATTAATATAAAATTGCTTTGAGCACTAATTCTTAAAACAATTTCTATAAAATAGAAACATTAAATAACCCGCCATGTCACTATAAAATATCAAATACCGTCATTCCGAGTAATATGTTTCCCAAATTGCAAAAAATTATAAATTTGTTGCTATTTTTGAAACTTTTGACAGCTGATTGCTAAAATTACGAATCACCTGATAGTATCTTGCTATTTTATACAATTTCCCAACTTTTTAAGCAGTTTAAACCATAATTAAAAATCAATATAATGGGTTGAATTAAAATCAGAACCACTTAAGGCTACAAAACCAGTAGAACTCAATCTAAACCATTGATTTTTGAAATGAAATGATCATGGAAGACACATTAATGTATTTGATGAGGGAGCCTCAAATATTGGTTTACATTGATGTCATTCATGCATGTATACATATATGTATATGTTTTCATGTATGTATATATAAGTGTTATCTATACATGTATGTATACATGCATGAATGACATCCATGCAAACCAAAATTTGGGGGTCCCTCATCAAATACATTAATATCATTTCATTTCAAAAATCAATAGTTTAGATTGAGTTCTGCTGGTTTTGTAGCCTTAATTGGTTCTCATTTTAATTCTACACTCAATATAATTATACTCATAATGATAAAATTAATTACCTTATTAAAAGCATCATACGAGTGATGAGCATGACAGTTACCCTCACTATAACTGCCACAACCGCCTAACGGCGTCCCAAAACTTGCAAATTTTATGGAAGTTATTTTTTGACCTGACCCACACGAGAGATGGGCTTTCGGTCTCAACGGTTTAGTAACTTTACCCGACGCTTGCATTTGATAATTCATTAGTGACGGTTGCCATTCGTAAATATCTGCACACACACTGTAAATTGACCTTTTTACCATTGATATTCCGTACGGAATTCCTCCTAATTCTTCGAAAATTACTAGCAAATTTCCTCTCGGTTTTAGCCAGGATCGAGGTACGTGATACCTGAAAAAAATAAATTAATAATATAAAAAATTGGTTAGGTTTGGCATTTAATATGTACTCCCTCCGTCCCTTAATAAAGTTCTCATTTCTATCAAAATATTTGTCCCAGTATAAAGTTCCCATTTCTCAAATTAGAGGGACCCACTCAATAAAATAATATTATTAACATATACTTCACCACTTACTATCTTTAAAAAACACTTTCTCTCTCCAAAATAACCTTATATTTTAATCAAATTTATTATCAAGACCCCACCACTAACTAGCTCCTAAAAACTTGTACCCAATTGAAATGGAAACTTTATTAAGGGACGGAGGGAGTATTAAATAATTAGATGTGATATGTAAATAATTAAATCTAAAACTGACTTTATTTAAACATTTAGAAAAAAACTAGGTGATATCTGAAATTTTTAAAAATTTTGGTTAGGTTTGGGATTTAAATCTATATTTAATAATTAGAAGTGATATATAAATATAAATAATTGAAACTAAAACTGGCTTTATTTAAAACATTCTTAAAACTACGTGATACCTGAATTTAATTTTTTTTTAACAAAATTGGTTAGGTTTCGGATTTAAATGTATATTAAATAACTAGATGTGATATATAAATAATTAAATCAAAAACTGACTTTATTTAAACATTTAAAAAGCTACGTGATACCTGAATTTTTTTTTTTAAAAAGGTTAAAAATTTGGTTAGGTTTGGGAATTAAATTTGTATTAAATAATTAGGTGTGATAAATAAATAATTTAATCTATAACTGAGTTTATTTAAACATTTAAGAAACTTTTTTTTTTGTAATAAAAGTATATGATTTGTTACCATTTTTGTGAAGCTTCACCACATTTACTTAAGCATTTTTTCTCATCAAAATATCCATTATAACTACAAGCAGTACACGATCCACGGGCCTTGTATGCGGGCCAATAACGCCCGATACTTTGACCGTTTATCCATATTTGACCTTTTCCCATACTACTCATGTCTAAAGCCAACGGTTCGTTTCCACCAGGAGCATTAAAAATACTCTAAAAACATTAAAAAAAAGTCAAAGTCAAAGTAAAAAAATATGAATTATTTAAAATAAAAAAAACATTGAACGCGAAATTGGAAATTACCTTGTACCATGTTAACGGTTGCTTTTGAGCCACAAATGAACCTTGAATCCAGTCAACGGACGAACTGCCCATGAGTGAATGGAGACTTAGAATTTCGCCTTCTAGCCCAACCTGGTCAAAAAGTTAAAGTCAAAGTAAGAACATGAAGTCAAAAAGTCAACCTTGAATCTGCAAAATGGGAAGTTTTAAAAAGTCAAACCTTGTAAGACCATTTTTGCCAAGTTAAGTCTCGTTTTCCTTGATTGAGACCATAGAGTGTGACTGGACCAAGAACACCCGCATTCCATGTTTCAAAATGCGGACCAATATTCTATAAAAAAAAAAATAAAAAAAAAAATTTAGTCACAATTACACATAAGATGCACGTACATGCATTTTTTGTAATAATCAGATAATCAGTTGTAATAATCAGATAATCAGTTGTAATAATCAGATAATCAGTTGTAATAATCAGATAATCAGTTGTAATAATCAGATAATCAGTTGTAATAATCAGATAATCAGACAATCAGTTGTAATAATCAGATAATCAGTTGTAATAATCAGATAATCAGAGAGAGATAGTGCATACAGGGAGACCAACTGCAATGCTAAGTAGGGAAATCTTGTTGACACCTGGTCTTAGATTTACAGGTTTATTGAAAGTTACTTTTGGATTTGATTGACTTCCATAGACGGTTCCTGAAAAAATAAACAAAAATTAAAAAAAAAACGAAAATAAAAAAAAAATCAAATTTTTTACATAAATTTGATAAGTCTTACCTGATAGTTGACCATTTATGAAAACATGCAAAGCATGGCCCGCAGATAAGACCGTAAGCGTGGGCCATTTTCCACTTTTCAAAAACCCTTCATTTGCCCCGATCCTGACACTAAACAAAAAAAAAATAATAAAAAAAATTAGCCCGTATTCAGGTGGGTTGAAACGGGTCATTTTTTGAACGGGCCGAATCGACCCGAGAAAAACCAGAAACCAAATCGGTAACTCATAACTCTTTTATTAGACGTGGAAAGATGAGTGGCCCGCACGGGTTGAAACGGGCCAGACCGGGTTGACCCGCGAACACTCTTTTGTCCATTTTCTTTAAGTTGGTAGAAATAGTCAAGAATAATAATAAATAATATAAAAACATTGTGAAAGATACTTACTCTGTCATATACCACAAATAATCAGAATTATCTCTAGTGACATTAAGTTGCTCCAATAATCCAACGGTTGTAAATGAATTATCATCATATGATTCAGTTTCATCATTATATGATTGCCATGCAAATCCTCCACCATCAGAAATCATTTTCATTAACGATGTTTGTGCACCAACCTATTATATTAATTAATTATATATATAATCACACATTATCACTAATTATATATCTAAAAGTTAAAAATATATATAACAAAAAATAAAAAAATTAATAATAATAAAAATAATTCTCACCCTTGCAGTATTATAAACAGTATTCTTGCAATCAGGAAGAATGCTAACAGACCAAGGAGGAAGATTAAAACGTCTATTTTGGAAATTTACAGTTGCATAAGAAGCTCGGTTGTTATTTGAAAGGAAAGCAGCACAACCTCCTGCTTTGTATTTGTAAACATATGCCTATAAATTATATAAAAATAATTATATATAAGAAGTGGGGTCCACTGCTGACGTGGATAAAGTGATCAAGAATCTATATAACGGAAAAAGAATTAATAAAAATCGAACCTTTTGATAGTTTCCAAGATTTATAATTGTGGGGTCACCGTTAATTAAAGCGGGCTCGCATAGTTTTATGGCTCGGTGTAGATCTTTTAAATGTCCCCATTTAGCTTCCCGTTTTAATCCTGTTAAATTAAGTAATTTATATAAATTTAGTAAGTTTATATAAAGAACTGAAGTATTATAATCATTAGGAAATAATTATGTTAAATGTTTGTGTAATGAAAATTGCAGGAATTTATTTGATATGGTGTTGTTTGAAGTCGAATGTTTGACTTTTAGTCAATGAATAAATCATACAAAAGTCAACATCATAATTTATAATAATGGTAATAATGAACTAGGTAATTTAACATTTTTTAAGATGATATCCGTTAAATCGTTAAAAATGACTCGGAAAAAGAATCTTGCATGTGAAAATTAATGCTTTCGGTTGACTTATTTGTAATAAAGTCAACTTTATCATATTAATATTATGCATAATCAACTTGACTATTAAAGTAACCTTTCATCCATGATGTGACAAATATTGACCAAAATTCGCTTTCTAGATTGACCCGAATTATAAGCCCGCCCAATTTCAAATTCAAATTTTAAACTTTTTAAATACAATCTATATTATATGTAACATACCAAATTCATCAAGAGGAGCATCATAATCATAACTTGTAGCAATAAACGGGCCACCCGAAGTCCGCCCAAAATTGGTTCCTCCATGATACTGTCAAAAATACAATAAAAAAGTAATTTTTTACCCAATATTATCAAATAATAGACAATATAGAAAATATAATTATAAAATATAAAAAAATATACCATATAGTAGTTAACAAAAGATCCACCAGTTTGAATAAATTTAGCAACCGAATATGCTAAATCTTCAGCTGGTCTGTATGGAACCGCACCTCCAAATTCAGTAAACCTGCATATTTTATTTTTTATAAATAAACAATAAATCAACCGAAAAATTAAAAATAACAAAATAGTATGAAATTGGTCAAATTACCATCCTGTCCATGCTTCAGTCCACATTTTCGGTTTGAAATTTTTGTTGGGAGAGAAATAGTCACAGTAAAAACCATTGCAAGTATTAATCTGTCCATAAAGTCAAAAAGTCAACACAAAAAGTCAACATAACACAAAAAGTCAACTAATTTGTGCACTTACAACTGGGTCAGGAGCATCATCTTGTTTGCACATGACCCACGGGACACCGGTTCCTAGACCAACTGCCATTTGGGCAGCCCATTTTGTGTAGGCTCGGGCAGGTGCACCGAGCTCATACTCCATTGGCCCGTATTCGTTTTCAATCTGTTAAATTAAATATAAAATTAATTTATTTATTTTTTAATTTAATATTCAAAAAGTATGAAATGAGTAACTTTTTAACTACCTGGGATAAAATAATTGGACCACCTTGAGTCTCATATAATCTTTCTGCTTTCATCATATTCACTATGTGTCTTGTGAATTTTTCCATAGCAGCCTGTAGATGTATAATTAATTAATAATTATTATTAAATACTATTTGCAAAATACCCAGAATATAATTTAAATAAAAATCGAAACTTTTTCTAAGTTTACTTTTTGAGGCTAACCTTAAAAGGACCATTATCTGTTCTGAAACTAATTCCTGGAACATATTTTAACCAGACAGGAAACCCTCTGAAATTAAAATGAACAAGAGATATAATTAATTCACAAAAAAAAATAAAAAAAAAATATGTGATTAATTAAAATTACTAATTAGTAATTATGGAAATTTAAAAAAAATATTTACCCAAAGTTCCATTCAGCACAAGCATAAGGACCAACTCTGAGATGAACGTAGAGTCCAGCTTGCTTAATTAGCTTAATAAACTTCACCAAATCATACCGATCTTCAAAATAATACTGGGGAAAAAATCTTTAAATTAGAAATTCAATTTATTTAAAAAAATATATTTTTTTAAATATTTAGAAATAAAATTACTTGACCAGGTTGTGGTTCATGCCCATTCCAGAAAACATATGTTTGAATCACATCCAATCCTCCTTCTTTTGCCTTCTGAATAAGATCTGGCCACATCTGAAAAATCAAAATATATTAATATATTTTAGTAAAAATAAATTCCCAGAAAATAAGTGGAAAATCAAAAAAATCAACAAAAAAAGGGCAAAATATAATAAAAACATTTAATTCAAAAAAAAAAAATTAATTGGTGCATTGATATATTTTACTAAAAATAAATCACCAAAAAAAAGGGGGAAATCAAAAAGGGCAAAATAGAATAAAAATTATAAAAAAAATAAATAAATTGGTGCATTGATAATTTGTACCTCAGGAGTGCTTCTTGGATAATGAATTGATCCAGAAATAAGAATTTTTCTTTGACCATTAATGGAGATAGCTTTATGGTCATATGAAACTGACCCATTACATAAACTAACCCATAAACACAATAAAATCACCAAAATTAAATTAAATTTCTGCATTTTAATAAACCCCTGTTTCTTGAACACAATATCCATCACAAACCCTTGAAAACAGAGCAAATTTCCCCTGTTTTTCCCCCAATAATTAACTTAAGCTCACTTTATTCTTTAGCACACAAACACACACTAAAAACTGTGTTATGTTTGTGTTTTTTTGTATTTTTCGAGAATAAAATAAGATAAAAAAGGGTATGGTGTGTCTGTGTGTTTTCAGTGTGTGAAAAAATGGAGCGTTTTGGAGCTGCATTTAAGCAAGATTAGGTTTGTCTGCAGTAGTGAAGGGTCCTACATTTTGGTCTCATTAAATTTAAAAAAAAAAAGTTTAAAAAATATAAATAAGAAAGTAATATTTAAATTTTCCAGAAAAGTTAACCTACTTGGAAGTATAACTTTTTCTGTAATTAGATATGTTTGATACGATAAAGTTATATAATTTTTTTTAATTATTATTGTTAATATCTTATAATAATTTATAAGATAAATTTGTATTTTTATAGAAAAATTACAAAATTTATGATAGGTTTTTCGGTATTTATGTATTTTAGAAGCAAAAAAGTCAAAATAAGGTACTTAAACAAAAATAAATAAATAAAACATAGATCAATACATACCCAATATGGTATGTCCAAATCAAATATATACTTATATAATTTGTAATATTAAATTTTGATATATAGTGTTTTTTAGTTATTATTTATAAAGTGATATTTGGAGTTTTTAACTTAATTAATAGTAATTAGATTTATTAAAACATTAACTAAAAGTGAAATCGTCTTATTAAATTATTCCTCTTAATTAATAGTAATATCATGTATGTGCTTTGAAGAATATTTAACGAATGCAATATAATTACAACTTTACTTAAACAAATAGAAACTTTGCTAATCTAATTCTTAAAGATCCTATTTTCCCGTCAATTCCAGCATACATGAATACATGATGATTATTTAATGTCAATGTTCTTGCACGTAATGCGTTTTATTATTAAGAGATTATCAATATTAATTAATAAATTTGAATTAATCCATTAGGAATTATTTCAGAAATAATCTTAGTGATGGATTATTTCAAACTAAAATAGTATACTTTTTGACATGATTATTAAATTAAATTAAACAAAAAAAAAATGTGAAATAAGAGCACCAACTTAATTTTAAGATTTTAGTATTAGACGATCTCAGACAACAAAAACGTATTGTTCTCTGGCATGATCATGAACTATTACATATTTGTACACATATGAAGTGAGTCATATCTATTTACGGCACGTCTTATTAAAAAAATACGACTATTGAGTAGACACACATAGTAAATTACTAAAATTGAAGAATTTTACAAAACTAGACATAATAATGAGTTGACCATCTCACTTTGACCTCTTTTTAAACTAATTTAACAAAATGACGAATCAATTCCTGAATCGTATATCGCAAAGACACTTCAAAAAATGTAACGATTTAAAAGGCATGTTCACATAAAAGAGAGTGTTTGCAAAGTTTGTAATTCTCTGCCTTTCTTAAAATAAAGGTTCGTAAAATTGGTTACCTTATTTAAATTACAAGAAAAAAAATTTATCATGTTAGTAGTCAATTTTATTTTATTTTTGTCATTTTGGTGATTTTTTCCTTAGAATTAGTTGCGTGATTAATTCAAATGGTTAGGTTGACGACAATCAAAAAGAAAAATAATATAATTTTTAATGAGCGTGAAATTAAATAAATGAATACAAAATAATTGATTTGTAATTAGAAATTGATGAGTATTACCGTACCAACAATAAAGCTCTGTTTTCCCGCGAGAAAAGTACTTTTTACAGCAGCTTTTCAGAATTCAATGATTCTCCAATCTGTCCACTATATATCAATTTACCCGATTCATGAAGTGAGTATAGATAATTACATAGTGTAACTCGTATCGTTTATACATTTGTTTTTTATTTTTAACAGTTTAAAATTTAACAATACATTATAAAATTATTTTATTTGATAAAAAAAAGTAATCATCCACGTTTATATAATGAAATGATCATTTATCATTATTTTTACTTTAAAACATCTATTTTAATGAATCTTAACATTTATTATAATTTTTTGCATTCAAAATCATGAAACTCACAATATATCACAATGAGTTCAAGTCCTGGTAAAGACACATGGAGTAGATTAGGTGCCGTTAAAAAAATAGATTTTCTAACTCATTACTAAAGAGCACAAAGTGTGGACTTGCCAGATTTTCATTAAAGGACATTTGGCGGCGCCAAACCATACCACTAGTATCGTCGCGGAGTGTTAAAATGCAAGTCTTTAAAATGGTTGGGTAAAATTAGTTAAAGGAATTCCGTTATTTATTCAGAGTAGTTTTTGTGCAAACCCAAATGAGTGTTATAGGTATGTCAAACGAGTGAGTATAATTTTGATTTGCATGTCAATACAATATTATAATAAGCAAAAATAACTTTCTAACATTAGTTTAAAACCACCTATGACATGATATAGAATGTAACAAATGAATTAAATTTTTTTATACATATTGAAAAATGCATTTATTTAACACTAATACAGTCTATTTTGTTTTATCAAATATTTAATCATTAATAATAGTAACTTAATGTTAATTAAAAAAAATTCTCATGCCCTTAAAGAACGAATTAGATAAATCATATAAATATTATTAGATGAAATAAAATTTAATGAGTATTGATATGAATGCGAAAAAATAAACAAATATGAATATTATTCCATCGACCCATATCTGATTCTCTTGCGTTAATAACAGATATGATTTATATACCACACAAACTACATCACTCACCATAATAGTATAATACACAAAAATTAAAGAAGATTGATCAAGCATACTAAACATATGTTATGTAAGGTCATTTACTATTTACATAAATCACATCCCTTGAAAAAAAAACTTATTCCATCCATTTGAAAAACAACAAATCGATAAACGGGTCGGGTTTGTATATTAAATTTTGCGCGTGAGACAACCGTGTGATGTGATGCTACTTTTTGCTTTTGTTTTGTGCTTTGCCAATTATCCTCCTCCTGTCACGGCTTAGGCTTTTGTGTCACATAAAATATTTGGTTACAAAAATGATATCAACTAAAAAAACAAATAAATACTTACTCCGATTCAAAATAAGTGCAAGACTTTTACTTTCATTCTTTTTAATGCAAAACATTGTAATAAAGATTATGATATAATAAAGGGATAATTAGTGAGGAAGGGTCACATATTATGGTTGGGAATGACAAATTAATGATGTTTAATAAAGTTAAGGATAAAATGGTAATTTTATACAAAAATTTACCAAATAAAGAAAGGGTAACACTTATTTTGAATCACTCATATAAGGAAAGTGTATCACTTATTTTGAATCGGAGGAAGTATAACTTTGCTTTTGGGAATTTTAGATTACCTTGTAAAATTAGATCTAGAGATAGTATTCACTCATATTAAAACATTTTAGTTATATTTCTGTTCATATGATTAAATATATATATCTAAATCAAACGAAAAGAACAAAAAAAAAAAAATACTTTTTCAAAAAAATAACAACAAAAAAAACAATAATTATTTTGTATTTTTGTCTCTTAAAATAATCACCTTTTTAAAATTAAAAACTATTTTTGTTTGAAATTAAATAACTATAATAATAGGCTGGGTGTTAAAATATGAATTTGGTCATGCTGATTGATCAGTCTCCTATAACTTCAAAAATATAA
Organism: Calendula officinalis; assembly: GCA_963853835.1. NCBI lineage: Eukaryota > Viridiplantae > Streptophyta > Magnoliopsida > Asterales > Asteraceae > Calendula > Calendula officinalis. The sequence goes on from OY970828.1 coordinate 77,743,109, forward strand.
TCATTTAATACCTGGAAAATTGATTGTGTTCACCAGACAACATTATTTTTAAATATTTATTTGACATTTGAGTTCCGTTTCAGATTGTTTCTTTTTATACAAGAATCAAATATGTACGTGAACTATCTTTCTCATTAAAGTTATATAATTTTGTTTAGTATAGCTTTTGTAAAACAGTTTGTTATTAAAGTCTATTTTTGCTGGTAACAAAAATTAGTTATGTAGTCGAGAAAAGTCCACTTGCCCACCTCTTAGTTTTTATATTTAGTAAAAAGGTTCAAAACTTAGTGTAAATTAATAGGTTGCCGAGTTATAAATGAATTAGATTGGTAAATAGGCTGTACATAAGTTGGCAATAGGTTGGCAGGTCGGTGATGTTGAATTACATTTCTTAGTTAGTTAATTGGGTTAGCGAATTAACCAGTTTATCCATAATTTAACCCGAGCATGATTCGTTTATTAAATACGTTGGGTTAACACGTTCAGTTAGAGCTTAACCTAACATTAAAAAGATAAATGCTATTTAATCTAACATTTCATGGTTACATATCTTTCTATACATGTAATGGTGACATGTGAAAAATGAAATGGTAAAGATAATTAAAGAAAAACCGGAAAAGATACTTTTACGAGGAAAATTGTATTACTTCATAATAAATCTTCTTATTTCATCCTTTCAATCATAAAATAATCATCTAATCATATAATCAAATGGATTGAAAAGTAAAAGTAATATATCTCTCTTCCATGAGTTCTTCTAACTTGTCTATTAGGAAGCATTTTTTAAGATAATTATGTTACCAAGATACGGAGTACTTAAAAAAGTAATTTTCTATTAGATGATTTAAATCTGTATGTTTTACCAATTCTACCTTTTATATATATTTTAAGTTTTATTCATTCAAAACTATCTCTATACATTTTTTATATTTCAACATTGTAATTTTAGGAATTCAAATCTTATAAAGAAAGGGAAAAAAAGCCCATAAATTAGGTATATTGGTACAATGATTGAATTTTGCTTTCTTGGAAGACTAACGTAGTCGTGATAGAGGAAAGTGCATGCAAGCTATGAATTTAATTTGAAATATAATAATTTTAATCGTTTTCATTTCTCAATATTCCCTTTTACTCACATTTTATTTACATAATTTGCAATTTATATTACAATATATATTAAATTATATTTCTTTTAATAAAGTTAATACCACAAGCCCACAAATTGTAGAACAATCTAAGGTTAAAATGAAGAAAAATTTACATGTAAATAAGTTCAATGTTACCAAAACAATCAATCCATTTCCCTATATGAATGGAACATGATCTCTCACAATAGATATTTTCTGATAGTTTATTAAAATAAATAAATAATAACTTTGTGATTTGTTGGGTTTAATTAATTAAAAAGAGATTGGTGTGGGGAACTCTTTGTCCAGCCGGCAAGCAAACCCCGCCCATCCAACAACTATTCCTTTTTGGGTTTGTATTCTTTTTTCTCTTTCATTTTAAAAAAAAATTGAATTTGTTTTTTAGAGTGATCAAATTTTTGTTCATGAAATATGCAATTTAATTGTCATTGTGTTTGTTTTTTTTAACCTTTCTCTGTCATTTAAAGCTCATTTCAGACGACTTTATTGCTATGCTATCACTGGATAATTATTATTTTAGGTTTGTATATTTTTAAAAAAAGTATAAGTGAAAAACACAAAGATAAAGTGAGTACTTAGGTATTCTTTTTATTTTTCTCAAAATACTTTTAAATTGAAAGCCTTTAAATTTAACAAATTAAACAATTGAAGTTTATAAAAAAATAGATTTATTATACAATTTCTTGGATTGTAATACATTTGAAATACTATATAATACAAACATTAGTTAGAAAGACTTTCAATATGATCAAAATATAATGGTTTACAAACGTGTCTACGTCATTTTTTGTTTTTTCCCTCATATTTATTCAATTTCGGACAAACAATATATGCTACAATGTTATTTAAAGTGAAAACGGATACGTACAAAAAAACCATTTGCTTTTGTTGATATTTTGTTCATGTTCTATCTCTCAATATTACTACTAAATTAACAAGTCGAGAATACTTGTGAATTGTGATGTTTAAGATGACGTTAACAACCGATACTAAACTCTAGTTCAAAAATGATATATTTCTAATTTCTATGTGTCGTCTTGTTCCGATCAAGGTTAATATACGTGTATGGAGGGCTTTCTTAAAACTATACCGGTCCTATTCGTAGTTTGAATTTTCAAGCAAAATCGGTTTTTTGAGCGGTCCAAAATAAAATTAAAAAAATCAAAAACATATGAAAAACTCGGTTCTTGATTTGGTTCAAGACTATATCGGTTTGATCTTCAGTCGGGCTGCAACCATTTTATGGGTTCTTGCTTTGGTCTGATTCTGAGCCGTTCAATTCGATTATTTAGATGTGGATTGTACTATTATAAACTCCATTAAAAATATCGGGATATATTAATTAACAAAATTATTGCTTTTATAAAGAGCCCAACCCCCATCAGTTTCAAAGGGGTAGCTTACAAGTTACATCTACATATCATTTAGCAACATCATTATCTCTTATCTTTTCCATTATCTTAAATAAAACTAATAGAATACAGAAAAGCATATATACGTTTTTAATGCATGACTTTTAACTCGAACATTTATATTTATTCCTTAAATCGTATGATATCGAAAGCATATAAAACTTGATAAATAACTATTTAAATTATGTTCTACACAAGTTAGTTGATTTTGATATTTAAAATACTTGGTTTCAAAATGAATACACCACAAATTCGACGATCACTCCCTTAAATTATAATTGCCATACTTACACTTATGTCAAATTTCTCTTTCAAGCAGTTTCTTTACATACATATAGGAATATGATTGTTTACATTTTATCTCCCTCACATCTCTAATGTGAAAGGATTGAGTATGATTATAACAAAATGATCGTTAGGTTTATTTCAATGCTAGAATTAGGTGTTATATAGTCAACGTTGTAGAAAGTTACAAAGTTTCATATTTATTTTCTCACAACTCGTATAATGTTCTAAATCTTTTAGCCTTTTTATATCTATAAATATTTAAGTAGCCTTAACAAAATTATTAATATATATCATTGTATGTTAATGGTGTCCACTTGTTTATAAGATAAAAATATAAAATGTGTGTGTTAAGCCAAGAAAATACTATCCTATTGTGGATGAGTTTGCCACTCGTTTATGAATTTGGATAGGAATGGGTGTCCATATCTCTTATGTGGATTCGCTGGGCCCTCTAACTTTGGTCTTTAACTATCCAATAAAATAGTGTCATTTTGGTTTTATGTGGGCCATAAATTTGGGATGGAATTTATATCCTCTTCACTCTTGTGCTTATTGGGCCTTGTCCTTTTTAAATTTTAATTCTTTAAATCTATGTACTATACATTATTACTCACACTTTTGCCTCATATTTTCTTGAAAGCAGTCTCTCTATCTTCGATCAGAAGTATAATTATTTACATCTTACTCCTTTAATACTCCTTTACGAAGGTTTGGATATCATCATGTTAATTATATGGAATAGTTTCTTAACCATACGACACCTCGAAATTTGTTAATTAAATGAACTAAGATAAAAGATATGCAATAAGATGGATGAGTCTTCTTTTAGTTACTTTTGAAAGGCATTACCCTTTATGACAGGCTTTCCTGAACGACCAAACTTTGCTTATGATGTATGCGATATAATCGTTATTTGGACAATTTACGAATCTTCTCATGACCATATGTTAGATGTTTACATAGGGAAGTGATTGAACTTATAATATTTATGAATTTATTTTATACACATTTACTACTAGTTATGGATAAGCAATAAATGATACTTTCCATGTATTTATGGATAATAAGGTACAAGCTTTTAAATTAAATATATACTTGTGAATGAAACTATTGGTAAGAATGTTGAAGGATATTAATTAAGTTGGTTAAAGAGAGGGGCCTAACCCATGTTATTAGGGTGTGAATGTCAAAAGAGTCATAATACATGCTGGCATGTTGCAACAATCAAACTCAACTAAAAAACCCCACACAAGAAATTTTGCTCATAACATGTTCTAAGATTTTTGGTTATTTTATTTTTCTAAGAAATATTACAAATTATTTGCCGTCACATTGTGCGGTACTATAATAGTAACATTACCAGGTGTGATGGTTTTCTTTATCATACAATAATTGAAATGCTATAAAGTCATGATTAAAATGTATACCAACATAAATAAGTTAATTATTTTTTGGAGGATACAAAATACCGTACGTATCATGAAATTGCATATTTATCCTTGAAATAGAATTTTGTAGGGTGAGAATGAATATGAGAATTGAGATGATGGCCTACTTTATCCATAAAGGAACCTTAATTATACGTGGGCTTACTGAAGTCCACTTCCTTTATTTTCAATCTTTACACCATGCCTTAAATCTAAATAATATTTCTTTTGCTTTTAAAAAATAAAAGAAAAGTTTATGAATCCATATAATAAGCAAATAACATATGAATCAATTTAATGGTTTTAAATAGGGGAAATTGCATAAAATATCATTTGACTGTTAAATGATTCTTAATTTTAGCAACTAACTATCAAAACTTTTAAAAATAGCAATTAACTTTTAAATTTATGTAATTTGAGAAACGCTTTACAGGGAGTGACCGTATTAAGTATTTAACAGAGAGGAAGGGACCGACATAGAGGAACCATTTAAAAATTATGACTCAAACTAGTTTATGATTAACTTGAATAAAAGTAGATAATATAAATAACCGACTACGTTACTAAAAAATATCAACTATTGTCGTTCAGGGTAAAACATTTCCCAAATTACAAAACATGAGAACTCCATTGATATTTTTGAAAATTTTGATGGATTTCTAGAATTAAAATCACCTAATAGTATCTTGTTATTTTATGCAATTTGCCTTTTATAAATAAACAAGTACTACTAACACCGTAACACATTACACATAATATCATATACACCTCACATATTTTTAGCGAGACTTGAACACAATTATTCAGTTGAAAGATCACTCAAATGTCACTAGGCCAAATCCCTTTGTTATTTCAATTGTTATATAGAAAATAAATTTGATTGATCAACAAAAATTAAGAGAAATGATTTAGTAACCTAATTCATGAACCTAAAGATCAACCTAATAATAAAATTATCACAAGTGATAAATTTAAAGGTGTATATGATTAAAAAGAAAATGACTAGCACAAGTGTTTAATTTTGTAGGTTTAAGAATATGTATTAATAATTCATGTTACACAACTTTTCACAAGGCACTTCAAAACTAGATAAACTAATATCATATATTAAGTTTTTCTATTTGACATGTTTGAGATAAAATATTATCTGAATCAACAATATTGACTAATAGTTAACTAACTCAAGTTACTACTTGTTTCTTCAAGGATCATTTGTGTGGAAACACCCGATGAAAACCCTAGTTTTTGCATGATTTCTTCTAGACGTTTAACATTTGTAAGGTATAAATAACCAACCTACATAATAAATGGATAAAAATTGAATTGGCTAAATGGGTGGGTCGGGTGACATACCAAAACGGGTTAGGGTCAAAATGGGAAATTATGAATAATAAAGAGATTTTATATAAGAATTAAAAAACTGACCAGTGTTTCTAATGATGATGCTCTGTTGTAAACAGCTACACCAGCACGTTTTTTGGTTCGTGTTTTTGAGGAAGAAATATTCTTTCCCCACCGAAGAACGTCCCTATATTAATAATTAATATAAATATTATACATTATGTTTAATACAAATCAAGTCATTTTAATCTTTTTAATAGTTTCTGATTTTAATTAATGATGATGAAAATTGTGGTGAATAATTGTTAATTAAGCATGTTATAACTCTTGATTTATGTGTGAACTAGATACGTTTAGTATTAAAAATGGAGCAAATTACAAAGACGGTCCCTAAGGTTTACCACAAATTTCACGTATGGTCATGTACTTAAAAAAATTACATTAGCAGCCCTTTCTTTGGAAACCTTTTGCACATGCAGTCCTTTAGTGTAACGTTTGTTAAATATTTGAACAGAAAAGGACTACCGGTGTAATTTTTCACAGAAAAGTTTAACAACCATTAGGTTAAAGAACTGCATGTGCAAAAGGTTCCCAAAAAAAGGACTACCAAAATTTTTAAAGTAAAGGACCATAGGCGAAATATGGTGCAAATATTAGGGACCATCCTTGTAAATTACTCAATTAAAAATGTGGTTTACATAGTGAATAATTAAGCAAATCATAGTAAAACTGACCTTTCTTCATCTGATAGAATTTTATCACTCATTAATTTCTGGAGCATTGCATCCTGAAACACAAAATTTTAACAAATCGCCTAAAATGAGATTAATAGTGTAATGTAACATACTTAATTATAAATATAACTCAAAATGTTTAATTTTTGAAGTTTAATACCTGAGCTTCACAACGAACAACAGCCATAACACGATCATTATATTCTTCAATATTCAATGGTGGAAACAGAAAATGCCTTCGTGCATATAACTACACACATGCAAATAGAAAAAAAAAGGGATTAATATAATAAGCCAAAATACATTTTAGTACCATAAACTTGGTTGACTAGTTCTTCTACTACCCTGAACTATTAAATGTGCAACATGGTATCCTGAACTTGACAAAATTGTCGATTTAGTACCCTGACTTATTAATTTGATTACGTTTTCTTACTTGACTTACTTTCATTGGAGCTTTTGACGGACTAAAAAATATATGTCAATCTCAATATATTGATATTAGAAGCAAATTACGTGATAAAACACGATCAAATTAATGAGTCAGTGTACTAAATCGACAATTTTGTCAAGTAACCATTAATAGTTTAGGATAGTAGAAGATCTAGTCAGCTAAGTTGAGGGTACCAAAAATGCATTTCGGCCTTAAAAATATCATAATTTTCATGATTTTGCAAAATGATTTAAGATAAACCTCGTATATACAGTCTCCAATGTATGCAAGTGATGCAGCATTGTACATGGATCGAGGTTTTTCTACTTTTGGTGCAGTTGGCATCCAGGTGTCATATCCCAGATATGTCTGTTCCAAGCTCACTGCTGAAATTAGCAATTTCAACCAAAAACACACACAGAATATGTTAGATTAAACAGGTTAGTCGTGTCGATCTGTTTACTATTAGAATAACATCATAAATACTAGAAGGTCAGAGTCATATTTTTTTCAAGATATTATGTAACATTAAGGTATAAAAATAAACAACCGTAATATACTTTCAATTTACATGACAAATATTAAAACATAAACATAATTATCCATAAAAAAGTAGATCATTTTAGGAAAATGAATTAAACTAATAATATATAATATAAATTTTGAAGTTTTATCTTTAAACGGGTTGGCAGGTTGGAAATGGGTTGGGAAGCTCAACACTAACCCAATCCATTTATTAAACGGGTTAGTCGTGTCAACCCATTTACAACCCAAACTCACTGAGTCACTATTTTTGTGTTGGGTCGGAAATTTCACCCCTGCTGTAAGGCACAAACAAATAGTATCTTAAGACTAAATTGTGTCAAATTCTCAATTTTAATCAAAACATACACATTCAATTGATAAAATCATAACACTAGTCGAGCTGTTTGCGCTCAAACTAGTTCATTTAGGATTGCGAGCCTAAATATATATTAATTATATACCCCTAGCATTCTCTAAGTCACAAAAGTGAAAAAAAAGCTCATTAATCTGCTAAAATCAAAATACAGCTCTACTTATTCTGTGCACACCAGGTGTTCGACGAAATTACGCACTATAAAACACGCAGAAAAATGATACCTTGACTTTTACTGGGAGATTTGCGACTCAGAAGAGCTGAAACCGATAACAAATTGCGATCTGTTGAGTTAGATTTTAGGGTTTGTTCGGTGTTTGGATTGGCGGGAGTGAGAATGGTGGGTTTTTTTGGGTAGGTACGGTGGGGAGTATAAGGGAGTCTCTCTTGTGTGTCCCATGAAGCTCTAACCTTCACTGAAAATGCATGGAGAGCAGTAGCTGCAGTAGCCATGGATTTAGCTTCGAGTGGGTTTTGGGAATTGGGATGGTGGTTTTGGTTAGTTAATGGATTTTATTTTATTTGCATGTGAACTCCTTTTGTTTACGTTTTATTGAGATTGGGCACGATATTTAGAACAACTTCTCAATACGGTCTTGTTGTGATTATTACAGAGTAAATTACACGGATGGTTCTTTAAGTTTATAGTAAATTTCACCAATGGTTCTTTAGTTTCAAAAATTACACTGATGGTCCTTAATTCTGAAAGGTTTTTCACCGATAGTCCTTTACACTAACTGACGTTAATTTATTCTGTTAACTTAGCCCATGTGCAATGCACATGAGGGTAAAAAAGTCATTTTTTTGATTTCTTTTCATTCTTAAATTATTTTTTTTATCTTAAATAAAAGTTTTTAGTTTAAGAATAAAAAGAAAATAAATGAAAAATGACTTTTTTACCCTCATGTGCATTGCACATGGGGTAAGTTAACAGAAAAAGTTAACATCAGTTAGTGTAAAGGACCATGGGTGAAAAACCTTTCAGAATTAAGGACCATCAGTGTAATTTTTGAAACTAAAGGACCATTGGTGAAATTTGATATAAACTTGAAGGACCGTCCGTATAATTTACTCATTATTAAATAAAAGTTACTATATGTAATGCATTTTATATATTTCAAAATTAAAAATACTGAATTTCAGTTAACATACTTGCTAATTTAAGAAATATTTGCGTTCTAAAAAAAAATTGATAGTCACATTGAGAAAAATAATTATAAGTAGACAAAACTAAAATTAATAGAATTAAATATAATTCAAGCAAAATCAAAATTCGGAGAAAAATATATATTGGTTAGATAAATTGATCATTTGGAAAATTTATGGGCTGTTTGATCATTTTGAAAAATTTGGACTCGGTTTGAGTTAATACGTTTGATTTCCTCAATTTCGTCTAAGTTAATCCACATTTTGGACTCGGTCCAAACTATTTTACTGATCTAGTCTAAATACAAAAACAACTAACCCAATCAAAAATTCCAACTGAATTAACAAGTAACTCAATGATAACTAATACTTCCTCCGTATCACAGTAAGTGATACACTTTCCATTTATGGGTGTTTCACAATAAGTGATACACTTAAAAGGCAAAAATGTGGGACTCAACCTCCACTAACTATCCACTTTAATAAAATGAAATTACCCTTATACCCTTACTTTTACTTTAAAAACTAATTAATATCACTTTATTCAAGAAAAATGGGACTCATCATCCACTAACTATCTACTTTAATATATTTTAACCATACTTTAGTATATTTTAACCTTAATTTAATATTTTGCTTCAAACTCCGTGATCTTCTAAATGTATCAGTTATTATGATACGGAGGAAGTACAATCAAATTCATCCGTTAAAAAGATGAGGCTGATAAATATAAATTTAATCATTATTGGGCCTAGCCCATAGGCCAATGGAGGCCCAGTTTCTCGTCATTGGGTCCAGTATCTCGGCATCGTGATGCATCTTTGCTTGAAGAATGTGCAGCAACAAATCGTCAAATCGATACAGTCGACAGTGACGAACACGAATCAGAGGAAGAAAACCACAAAATGAGTAACGAAACTCCCAAACTCTACAAACACAAACCTAAAAAAGGTATATTTATCATCATTTTAACCATTGATTTTGGATTTCCGTAATCCTGATTCTACAATTTGAATCGTTGATTTGACCGTGAAACAGCTCAGCTGAAGAAACATCTGCAACAGCAATCGCGTCCTACTCCGTCACCATCACCGTCACCGTCACCGTCACCGGTTTCATCGTCTTCTTCTTCATCAATCGCTAGTAAACCTATTACGGCTGCTTCTTCATCTACGAGTGTTCCTCCGAAGGAGTCATTCGCTCGCCGTTACAGGTTTCTCTGTCCGCTTCTCCTAGCCGTTAATTTCTCCGTCGGAGGTATCAATATAGCTCAAACGATTCGAATTTATTATGATCATTATTAGATGCTCTTTGATTTAATCATATCGTCTCCGTTAATTGTACAGAAGATAAATCTAGGTTTCTCGATTTGAATTTGTGTTACTATAACTTGTTATGAATTAGCCAATTAGGTTGATTAACTAGTTCCGATTTGTGTTTTGTTTGGGCTAGATCAGATCCCTGCATAATTGGTGCTTGATTTAATGCTTGAACTCAATAATAGCTCGATTTGGCTGAGCTCAAGTAGCTCATTAAAATCTCAGAATCACTTTCCATTGTGTAAAATTGTAGATCGTATATATATAGGGAGTGTTTGGTAATCGCATTTTGGGGAAGATCAAGCTATGGTGTTATGTTTGTTAAACACAGATAATAAAGAAATAGTGTTAGGCAAACCCTATGAGAAAAGTGATTACCTGCTCTTTCCTAGCCAAATCAAGCTCATAATTAATGAATTTAATCAACTTCAATGAAAATTATAGAGTAAATTACATGGATGGTCCTTTAGGTTTATAGCAAATTTCACCAATGGTCCTTTAGTTTCAAAAATTACACCAATGGTCCTTATTTTTGAAAGGTTTTTCACCGATGGTCCTTTACCAAAATGTCCGTTTATTTTTCAAGTTAACTAACATCACATGTGATGCACTTGGGGGTATTTTGGTCAATTTGTTTTTTCCCTTCTCATTTAAATTACCGGATGGTCCTTTAGGTTTATAGTAAATTTTACCAATGGTCCTTTAGTTTCAAAAACTTACCAAAATACCCCCAAAGTGCATCACATGTGATGTTAGTTAACTTGAAAAATAAACGGACATTTTGGTAAAGGACTATCGGTGAAAAACCTTTCAAAAATAAGGACCATCGGTGTAATTTTTAAAACTAAAGGACCATTGGTGAAATTTGCTATAAACCTAAAGGACCATCCATGTAATTTACTCAAAATTATACGATGAAAAAATCATGATTATATGCTGTTCATTTCTGTAGCAACTGACTAACAGCTAGCTAGAAGTTATTAAGCTGAATACATTTTGTATAAATATTATTCATACACAAAACTATTCTATATTTTGTAGCTTACCTTTTTATGAGAACAAAGAAGAAAGAGATCATAGATGAAGAAGTAACCGCCATTACATCAACTACCACACCTACCCTTACAACCGCTTCAGTCTCTGCCACATCAACTGCCACATCAGCAGCATCCCACCCTGCTACCCTGGAGCCAGTTAAAATACTTGAACCGATACCATTGGATCAACAACACGAGCTTTTTAAGTGGATTTTGGAGGAAAAACGCAAAATAAAGCCAAAAGATCGCGAGGAGAAGAAACGAATCGATGAAGAAAAAGCCATTTTGAAACAATTCATTCGTGCAAAATCCGTGCCGTCTTTGTAAAATTGTAACCAAAGATTGGTTCTTGTTAGCTCAGAATAATTGTATGTTTAGTTTTTGTTTAGAATTATGTTAGGATTTGATTAGTTTGGAGTGATTGAGTTTGTTGGATATTCTATCCTTGATTAAAGTAATTTCTGAAAAATAATATAGCATTTTAGTATTATAAATATGAAAACAAATTGGATAGCTTTCGAATTTCGGTTCATTCTACTTGTTTTAACACAATTGACACATTTTCATTGTTAGCTAGATTTGTATGTTAAATTTTCATTGTTAGTTAGATTTGTATGTTGAAACTGGATTTTTTTTTTTTTTAAATGCGTCTATTTTTCAAAAACTTTCATAAATGATGCTCTTTTTTTTTTTTTTACTTTCAAAAATAATGTTTTAGGACTCTAGGAGTCCGGAATTATGCTGAAATAGGACTCCCGGAGTCCGGAAATCACTTGTACCTCGTACTTTCTGTGTACTTTTTGCACCTTCTGTGTACTTTTCTGCGCCCAGGTACGACCAAAGGTGATTTCGGACTCCGGGAGTCCTATTTCAGCATAATTCCGGACTCCTAGAGTCCTAAAACATTATTTTTGAAAGTAAAAAAAAAAAGAGCATCATTTGTGAAAGTTTTTGAAAAAAGAGACGCATTTTTGAAAATAATTCGTTGACACTGCTAAACCCTGTTAATCCACTTACAAAAAACACAACTTAGAAAAATGATTTTAGCAACCTACGGGTGGCAATTCAGGTCGGGTTCGGGTTGACGGGTTCGGGTTCGCGGGTTGGTGGGTCAGAAACGTTCAACCTGAAACCGATCTGTTTATATAAACGGGTCAGATATCTCAACCCTAACGTGTTTAACTTCAACCCAAACCTAACCCATATAACCCATTTAATAAACATGTTAAACATGTTATCAGGTCAAATAAGTTAAACGGGTCAAACATGTCAAAATGTTATTATTATTATTACCCAAATTTATAACAAAATACTAAACACCAAATTACTAAGTAACAATTTTAATTTTTATCTAACTATTAATTACGTTTTAACTAGTAAACTATAAATTAAGTATAAATACATATATTTTAAAATATATTTTAATAATTAAACGGGTTTTCAGGTCGGCCCATTTAAATTATCATTGACCCGAACCTAACCTGTTTAATAAACGGGTCAGTTGACTCAACCCGAGACTGATCCAATTATATTTTACCCCAACCCAAACCTGTTTATTTTCGTGTCGGTTTCAGGTCGGGTTTCGTGTCGGGTCAGAAATTGCCACCCCTATAACAACCTATTCTATTAAACTAAATCATTGAACTAAATTCATTGAACTAATTCATGTTAAGAAAAATGAATTAGGTTATTAAATTATTTATCTACTCGTATTAAAATATAACGAAAAGAGCTTTTTGCATGAATGATGTATGCGTGTTATGTGTGTATTGATTGTGTTTTCGCAGGACTTTGGGTTTATGCAGCATTAGATATAAGGTTGTTCGATGACAACCGTTCTAACTACAACAATATTAATTTTTTAAAGGATATTTTTGTTTATGACCGGCTATTTAGGGATGGTCAAACTTTACTCGTGATGTATGTGACTTAATTATGACATGACTGTTTATGAATCTTTTTTTCAGTTATCTGATAACTATTTACCTAAAGATATTAATCAAATTCATAACGTTTGAGATGTCATTTCAAACACATCTACTACTAGGATAAAGTTAATAAATAATATAACATTAAAGCAAGTTGATAGCAAATGGGGTCTGGGTATGTTCTCATACTTGTCATGTGTATTAAAAAAAGAAAAAGAGTGTGTTATTAAAGTAATATCATGTGAAAATGAAATCTTCAAGACTACAATATTTTATATTTATATAAAGTGTGGTATATCATATATGCACCCAAAACAACAAAGATGAGGGTGCACCGCAAAAAAGCTAGTCAAACCTGAGAATTTAAATATATTCAAAAAATTCTATGAAAATCATTCGTTACCATGGTTAGGTGTTTTAGGTTGATTGTAGAAGTAGATTATGTAATTTGAAAATTTATAATCACATTATTAATAGTTAAAAAATGTGATTATGAAAAATATTATTTTGAATTTGATTATGTTGTTTAAAATCCTAATAATCAGTTAATTGATTTTTTGACATTTGAAAAATCCAGTTATTTATTTACTTAATATGTAAAATGACTAATTTTAGATTAATTATATTTTGAAAATACAATAAATATCTCCTCATTTGCTTTTCCAAAATTACGTTTTGGGCATAAAAACGTAAATACATGATTTTTTTATGTTATAATAGAAATATCATATTGAAGGGAAAAAAAAGTTGGACTCAGAAATCTCTTGATCATAGTTCATAATAGACTAAAAGCAGCCCAGATATAATTAGTGTCTAGTTTTTGAGCTTTTGGTTGGTCATGGAAAAGTTGTATTATATATTAAACTAGAAAGCATATAATTGCACAAATAAATAAAGGAATTTGGCTTGTGTCGAGTGTTGAACAAAACATACATGCAATCAATCAATCGTTTTTCTATCTTTTATTTGGACGAGTAATAGATATAAATATAATAATATGTTTGTATTTGTAATACAGATAAGTTGTGACATTAAACACAATATGGCTTTATAAGTAATTTGAAATTTAATTGAACTGGATAATAATATTATTAAGTATTTTTGATGCAGTTTTACGTAAATGATATATAAATGTAAAAAGAAGATATAAAAACACAAAATAAAATAATAATAATAATAATAAATAGAAAATAGAAAATTTCTCAAAAACAATTTTCAACTAAGTTTATCATTTTTTAGTTACAAAATTCATATAAAAATTCATATATCTATTTTTTAGAAAAACTGATTTTTTTTTTGTTCGACCGATTCATACAACCGGGTTTTATGTACAACTGGGCGTTACGATTGAGTTATAATCATCTTTTAACCGGCTCATTCGACTGGATACATTTTCATTTCCCGGTCGAACTGGCCTGCCGAGTTTTTAAAAATTGCTCATACGTAACTATTTATATTTTTAGGTTAGATTCATGTTACGATGACCTATTGAAAAAATGATGAAATAAAGTCTATCAAAACTTCCTTTTGCGATTTACTGCATTTACAATGCTGCATATTCAATTTAAACAGTTATATATTATAAAAATCCATTATAGCTATAGATTATTGACTAAAAATACTAAAATACCTTCAAAATTTAAGAACAAATGCTAAAATTAATATCGCCAATATGTGTCTAAGAAACTCTTAATTGATATGTCAAAATAAAAAGAATTAAAATATTTATAAATTGTGTTGCTTATAATTTTGCAATGACATAATAAAAGCATAAAAAGGGAGAAGCATGGAAAGGTCCGCCGAATCGATGAAATATGTGTTGGATGATAAATGATTAATTTACGTGGGTGATGATGAGTCGAATGTGTTGCCATTTAATTTTAGTTTTTTTTTATGTAAATTATTTCATTTTTTATTATTTATGATTTTATGAAGAAAAAAAAATAGTATAATGAGATTGTCACATGAAAGCACATTCTTAAACCCCACCACCCATCATGCCTACGTGGGGAGTTCTTCAACACATAAATTATCTTTTTCATATAATTATATGAACCGATTGGTTTAAATTAACTAGTTTTTTAAAAAAATAGGTTCAAAATTTATTGATAATATTTTTTAGGAGATAAAAAAAGGAAGTAAACTTATAAACAAAAAGAGACAGGTTCAAGAATGATATACAATTCGATTAGATTGGATATTATTACATGACTGAACCACTAATTTAGTAACTAATAATAAAAAGAATAATTATATACAAAATGGTCCTTTCACTATTACCATAACTACACTTTTTATCACTTTACTTATACGCTTGATCTCTTTTGTCCCTTTAAATCGAAATACATACCTCTCTATCTCTTACTCTTTTTTCCGTTTATGAATATTTTCCTAGGAATTACTCTTTTTTACTTTTGATAGAGGTATACATCATAATTATTTACATATTATTTCCTCAATACTTCTCATTTAATTTGATTAAGAATCTATTACATACATTATTAACTTGTATTTTCAACAATGAAAGAATAATTCCTTAAATGTAAGAGACAATTATTAACTAATGTACAACTTTTCATGCATGTCTGAAATTTTATTGACAATCCTAAAAGTTATAATTATCATTTTCTTAAATTAAACTTTATACACATTTGATCCAGTGATAGTTTAGTAGTAAACGCATCTTAAATGACTTTTAAGATGTCGCATATTCAATATTTTCCCTAGATAATATTTACCAGAAGACAAAGGAAGATTTAGAAACAGTCAGGATAAGGGTTATGTCATGTAGATCACGAACAAAACTCAACTGAAATTCCTCGTTATAAACAAGAATACTCTTTTGAAATAAATATTGTATTGCAAGTCTAAAACTTCTCCTCTTTTTTATCTATTTACTATCTTCATACTTGTTTATTACTAAGTTTGATTTCTTGATCATGAGTTATTTATTATCTTGTTAAAGTTCATGGATCGAATGCTGAAAGACATATATTTCGTTCACCCAATTCAGATACGAAGGTGGAGGAAAACATGATATCTTATTATCTTATGTCACCGAATACGTCCATATAAAAGAAATACACCGATCGACTTTATAAAGTTGTGCCTTTGCCTTTCTCTTTTCGTTTGTGTCTTAATAAGTAGTTTGTCATCGAATTTAGGCGTGACATCTAGGAACTAGGGTTCTCTATAGGTTGGGGCTCTTTACCCTATTTAATTAGTAGGCATAAAGTTGTGCCTTTGCTATTTTTTTAACGATCATGTGACATTTTTTGTAAAAGAAAAAAAATAAAACCTCGTAGGGATAACTGTACGAGAGGCGATGACGGCTAGCTAGGTCTACAAACCACATGCCAGAGAACCTTATACTTTGATACTATGTAAAATAGTGAAAAACTTGTAAAGATAACTGTAAAAATAAGACAAATAAAAATAAATCAATGTCCCCGAGGCAGTACGACAAATATCGTTTAGGAGTATTCAAAATATTCGAAAAAGTATCTGATATTCGAAAATCCGAAAATCCTAATTTTGGATACGGGATCCGGATGGTATCAAGAATTCGGATACCGATACCTGAAAAATTATCCGAAATATAAAATCCAAAAAATATACGAAATAATTGAAAATTAGTTTAAATATCCGAAAAATACCCGAAATAACCAAAAAATATCCGAAATATCTTAAAAATATTTGAATACTTTATTTTTCTCGGGAACCGAATATGCGGATTTAGGTTACTGGATTCAAATAAAAATCACTATCCGAAAATCTGGATATCGGGTTTTGAACACCCTAAAGATTGGTGGTCTTTGGAAGAGAGGCGGCGACGATTAGGTTATATAAACCTTATGTCAGATAACCTTGAGTTCTAATTATATCATTTAATATAATAAAAATATCATAGAGATAACTATATTATTAATAAATATTTATAGATATAAAGATACATAAGAAATTCTAATGGATCATAAGCTTATTTATATAATTGTGCTTGGACAATACAATAAACTTAAGCTCTATTTTATCTTTTAACACTTTTAAATATACGAAAAGCATTTGCATATCCTAAACCTTTAAGCAATCTTGTAGTCATTGTGGATAGACCATAACCAAAACCCTACTTATAAGAACTAGGTATAGGAATATGATTAAGACTTTCTAATTAGCTACTAATCTTTTATACTAAGTAGTTGAGTGATTGACTTTCTTATAATAATATCAAAATACGAAAAAATAAAACAAATATTACTCGCTAAAACAACTTAAGTCACCACAAGAATTTGGAAAATCTATGCATATGCACCAAGAATAAATATACTAACCAACATCCTTCTAGTTTCGAACCTCAAAAGTCGATAATGGGTATATTCCAAATGATAGAGCTAGTTTTTTTCTTTATTTTTTCCTTTTCTTGTACACATTCTAGCTAGCTTTGTAGGGGATTATGATGGACAATACATATTGTTAATCAAAATGTTTAATAGGATCATTCTTAAAGCCAAGACAAACAAACACATGCAAGTGTTTGCCAAACTTGGGTAACATGAAAGGATATACTAATAACAAAGATAAATATAATCTAACATTTGACAAAAATATTATATTTTAACTAAAGAAAACTAAAGGACAAATTTTATATTATAATTTTTATTACATTTAATACAATTATCGTTTAATAATCTCTCCGTCCCACAAAAAAGTATTCAAATCTCCCTAAACTTTTGTCCTATAAAAAAATTCTCATTTCTCAAATTGATGAGAGTCCACTCAATAAAATAATATAATTTTCAAGGACCTCACCACTAAGTATCCAATAACTATCTTTCTCTCTCCAATTTAACCTTATATTTTAATCAAAAGTAATATCAATTACCCCACCACTAACTATCTTCTTAAGACTTGTGCCCATGAGAAATGAGTATTTTTTTGTGGGACGGAGGGAGTATAATTTTATATTATAAAGCTTGTAATTTATATTGTATGAGCTAAAAGTTATAATGTAGAAATGAATTTTCATATTTTAATATTATTTCCTTTTTTAATTTATGTTTAAGGAAAATAGATCCACAATCATGGCGAGGTGGGCTCCTTCGTCGTCTCCATAGTTCTTCATCTTAAACTTTGAAATATTACTCGTTACTTTTTAAGAAGCTTTTATTAATTTAAAGCAAAAGATCAAATAAAATAATTGAAATTAAATATGATTGAGATAACTAAAAAGTTTATTTATTCGCTCTAGAGAACATTGAATTGGTACAAATAGATTCTTCGATGAAGTCCATATTTGGGCATAATTTATTTCTTTTGGAAAAATATCAGGCTGCTTATTTAATGAATCAAACTAACATCGATTTTGTGTTTTTTGTGGCACGTGTTCATCTTTAACTTTCTCTAGCCTTAATGCTAAAATTAGATAAAAAAAAGTGTTGCGAAATAATGAATAAAAAAAAATCAATTGTACATATTAGAGTCACACATTTTATTGCATTTTAGCGTCAGTTCATGTTCCGACAAATTAGCGTCGGAGCTTCTCGTGGTTAGTGACGATTCAAATGTGATAATCCGTCGCTAAATCGTACATTTCACTAAAAGACATAATTTTTGTTGCTTTTGAAACATTTACAATAATTTATAGAGTTTTGTTAATGACAGCTCTTAATATTGTCATTAAAAGGTAGTTATATGTATAAAACGTTTATACTTTTTTTAATGGTGGTTGATTACTAAAATGAAAGGGCAGTTATTGATTATTGTATGAGTTTTTTATGTGTGTCTTAACTTCTTATTAATAGCGCTTAAAACTGTCATTATCATTTTCCAAATTTATAAAATAAAATGACACAACCAGGTTTCAAGTTCCATCCATCGACAAAATTTCTTGTTACATCCACAAGTTTCAAGTTGTACATCCAAAGAGAAATGTTCAAGGAGAATCATCATTTTTACGTAGTCTTGAGGAACAAATCTCAACCATTAAGGGTGAGCATTTGGACCAAAAAAACCAAACCGAACCACCAAAACCGATAACATGTTATTGGTTCGGTTTCGGTTTTAAAATTTCATCGGTTTCGGTTTGGTTTTTTAACCGAGCTCACTCCTAAATTGATCAATATGATCTAATGGTCAAGATTAATTACATATTTTATACATGAATGAGTATTTTGATCATTTGACACTTAAAAAAATTTCCATTTTTTTATTTTTTATTTATTTATTTTTATTATTTTTTCGTTAAAAAATAATACGTATTTATTTGATAATTACGTGTAGTATTTATTCATATGTGATTTTAGTGTAAAATCACATGTGATTGTATATTTAACCACATTTGATGTTTTAGTACAATCACATGTAATTCAGTATATAATCACATGTGACAGTTTGCAATCACATGTGATTCAGTATATAATCACATTATGTGTTATTAAAGTAAAATAATAATTTTAAAAATATATTTCTAAAATAATATATAAAAAATATATTTTTTTTAAAAATGACCAAAATACCCTCCATATATATATAAAATATGTGATTAATCTTGACTACTACTTATAATTAAATCAATGATTGAGATTTGTTCCTTAAGACTTAATAAAAATAAAAAACTTCCTTGAATACAACCCTACATCCAAAATCAAAATTTCAAATTTTAAAAAACATAACATACAAATTCAAAATACTCCTTTCATCATACAGGTAAAAACATACTAGTTTGTTTTTATGGTAACTTGGGTCAACTTGATAACCGGCTAATTACAGAGCGACAACCTGTTATGTGGGTAGTTCACAGCCGGGATAAGTGAACCTTCGTTGAAAAGAATATATATTTGCTCATAAAAATTGAATCTAAAACTTCATGATAATTTTACTATTTTAAAAATCAAATCCTACCATTATAACATAAAGATTGTAGTTACTAGTTTATAACAATATATATATATATATATATATATATATATATATATATATATATATATATATATATATATATATATATATATATATATATATATATATATATATATATAAGAATATCGGGTATTGACGTATCGTACTCTATTGTTCCTACAAATTTATAGGGTCGACTCTTTTGACCTCACAACCTTTTTCTTTAGCCGAAAAAATGAATAAAATAACAAATAAAAAAACCTAGACTATCTATTTCTTGCTTTTGCTTAACAAACTTTAAATCAAGGTTATATGTGATGAGTCATCAATTATGCTGCACGCGTGCACACACACGTACGTACATAAATCTTCATTTCACTTCCAATTATTTAAACACCAACTTCACCCACAATTCCACCAAAATCCACCGTTCATGGAGTTCAATTTCAACTCATTTTCCCTCTTCTCAACCGCCGCCGCCGTGGTAGTCGTCTTCACCACCGTGATCTTCATCGGCAACCGCCGGCCATGGAAAGCATCTTCTCCGGCGGTGGGTAAGAGGACTCTCTTGGGAACCATGGGGTGGCCGTTCATCGGAGAAAGCCTAGATTTCATCTCATGTGGTTACACCGATCGTCCTCAATCATTCATGGAAAAACGCCGTCTTTTGTAAGTATTTTGTTTTGTAAATTACCGATTATAATTCTTTTACTAATAATAATATCCAACGTTTTTTAGCTAATAATGTTACGATTTATTAACAAATTTATTAACAAATTTATTAATAATATAAGATGTTATTATTATGCATAATTAAATGCTACTATAATTAGTAAAACTCTAGGACGTCTTTGCTAGTTGCTTAATAACGTTGACGTTCAAACTAAATATAATCATTAAAACATGTTTTTAAAAGGCATTGTTTCCCTTTTTTTTAATGTCCAATTAATAAGTTACTGGTTCGAGTCATATAATAATATCTAAGCGAATAGTATGCCGTCTTCTAACTTATCTTCTATTTTTGGAATAAACTTCACCTTCTTTCTTTTTATCTTATGAGGAAACTTTTGAACTTAAGATTTTTTAAAGAAAAACCTCAAAGTTATTTTTAGTGGCCAATTAATCAAAACCAATTAATTAAAAGGATATTCTCGTTCGTTATAAGGGGATTTTCAGGATAATTGAGTTTTTATGTTCATAATATACGCCTTCTAAGTTCTAATCGTTTCCACATTTCTTTTCGAACATATAATAATAACCACATATAATAATAACCAGTAACCTCTAAGAAGTTATTCGGACCCTTACTGCTAAACCACCAACCGATAGTTTATCATTGAAACATGTAACATATCTTGCAAATATAAACAACTAATCAAACCTTCGAAATTGGAAATCCGAGTTAACTCTTCTTGAAAATAAAGATCAAAAGTTCGGAGATTATAATGAAATTGTTTTTGAATTTTCGGTTAATTAGGTACGGGAAGGTGTTCAAATCTCATTTGTTTGGTAGCCCAACGATCGTATCAACCGATGCAGAAGTGAGTAGAATTATATTACAAAGTGATGCCAATAGTTTTGTGCCTTCGTATCCAAAATCGTTGACGGAATTGATGGGAGAGTCATCTATTTTGTTGATAAACGGGAGTTTTCATCGTCGGATTCATGGTCTCATCGGTTCTTTCTTCAAGTCTCCGTTTATTAAAGCACAAGTTACTTCTAATATGCGAAAATTGCTTCTTCAATCCATGGCTAATTGGAAAGAAGATCGTGCTATTTATATTCAAGATGAAACTAAACATGTATGTTCTCTCGATCCTTGTCGTCTTTATCTACCAAAATTAAAAAATAAAATGATATTTTTGTTGACTAATTTAACTATTTTAATATATATCACAGTGCAAGTTATAGGTATAATAATCTATTAAATAATATTGTGGAAAAAGAAAGTGATTTAAAATTTTTCTAGAAGTTTTTCCGTTTTCTTTTGGAATTCTTCACAATCAAGTGAAGAATTCTTGGAGAAAAAATTACTCAGTATTTCTGAGACACCTATTTTCCCAATGCTTTAACGATCCATTCGGACCGGCCGATCGGACCGGTAGATGCTGAATAATATATATTATAATCCGGTTCGATCGTTTTTAAAGAATCGGCTGGTCTGATTCAAAACCAGGGTCTGAAAACATTGGATTTTCCTCGGGGGAAAATTAAAAATACATTGCATCTGAATATCTTAGTAATTAGAACAACTGTTATTTAATATTTTATGTCTAATATATATGATCATGAATTCATGATGACAATATATATTAACATACATTACTTTATGTATCACACATAATGTTTAAATATTGATGTAAAATTTTGTATTATTTGATCACCCGCCATTTACGTCTTTATGCATATATACATCCATAAAATATAACCACTTAACAAAACTTTGGCCAAACTCCATCATATCCATATAATCTTCCTACGAAGTATATATTCTCAATATATTTTTTTGTTTGCCAAGTAAATTACCCTGAAACACGTTGTTTCATTTCATGTTTAATATGATTATTTTTTTCACTTTAAAAACATTAGGATATTTCTTAGTGCTAATCTAAAATATTCTTTCATGTTCAATATGATTATTTTTTTCACTTTAAAAACATTAGGATATTTCTTAGTGCTAATCTAAAATATTCTTTGACATTTAGTTTGTTTGGATTCAAATTCGCGGTATTATCAAAACTTTCGAAGATTGTTATGTAAATATGAAAAAAATTCTTCACATAAGTTTGTTCTCATAAATTAGACACACACACATCACCACCTTAATTATACAACAACAACGATACCAGAGTGATACGAAATACCGCCAAATGAAGGGTAAGAGAGAGGTGAAATATAGACAATCATATATCTGTAGAGTAGAGAGATTGCTTCATGAATGACCTCAAACAAAATCTATATATGGTGGGAAAAAGATACGTGATGTCATGATAGTTGGCAATATATGTAAATACATGTTGGTGCCTAGCTACGAGTTATTTAAGGGTTCAAGTATTGTAAACCATAATTTATGTTTTGATTTTTGGTTTTATGTAATAAAACTACACATTTGTTTGCAATGTAGACAAAATAGGATGATTGGTGACTATTTTGGCCATTTGTGAGGAGAAAAAACAAAATTGCAAAACCAAAAAAGTAGTTTGTTTAAGTGTGGGGAAAAAGGGATTTAAGCATAAAACAAGTTACAAAAGTAAATGTAACTTTTGATTTTTCTCAAACACTTTTATTTATATGGGGTATAAAGCAATTACATCCCTCATTATTGGTTACACAATCATTAAATTTAATTATTTTGTCTATAAATACACCACCATATGGTCCATGTTATTAATCATATGTTTCCTAGCTCTTTTACATGTCGCTATTAGAAATTTCCAATTTCTACATCTAGTGAGTAGTGTTAATAGTCATGTGTTAAAATTTGAAATATTTATGGTTATAAGAATTCAAATAATACCCACTATTTAACTGATATTATCTTGATTGTATTCAGATTGCATTTCAAGTACTAGCCAAAGCATTAATTGGTTTGGATCCGGGTGAAGAAATGGATTATTTGATGACCCAATTTCAACAATTCATTGCGGGTCTCATGTCATTACCCGTAAAATTACCCGGAACTCAACTTCATCGATCATTACAAGCCAAGAAAAAGATGGTTAAATTAATCCTTAAAACTATTCGCGATAAAAGAGAAAATGGTGTTGATATTTCACAAGATTCAAAAGATGTTGTTGATGTGCTACTTTACGATAAGAGCGAAAAGCTGACTGACGAGTTAGTATCGGATAATATGATTGATTTGATGATTCCTGGCGAGTTAGGGTTGTCGGTTATCAACGTTTTGCTTTAACAGAGCCACAGAGGTCATGCATGATTAGTAGTTGTGATTAGTAATTTAATCCACTATTAACTAGGAGTTGTGATGATTATATATCTCCATAATTTCTCTCTAATAATCATTTTCTTTTCCACTTCACTATATGATGATGATCAGGAGGAAAATTTGGAGTTGAAAAGACGTAAAGAAGGTCTCGGGGATCCTTTGTGTTGGGATGATTACCTTTCGTTGCGATTTACACAAAGTGTAAGTGAAAGTTAACTTTCTCGTTCGCTATGATTAATAGCTCAAAAATACTAATTAATTACCTATAATTCTAATTAACATTTAATTATTCAGGTGATTACAGAGACCCTAAGATTAGGGAATATAATAATGGGAGTTATTAGAAAGGCTATGAAAGATGTAGAGATCAAAGGGTACATCATACCGAAAGGTTGGTGTGTGTTAACGCATTTCAGATCGGTTCATCTTGATGAAAGTTATCATGAGTCTCCTCACCAATTTAACCCTTGGAGGTGGCAGGTAATTCTAGTTTCTCGTTAGTTGTTAACCTTTTTCAGTTAAAAAACAAAAAAACAAAAAACAAAAACAAAAAAGTAGTACATTATGTTGTTTAAGTTGTATTCTAACACTACCTCCGTATCAAAATAAGTGATACACTTTCCTAAAAGGGTGGAACAAAAAAGTGATACACTTCTAAATTTTACCTTATTTGGCAAAAAAGTGGGACCCCTTCTCCACTAAATATGTACTTTAATAAAGTGAAATTACTCTTTTACCCTTACTTTTACCTTTAAACATCATTAAATTACTAAATTAAATTACTTTATATTGAGTTTTTGGTAATAATATTTTATGCTAAAACAGGATAGAGGCATGAGCAGTGGTAGTAGTATTGGATTCACACCTTTTGGAGGAGGCCTCAGGCTTTGTCCTGGGCTTGATTTGGCCAGATTAGAAGCTTCCATATTTCTCCACCACTTTGTTACTATGTTCAGGTAATTATCAAAACATGCAAAGGGTAAAATGGTAATTTACCATGGCCATAAATCTAATTAAATACCCCTTTTCAAAGCTATGATGAAATAGTTAACGTAGTCTTGGACCATTGGTGTTTGGCTAGTTGACCGGTCTCTTAATTAACCTAACTCAATAAATGACTATATTGCCCATGATCATGATAAGACTATTATACTAGACCAAGGGTATAATGGTGATTTTAGCGTAGAAGCTCGAAAATAAATCTCAATATATTAGACCAAGGGTATAACGATATAAATGGTTATATCGCCCATGATAAAACTATTAAAACATGCCCAAGGGTATTAAAGTCATTTCACCATCCAACTAAAACTCATTTTAGAAGACATAATTATTCTTACAGAGTAATTTTTATCCATACATAGTAATTTTATGTCAAAAGACAATTCTTTCCTTTTACCGCACTTTGCATTTCACACCTCCCACTAAGTTTATTATTATCTTTTGATATGAAATTTTTTTGTATAGATAAAAATTATTCTGTAAGAATCAGCTCCTAAAACCGAGAAAGATTGTTGTACATGTTGGTGTTTGACTCTTTCCATAACCTATTTCGGTGTCTAATGACTATATTGCCCATGATAAGAGTACCAAAATACTAGCATGCTAGCTATCATGCATATATACACACACATAATATATCTATAATCACATGTGGCATTGATGTGAGCATGAACATGCAGGTGGGTAGCTGAGGAGGACACCATAATCAACTTCCCAACAGTGAGAATGAAGAACAGAATGCCAATTTGGGTCAACAGAGAGCATTAAAGCTAGGGTGGGTTGGGGGGGGGGGTATGATTGAAGAATTTTCATGGGCCACACGTGTGGGTGGATGAAGCAAAAGGAAAGGTGGATGGAGGACCACACGTGTGGGTGGGCATGGGATGAGATGCTGAAATACTTGTCTCATCTTCCAACTTACAAACATGCATAGGTTAAAAAAGGACACAAGTGGAGAGGAGTTCAATAGGAACCCTTTTATGTAAACTTGATTAGTGTTAGTTAATTAAATTTTGCATAGTTAGGTTAATTCCAATATTAAAGTTAATTAGGGATCAAAGCTAGTAATGTATACGTACGTGTATAAAGAATGTAGAAATTAATTACTTTTGTTATATATAAAGGTTCATGATATCAAGTATGAGCAAGTGAAAATTTTGTCGTTTATTTTATTAATGTGATTTTGATAATACTTGCCAAAACATGTCTAAACATGAACTTAATTAACATTTTCAATAATTTTAGCTAGGCGATTTTCGGTTTGAACGAATCGGCAACCTAACGATGTGATGAGTGTTGATGTAAATGTAACATGTTGTAGTGGCAGGTTAATATTGTGACATGTTTGAATTGTGACATGTTATCGAATGACCTTTACGTTAAAACGAACACAAACTCATATTTTAGTGACATAATTGCCAAGATTCTATTCACATTGACTAGATTTGCACAAATAACTAAAATAATCAACGTATGTTGTTATTTGAGACAAATATTTAGCAAATGTTTTTTCTCCTTCTTTTGGGTCAATATATATACTTGCTAAAGTTACCATTCATCCCAAAAATGAATTGCAACATTATATTCAAAGCATAATTTAGTAAAAAGAAATTCAAACTAATTACCAAAACTTTCTCATAGAATGTTACCAAAGCTTTTGTGCTTTTTCATATTTGTGATGATGATGTTCTCATGATAAAGAACTTGTGATTTTCTTTTGCTTTATTTTATTATATTTTAATTTAGTAAAAAGAAATGATTCGGTTATGGGGACAAAGGGTCCATTTAAAGGTAACATAGTGTTGGAAAATCACTATTAATGCTCGATCAAGACTTTGATTTGGATTGATTGGGTTATGTGTCATAAACCTACAAACAGGCCCCCACTCACCCTCCTTCTCTCGTTGAGAAAACAAATGATGTCTTTTACAATTTAACAAAACATAAAATAGATATTTAATTGTTTGAAATGTTATAAAAAATTGGTTGAGTTGACTGGTCAAATCGAAAAATGAGAAGGTAGCCGATCAAAATGAACCGCTTAAATCTATGATCATACGTAAGTTGGAATCGACAATTTGATATAAAACCATTTTTCTAACAAATTAGTGAAATAAAATAGACATGCATTTTTTATACTACCTCCGTATCAAAATAAGTGATATACTTTCTATCTAGAGGTGGAACAAAATAAGTGATAAACTTCCAAAACTTACCTTATTTGGTAAAAAAGTAAGACCTATTATCCACTAACCATCTACTTTAATAAAGTGAAATTACCCTTTTACCCTTACTTTTACTTTTAAACATCATTAATATCACTTCATTCAAAAGAAGTGAGACCCATTATCCACTAACTATTCACTTTAATTTATTTTAAATTATTTTTTAATATTTTGCCTAAAAAACCACAATTCTTCAAATGTATCACTTAGTTTGATACGGAGGTAGTATATGTTTTGAAATTAAAAAATGACAAAATGAGTTGAAAATTAGGTTTTGGAATTTTTATGATTTTGATTTTGATTTTGTATTTTTCTAGCTTTTTAGTATTTGCATACAATTCATATTGATATTGCATCATAAATACTAAAAAAATATTATCATGCCGTTTAATCAACCAACTAATTCAATCCGACCAGTTCAACTACATTCGCCTGTTAATACAAAAATCGATTTTTAAAACATTAATAAATAACTATTGCTAAAAATGTATTCTCTTTATTTTGGGTCAATTTCCCAATGAGTCCAGCCCAACATTGAAACTCGTCTAGTCGGTTAATGGCCGAATAGCCCAATAACTAGCAAAACGACACCGTACAGAATCAGCAAAAAAATTCTCACATCCAAACAGGATTTCTATAACCCGATATGAACAAACAGCCAGCTTTCTCCTGAACAAGCAAATTACATAAACAAATTCGCAGAATTCGATCAATTTCCTTCATATAATCAAGGTTTTTGTTGCATAATTTATTGATTCTGTTCTCATATCTTGTTTCTACAGTTAATCCCGTTGATTTTACGCAAGTATTCCTGTTTTCGGTAAAACTAGGGTTTTGCATCCGATTTGTGCTTGCTAGTTTTCCGTTCGATTAAACGTGTTTTTCTATTAGATTCGATGAAAATTAAAGTCGTATACGATTTATGGAACTTGCCTGGAGATGAATTTGATTTATTAATTATTGTTTTATAAAATTCTAAGCGAATGATCAGTTTGATTTGCTGTTGGAGCAGTTAACCGTAGGCTCAGTTTAGTTATAGCTTGTATGAATGATCAATACAACTAACAGTTTGTAACAATAACTTGAAACACAACTTGTAGTGTGTAATTGGAACCTAATTGTACGTGTTTAGATCACAATTGATGCATTTAAATTGTTTTCGAGCTCAGATTAACTTTACCTGCATAAATTATCATAATCGTTTTATCCATTTGTAGTTCTATCACTTCTATTGAATTACATGTTTTGCACACTTTATGATTCTAATTGATGACAATTATTGCTGTTTTTTCATAGGATTTTATTAGATGGCAGGAAGAAACCGTTATCCCCGTGAAGCATATGACAACCGACATGGATATCCACCAAGTGGGCCCCCATCACGGGCCCAGATCCATCGACCCATGCCACCTCATCCTGCAATACTAGAGGAAGAACTTGAAATACAACACCATGAAATCAGAAGACTTTTGGGTGAAAATAGGCGGTTAGCTGAAGACCGAATTGCTCTGCAACGAGAGTTAGGTGCTGCAAAAGAAGAACTTAGGAGAATGGATACTGCAGTTTCTGATATTCAAGCAGAAAATGAAATACATTCAAGAAAACTTGTTGAAAAAAGTTTGAAATTAGAAGCTGATCTTCGTGCAACTGAACCGTTGAAAAAGGAGGCTGCACAACTTCATGCTGAAGTTGAGAGGCTGAATTCAATCAGACATGATTTATCTGGACAGATTCAGATCCTTAAAAATGAACTTGCAAAACTGCAAAGTGAAAACAAACAGCTTCCGGATTTAAGAGCAGAGCATGAGAGGATTCATCAGGAGCTTATGCATACTAGGTTTTAAAATTTAAATTATTATATTCCTTTAATCTCGGAAAATTTAAATTTTTTATTTATTTAATTTTTTTGTTTTTTTTAGAGCTGCTATTGAATATGAGAAGAAAGGAGGTATAGAGCTGATGGAACAAAGGCAAGTAATGGAGAAGAATTTGGTTTCTATGGCCCGTGAAGTTGAAAAGCTTCGTGCAGAACTTACAAATACTAATGGTGGACCATATGGGATGAAATTTAGCAATTCAGATGCCCGTTTTCATCCGTATGGTAATGAATATGGGGTTCACCAGGTATTGCTTGTAATATTAATCAAATTTATACCTAGGGGGTGTTTGGGATTGCTTACTTATGCGTTTTGAAAATGAATAATCAGATAATTAGCGGTTACAAAAAGTGATTGTGAAAAAATAGTGTTTGGATTTGATTATGCTGTTTGAAAATGTAGTAATCAGATAATTAGTTTTTTTAGTGGTTGGCAAACCTGATTATTTGTTTAGTTATCATGTAAAATGCAAATAATCAGTTTCAAAACGCAATAAGCACCTCCCCATATGCTTTTTCCAAAACGCAAATAATTGATTATTTCAGACATGTTGCGAAACACTCATTTTAAATTATTTGAGTTTTCAAAACGTAATAAGCAGATTTTCAGCTCTAGAATGCAATCCCAAGCACCCCTTTAGTCATTTGAACATGTAAATACTAGAGAAGATACAATTTCTCATTCTATTGATTAACAATCAAAACTTATGAACATAAAACCTTAAGAATTGAATCTCATAATCTATTTAACTCCCAATCCAAGCTGATCTAAAACTAACAATTTAATTAAAATTCAAAACTAATAAGTATCTACAAAATCAAGTTAATTATAGACCTGTAATAAAGTGGAATCAAGAACGAAGATGCGACCCCAAAAGTCGTCGATTATGATTGTAGCTTCGAATTGAATGGAGAAAGTCATCATGATTTCAAGAACATCATATGACCAACCTCTAAACTTGAAATTGGTGAAACTTAGAGAAATCGCCTTGAAGAGGGATTAAATGGATGTGAATTTGTTTTATTTTAAGAATCAAGATCAATTATAGTAGTCAATTGAAGAGAAAAGGTGAAGAAAGAAAGACATGAATAATAGTCAATGAATCAGATGATGTCACCGAGCTATTAGGGGCTACCTCCAAAGCTGAAGGCCTAGATTTTGGTGCTTGTATCATGGCTTAGATAGCATGTGAAACCCTTTTTTTTTATTTCTATTGATTACTAATCAAATTTAGGGGCCGCTTGGTTGGAATGGGAATGGGAATGAGAAAGTTAAAGGGAATACAAAGGAATGGAATGAGCATTCCTTAGTATTATCTTTACCATTGCTATTGCATGGTTCACATAGGTAATCATTATTTATTAATAGTAGCCTAGATGGTGGAAATGGCCCGTTGGTGGCAGTGTGGGCTATTGTAGTGGCAGTGGTGGTGGAGACGACATCAATGATAGTTAGTGGTGGTGGAGACGACATCAATGATAGTTAATGGTGGCAAGAGATGGTTAATGATGCCGGTGACAATGATTTTTGACAAGTGGTTGTGGTTGTGGTTGTGGTGGTACAAGCGGTTCTAACCGTCGATGTTGGTGGCAGATGGTGGTGGTGGTGGAGGCCGAGGTGGCGCTTGGGGGTGGTGATTGTGTGACGAGTTACGATGGTGTGGTGGTTGCAGTCAGTGGTGAGGGCGGTGTCGGTTGGTGGTGTGCTGGAGGGTGGTGGTAGCGATAGTGGTGGTGATCGGTGAGGACACACATATACCCGAGTTCATTACCTTGGACCCATTACCCACAATTTACTAGGGAATGGGGTTATGACCCAATAATGGGTAATGATTGATTATATACCACTTAACCAAGCATCATTAATCATTCCCATTACCATTACCATTCCCTACTCCCTAAAACCCCTAACCAAGCACATAGTCATAACCAAGCACATAGTCATAACCAAGCACATAGTCATAACCAAGCACATAGTCATAACCAAGCACATAGTCATAACCAAGCACATAGTCATATAGATATGGAAAACAAATCACATAAGTCATCAAATTCCTAAGGGTGATTTCTTAATATAGACCAAATGAAACTAAAAATCCCCTAAAAAAGTATGGTATTCTCAATTCTTCTCAAAATAGACCGTGCGACTAAGATCCTCGTGCTACTCCACTAGAACGCCGCCACATGTCCAAGTTAAGATTGCTCACCCTTATTACTACTGCTCGTTAGTACTGCTCAACACTTAGTGCTGCTCTATGGAGTCGACCAGTCGCACGCTCTACTTTGGGAAGGTTGAAGTCTATCAGTCTTAATTGGGAATTGAACCAGTCGCACGATCTATTTTAGTAATTATTTCAATTCCTAATATACCCAAATCTAAACTCATCTAAAACTAATCACATAATCATAAGATTGAAACTAAGAATAATCTAGAAAAAATTAACATATAACTGTAAAACTGTAATAAATAAAATCTTGATGGGTTTTACTTGAAGTAAGCTAGATTGAAGTGTCTCCATTGTTCTTCAGGGTGGTGCTGCTGACAAGGGTCCATTGTACGGGTCAACTTCTGCTCCAAGGACCCGACCCGACAAATCTCGCATGAACCGTCGTTAAAATATGGCATTATCTTGGAAATCTGTGATTGAGTTGGTTCAAGTGTACGGTTCTCCTATGTTTTCATTTAATTAAGTATTTTCTTAATTTGAACTATTGGTTATTTAAACTAAGTGAATTTGGACAACTTATGGAAATGATGATGATAATGATGATGATGATGATGATGATGATGATGATGATGATCCTCTTGTGTGACATGATTATGAGATAGTGTTAAATCACCACTATTTGGATTTTTAACACTTTATTTTTATTTTATTTTATTTATTATATTCCAAAAGCTTAATGGAGCAGCAATATTTGATCAGTGCAAACTGGAGCATGCAAAGTGGAATTGGTGGATTAAAGTTTGGGGATATATATTAGTACTAAAAGCACTTTTATTACATTAGGTTATGAAGGACAAAAGTGTAATTTAAGGTAGTGATATAGTATCATAGTCATAGATGTTAGGATAAAACAATCCTGGACTGATATTCCTTTTTTCTTTATCTGAAAAGATATCTTTTTTCTCAAAGATTTGTGGGTACTGTTCTAGAAGGAAAATGGGACTGACTCAGTTAAACCTAAGCATAAGTCCAATAGGCTAGAAGGTATTTTTAAAAGTGTGACATCAGCTGGAGGCTAATGACATCATGATGGTTGCAAATGATCTCTATTGAGTTGATGGAAGTAGAAGAACATGGTCTAAAGGCGAGCTGCTCATTTTGCATTGTCTGGCTAGCTTGAAGGAAGGTCAGGTCAACATGCTGTTTGACTTGTGGGTGAGTGTACACTGTCTCAGTTTTCTGGGTAATATTAATATTAATATATATAATATAAATATATATCTGGAACTGATATTCTAGGAGTTTCCCTTGTTTTAGAACTTTCTAGAAAGTATATACTTTATGATATATGTTTTGCGAGTCCATTAGAAGCCTTGGAATGCTGAGGTGGCAAGAGAGCATGTGGCTTTCGGGGTTCCACATGTCAGTTTTTGTTGAGATGATCTTCTATTAAAAGTAGGCGGATGCTGCAATCTGAGAAACATGTCACGTACAAGAATTTGATTTCCTATACCTTTTAAGCAGTTTTGTTAACCTCGTAAGTATACGCGGTGTTTTAAAACCCGGGTTGACCCGGTGAAGAGAGTCGGTCAAAAGTGCTCACTAATGACCTGTTGCGACCCAACGGGTTTTTGTGAAGCCTGGTGATCCGGACGACCCGGAAACTATTTGTGACCCGGTTGTAGCATTTAATCACGTATGAACTTCAATTTTGGAAGCTGGTTCGTCAAAATTGGAAACCGAATCAGGCTATTTGGAAGACGATTTTGGAAACCGAATAATGAGAAATCGGGCGATTTGGGAGGTGATTAGGCGATTTTGGAAACCGGATCATGGGAAATTAGACGATTTGACCCGTCGGTTGAACCGGCCAATAGAATACAAGCATGTCAATAGAAAAATTATACAATTACATAGGGTAGATTTATAAGGAAAGAATCGGGCCAAAATATCCGTACGGGCCGAGCCCATGATCCCACTTTTGTTAACACTACAGCGGCTGCATTAATTTTGAAAACTGTTCATCGAAATTGGAAACCGAATCAGGCGATTTGGAAGATGATGGGAAGAAATCAGACGATTTGACCCGGGTTGACCCGCTAGCATTGATCTTAAGTATAAGTTGGTGGGCCAGTCTTGATGACATCATCATTTGTGGTTGAGATGCCACATTGGATATCAGAACACTACGATTTCAAAGGAGTTTATTATCAATGACTAATTTTCAGATGGCACCAAAGGACAACGATGATGCTTCTTGGATCATTAATTTGTTATTTACTAGGTTTATTGCTTTACGTTTGACCCGAATGATCCCCTTATTATTTGTTGCAAGGTTTTATAAAAAAGTAATTTGTTCAAAACTATCCACTTATATGTATTTGTTTTCTGATGCAGATGAAGGTGGTTCTGGAATCTGGATACTGGAATTCATTTCCTAATGGTTTGACAAGAGCAAGTATGATTTATATCTGACGTGTCAAAATAGGTAACATCCTAAATGCTGATCGTTATATACATAATACAGTTAATCATACAAACTTCACCTGAATTAAATTCAAATTACACGACAAAATTCTGAATAACAATTTTATATTTTAACAAATCACCATAGGAATGTAACAAATCAGCAGTTATAGGATATTATAACCTCCAAATCGTATTACTTCCTCCGATTTAAAATAACTGATACATTGTTGGTTTCACGGTTTTTGAGGTAAAATATGATAATAATAATAAAATTAAATTAGATTAATTGGATGGTTAGTGGGAATGAGTCCCACAAATTTTGAATAAAGTGAAGTTAATGATGTTTAAAATTAAAAGTAAGGGTAAAGATGTTATTTCACTTTACAAAAATAGATAGTTAGTGGGTATGAGTCTCATCACCTTTTACTAAATAAGGTAAGTTTTCAAAGTGTATCACTTATTCTGATACACCCAAAATCGGAAAAGTGTATCACTTATTTTAAATCGGAGGAAGTATACAACTTTTGGTTAAATATTTGCAGGTTTTCCAGTTGGATTTATGCACTGAAAAAAGTAACACAGATGAGTAAGTTTTTCTTGCCCCTAGTTATTTTAAGGATTATTGGTAGTGGTGGATAAATTGAGACGGGTTGGGTAATGGGCCAAACTGGTAATTTTTCATTATTTTGGTACGGAGTAAATTACAAGGATGATCCATGATGTTTACCCGAATTTCATGTATGATCCTTTACTTTAAAAAATTACACTGGTAGTCCTCTTTTGGAAATATTTTGCACTTACAGCCATTTAGTCTAAAGTTCGTTAATATTTTAATAGAAAAAGGACTACCTGTGTAATTTAAAAAGACTACAAGTGTAATTTTTTAAAAGAATTATTTAACGAGCCTTAGGTTAAAGGACTGTAGGTGCATAAGGTTTTTAGAAATATGACTACTAGTATAATTTTTAAAAGTAAAGGATCATATATGAAATTTAGGATAAAGAATTACCTGTATGTTAAAAACACTTTTTGCTCAAAAATTCATAAGTTTATATAAATAGTTAGTTTCAAATACTACGGAAGTTATACTATTTCGAGAATAGTTTAGCTTTTTGAATGAAATAATTTAGCTTTTTTTTATTAAAAATACTTTTTGGGCAACCGACGTTGTTACAATATATAAGTTGGTCAACGAGGTTTGATAATAACCAATAATAAGCTTGAACATAGGTTTGTACAAACTGGACTGAGAATCTGTCGAAACTAGCGGACTGGACCATACCGAGCTATATCGGTCTGGTTCTTGGTTTTAATTTTCATACAAAATTGGTTTTTGATCCGGTTTGAAATCAAAAAAAGTTGAAAGAAAAATAAGAAAAAACTGGTTCTCATTCCATTTCGGCCCAAGACGTCATTGATTTGGTCATAGGTCCGGTCAAAATCATTTTCTCGGTTCTATATTTGGTTATGTTCTAAGCGGTTTGGTTCGGTTATTAGATTGTGCACATGCTATAGTAATATGCATAAAGTTTCATTTATTGTTTAATTTTTTTAATAGAGAATTTTAGTTTCATTTATGTTAGATGGATGAAATTGGTGGTGTTTTTTTATTTATAATTAAGATGAAGAATGACGTTTATTTAACCTTA
This sequence comes from Calendula officinalis, assembly GCA_963853835.1. Lineage (NCBI taxonomy): Eukaryota > Viridiplantae > Streptophyta > Magnoliopsida > Asterales > Asteraceae > Calendula > Calendula officinalis. Next base: position 77,778,449 of record OY970828.1, read on the forward strand.
AACGAAGCATTTTCTTGGTGGTTTTCAAACTTCGATGACCATATAATAGATTAGAAAATAGTAGGTAGTCATTTCTAGGGCCTATGGGTGGCAAACATGAATCTCACATGCAAATAAAAATGATGTTGATGTTTATATTTGTGCTGTGGTTCATTACTTGATCATGATAAATGTTAAAATCAATAGAGGATATGAGAAAATAGAATTGATGGATTATACATGTAATCTTGTGGTGAATACCAACATGAAATACGTATCAATAATAAGCATCAATAACATTTGTCTTTTGAATAAGTTGGATCGTTTTTGTTATTAGGCTAAATAATAAAGTTGTTACGCAAACATGTAAGAAAAGCAAATCAACCGTTGATCTTTTCAAAATTACAGGGAGAATTTTTATAATTTTCTCTGTTTTTTTTGTTTTTTATTTGAGTTTTTAAATTAAGAATATCTAAATATAAAAACACGTTAATAATGACATAGAATTATCTAGCCGACGAAGCACTTTCTCTGAAATAGATATACTAATTTGGCAGCTTATCATTCGTTATTCTCTACAAATTAACTCATTAAACTTTTAAGCCAACCACATATAATATATTTATATTTATTTATATTATCCGATTTATATATGAAGACCGATTGATTCAACGGGACACGTGGAACATTACGTGACGTTTATTGGTTCTGTTCACCTACCCTACATCGTGTGTGTTTGGTGCACCTCAACCCTCTTCCAACGGGATCCTTCCAAGTTCCAACGGTGATACGTAGGGGTGTTCAAAACCGGGTATCTGGAAATCCGGGTACTCTAAAACCGGTACCCGAAAATTCGGGTAGTAGATTTAGGTACCCGTATCAGTACCCGAATTTTCGGGTACCCGATTTTCGGGTACCCGGATTTTCGGATACCCGGTTTTCGGGTACCCGGTACCCGGAAATATAATTTCTTTGTCACAAAAATTACATAAATGGAAGTCGCCATTATTAATATATTTAATTTCTTTAAATCTTATTAATAAATTTGTTATTAAAAATTTACGTTATGATTTTATTTAAAGAAAAATCGTTACTAGTAATGAATCTAACCAAATCTTTAAAGACATCCAACTATCCAATGATTTAAAACCATAATTCAACGACGGATGTGAGAATTAGATGGTTTGTACGTGAAAATTGAGACAGAGTTTTAAATTTTAGACATTTGTCAAAATGAGTCAAGCATATGTCATATCTAATGATAATTAATGTCTAATAATAATATAAAACTATATATAAAAACAAGTTGGAAAAATAAAATTCGGGTACCGGGTACCCAATTACCCGGTTTTTTAGAAATACACTACCCGTATTTGATACCCGGAATCCGGTTACCCGAAATCCGGGTATCCGGATTTTCGGGTACCCGGATTTTCGGGTATCCGGATTTCGGATATCGGATATTTTTTCGGATACCCGTTTTTTCGGTTATTTTTGAACACCCCTAGTGATACGCATACAATAATATTTAAGTAATAGAATTTATAGAAAAATTGGCGATTGGATCAATTAAATTCAACATCCATTGTGTTTTTATTCTAAGTTAATCTCTTTTCATTTCTTTTTTGATGCGTTTTGTTTCCGTTTTTCTTGTTGGTTCTTTTTGCAATGTTTTTATACATTTTAAGTTCTTTTTTTTCTTGAACGACATGTTACTAAGTTAGTGGTTTGACATATGCGGTGATATCCAAGTGGGCAGTATGTATCCTTGAACATATCTCCTTTTTTGGGTAATAATCCCCACTATTTTTTTTTCTCCTAAAGAATGCCTCCAACAAGTCTTGAACTCAAGACCTTTTGAAGACAAACTCCCCAAGACAACCTTTGGTGGCCAGTTGATCTAGATCAATTGATTTTTTAAGTCCCTTTAATATGTAGAAAATATGTTTGTTGTTCAGAAAATAATAAATATTGGTTATAATCAAGAGAAAAGATCAATGTTAGGATGGTTACATTCCATTTCATTTTTATGATGATCTTGAATTCTTGATCCACTTTAGAGGCAGAAATGTCTTCATATCGTATTGGTATAAACAATGAACGTGCGTTACTCTTTGTAACGACAATAACGTACTTATTATCATGAAACTGTCGATCTTTATCAATTTGTGAGCATGTGGATCATGTGGCAGTACTTCACATACGCGAGGGTCCAAAATCTATATATCTTTTTAATTTTTGAAAACGTTGAATAAGCAATTGGACATGGGTTGTTAGGCTGTTTGGAGCGAGTGATATTATACGCATAGATCTAATAAGCAGCTCTGCGAAGCTATCCTAACGCATAGCCCTCTTCGGCATAAACAATTTGGCAGTTAATATCCTCACTTGAGTTACAGGCTTATATTATCTAATTATTGAAACTATATTTGGAGAAGCACTTACTTTCAGAAACTATCCAAAATTATATGTGCTTAATTCTTATTGCTCTAATTTCATCTTCCATTCGCATCACGGACAGACCAACTCTGTAGCACAACGATAGGTTGTACAACCCCTTAAATTTTTCCAGTTTTACAATAAATTTTTAAAAAATTATATAGATGATGATCCTAAATAAAAAAATGTGCAACTGATGCTCATTATTTTCTCCTAATCCGCCTCCTCCACATACATAATATTTATCTTTTTCCTTTGGCTAACTTTTTAGTCATTTCTCATAGATTATAATAGTTATCTCATTAACTAATCATTGTGGATAATTTAACGTAGATTAGTATTTATTGTTAAAAAAATATTACCTTAATCCATAATTTATTGACCTAAATCAAATATATTATTCCTGTTAAGCAGCAAATATAAGTTACACGCCTAAATCAGGTGCATCACGTGCCAACTTCAACTCCTCTAAATCAACGCCCCATTTCTTCCTCTCTTTTCCACCGCCCCATTTCCTCCTCGCCGCCGTTCGCCGGAGACGATGACAACGTACGGCACCATTCCGACGTCAACCGGCGGAGGCACAAATCTGGAATACCTCTCCCGCGCAAAAGACCGCATAAAAACAGGACTCGGTACTCGCCGGCCATGGAAGGAGATGTTCAATTCAGCTTCAATTAACCTCCCACACGGCATCTCTGAAGCATTTCCACGAATTAAAACGAACATCGGCTACTTCCGCATGAACTACGCGATTATCACGCTCGTAATTTTGTTCCTAAGTCTGTTATGGCATCCGATTTCGTTGATCGTGTTCGTTGTGCTGATGGCGGCCTGGTTGTTCCTCTACTTTCTCCGAGACGAGCCGCTGGTGATTTTCCACCGTGTGATTGATGATCGCGTTGTTCTAACGGTTCTAGCTGTTGTAACGATTGGTTTGCTGTTGTTGACCGGCGCTACGATGAACATACTGTTGTCGATTGCGATCGGAGCGGTGGTTGTGGTGGTTCACGGTGTTTTCAGGAAGACGGATGATTTGTGTTTAGATGAAGACGGTGTTGAAGCAGGTGGTTATTTGGTTGCATCTTCATCATAGAAGGTATGTATTCAGATCTTTCAGTTTCAGTTGTTTCTCTATGTTTGTTAATTTGTATGATTGACAGCTTTACGAAAAGTTAATTTGTGATCTCGAAGCTTGTGTTCGTTTTAATTTTTTAGCAAAAACAAATTCGTTTGTAGAATTTTATTCAAACGTTGTGTATTTTGTAATTCCTTTAGTAAGTTCAATCCTTTAGTAACTGATTTTGCGATTGTATTGTGAATAAAGTTTTGTTTTTAACAAATTCTGAGGCTGGATCGAGGGATTTATCTTTCAATGTTCATGATCATGTAAACCGCTGAGTGCTGATTTGATTGACTGCATTTATAGGCCTGCAAAGTAAGTCTTGATCCATCTTTATGTTTGATTCTTTAATCTTTAATGTATATACTGCATTTGAACCTTGCCAAATTACTAGATCATATGTTCATTTTTTACTATATTTATCTTTATTAATACTTAACTTTAAAAAGTTTAAATTACCACTATCGCAAAAAATAATTACGGGATATATGTTGCTGTATGGCCCGTATCGTACGGGTACCCTTATCGATAATGAATTGTAGTTGAGATTAATTGAAGTAAATGGCTAAATTAAGATTGAAAATTATAAGAGAATCTTCAATGGTAGCTTTTTACAAAGCTTTTTACCTATTGTGGAGGTCATTTGAAGATAAATGACCTTCTAGCAAACTTTTGCTTCAAAAGCTTATTATCTACTAAGTTTTTCTCAACACGCAAAAAAAGCTTTATGGAAATAAATATACATTGGAGCAAAAGCTTTTTTGAAAGCTTATTATTAATATTTGATTAAAAAGTCTATATGGCAATTTCAATAAGTCTTTACAATGACTTAACCATTGAGGATGCTCTAAAAGACTACAGTTAATATGTCAGAACATGGTATTAAGGTTATGCATCAATTAATAAAACTCATTTAAGATAGCCCTTAGGGCTATTTTTAACCAAATCTAAAACTCATTTAAGATTTTTGGTAATGATTTTAGATTATGGATGTTATGTAACAGTGAATTTGCGGCTCAATCTTTTGCGCCTTTATCTCTTTCCATGTGTTGACTTGCATATTCGTTTGTTTATGTCTATTTCATGTTCGTTTAAGTTCATTTAAGATCTTAAGGAACATACTTCCTCCGATTTAAAATAAGTGATACATTGTTGGTTTCACGGTTTTTGAGGCAAAATATGATAATGATAATTAAATTAGATTAAATGGATAGTTAGTGGAGAATGGATCCCACAAATTTTGAATAAAGTGAGGTTAATGATGCTTAAAAGTAAAAGTAAGGGTAAAAGTATCATTACACTTTATAAAAGTAGATAGTTAATGGGTGTGGGTCCTACTACTTTTTACCAAATAAGGTAAGTTTTCAAAGTGTATCACTTATTTTGATACACCCAAATGTGGAAAGTGTATCACTTATTTTAAATCGGAGGAAGTATATGCTATTTTCTTAATGCCCCAAAAACGAATATGAAAGTTAGCTCATTTGTTCGATTAAGGCCATGTTTGGGAAAACTTATTTACGGGATTTATGAGCTTATTAAGCTCAAATAAGCTCATAACCTCTGCTAATAAGCTTTCCCAAACATGACACATATACAATTATACAAAAGTTAGTCTTTGTTTCGTTTATTTGGGTAAATAGGCTGATTAAGGAAAATGCTAATAGCCATGGAAATTTGACCCGACCCGATGGGGAACCCAGTTGACCCGTCCCAATCATCCCAATCAGGGTCGGGTATTCCATGCAAAAGGGTTATCAACTATCAAGTAAAGGGTCGGGGATCCCCATTAGGCTAAAACCGGGGAGACTTGACCACAACAGTGCATACAATTCTCTTCATCCGTGATAAATTACAAATTAAATAAAATAAACACTAACAACTAACCAATTCGCGTACACGACAAACCCAAAAGTTAGTTATGTTGATCGTCTTTGCCAATACGAAGGCCGCATTGAGTCAAGAGAAAGCTTACTACCAAACTCCGTCTCTCTCATTGGGCTTTGTTGGTGATCAAAATAGATCCTACCACTTCGGTTCCCAACATCATGGCTCGAATCCATTATCATATCGCCTTCTAGTATCCGTAACACCTTATAAAATTAACAAATATTTAACAACCATTTAAAAAAAAATTAAATTACAAGGATGATCCCTGAAGTTTTCACATGATAATTTACTTTAAAATATTACACTAGTGGTTATTTTTTGAAACATTTTGCACCTACAATCCTAAAATATCATGAATGTTCGTTTAATTTTCTACTTTAAAATTAGAGTAATGGTAGTTAGGCCTACTATTTACACCTACTCATAGGTCTACTCATTAGATGAAGACACGTGTCAAAATCAAGGGATAATATCAGGAGAGAGAATTAGTGGAATACACATGTCATCCTATCAAATGAGTAGGCCTATGAGTAGGTCTAAATGGTAGGACTAAATATCATTTCTCTTAAAAATAACACTGAAAGACCTTTAAAATTACATCAATATTCATTTTTCTGTTAAAATATATCATGAGTGTTAGGCTAAAGGCCTATAGGTGCAAAACGTTTCCAAATTCCAACAAGACTGTAATTTTTAAAGTAAAAGACCATATGTGAAATTTGAATAGACGTAAGTGGCCATCCTTGTAATTTACTCCTAAAAATTATCAAATTTAAAAAATGATAATAAAAATATTAAAAAGGGTTAAAATTTGATGAAGGGATTTAATAAGTACCTGTGACATACGAGGACGTAACTGTGGATCTCTTTTAATACAAAGAGAAGCAGCTTGTAACATGCAATAAACCTCTTGTTCTGAGTAACAGTTACCTAACCGTGGGTCAATTAACTCATCAATTGCTTCTTCTTCCAACAATGGTCGTGCCTAATTAACAAATTTAATAAATTAAAATTTTATTTTCTCGTGTTTAGTTGACCCACAAACACTTTCTTTGACTTTTCTTCACTTTATTCAAGTGGTTTGTATGAATTTATTACCCAGAAAATCCCTAATTTTGAAACTTGTAACAATATAACTCCCTAATATTGATATTTGTAACATCAACCACTAAAAACTTAACAGTCTTTTTTGCTTTAAGGACCGGTAGTGTTACAAGTTTTAAAACTAGGGACTATACGTGTAATAAGAAAAGTCAAGGGACAAAATCCATAAGTGTATGCAAACTACAAATTTATGAAATTTAATCAAAAAATATTTTTAGTGTGTTAAATTTGATTGCAATTTTTAGCAAAAAATTTATTTAAGAGAATAGAATATAATAAAACTCACCCATTCTGTGAGGCATTGTTGGCCTTTGGGTCGGTTAAGATCCACTGCTTTTCGACCCGTAACAAGCTCCACGAGCACAACACCAAATGAATATACATCAGCTTTATCGGTGATCTGGCCACTTTGTGCATACTCAGGAGCAAGGTATCTAATTAACAAAAATCAGAAATAAATTACTTTTTATAAAAAATATAATGGATATGATTAAAATAGAAAAAATTAACATAATTGAGTTAAAGACTAACCCAAATGTTCCAATTACTCGTGTTTCTTCTCCAGTGTCACCATCGGGTTGCCACCTTGCTAGACCAAAATCTCCTACCTTATAAAAATTAAAACAGATGGTATTTTTCTTAGTTTTTCTTTTTCTTTTTTTTTTGTGAAGTTTTTTAAGTCAACAAGGGCTTTGACAAAAAGTCAAAACTCTTAAAACTTCATATTTCATGTTTTTAAAGCCGAGCAAGTTAGCTAACAGATCGATATGGTTTCAAGTTAAAACGGATGAGGACAAGTTGACCTAAAAAACTTCTTGTCCATAATTTATTATTTTTATATTTTTATATTTTTATAAATTATATATGTAATTATTAATTAAAAGAAGAATATACCAGTGGTTCAAAATCATGGGTGATAAGGATATTGTTTGGCCTCATATCACGATGAACGATGCAACCAACTCTGCATTCTTCATGAAGATATCTCAACCCTCGGGCAGCTCCAACTGCCACCTTTTGTCGGGCAGCCCATTCTAAAGGATCTCGATGCCGCCCTAAGATTAAAACATTAAATTAGGGTTATACAGATGCATAAAAACTGAGTAATTAATAGAATAAAGTAATAGCCCAAAATGCATTTTAGTACCTTAACTTGACTAACTAGGTTATCTAGGTGCAACATGATACCCTAAACCTGACAAAATGGTCAATTTAGTACCCCTGATTGAGTTATTTCGTCTTGTTTTTCACACGTGATTTGCTTCTAACGAAAGTAAGTCGAGTAAGAAAATGTGATCAAATTGATGAGACAGGGTACTTAATCGACTATTTTGTCAAGTTCAGGGTACCATGTTGCACATTTAATAGTTGAGGGTAGTAGAAGAGCTAGTCTTGAGGGTAGTAGAAGAGCTAGTCAGCCAAGTTCAGGGTACCAAAATGTACATATAATCAAAGTTATGATTTAGAAAACATACCGTAAAGATGTGAATCCAAAGATCCATTGCAAATATATTCATAAACAAGCAGTCTTCTTCCATCTTCAATACAAAAACCAATCAACATAACAACATTTCGATGTTGTGCACAGCTCAAAACTTCAACTTCTGAACAAAATTCTTGGTCACCTTGAGAACTTGCTAATTTATGTTGTTTGACCGCAACCGTTTGACCATCTTGAAGAACACCTCTATGAACCGACCCGAACCCGCCTTCAGCCAAGAAATTAGCTTCAGAAAAACCTCCAGTTGCAAGCTCCAGCTCAGCATAACTGAACCATTTTGGCGGTTTTCCAAAAATCGGTGCTTTATGTTGACATATTGAACATAAAGGAGGCGGGCCCGATACGTGTCGGGCTAAAGAAATAGCGTCTCTAAGATTAACATTATAGTCAACGTCAATTCGTTGACTTCCGTGTTGACTTTGACTTTCTCGGTCAAGTTTAGATAACCGTTTAATCATGTCTTGTGATGTTGAAGTGTACCTTTGTGAAGATGTTTCTTCCTTGTTTTGAGATGACTGACAGCTGGCACGACAGCTGGCACTGGCACTGGCACTGGAAGTGATTAAGTCAACCATCCATGGTTGAAACCTTAAACTAGAGTTACATGATGATAACTGCTCACTTTCAGAATCTGAACTTGAATCCATATGATCTTGATTTTCTTTTATGGATAATGATTTTTCTTTATTTAATAAATTATTATTTATTGCGGGAATAAAAAACGGTGAAGTACCAGGATCAGAACTTGAAACCGACGATGTTCCAGCTTCAGTTGCAGTAAAAACTTCAGGACTACTTGTTGGAGTAACAACTGACCGTTGGATCGAATCAAGATTTGAGTTTTTGTTTTTTGTTTGTTTTTCAGACTGTTGATTTGTTGAAGGTAACTGACAGTTGGATTCAGTTTGTTTTTTAGGCGATCCAACTAAATTTAGTCGAAGAACTTTCGGTTGTGATTTTTTCATTATTACAATGTTGCATTGTAGATCTTCCATACATCGTTTTTGTTCATGTTTAAGCTTCCTGGAAAAACACAATTAAAGAAAATAAAAAAATCAATAAATAAAAAAAAGTAAAAATAAAGAATTTAGTTACTTACTTGTCCAATACAACCCAACTAGCTTGAATTTTCTTGGCCTCTGCAGCTACTGCACCACATGGCGATCCAGAAACGATTTTAATCTTCACATTTATCTGAGATGTAAATTATTAATTAAAAAAGATAATTAAATATTAAAGTTGTAACCCTAATTGAAAGTCAAACAATTAACAAACCTTATTAGGATCATAAACATCATGAAGCTGAAGGATCATTTGTGAACAGGAATCAGTAATATCAATTTTTTGGTCTGAATTTGTTCCTATATGAGACCTTCGATGACCACTAGCACAATCTCCAGTAAATCTTGGAAATCCCCATAATTTTCTACCTACATTTGAGATAAAAAAAATAAAATAAAATAAAAAAATTAGAATTAACATGATAGTTGTATCAATATTAGGGTTCAAAATTGCATTTCCAAAACTCAAATTGTATCAATATGTTTTAAAATAGAACAATAATTATTAAAAAAAATTACCAGAAGATTGTGCAGGCATAACCACAAGCAATGTAATGCAGTGACCTGGTTGAACAACATGAGTCAACGCCCAAACTAAGGCAGTTTTAGGTATTTCCTTTGATGCTTTAACAGCAACAACTACTTTTTCAGCAGCATCCAAACTGTTTTCCAGTTTTTTCCCCATGTTTTCTTCTTTACTCATTGTGGAGCCAAGAAAATAATACAAATACTGCTTACAAAGATTCCTTCTTCAATTGATGACACATAATTTCTTCAAAAGGACAACAGCAGGATATAAATTATAAGGTGTTCCAAAATCCAAATGGACCAAATGAGACTTTAACTATTAAATAAAATAAATAAAAACAAAAAAAAACTCAATTTACATTATTGTTTTTGTGTCATTTGGCCCCCACCACAAGGTTTTGATTCCTGTTAGATGTACGAGTAGATAATTGCTAGTTGTACAGTAACAGCAGCTTAATTGAATAATACCTCCAAAAATTAGGGGAAATAGACTTTTGACTGGTAATATTTCTACGAATACTTTTTCCTAAAATGAAGAATCCTTGGAAAAGAAGCAAAACCGGTGGAAGAGTTCGTATTCACCAAATTTGGCTAACAAATTTCCGAATCTGCAACATTTTAAGCAAATAAATCTAAAAGTAGGATCTCTGAAACACGAGCCACAACTTTCAATGCACTGATTTGAAGCACATGATATACGACATAAACAATTCGTGCATTGTTCTTACAATCTTCAGAATTATGATGAGGTCAAACGGTCAACGACATGAATTCAGGTGATTTGAGCTCTTTGACCTAATATTCCAACCTCAAGTAACGATCCAAGTACGAAACTCTGATTTACGCACACTGCTATGAGAATTGACTATTAGAATTGAAATCGAACTAAAATCGAATTAGAAATCACAAATCCAATTAGAATAAAGTTTTTTAAAAAATTTAAATAAATGTTATATAAATCAATCAATTGACATGACATTTAGTGATAGAAGCTTTCGCTTTAATGCAGAAACGACTTAACAGTTAACAGTGTCAGCTCACGATCACACCTCAATCCTTCGATATCCACCATAGATTATATTTCCTTTACTAAATAAATTCACACATAAATGATAAAACACATTATATCACAATTTCAATTCCATATCGAGTTGGTACAAACAAACAAACAAACAAATTACAGCAAATACTTGAAGAGATAGCTCAACGTAACAAACGCACAAACGCACAAACAAACATGCAATAATTGAAGTTTACTGTCAAGCATAATAATAGCATCAAATTTCTATATAAGTCGAATCTACAAAATCTCAAATATTCGACAAAAACAGCAATACTTGCTCAAAATCAAATTTCAAAAAGTAATGATTGTACATAGAGATGAAAATTAGTAAATTACCGTCTGTGATGACGATTCAGATTTAGAAATCTGAAAATGGAGATAATAAAACGATGAAAACTGTTGTTATCTTCTTCGATGTGTGAAGGTGTGAGAGATATTAGTGTAGGTCTGTGTGTGACTGTGTGTGATCTTTTTTCATCTTTCACGGTTTTGTTGAATTTGCTAGGAAATTTGAGTTGACGAAAATACCCTTGTTTTTGGACATTTGTACAAAACTGACCTTCTTCTTCTTCGTTTTCAGTAAAACCTACTGTTTTCGAGAAAGATAAAAAAGGTTTGATTAATTAAATGCACCACCTCATTCTACTTACGACAAGTCTTATCGAAAAATTAATATTTTCATTTACGTCCCTGAAATTTCAGACTTTTTATAAATTGTCCTATGAACTATTACCTTTCATATCAATTTGTAAACTAAAAAGGCATAACTTAATTAATATCAAAGGAGTCTAATGTTTTAAAACCAATTTTTGAATTGAACAAGTATTTTGAATATTGTCGAATTGGTTGAGTCGGGTGAATTGATGGGACGATTTTAATAATAATATTAGGTATTTATGATATAATAAATATGTAAAATGCTAAAAAAACTAATAAAAACAAAAATAAATCTCAAAAAAATCCAGACATCCTTTCACCTAAATTTAATACTTTTAAAATCCAAAACTTTTAAAATGAATTCACATTTTTGTCTTATTTACCTAACCTTTTTAAAAAAAATGAGTTTTTCGGTTTGACAGTTCGTTTTGGCCGAGTAATAACCACCGATCTAAGCGGTTTATTTCAACCGGCTAGTTTCATATTCTCATTCGATTGATCTAATCGGTCATTTCAACTGGATTTTTAAAACACTCCTGAGCTCTTTTAATAAATTTATCTATAAAATCAAGGTATAAAATATAAATATCTATTGACTTAATCTTTTGTCACCACAATAAAACATTTCTTAATTAATTTCCTACTAGAATTGACCTTTTTTATTTTCCAACCTACTTTGAACATTAATTTTTATTGTTGAGATGTCCCACATTAGATAAGATATGAACTGGTAATGTGCTTATAAGTATCATGTGTCACTCCTCTTACAACCAATTGATTTTAAGATAAAACTCCACAAGCTGACATGATATCAGAGCAAGGTTTATCCGTAGTTGGTCAATCGGCCACACTGACCCCACGTAACCCAAAATATCCACGTGTTAAGCGCGGAAAAAAATGACGTCACACGTGAGGGGCGTGTTGAGATGTCCCACATTGGACAAGATATGAACTGGTAATGTGCTTATAAGTGTTTTGGGCTACTTGTAACATCCTAAAACCGGCCTAGTTGTTTTAGGTATATTTTGATATTTGAAAAATATCTACTTGACCCTAAATGGAATAAATTGACTAAATGTTAAATTGATTGTTTGACCTTTTGTCCTTTTTGTGATATTTTAATCAAGGGATTAAAATATCTGTTTTCTGAAATGTTTAAATGAAAATGTGATTTTTATATCTTTAGATTCCTTGTCGGATTTCATTTCCAGAAATGCTTTCATTTTTAAAATTGGAGTCCGTTTGGTATCTTAAATGAATTAACTACGAAAGGGACTTTTGTGTTGTATTTGTTAAAAAATGAAAAAAAATCAAGTGGGTCCCACCCTCCTCCCTTGGCCGGTCATTTGAAGGGGAAAACCCCCACTTCTTATCTTTCTCTACCTCTCTCTCTCTCTCTCTCTACGAACTCTCTCTCCATCTCTCTAAAAACCCCATTGTTGTTCTTGAGCTCCAAGGAAGATCTCGTGCCTATTTCTTAGTCAATCATAAATCCGAACCCGTTTTTGGATAGCTCTTGAGGTAAGCTTCAACCTATATGTGTTCGTTTTCGACTTCATGATAATTGATAAATTAGGGTTTATGTGTTCTTGAAATTTGGTTGGTGATTATTGTGTTAGATGGTATATTAAGTGTTTATACAAAGTTTGACATGTATTGTGGCATGAGTACAAGTAATTTAGCACAAGGTACAACCTTTTTAGCAAAATGTACACATGTGTGTGTGTGTGTGTGTGCGTGTCCGTGGGGGTGTGTGTGTGTGTGTGTATCGATTGTGTGATGTTGGATTATGCTTCTAACTAGATTTAATATGGGTTTTAATGTTAATGTGAGTTAAATTAATATGTAGGAAGTGTTAATTGTCAAGATGGTTAGTTATGACATGTTGGGTGGAATTGTTAGTACCATGTTCGTGTCTAAATGATAGGTTGGTAAATGGATTGTTAGTGACTAGTTAATGCTTGTATGACTAGATGGTGGTAAAATGTTATTTGTATGTTTTATGGGTTTTGTGGTTTGGTTATGTTGTATAATATGTCAAAGTTGTTAGTTATGGATTATGTCAAGTTTTGGTGAGATTTAATGAAATGCTAGTTAGTGTTTGGGTGCATTGGGTCAAAAGATATAGCTTGTGATTTTGAAGTAAATATAGTTGAGGTATGATAGCTATGAACTTGTTGGATTGATTGACTAGTTATGTTTTGCTAAATGTGGTAGCTTATGGACGAAGGTGGTGATTTGTTATGTTATAAGTTGGAGGTTGGTAATTTGTGGTAAAATGACTAAATGGGTCATAGGGACCATTAGACTTGACTTGTTAGAGTTTTAACATGAAACGTTGTTTAATGTCATGGTAAAGTTCATTGTAAGATTAAAGAGGTAATAATTGGTCATGTTGACAATTATGTGATTTTTGACCCGTTTGGGCCAATTGGTAGTAAAATGACTAAGACACTTGAATTGTGAAAGTATGAGTATTTGGTCGGGTTTATGTGATTAGAAATGTTATTGATAACAATTGGTAAATTGTAAGTTGATGATATGATTATCGTGGTAGGATGTATTATTGTTTAATAATCCGGTTTGACCCGTTTGAATGAAAGACTTGCAAATGACTAGTTGACTTGTTAGGTACGTGTAAACGGTCATGACATGTTCATATGATGATTTAAGTGTTTGGGTATCTAGTTAGTGCAAGTGTTAGTGTTAAATGTATATTTAACATTGTTTATAATTTGGTGGAATTATATACTAATTCGGTATTCCTTTGGTGTACAGGAATCGAGATTGAGACTCAGAAACATTAGACCTCTGAGTTCGGCAAGTGGAAGTAATGGTGAGTGGATTTAACCTAAAACTCGGGTCTCGTTCATTTGGGTTTGGTTTTGTGCACACTAGTAAATTTGCAGGATTATACCAGACGTGGGGAGTTCGCGTCGCGAACTCCCGTTCCCGATCGCGAAATGCTTACAGAGAAAATGGGGATTAGTCGTGAACTCAGTCGCGTTTCAGTTCCCGACGCGAACTTGAGTTCGCGAACGCGAACTGTATTTCGCGTCTGGGAACTCTTTCGTGGTGTTTTCGCGGTGTATTCGTAGCTAGTCTATTAGTTATGTATGCCTAGTGTTAGGGGATTCTGCCTGGGATGTTTTTGATGCAGTCCTTCGTAAATAAGCTCGCTTGTTGGTATCGGTTTGATCGGGTTAAGTGAGATAGGATATGTGCACATAGATGAAAAGGTTTTGCTTGATTGGTAACAACAACTCGATTAGTGGGAATCGAGGATATGTAAGAGGTCAGTGTCGGAAGGATAACGGCTGGGCAAAGGGTATCGACTAGTAGGGTATCTGACCTTACCTGTATGTGTTACATGGTTAAGGGGAGGGAGTTGCCCGGGTGTTGGATACGAAGCGCCAACGGTTACTGTGGTTCTGGCCAACCACGGTTTAAGGCTCGCAAAGCCACCGTTCCTCAGTGATAGTGTTACCCAACGCGGAGATGTTTTATAACTTCCGGGTTAGCAATCGGAGATGTAGAATCTACTTCCGAGGTTAGTAGGCGGAGATGTAGAGTTACTTCCGTGCTTAGTGATTGGACAGTTAGCGGTTACTGGTTCGGTGGAACAGTGATTCAGGGGAACAACGGTTAAGCGGTTACGAGGAGTAACAATCGTGGAGATGGTGGAGCTTGCTTGTCGAGCTTTGTATAATTTGTAGTTTATGTTCATTCACTTAGCTTTGTGCTAATCCCTCCCTCGTTGAATCTTTTCAGGTTGATCGATGCTATGGACGGGATGACTGACCAAGCTCAATGGGTTGTGTTTGTAAAGTGAGCCATGTCGTTTAAGTGACACCGTTATTGTATTGTTTAAGCAATGTTCATTTTGGAAACTTATTGTGGGACCTTGTTTGTAAACTAAACTAAACTAAACTAACCTAACCTAGGGGATAACCTAATCGCCTTCGGGCATTTAAAAAAAAAAAGCTTTCTAAATTTTGCGGTGTTACAACTTGGTATCAGAGCTTCGGTTTGGCGATGGATACACGGGGTTGGTGTTCCATTCCCAAATCGTGGCTCGAGTTTGGTCAAGCATTCCGGACGAGTGGGATTAGAGCAAATGTGAATGAAGTTAGTTGATAGTTAGTATGTAGGTACTAACGATTTAAACTAAGATTTTGTGAGATGTTGTGTTTTGCTACAGATATGACAGATAAAGAGAACCCCACCCCCTTGAACCCAGAAAATGTTGCTACCTCAAGTAACAATGTGGAGACTGACCGGGAAGCACATATAAAGGCGTTGGAAAACGAAGTGCAAGAGTTGAGAAATCAGGCACAACAACAGCAACAACTAATCAAGGGAATGACACCCTCGATCCTCGCCCCATTGCTTCTTACCTTCCCATCAACACAACCACTAACAAACTATACACCCCCACCTCAAATGAACCAACCCTTTCCACCTCAGATAATTCACCCGCTTCCACCTCAGGGATTTTATCCGTATCCACAGTTGGGAATTCAGCCACCTCTAGGGTTAGGACAACCAGGTACTTATAAACCGCCGGGGAACGTGAGTCTTAAACAGTCTGTTCGTAGATCAGGTCAAAAGAACCCATGGTGTCGTAAATGTGAGTCCGCTCATTTTGGGACTTGCACTGTTCAAACCATGAAATGCAAGAGTTGTGGTCAACTAGGACACGAAGGTAAGGATTGCAAGCTTCCACGGGATGTGTGTTGGAATTGTCAAAGTAAGGGACATGAAAGGAGTAAATGTCCTTTTGGAAAGAAAGTGGATTATGGGTCAAGTGCGGTGGTGGTCGGGGAATCTTCATCAACTGTAGAAAGGAAAAGAAAGAGTGCTGACGTCACTGACTGTGATAGCTCGGGTATGTTTTTATAAACTCAATACTTGTGTTTATGTAAAATTAGTAATTCAGTAGATCGCTTAATTAGGACTTGTAAAATGTTGTGATGAACTGAACTGTTTACCTTTGGTGTTTTATGTCACTTGAATTGGAATAATTGATTGCTTATTGATTTGGGACACCTCTTATGTGTCAGGAGTTGTGTATATAAGTGATACATGCTTACATGTTCCTTTTATTGAAATTTGGACTAAGTTTAGTGTGATATGATGTATGGATTAGTCTAGTTAAATTAGAGTTATGAATAATGTTATAAACGATTGAATCTTTTCTGGTTGTCCGGACACACATAGTGTCTCGGTGGTTAAAGTTGCTTGTTTTCCGTATTGTGCAAATTGGTGATAAGTTGATTGTAACTGTTTGTTTGTTCCTTCACTTTAGGAGAAGCGAGGAGAATCGGCTGTATGTCGGTTTCGGTCACAACATATGTGATCGTGGATCAATTTGAGTATAATAGTAATTATTGTAGACTTCTTGAATGTGATGCTTGTATTTAAAATGGAAGGAATTGTATATGTGAATTGAATAGTCCAAGTAGGACTAGTGTTTGTTATGTGAAAAAGTTGAAACTTTTGTTGTGACCCGATATGGTGAAAATCGGAAATGTCTGTCCAATGTGAATAAATTGATGTTGCTTTTGTTATAGCCATTAATTATGACACTCAAGTAATGTTAATTATCTGAATGACCTGAAATGCTTATGATAAATTACCGAATTGTTTCATATGTCGAATTTGAAATCTGAAATGCGACTAATGAATGGTGTGTGTAGATCTTTTGAGATGACTCGTGATAGTATTAATTGAAGATGAATGAGTTGTTAAATGATTTGTATTGAATTGATGGAATTACCTTACTATTTGGATGTTAATAGGTAAGAGTTAAGAACTAGTTGAATTGTGATTGGTTGACTTGAAGTCTAAGTAAAAGTTGACATGTAATTGAAAATGCTCATTAGTCATCACAGGAGTTTGACATGTTAATGAACTGTGAATTGTATGTTTGAAATCGTTATGATAAATTTCTCAATGTTGACCCGTTAAAGGTAATTAGTGTCAAGACTCGATTGGACGCATGTAGTTGCTAGACCTTGATTATGATGATAATCGTTGTTAATGGTATAAGTTGGTTTTGTTAAATACTTTAACATGCTATGGATGTAATAGAACAATTTTTGGATAATAAAACTTGTTTTGATCTGTTAGGTCACAGGTATGACTAATTGGGTATAAAAGATGTTGCTATTTGTATTGCCATGATTGTAATGAAGTATGGGGGGTAGACTTAATGTGTTAAATGCTTGATAATTGAATTTTGTTGTTGGGTTCCGGGGACGGAATCCTCTTTAAGGAGGGTAGAGTTGTAACATCCTAAAACCGGCCTAGTTGTTTTAGGTATATTTTGATATTTGAAAAATATCTACTTGACCCTAAATGGAATAAATTGACTGAATGTTAAATTGATTGTTTGACCTTTTGTCTTTTTTGTGATATTTTAATCAAGGGATTAAAATATCCATTTTCTGAAATGTTTAAATGAAAATGTGATTTTTATATCATTAGATTCATTGTCGGATTTCGTTTCCAGAAATGCTTTCATTTTTAAAATTGGAGTCCGTTTGGTTGCTTAAATGAATTAACTACGAAAGGGACTTTTGTGTTGTATTTGCTAAAAAATGAAAAAAATCAAGTGGGTCCCACCCTCCTCCCTTGGCCAGTCATTTGAAGGGGAAAAACCCCACTTCTTATCTTTCTCTACCTCTCTCTCTCTCTCTACGAACTCTCTCTCCATCTCTCTAAAAACCCCATTGTTGTTCTTGAGCTCCAAGGAAGATCTCGTGCCTATTTCTTAGTCAATCATAAATCCGAACCCGTTTTTGGATAGCTCTTGAGGTAAGCTTCAACCTATATGTGTTCGTTTTCGACTTCATGATAGTTGATAAATTAGGGTTTATGTGTTCTTGAGATTTGGTTGGTGATTATTGTGTTAGATGGTATATTAAGTGTTTATACAAAGTTTGACATGTATTGTGGCATGAGTACAAGTAATTTAGCACAAGGTACAACCTTTTTAGCAAAATGTACACATGTGTGTGTGTGTGCGTGTCCGTGGGTGTGTGTGTGTGTGTGTGTATCAATTGTGTGATGTTTGATTATGCTTCTAACTAGACTTAATATGGTTTTTAATGTTAATGTGGGTTAAATTAATATGTAGGAAGTGTTAATTGTCAAGATGGTTAGTTATGACATGTTGGGTGGAATTGTTAGTACCATGTTCGTGTCTAAATGATAGGTTGGTAAATGGATTGTTAGTGACTAGTTAATGCGTTGTATGACTAGATGGTGGTAAAATGTTATTTGTATGTTTTATGGGTTTTGTGGTTTGGTTATGTTGAATAATATGTCAAAGTTGTTAGTTATGGATTATGTCAAGTTTTGGTGAGATTTAATGAAATGCTGGTTAGTGTTTGGGTGAATTGGGTCAAAAGATATAGCTTGTGATTTTGAAGTAAATATAGTTGAGGTATGATAGCTATGAACTTGTTGGATTGATTGACTAGTTATGTTTTGCTAAATGTGGTAGCTTATGGACGAAGGTGGTGATTTGTTATGTTATAAGTTGGAGGTTGGTAATTTGTGGTAAAATGGCTAAATGGGTCATAGGGACCATTAGACTTGACTTGTTAGAGTTTTAACATGAAATGTTGTTTAATGTCATGGTAAAGTTCATTGTAAGATTAAAGAGGTAATAATTGGCCATGTTGACAATTATGTGATTTTTGACCCGTTTGGGCCAATTGGTAGTAAAATGACTAAGACACTTGAATTGTGAAAGTATGAGTATTTGGTCGGGTTTATGTGATTAGAAATGTTATTGATAACAATTGGTAAATTGTAAGTTGATGATATGATTATCGTGGTAGGATGTATTATTGTTTAATAATCCGGTTTGACCCGTTTGAATGAAAGACTTGCAAATGACTAGTTGACTTGTTAGGTACGTGTAAACGGTCATGACATGTTCATATGATGATTTAAGTGTTTGGGTATCTAGTTAGTGCAAGTGTTAGTGTTAAATGTATATTTAACATTGTTTATAATTTGGTGGAATTATATACTAATTCGGTATTCCTTTGGTGTACAGGAATCGAGATTGAGACTCAGAAACATTAGACCTCTGAGTTCGGCAAGTGGAAGTAACGGTGAGTGGATTTAACCTACAACTCAGGTCTCGTTCATTTGGATTTGGTTTTGTGCACACTAGTAAATTTGCAGGATTATACCAGACGTGGGGAGTTCGCGTCGCGAACTCCCGTTCCCGATCGCGAAGTGCTTAAAGAGAAAATGGGGATTAGTCGTGAACTCAGTCGCGTTTCAGTTCCCGACGCGAACGCGAACTGTAGTTCGCATCTGGGAACTCTTTCGTGGTGTTTTCGCGGTGTATTCGTAGCTAGTCTATTAGTTATGTATGCCTAGTGTTAGGGGATTCTGCCTGGGATGTTTTTAATGCAGTCCTTCGTAAATAAGCTCGCTTGTTGGTATCGGTTTGATCGGGTTAAGTGAGATAGGATATGTGCACATAGATGAAAAGGTTTTGCTTGATTGGTAACAACAACTCGATTAGTGGGAATCGAGGATAGGTAAGAGGTCAGTGTCGGAAGGATAACGGCTGGGCAAAGGGTATCGACTAGTAGGGTATCCGACCTTACCTGTATGCGTTACATGGTTAAGGGGAGGGAGTTGCCCGGGTGTTGGATACGAAGCGCCAACGGTTACTGTGGTTCTGGCCAACCACGGTTTAAGGCCCGCAAAGCCACCGTTCCTCAGTGATAGTGTTACCCAACGCGGAGATGTTTTATAACTTCCGGGTTAGCAATCGGAGATGTAGAATCTACTTCCGAGGTTAGTAGGCGGAGATGTAGAGTTACTTCCGTGCTTAGTGATTGGACAGTTAGCGGTTACTGGTTCGGTGGAACAGTGATTCAGGGGAACAACGGTTAAGCGGTTACGAGGAGTAACAATCGTGGAGATGGTGGAGCTTGCTTGTCGAGCTTTGTATAATTTGTAGTTTATGTTTATTCACTTAGCTTTGTGCTAATCCCTGTAACGACCCGAAATTTGTAAATAAATAAATTGGATAAAAATATGATAAATAAGGATAAATCGTTTAAAGAACGTAGGAATTGGTTTCGTGTCGTTTGGGCACCGTATGAGAAAGTTATGGGCGAAACCGGGTCGAGACAAAGATGAAAAAGTGCAGCCCAGCTGCCTAAAGGAGTTCGCGTCGCGAACTAAGGATGGCGATCGCGAACTAGCTCCAGGGAGTTTGGCCTTTTATCGCGAAGAAGTTCACGTCCGATTAACGATCGCGATCTATGAAAATCGCATAGTTAGCGACGCGAACTATTGTTCGCGTCGTGAACTATTGTCGTGCAGCATTAAAATCGGGTTGGAGCTCATTTGATGAAATAGAAAACCCTAGTTCTTCCTTTTGGCGATTTTGGAGCTCAAGTGCAGATCTTGGTTGATTTCTTCTCAAATCTTTGTTAGATTTCACTCCTAGTCGAAGATTAAAGGTATATCTTCACTCTTTGATCTTTGTAGCTTAAGATCTATGTATTTGGGTGTATGGCTTTGAAACCCTAGCTCTTTGGGTTATGGGTTATGGTGATATAAGTGTTGTATACACTTAATAGATGGTGTATTAACAAGGGAAACAAGTGTATGATTCTGATTCGTAAGAATCTTAAGGGTTGGTTAAACCTAGGGTTTGGTAAATCACCATATTTGGGGGAAATGGATTGTTGGGTGTTATCTAGAGATAGATGAACACATTGTTAGTAGATTGTAATGTTGATCATATTGTGATAATTGTATTAGGCTTTTGGTGAAGTCTTGGGAAGTTGATTGGTTTGTGAAGCAAGAGATTGGGTGTCAAGAACACGATTTGAGCATCATATTGCTAAGGTGAGTACGTGTGGAATTTACTGAGTACATAGCCCTGTTAAATATTTTCATTACTTGTGTTATGGTCTATTTGCTTAATTGTGTAGACTAGTAGTTGATAGTTAGTTATACCTATGATAGTATTGAACTAACTTGATGATGATGAAAGTGCTAGCAGAGAGCTAGATTTGCATAACTATAGGGTTATGATGAGATTGAGATGATGTGATGATACGGGCTACTCCCGATCATGAGTTGTGGATTGAGGGGCAGTTGGGCGTATTCCCATCGACTCTTCCACGTTAGTCATGAGATGACACGGGCAACTCCCGGTCATGAGGTGTGGAGTGAGGGGCAGTTGGGTGAATTCCCATGTGAATTCCCATCGACTCATCCACGTTAGTTATGTGATGTCACGGGATACTCCCGGTCATGAGGTGTGGAGTGAGGGGCAGTTGGGGTGAATTCCCATCGACTCATCCACGTTAGTTGTGATTGCTAGGTAAGCAAGTTTGATAGGGTCACACTAATGTGACTAGACTGGATAGTTGGATATATATATGTATATTGATTGGTTATATGAAATGTGACATTCATTTTATTATCGGGTCTAAACCCATGTAGCTCACGAGACGTTTTTGTCTCACGTACTCCTTGTTTGTTTTGCTATGTACTCAGGTTCGGGATCGAAGGTTTAGGTACGCATGGATAGAGATGCGGGGCCTAGAATAGAAGAACTTTAGATTGGATTTATGCTTAGCTTTGGTTTTGATCTATTTTGTAACACCAAACTTTATACTCTGATTTTCATACCAAAGGTTTTTGTAAATCCATATTTTGGAATAGTTCTTCTATTTATGAAAAATGTTTTATTTTGGCCACTATTTGGCATTAAAATTTGAGGTGTTACAACTTGGTATCAGAGCTATAGTTTAAGTGAATTAGGTTGGATGACCATCCTAGTCTTAGACTGTAGCATTAGGAATGTAAGATTCCTTGAGATCGATAGGTTGACCTTGAGACTTTATATTAAGTTTAGGGTTGAACCTAGGGGGACCGATGAGAATTGATATGATTATGGATATTGAGTCTTATGAGGCTAATGGGTTATACACAAGGTACTAAATGTTTAATGACTTTCGTATAGTCGTGACTGAAAGAAATGGTGACCACGCATAGAAGTGGTAAAGCCCCGGAGGGCCGGGAGGAAGAAATACCTCATGTCGAGGTGGTGGTTGAACAGGAAAGTCAACCGTCGATGCATCAAGTTGATGAATCGGAGGTCAGAGCTAATAGAACTCCGGTGACCATGGCGGACCTCCAAGCTATTATTGAACAACTCAAGGGAGTGGTGGCCGATGAGGTGCACCGCATCATTGGGGACCGTGAGAGGTCGGGTGGAGATCGTGTATCCGAGGCTAGATCGGATGAGAAAACCAGGG
Organism: Calendula officinalis; assembly: GCA_963853835.1. Taxonomy (NCBI): domain Eukaryota; kingdom Viridiplantae; phylum Streptophyta; class Magnoliopsida; order Asterales; family Asteraceae; genus Calendula; species Calendula officinalis. Next base: position 77,801,109 of record OY970828.1, read on the forward strand.
ATGGTGGCACTCGAGTGGAAAAATCCTCCACAGGTGGTTGTAGTGATGCAAGGGCGAGACCCGATGAAAATTATGGTTGTTCTTTTAAGACATTCATGGCTTGTAGGCCAAACACGTATACGGGTAGTTCGGACCCGAAGGTAACAATGAGGTGGATCCGAGAAACCGAGAGGGTTATCGGTAGTAGTAAGTGTAAGGATGCCGATATGGTGACGTATGCGTCACAACTATTGAAAGAAGATGCCATGGTGTGGTGGGATATCGTGTATGAGACCCTCGGGAGGGAGGTGATTGAGAAGATGTCATGGGACGACTTTACCACGAGGTTGAAGAGAAAGTTTTGCCCCGACAGGGATTTGGAGAAGATGCATGAGAGGTTTGTAAACCTAAAGAAGGGTAATAGGTCGGTTGAGGAGTACTCAAGGGAGTTCACGGGATTGCTCCCGTTTGTTGCAAGAACTTATTTTGAGGAAGGATCGAGGGTAGTCCGGTATGCTTGTGGGCTACCTTGGGATTACCAATTGGAGGTAAGGAGAGCGGTCACACTCGATGAGGCCATTGGTGCCGCCCGGGGTGTGGAAGAGGTAGATGCGACAAGGAATGCCGTGAGGGCCCATGTGAACAAGAAAAGGAAAGCCGAGAGTGGCTCGGGAACTTCTAAAAAGGGGAAGTTCACATCAAATTCCTTCAAGCAAGGAAGCGTTGCCCCGTGCAAGAGATGCGGGAAGAACCATGCCGGCGAGTGCCGAGGAGTTTCGAAGGTGTGCTATATTTGTGGAAAGACGGGGCATATAGCACGAGATTGTAGATCCAAGACACTCTCCGAGGTGGAGTGTTACTCGTGCCATGAAATGGGACACTATAGCAATGCGTGCCCGAAAAAGAGGATCGAGCCAAAGGTGCCCGCGGCTCAAAAGAAAGAGGAACCGGCTCAAGTAAGGGGACGTTCCTTTCAGGTGACTCGAGAGGAAGCAAGAGAGGTGCACGATGTAGTATCAGGTACTTTATTCATTAACTTCATGCCATCTTCTATATTATTTGATTCGGATTCTACTTATTCGTTGTGTCTTATGAGTTCGGTTGTAAATTGAATGTGCCGTCCGAAATGTTAGATGAGGTTTATGAAATAGAAGTAGCCGACGGGAAAACGTCTATGGTTGAATGTGTTTATAGAAATTGTGAAATAGAAATAGACGGTAGAAAGTTTAAGGTGGATTTGTTGCCCATGGGAATTAGGGTGTTTGATGTGGTTATCGGTATGGATTGGTTGGGTATGCACCAAGCCAAGATATTGTGTGGATATAGCTTAATGGTTGGATTATCGCACGGATTGGTGGTTATAGGAATTGGAGGAAAGTTGTATGACGTGGATGTTTATTTGGGGAATGATTTTCCCGGTTAGTTATGTGTATGGAAATTATATTTTTAGAAAGGAATATGGTTCGATGTGTCGCAGATAGTAAGGATATAGGGGTTGATGTTATTATATGGTATCAAAAGATGAACCGCAAGGACGGTAAATGTTTCCAACAAATGGATAGTAGTACAATGAAGTACTAAGTTTTGGTAAGAATTGTAGTAAGAATGGAAATTTGGAAATGGAAATCTTGGAATTGAAACTTGAGTATTTGGCGGGAATCCGGATAAGAAATGTAATGCTAATGTATGTAAATGGGAAAGAAAAGAATGAGTAAAGGTATAGTGATGCCTTGGAACTAATAAATGTAACATAGGTGGAAAAGAGTAAGTGTCAGGAATGGCATATTTTAATTGGTAGAAATGGTTGAGTAAAAAAAAAAAAAAAAAAAAAAAAAAAAAAAAAAAAAATTGGCATGTAGCCATAACAAGTTTCGGGGCAAGGGATGATCGATTTGATATTAAGGGTAAGATGACGAGTATGGGCAAGATGTCATAATAATGAGGTGATATAATATGACATTGTGTGTGTGAGGCTACGACTGGGAAATAAATATCTCAAGGTATCGCGATGTAGAAAGACGGGAACATGGAATGTTGGGCTAATGTGTGCCAAGTCATGGGTCACAAATGTAGACCGGAGTCGATTGGTTGACTCAAAGGCGATCGGGTTGGCCGGTGAACTTTGGTTAAAGGAATAGATTGGTGGTTACCCCGGTGGTAATAAAAGGATTGGAAATCGGTAATAAGGAAATGGACCGGTTAAGGGTGATTGATGTGTAAGTGAAACGGTAAACGACAATCGGAGATTTTATTGGTATACCCACGGGGTGCAATGCATGTACATTATATGATGGCCTTGGAAGGCATATATTAATGGAAGGATAATATTATATGAATTGTGCTAAGTACTATGTTCGATGGGAGACTTATGAATAGGGAAGAAAAAGATAATGCGATTTTTTTTATGGGAGAGGTGCTAGAACGCACGATGAGCGATTGGATGATCGAATGGGTAAGATAGTAGCAAGGCTACGCGATGCGAAAGGATGGATGTCAGATGACATTGGCGTGACATATACATATGGTTGTATATGCGCATGATGATGATGCTTGGATGGTATTGGTGACATATACATATGATTGTATATGTGCATAATGGATACGTTCAGATTGAGTTGGCGTGATATATATATGTATATATATGTAGGTGTGTATGCGTATGTGTTTATATGACGAAGATAGAACCAAGGGGTTAATGAGTATTGCTATTATGTTATGGTAAATGAAAATTTGGTTGGAAATGCGGGTGGCACTAGGTCATGTATAGGTATGGGATGCCTACGACTTCTCGAATATGAGAAAAAGGATGCTGTTAGAAAGCAATTGTCATTGGGAACCAGGATATGGTCAACTTGTGTGAAATTATGGTATGTGAGGCGAAGATGATTGAAATGGTACTAAGAAATGGTATAGGTGACCAAATGAAAGTTAAGAAACGGTAAAGGGTTGATGTGACCATAAGGGAATGTGAGAACTTGGGGAAATTTGAAAAGGTTTGAAATTTTGGAAATATGGACGATTGTTAAGGAAACATTAATGGGTGTAACCGGAAGTGATAAGTCGAGAATGAGATCTCGAGGGTAGGGAATCTGTTAATTGGAAAAAGTATGGTTGACTTTAGGCAAAAGTCAAGTTTTGTCAACATATGATTAGTTGACTTGGTTAAGGATGGGTTTTGACTTTCGTTTCGAATGACTCGCAATGATAGTAGTATAATGTATTAGTTGTGTGTATGAGAAAGAGGTAATGACGTAATTAAAAGAGTTATAGACAAATTATGTCACTTTGACCCGTTGGGCGTTTTCAAGTCGAATTTGGGAATTGGGTATCTAATGGTTGATAAATTATAATTAGAGGTCGATGGTAAAGGAAATTGTTAAAGTGTAGTTGACTTTGTTCGTAAGTCAAGGGTTAGACGAGGTTGGAATGTGGTAACTTGGTCGAAGCTAGACTTTGACATTGGTGTTGGTCAATTAGTTGATTATAATGCGTGGGTCATGTCATTTCTATATGTATAAGATGATTGGTTAAAGGATTGAAAGTCTTGTGGTCAAAATTGTGCAAGTTTGGCCCATTTGGGCACTAAAGGCTTAAGATTGATTTTTGACCGTTTGGATCTAACGGGATTAATTGAATGTTTACATACATATTGTTGACTAATTCGGGATGAGAAAAGGTTGACGGTAATAACCGCGGGAGAATGAGAATGGATACTCGGTAGAATGTAAATTGGAATTTCTTTTGAGTGATTCCGAGGACGGAATCCTTTTAAGGGGAAGATAGTTGTAACGACCCGAAATTTGTAAATAAATAAATTGGATAAAAATATGATAAATAAGGATAAATCGTTTAAAGAACGTAGGAATTGGTTTCGTGTCGTTTGGGCACCGTATGAGAAAGTTATGGGCGAAACCGGGTCGAGACAAAGATGAAAAAGTGCAGCCCAGCTGCCTAAAGGAGTTCGCGTCGCGAACTAAGGATGGCGATCGCGAACTAGCTCCAGGGAGTTTGGCCTTTTATCGCGAAGAAGTTCACGTCCGATTAACGATCGCGATCTATGAAAATCTCATAGTTAGCGACGCGAACTATTGTTCGCGTCGTGAACTATTGTCGTGCAGCATTAAAATCGGGTTGGAGCTCATTTGATGAAATAGAAAACCCTAGTTCTTCCTTTTGGCGATTTTGGAGCTCAAGTGCAGATCTTGGTTGATTTCTTCTCAAATCTTTGTTAGATTTCACTCCTAGTCGAAGATTAAAGGTATATCTTCACTCTTTGATCTTTGTAGCTTAAGATCTATGTATTTGGGTGTATGGCTTTGAAACCCTAGCTCTTTGGGTTATGGGTTATGGTGATATAAGTGTTGTATACACTTAATAGATGGTGTATTAACAAGGGAAACAAGTGTATGATTCTGATTCGTAAGAATCTTAAGGGTTGGTTAAACCTAGGGTTTGGTAAATCACCATATTTGGGGGAAATGGATTGTTGGGTGTTATCTAGAGATAGATGAACACATTGTTAGTAGATTGTAATGTTGATCATATTGTGATAATTGTATTAGGCTTTTGGTGAAGTCTTGGGAAGTTGATTGGTTTGTGAAGCAAGAGATTGGGTGTCAAGAACACGATTTGAGCATCATATTGCTAAGGTGAGTACGTGTGGAATTTACTGAGTACATAGCCCTGTTAAATATTTTCATTACTTGTGTTATGGTCTATTTGCTTAATTGTGTAGACTAGTAGTTGATAGTTAGTTATACCTATGATAGTATTGAACTAACTTGATGATGATGAAAGTGCTAGCAGAGAGCTAGATTTGCATAACTATAGGGTTATGATGAGATTGAGATGATGTGATGATACGGGCTACTCCCGATCATGAGTTGTGGATTGAGGGGCAGTTGGGCGTATTCCCATCGACTCTTCCACGTTAGTCATGAGATGACACGGGCAACTCCCGGTCATGAGGTGTGGAGTGAGGGGCAGTTGGGTGAATTCCCATGTGAATTCCCATCGACTCATCCACGTTAGTTATGTGATGTCACGGGATACTCCCGGTCATGAGGTGTGGAGTGAGGGGCAGTTGGGGTGAATTCCCATCGACTCATCCACGTTAGTTGTGATTGCTAGGTAAGCAAGTTTGATAGGGTCACACTAATGTGACTAGACTGGATAGTTGGATATATATATGTATATTGATTGGTTATATGAAATGTGACATTCATTTTATTATCGGGTCTAAACCCATGTAGCTCACGAGACGTTTTTGTCTCACGTACTCCTTGTTTGTTTTGCTATGTACTCAGGTTCGGGATCGAAGGTTTAGGTACGCATGGATAGAGATGCGGGGCCTAGAATAGAAGAACTTTAGATTGGATTTATGCTTAGCTTTGGTTTTGATCTATTTTGTAACACCAAACTTTATACTCTGATTTTCATACCAAAGGTTTTTGTAAATCCATATTTTGGAATAGTTCTTCTATTTATGAAAAATGTTTTATTTTGGCCACTATTTGGCATTAAAATTTGAGGTGTTACAATCCCTCCCTCGTTGAATCTTTTCAGGTTGATCGATGCTATGGACGGGATGACTGACCAAGCTCAATGGGTTGTGTTTGTAAAGTGAGCCATGTCGTTTAAGTGACACCGTTATTGTATTGTTTAAGCAATGTTCATTTTGGAAACTTATTGTGGGACCTTGTTTGTAAACTAAACTAAACTAAACTAACCTAACCTAGGGGATAACCTAATCGCCTTCGGGCATTTAAAAAAAAAAAAGCTTTCTAAATTTTGCGGTGTTAGACTACTCCTCTTATAATAAATTGGTTTTAAGATGGAACCCCACAAACTGACATTTATTAATAAACAATAATAATTATATCTATTTTTTAATTGAATCATGTTGAATTTACCATTTATAAAAGAGAACTGATTTTACTACCACAACTTTTAATGGTTATACCACACTGTACAGATTTTATAGCTAACTGTACAAGAATATTAAGCATTGATTGTGATACATACCTTAAAAGTTGTGGTAGAAAAATCACCCTTTTATAAAACCTTGTAGTACTTAAATTAATTTTCCATCGTACTACTTTTTTAATTGGAAAAATAGTTAATTAGACAAGAGTATCCACATAGTCATCACCCTAAAAATATCAGCGTTATCTAATAGTATTAAATTTATAGTTTATAATTCTAGTTATGGATTCATTTCCTATACATAATCTACACCAAAAAGCAAATATTGAACTTTAAATATATACTACCTCCGTATCAAAATAAGTGATACACTTTCTATTTAGGGGTGGAACAAAATAAGTGATACACTTTTAAAACTTATCTTATTTGGCAAAAAAGTGGGACACATTCTCCACTAACTATCTACTTTAATAAAATAAAATTACTCTTTTACCCTTACTTTTACTTTTAAACATCATTAATTTCACTACATCCAAAAGAAGTGGGACCTATTATCCACTAACTATCCACTTTATACCATTTTAAATCACTTTCTAATCTTTTGCCTCAAAAACCACAATTTCTCAAATGTATCACTTATTTTGATACGGAGGTAGTATTATATTGTGTATGTGTATAAATTCAAGTTGCAAAAATACAAATCGATAATGAATAATTAATCTTACTTTGAAAATAACAAAAATATAAAAGATGCCACTTATTTTGATATGATGAAGTGTATAGTTTGAGTTTAAACACATCCGTTTTCAAAAATAAATACACCAATAAATTCATATCTCAATTCACAAAACGCAAAAACTAAAAGGGTACAATGGTAAATAAACAGTAGTCCATGGCTATTTACAAAATCCACCTCGTTACTCCCCCTTCTGGACTTGTAAGATTTGAAATCTAATTAATACGGCAACGGTGACAACGTCAATGACACACATTCAATTCATCTTTGGTGACCCACTCACCGTTACCCATCTCCGTCAAACAACTAAACGGAAGGTATCATTTACTACACGCATGTGTACCATAACTTGAAACTTCCGTTAACACGTCCAGCTGTCACACCGTGAACTGAAATACAATACAGTGGTAATTTAACGGCGGTGATCTGACACCGTCGCCGGTGTCAGTTTTCGGTGGTTAGGCGCGTGGCTCCAGTCCACCTTCAACGGATCGTGTCACACATACATCTTTCGAACCTCCGAAACATTTTAATATTATTGTACTTTGATTTCCAAAGTAGGGTTGTTGATTATTTTTTAACTTCGGAGAGTAGAAATTTTGTACTATTTTTGTGTAATCTAATTTATTTATTTTATAATCTTACTTTTTAATTTGATATTTTTATTAATGAAATAAATTAAATAAATAATTAGGAACATTTTATAGAAAGAAATGTAATCTCCTAAAATTAATGTTATAAAAAATACCTCTATATAGGAGTGACTTTTTAGGCAGAAAAAAATCAAATCTAAACTTCCGAGCTCCTATCGAGGTATCTGAACTTTGTTCATAAATAATTAAATATACGTGATTTAACCTGTTATAGTTGTTTCTAAATCTTTTTTTATTCATTTGGTAAATCTTTATTTATGGAGGTAATAGAACTTGTAATCTTTAGAAATTTATTTCGAGAACCATGATTACTAGTCAATAGAATAGAAAGATTGTTTATAACAAATTAATTGTTATTTTATACGAGATAGTAGAAAATAATAAAGAGATGACTAACTGGACCTACGTGCGGCCTTCGTTGATGCATTGCTTATCCTTTAATTAATTATCTAATTAATTAATCATTGAGATTAGATTAATGTGCACTGTAACAAACACGCACGTCTCAGTTCTCAAATTTGTTTGTCTTTTTTGTTTGTATCTGCCCCCTTTTTTTTTCTAAATATTTTCTTTTAAAGAAAAGACATTAGACCTTTTAATAGATATGATGAATATGGATCAAGAAAGATATAATTTTTTCTATATATGATATAACTTTCTACTAAATATTTATATTTATTTTTCACTCATTAATTAATATAAATGTTTAAATTAAACTAGTAGGGTACCCGCGCAATGCAGCGGTGGGTACGCGTAACTATATTTCGAAGTGACGACAGTACCGGTGGTGGTGACAATAGCGATGATGATGAGTGGTGGTGCGTAGTGATGGTATGTGCTGACATTAGTGATGGTAGGATCAGATCCGAAATTAGCTTTTTTTGTGAAAAAATAAATATGGGCCTTTTAAATAGAGAAATGATAGTTGAGTTCTGGTGACATTAAAGCTTATATATATTAGTATCTGGAATAAATCAAAATAATCAAGTAGTTGAATTGGTTAACACACAGTGACTACTTAGGAGATGTCTTGTGTTCGAATCATGTAAGCAACACTTTATTTTTTAGTTAAAGAACTTACTAAAAGTGGAAATCTCCTTTAACTTAAAATTAAGGAGCTTCTTGAACTTACTAAAAGAGGTAGGCCTAAATGTATTAGTAAGTAGTAAGATTATAGGATTAAAAAGGAAAATTATTAAATTTCATATGTCAATCAATTTATGCATATGATAATTAAATATGAATATTTAGTAAGAATCAATATAATTTTTTATCTTTTATTTATATAGTTAAACTACTTTTCAAACAACAAATATAGTTTAAGAATTCTTTGATATGTCTCCATATATCAAGAAACAAACATTTCGAAATTTTACAAAATAAATAAACTATTTATATCAAATAAATAAATAGACGACGTTTTCCTGGAAACAACGGGCCATGGCAGGTGGTCCAAGATGTCTATATTGCTTAGAAATTGATAGTCATCGAATTTAATGAAATTAAATTTCAAACTCACCCATTGTTCATACCCTTTGCCCTAATTCCTATCACCCCATGCGCCCCATCTCTCTCTATACTTAACAAAAAATTAATTTTGCGAGGATAAAGAACTTACAAAAATTATGTATTTTATTCTTACTCGTATTTAAAAATAATAACTAGAGTCATTCTTTTATATTTTACAATAAAAGTGTTCTAGGTAAAATTTAACCTTAATATATAAGGTGGAATTGAACCTTTTTTTTTTAACAGCAAAAGAAAAGATTAATCGAAAATGAGTTTCGGCATTGCCATCACCCATCCCGATCAACCTCATTTATCATTATAATTTAACCATTACACCAAACTATACATATTACGCCTGTTACATTTATGCTAAATTTTTCCTAAAAATAGAAAACAAAATACTCCCAAATACACCAAGCAACTGGAAACAATAAACAATAAATTCCGAACACCTTTGGGGAAGCTTTTGTCTTCTAAATTTCCTTGTCAAATTGAACTTGGATCTGAGCACCAAAGTCCCCATTCTAAAGAGCTCCATTTCACCTTTGTTCGATTTTTAATTTCGAATGTGGTTCAACCAATAAGTCAACAATAGCATCATACTTGGTTAATCTCGTTTGTTAACATATTTTTTTTAACTGACAATATATAAAACTTCCTAGTCCTTTAAAGGTAAATGTTTTATTTTAACGGGCTTGTAATGAATAATGATGGCATTCATACCAGGTTGACATGGTTTAACAGAAGGGTCTCGTTGTCATTTACGTTTTGTGTTTTATGTGGAAGCCATACTGAATCGACTGATCATTTCTTTTTTTGATGCAACAAGGTGGAATGGCGGAAGATAAGGCATGTAGGATCTGTCGAGTCATAGGATGTGCTCTTTAGGTGATTTTTATCTCAGGCAATGTATCCTGCATGTTCCTATTTTTCCTACTAAGGTGGTGTTTGTTTCGCTGATTGTTTCTGATGGACTTGAAATCTAGGAAGTGTAGGAGCTAATACCAATTCATTAAATAAAATACAATTACAATAAGGGAAATTGACGAATACGTTTACAAAAGATTGAAACAAGCTAAATAGAACAAACAAGTGCAAGGTTTTGGTTGAGTCTCGTGAAATTCACGATCCCCTTAAAATAGATTCGTTGTTTATTTCCCAGGGTAAAACAACCGAGTAGTTTTACACTACTGAATATAATCCAAGCCAGAACAAGTACCAAAATTGAGAGTGTTTTCTTAGGAGAGAAAGCTGTGAAAGAAGAAGTAGGTGATCAAGGTGTGTCTACAAATGAGATCCAAGGTCTCTATTTATAGTGTAGAATGCCAAGTAATGTTTAATCAAAACATTAAATGCATTCAATTCTATTAACCAAGAAATCAAAACAGCACACTGCATTTATTGCAGAAAATTCGTAACTAGTCTGCTCAGGTCAGTCCAGGAACTCAGTCCGAGAGGTCAGTATACGAACTCAGTATAAGAAGGTCAGTATTAGACAGCAGTTGCGCAGGTCAGTATCAGACTGCAGCTCAGTGCAGGTCAGTACTGCAGCACAGTACACGTCGAACACTCAGTGCGAGGAGGTCGGTATTGATTAGTTCAGTACTGAGGTGGTTAGTATGAAAAAATCAGTACTGAGGAGGTCAGTACGAGACAACTGCAGTGTCGATGAGGTGCAAAAATTAACCCGCACGAGACCGGAATTTCGGAGCTGCATTCGTGTCCGCAGGTCGCTCGCGCGTAGGCGTGCGGGTAAAACCCATGTATATGGATTTAATCCTCAATACTACATCCAACCTTATAAACCAACAAATGGTTTGATCTTTTTCCAATGTGGGATACTCTCCCAACATCCACACTTCCAAGATTTCTTGTTTCAAACACCCTACTTTGAGAGTCGATATCTCATTCACCACAACTCGACTTTGGACATGCTATATACCATTGTGTAGCTCTCACAAAGGAGAACACAAAGCTACCAACCAATAACTATATATAACACACATATATATATAATTATATAGGTCCAAAGTTGGTGAAAAATCATTTTATCACAATTTTTTCCAATAGGAAGGAATTGAAATATGTGAGGAATTGGATTCTAATTGCATATTTTGTCTGATTGGCGGGAAATGGAATTAAAATTCAATTAAATATTTTGTTTGGTTGGTAGGACATGAAATTGGAATTATGTAAAATGACGAATTTGCCCTTATACATTTAGTAGTGGTGGCGGGTGTCGACCTGGCGTTGGCGGGCGGTGAAGGAGGCTCGGCGATGGCGGGTGGTGGTGGTGACGGGCAGTGGCGGCGGTGGTTGACGGGAGGTGGAGGTGGTGGCGGTGGACAGGTGGTGGAGGCGGTGGTGGCGGTGGACAGGTGGTGGAGGCGGTGGTGCGGGTGGCGGTGGTGGTGGCGGTGGTGGTGGCGGGTTTAGGTTAAATGTATATTTGAGGGTAGTAAAGTAATACTCTACTTTCCCTCCACATGTGATTTTAAAATCTCTCCATCAAGAAATGAAATCTAAATTCCATTGTTTGACGAAATTGTTTCCTAAGGTGAATTCTAATTCCTTCCAAGCAATTTATCACATTATTGTACCAAATACACAACTTGAAATGAATCATGGCACATGAAACTATGCATATGCCAATGCCATGTTTGAACCATTGAACCGAGATTGTAACATATTTATGATGTTTAGTGCTTAACAAGTTTTGATTATCTTAACATTTGCATAAACTTTGTATAAATATTACTAAGAGGTAACTTTCAAATAAATAATTTACTCTTTAGCGAATAAGATAAAACAATAATAAAACGCTAAAATATATAATACTTATAGATTTAATGGATGGTCGTTCTCATTGGATGAAATCCATAAACCCTAAAACCATCGTCTCTATTGTCTATTTCATCATCTTGTACCTCTTGGAAATATCATGCAGTTGTGCTATGTCACGTTATCCTCTTCCTATTTTTGGACCACTTGAATGTTTTGTCTTCTTTTTCCAATTACGTTCAAAATAAAATTAAAAATAAGCTAGAATCAAGTATGTTCGGTTATGTAGTTGCCATACTTGTGTATTTATTAATTTGATTGAACCACATAGAGAATTCAGAATTGGCTGATTATTATGATAAGAGTTTTTCTAATATATGTCCTCTAGGCATATGTTAAAGTGAATTAATGATGTTAAACTTTCCAAGAAATCCATAAAAATCATTTAATACATCGCTTAAAACTATCAAATTTGAGTTTATTAAATGTTCATTGCTACAGTATAAAAAATTTTGACTTTCATTAAATGCCCTTAACAAACCCTTGTGATAAAAGATAATTAAAGGACTACAATTATCATATTTTTGTGGGTAAAAATAATGATATACGCACGCAGAGTAGACAGAAAGAGAACTTATTTTTTTTAATCACCGTGGCTCTAAAAGTCTAAATACATAATTATCTAATTATGAGTTTTTGACTCTCTAAGTACACTAGATTACATATAATTTACTAATAAATTTAAAAATATCCAGATTTCAATTTAAAAAGTACCAAGCATGATCACTCATCACATGTGTTGATAGCTATTGAAAACAACACCACCCCTCCTCCCATGTAACCATCTCTGTACGGCTTTGAAGTCTACTGTCATCTTTAAAAATTTTAATTATTTTCTCTTGTTAGATATCATTTTTCCAATTAAATACATTGCATTTTCATATTTATAAATATTTTGAACACCGTGACTACATACATGTTCGAAACAATGGTTTCTTTTTTGAAATGCAATAATTATACGATCGATAGTCTGAGGGGTTTCCTGATGGTATACATTTTCTACATAATTAATTTTACTATATTAGCGTCATTCCATGTCTTTCCTTATTGACAAAAAATGAAAATTAATGTTCTATTAAATCTTTTATTTATCGCTTTAGTTTTATCATATCAGCACACATCATTATTTTTTTTAGTTAAATACAGATCTTAATATATTATAATCTATCCATAGAAAATAAATAGGGAGATATTTTTTATAATTTAATATTTTATTAAAAGAACTATTAAAAGGACGAAAAAAGCTTCCCCTCTCATCACTTAACTGATTAGAAAACTAAAGAGAAGTATATAATGATGTGATGATGGTAAAATTAGAAGTGACGAGAATTGATGAGAAAATTGAAGCACCATTAGCATGGATCTAACATCACTAGTTATATTTATACGTCTTAGAAAACCACAATGCCTAAACAAACAAAATGATAATTTATTTTTACACTATAATTTTTAATACCTACATCACAAAGTACAAATTTGACGGTTAATTGTACAACCAAACTAAACAATGATTGTGGTACATGCGAAAGTTGTGGTGTAAAAATTAATCCTAAACAAAATATATAACAATATACACTTTATTTTATTGAAGTAAAATGTTAAGCTTTCTTGGTATATTTTTTTTATGAATTTTGCTGGCTCTAAAGAAGTTTGTACGTATAAATATAAATAAATAGCTAGTTTTATATCACTTAAAAACTTGTTAAGTGATTAATCAAAATGCCTATCATGACTTCATTATACGTCCCTTTTGAATTATATGGTTAATTAATTGATTTATGAAATATATATGATTGAAGGCATAATTTATACTATTTGTATATAGTTCACTTTTCTGTTCTTTAATCATGTGCCTTGAGCATTGAGTTAGGCAAAAAGGTCATTGACCACTTAGAGTAATATCTTTTTCAAATATATAATAAAAAATTATATATATTAAAGGAAAAATGTTATTTGTTTTTAATTTTGTCTATTAAGGAGATGATCTATGTTCATTACATGTTATCTCCCTACATGTGATGCTTAAGTAGTTATTGGCACATAATAGCGTTAGTTATGATATGAAGTTAAAGTTATGTTAAAATATTTTTTGTATCTTTAACATTATTTTAAACCGGTACCATAAAATTATCCATTCTTGACATTGTATACCATTGCCATGACAATTATTTTAGGACCATAAAAAGACACTAGAGTTTGAATCTACATCACATACACTTGATTCGTATTAAGGTTTTATTTAATAAAAGATACTTCCTTTGTCCCATAAAAACTTCTCATTTATCTCTAAATTTTTGTTCAAAAAAAAACTTCTCATTTCCCACATTTGATGGGCTCCACACAATAACAAACTATTATTACTAAAGATCATACCACTAATATCCACTATCTATCTTTCTCTCTCTAACCCAACCTTATATTTTAATCAAAAGTAATATCAATGACCCTACAAATAACTATCACCTAAAAACTTGTGCAAAAGGTAAATATGAAATTTTTTTTGGGACGGATGGAATGTAATTTTTATATTTTTTTCTTAATATATTTTCAACATGATCAACAAAGTAATAAATGATAACACATGTTGGATGGATCCAATTACACATGGGCATGGCCCATGGGTCTGGCAGCCCTGGTTTCTGCCTTTGCTGTTGCTTTTGTTTTCTGTTTGATCCACTCATTAGTTCATGTCTTGTAATGTTACCTTTTTCATGTACTATTTTTGCAATAATGAAATCAATGACATGCAATATAGAATTTTTGTCCCACATCTGAATTTTTGCATCATGTTTCAAGACAATAATCGAACAAAATGTTTTAACAATTTTTTGCTATAATTATTCATTTTTCTCTTAAAAATAAGAAAGTTAGCTAAACTTAGAAAGCTACATTTATCAATGATTTCATACACCTAAATGATATTTTTATAAGTGGGTAATAAAGCTATTATAAGTTCATTTTTAGAAATTAGACACTACAAAATTTGTTGTTAGATGCGTTGGACAATGGATTTACAAGGCTTCGGGTTTAAATAAGTCAAAACAAATTAGGTTTAGGTGTTGTTTGGTAGCATCTGAATAATTCATATCTGAATGATGCAGAGGTCTGAATGATTCAGACTTCCCCTGACATCTGTCTGATTAACAGGGAAAACATGTTGAATTTTTTATTAAGATGCTGATTAAAAGGTCTTACCAAACGCTCTGAATCTGTCCGATTAAGAGGCTGACCTCTTAACTGAATTATTGAGAGGCTTATCAAACAATACCTTAGTTGATTTACTAAGAGGGTGATTTTTTCGCCACTTAATGATTTAATTTATGTTTTTGTAATTATCTTTCAAACAACTAAAATATTTATAGAAGTAGAGTTATAATACAACTTCTTAAATAAAATAATTCATACAAAGATACAAGTCGTTGAAGTATTTTTGCGCAACATTCAACCCTTCAAAAGTAAATTATAAACTGAAAGGTTAAGAATAAATTGATTGATATTGTTGCCAAAATTTATAAAACTTTAAAAAAATTATAGCATGTTCATAAAAGTTATATTTTCTTCCCTACAAATATAATGCTCTCTTTACATAAAAATCATGCGAATAATTATTATTTTTATAAATACTATATGAAAAGAAAAGGTATAAAAGGGTATCCTTCCTTCGATTCAAAATAGGTGATACACTTTGGGTTTCACGTTTTTTTAGGTAAAAGATTATAATAGAGGTTGTATTAGATTAATTGGATGGTTAGTGGAGACTGACTTTCATATTTTTTGAATAAAGTAATGTTAATGATATTTAAAAGTATAAGTAAGGGTAGATGAGTCATTTCACTTTATTAAAGTATGTAGTTCGTGGGTGTGGGCCCACTTTTTTTACCAAATAGGGTAAATTTCAAAATGTATAACTTATTTTTATACACCCAAATATAAAAAGTGTATCACTTATTTTGAATTGGAGGAAGTAGATAAATTGGTGAAATTTGAAACACTAAAAAACACAAGTTATTATGTCCGTTTGTTATCATTGATTCAGATTTCTTTTTATTTTCCCTCCAATCTTGGGTATACCCTACAATACATGATCAATTGTTGCAGTCGTCAGCCTGAGTTCAGTTTGGTTGCAGTCTGTTTGTATATGTGTCACTTGTATTTTGGGCTTCATTTTACCCCCAATCAATTACCAAGCTAAAAAGGCACGTCCTTTTCATCCATTCATTACCCAAAAAGCAATGCAATAATTAAATTGTTTTTACAAAAATAAAATTTGTATATTTGAAAATACGTTTCTGAACAAATAATCAATGAGTAAATGGTGTTTGCTTTCGGTTTTACTCATTGGGTAATGTACAATTTATTTGCTTCTTTTGGAAATATGTTCTTTTAAGTTTTAACCGCTAGCAATAGGCTAGAAAAGATTTAAAAAAAAAAAGAAAGATAGCCAACTAAAAACCGTACATAGGAGAAGAACACTAATCTAACCAACGAACCGAGCTCCTTAACTGAATGTATAAATTCATCTAGATATTTGTGAATTTTAATGATGTGTCTCCAAATACCTGTGAATTTTAATAATAATTAGCGCCAAACATACCACCATGAGCACCATGAATTGAACACAGTTTATACCGACCTTTTAACTATCTCCAACTTATACACTATACCGATCTTGCTCGTGAGTTCATATAGAAAACATTTATGTTTTTAATAAAAAAAAGTCATAGTTGTAGAACAAACAAAATATTAGCTTCATTAGTATTAAATAAGTCTTAGAGTGTGATGCACTTGGGGGTATTTTGGTCAATTTATCTTCCCCCTTCTCATTTAAATTACACGGATGGTCCTTTAGGTTTATAGCAAATTTCACCAATGGTTCTTTAGTTTCAAAAATTTACCCAAATACCTCCAAGTGCATCACATGTGATGTTAGTTAACTTGAAAAATAAACGGACATTCTGGTAAGGGACCATCGGTGAAAAACCTTTCAAAAATAAGGATTATAGGTGTAATTTTTGAAGCTAAAGGACCATTGGTAAAATATGCTATAAACCTAAAGAACCATCCATGTAATTTACTCTAAAAAAATTTAAACTTTTATGTTGAACACGTGTTAGTAAAACCTTAAAGATTAATAAGGAGTCCAGTAATATGGCTCCCATGGACTCTATGGAGGTCCACTGATGATCACAATGGGTTTTGGTTCATGACCCATGAAGAATCGGTCCAATAGTGATATATCAACACAGCCCAAATTACATCTTTACATATTTTGTAATTATGGTCGAATAAGTACCACTTGTTTAATTATACATTGCAAAAATCACCCAAATATAAAATAATTTTCTACAAATAAATTAAACTTATAATATATAGCATATTACTTTTAACAGTAACTTCGGTACAGGTTGGCGAATTGTTAGAAAACTCAACTTTAACCCAACTCATTTGTTAAAGGTGTAGACATTGTTGACCATAACACGACCCATTTAATTAATCGTGTGAAGAGTTTAACCATGACCTTATATTCATGTTCGATTCATAATTGTATATCAAGATTTATCATCCCTAATTACAACCTTATTTGTATGTTTGATAAATATGTTTGATTCTTAAGTAATTAAGTTTTATCTTAAATGAAATTCCCCAAATAAATTATTATATATCATAATAATAAGATAATTCATATTTTCTTGAATTCAAAATAAGTGAAAATTGTTGATTTCACATTTTTCAGGCAAAATATTATAATGAAAATTGATTAGATTAGATAATTAATAGGAAATAAGTTTAACCCGTTTTGAATAAAGTGATATTAATGATGTTCAAAAATAAAAATAAAAGTAAATAAGTTATTTCACTATAGTAAAAAAGTTAGTTATTGGGTGACTCCCCACTAAATTTTACTAAATAATGTAAGTTTACAAAACAACTTATTTTGATATATCAAATCAAAACATGAAAAGTATATCACTTATTTTAAATTGGAAGAAGTACTAAAAAAACCCATAAAACACACACTTTGAGAAAAACACCATGATAACTATCGGTCTGAACTTAAGATAGCAATTTAAATAATCTATCTTAAATAACGTTATCAATTAGAAACTATATGTGATCTCACTTAGAACAGAAAGCAAACTTAAATAAAATTGACACTTAATTTGTGTGATCTAAAATAAATAAATGGACTATTGTCTAATTAAGGATTATTAATTTATAGTAGAATTATAATTAAATTAACGGTTTTGATAATGACGGTATTTATAGATGTCTTTAAGTGCATCAAAGTTGTACATTATTGGTAGTTTCTAAGATTAACGAGTTTGTTATGATTAGAGGTATAAGTTTCTTTAGGTAACAGTCCTTAGGATCTTTAAGGTTGTCATTATCAAAACATCTTACTCCTTATTAAAGGGTTTAAGACTACTAAGTATAGAAGTCCTTAAACTTAAACGTAATCATAATTCTATTTTGGGTAACATCTTAAACACCACAAAAATAAAAAAATACTGCTTACAGGATTCGAACTCAAGATCTTTTGCAAGTACGGATTGTGTGTTAACCAATTGATCTACTTGATATTTTGTTTTATCACAACAACTAATATATATAACCTTTAACCACAACATAAACAAAAGGCTCATATTTTAAAATTTAAAAAACGTCAATTTCAGATTTAGGGAAACTTATGAGATATTAAACATAAACTAGAACGACTCATATTTAAAAAAACACCAATTTCGGATTTAAGGAAACTTATTAGATATCTTTATTAATCTTTATAAAATTAAATTTAACATCATCAATCATCCGCACGATCACAACCAGCAGCCAATATCATTACATTCGTCACCACCCACTACTTAATAGCTGTCAAATTTAATTACAGGGTATCCGTCGTCCGCCGCATTGCGCGGGTAACCTGCTATTTAAATTAAATATTCTATTTCTTTCGGGGAAAAAAAGAAAGGAAAAAACAAGGAAAAGGGTTTGGACACTTCTTATTTTTCCAATTTTATCCTTCCCGTCTACAAAGAAAAAAAAAAGAGCGAGTGTGTGCGCCAAGAACAGAGAGAAAATTGAATCTCAATAATCAATCTATGAACAAATCGATTTCATGATCTTCAAAACGATGAGAATGATGCTTGTTAATGGCTAATCAAACCTGCAAATGCCACATTATTGTTCATGAATTTCTCTCACGATCCGGAAACCAGGATTATTCACAAAAAATGCTAATCGGAACGAAAGCGATCCGGTGATGCGGTCGTGATTTGATTTTATTTTTGAGAGATTTCGGTTTTCTGTCTGTCGTTCGATTAATTAACAAAGAAATACGAAAGAGGAAATGAAGGGTGGTAATGGAGGAGATGTCAAAGCAGCTCCGGCGGGTCCGCCATCGCCGCTTGACTGGAAATTCTCTCAGGTATTCGGTGAACGTACCGCCGGTGAAGAAGTTCAAGAAGGTAAACTAGGTTTAATTTATGTTATCATAATTTAATTTTTGTTATTACGTGGATCCACAGATTTATATTAGGGTTTGGATATAGCATGTGTTTGATCTGTTTCCTGGATCGACACATTAATAATTAATCTGTGATTACAGAAACAAATTAAACAGGTTAATTAGTTGCACTTAATTGAGTTTTTGATCCATAGAAATAGAAAGTAAACGCCAAATTTTCCGATTACAGTTAATCAAAATTTTGTTTTCTTCTTCTATTTGCTCTCACATGTAAGCTAATTTCTAAAATGCATGTCCTGGAATTGTAAATTTTCAACATTTTTTTTTCTATATTTACATAGCTTAACATACACAAAAATAATGTTATATTGCAACTAAATTACATAATTGAAATACTTAGCTACCTGTTTATAGTCTATTATGAGTAGAGAAGACTGTTAAAGTTACTGAATGATTGATTATTTGGAGGACAAATTAGGTTAATATGCTCCTATAAAACTGTAATATTCTACAATTTAAACAGTTTGGGAATCTCATTATAGATTGGAAACATTTTATTTATTTATTGTTGATATTCTTCCAATCTACTGAAGTACCAGTCCTATAAATGGCAGATGTTGAAAGCTAGACCTCTAGGTGAAATATATTCAAATTGTCCATTATCCTATTGATTTTACAGCTTTATTCTTTTTTTATTAACCAGATATTTGTAACTGTAATTGCATTATCTGATCGTTTTTTTTTTCTTTTTTTTTGAACAGTTGATATCATCTCAGCAATTGAGTTTGATAAAAGTGGTGATCATCTTGCAACTGGTGATCGTGGGGGAAGAGTGGTATTATTTGAGAGAACAGATACAAAGGAGGTCAGTTTTGTTGACATTTTCTTTCCATTATTATTATTATTATTTATTTATTTATTGTATTTTTTATTATTTGTTAATTTTACATTTTATTTTTGCTGCGGTGTGTAGAAAGGTGGAAATAGAAAGGATTTAGAGAAAACTGATTCTTCAACAAACAAGCATCCGGAGTTCCGTTACAAAACTGAGTTTCAGAGCCATGAACCCGAGGTTTTTTTAACTTATAATTTCACTATTTTTTTTAATTTTTTTTCTTATTCACAATTTCCTGTTTTTAATAACAAGTTTTAATTTCTATTTTTTTGTTGTTCTTTTTATTTCAGTTTGATTATTTGAAGAGTTTGGAGATTGAGGAGAAAATTAACCAAATTAAATGGTGCCAAGCAGCCAATGGTGCCCTTTTTCTTCTATCGAGTAACGATAAAACCATTAAGTTCTGGAAGGTAATCACTCTATTTTATATAATTATAAATTTAGATTATAAAGATTGACTTTTTGTGTTTTGATATAAAAATTGACTTTTTGACTCTTGTTTTTCCCTTTGTTTATTATTATCGTTGTTATTCGGGAATTAAAATGGCAATTTGTCTTTACACAGGTTCAAGATAAGAAAACAAAAAAGGTTGCAAACTTGAATATGGAGAGTTCCAAAGTTGTTGGAAAAAGCAATATTATGTGCAGCAGCAGTTCAAATATTTCTTCTATTAATACTAATCCTAATGCAAATCTTGCAAATGGGGGATTAAAAGATAATAAATCTTCCACTAATCTAATTAGCAATGATTTCAAATTTCCTCCAGGTGGCATTCCATCACTACGTTTACCCGTGGTAATTTTATTTTTACTCAACTATTTGATATATGTTTCTATACTTTATTATCTTATTTAATAATAAACTTAATAAAGCAAAAATAGGTGTGAAAAATTAATAAATATAAATTTTTAATTATTATCTTACTGTAAATGGTCATTCCCAGTTCTTTTTGGGAAAATCTATATAACTACCATCACAGCCACCAAATTTATCACATTTTTATTTATTTATTTAAATTAGTTAGCTTCTTTTTTTTTACTGGTGTGTCACTAAAAATTAATATTTTTATTTTATTTATTTTTAATTTAAAAGGTGACTAGTTATGAGAGCAGCCTTGTGGCCAGATGTAGAAGAGTGTATGCTCATGCACACGATTACCATATTAACTCGATCTCAAATAACAGGTTCAGATATTTTTTCTTGAAAATCTTACAGTTAATTTTCCCATGTTTTTGTATAGATAAGTTAGTCTACATATCACATATCTAATACTATTCTCTTAAGGAGCTTTTTGGTATGGTTATCTTTCTTTTTTCTTTTTCTTATGTGTTTTCGAGTTGAAAAGAAAGGAAAAGGTGTATGCTTTAATTTTGAGTAAATTACATGGATGGTCCCTGAGGTTTACACCAAATTTCACCTATGGCCCTTTACTTTTAAAGATTACACCGGTAGTCCTTTTTTTAGAAACTTTTTGCACCTACAGTCCTTTAGCCTAACGTTCGTTAAAATTTTCTATTAAAAATAACACTGGTAGTCCGTTTTCTGTTAAAATATTTAACGGACGTGAGGCTAAAGGACTGTCGGTGCAAAATGTTTCCAAAAAAGGACTGTTGTAGCAAAATGTTTCCATAAAAGGACTACCTTTGTAATTTTTTAAAGTAAAGGACCATACGTGAAATTTAGGGTAAACCTCAAGGACCATCCTTGTAATTCACTCTCTAATTTTTCTTGGTGGTCTAAGTTTAAAAGGAAGTTTTGAGTTGTAGAATGAGTGAATGATACCATTATTATGTTAAATAGGTTAGTTTCAGTTGGGGGGTAGTTTGGTCATTTAGAATATAAAGTTATAAACCATAAAGTCCTTCCTTTCCATTTTCTACTACTTATTTTTGTAACTATATTCTGATTTTTCCTTTTTTTTTTTTTTTTCTATGCATCAGTGATGGTGAGACATTTATCTCAGCTGATGATCTTCGAATAAATCTTTGGAATTTGGAAGTTTGTAACCAAAGTTTCAACATTGTTGATGTTAAACCTACAAACATGGAGGATCTTACTGGTACTTTTTTTATTTATCTACACTTTTAATTAAATTACAAATATTTATTTATTTATTTTCAATATAAAAATGGGCCAAAAGGCCCGACCCATATGAACTCATTTCCTATATATTATGTTTAACTCGTTTAAAATGAAAATAAAAAAATGGACCAAAAGGCCCACTGCATACCTCCTACATTGTTTTTTGTTCAAAAGTCTAGAATTAGATTAATTATCATACGATAATATTGTTTTTTTAATTAAAAAATGTACCAAAAAATGTCTGCTGGCCAACCCGACCCGACCCGTTTTGACATGTACTAACATTTATATATTTCTTAGTTTATATTTTTAACCACCTTTTATTATTGTTGACTTTGTTTGACTGTGATTACAGAGGTGATTACATGTGCTGAGTTTCATCCTAGTCACTGTAGCACACTAGCTTACAGTAGTTCTAAAGGATCCATTCGTCTCATTGATTTGCGTCAGTCTGCTTTATGTGATAAAAATTCTAAAATGTAAGCTTTTTTTTATTTTTTTATATACATTTCCAAGAATTAATTCTACTTGTTTTTATTTTTCTACTTTAATATATTTATTTATTTAAAAAAATAAAAGGTTTGAGGAACATGAAGCACCTGGTTCAAGGTCATTCTTCACTGAGATAATTGCCTCAATTTCTGATATTAAGTTTGGGAGGGGTGGAAGATATATACTTAGTCGTGATTACATGACTCTTAAGGTTTGTTATATTTCTTTTTGAAAAAATTACACAAATGGTCCCTGTGGTTTGCCCAGAATTGCACCTATGGCCCTTTACTTCAAAAAATTACACCGGCAGTCCGTACTGCCGTTTTATTAAATAAATATTGTCAGTTATAAAAGAGTTAATTAATTATAAAATGTTAAATACCAAAATGCCTCCAACTAACGGACTTGACTTAACACCATTTGAGGCGAGGGACCAAAATGTGCACTCTCGCCAAACCACAGGGACTATTCTTGCAATTTACTCTTGTTTTAATATTCAAATGCTTATAACCTCCTAAATCGCTTTATTCCAAAAATTAGATTATTGTTCTTATATGGTAAAAATACACAAAAACTCGTCTCTTTCCACATTACTAACTACCAAGTATTGATTTTGGATTCATTAGGGTTGCCTTATTTTGTCATTATTCAAGGGTATTTCAGACATTTAACTGATACCCTAATAATCATGATTTTGAGCAGTTATATTTTCTGATGTGTTTATGGTTTGTGCAGTTATGGGACATCAACATGGACTCTGGTCCAGTTTCAACATTCCAGGTGCATGAATATTTAAGACCTAAGGTATGGCATATATTACTCTTATATTTTTACGATTTTACCCCTATATATTTATCTGTTTACTCTGAATTGATGTGGTTAAATTACAGCTGTGTGATCTGTATGAAAACGATTCAATCTTTGATAAATTTGAATGTTGTCTGAGTGGTGATAGTCAACGAGTGGCAACTGGTTCTTACAGGTAAACATTTATTTCATATTGTTAGTTTTTGTTATTGTCAGTGTTGTAATAACGGTCAAAGTCGGTCAATATCGGTCAACATTGCTAAATATCTTTTTAAATAAAATCCTTTATAATTTAGAGTACCAGCCTAGAAACCTTGTTTTTTTGTTTGTTTTTTTCCAACTAACTTTTTTTGTTGATATGATTTCAGTAATTTATTCCGTGTGTTTGGGTGTGGTTCTGGTAGTACTGAAGCTACCACACTGGAAGCTAGCAAAAATCCAATGAGGTGGTTAAATCTAAATTATTATTTTTTAAGGTTTTTTTTATAATTTATAAAAAATCTGATTGGATAAAATGAATTTATTTTATTAAATAAAAAATTGTAGGAGGCAAGTGCAAACTCCTTCAAGGCCTTCCAGATCCCTTAGCAGCATAACCCGTGCTGTTAGACGAGGTCAGCCGTCTTTTTTTCTTTCACTTTATATTATAGGTGTTAATTTTGACCCGTTCACTAATTAATGGTTTGATAACGGGTCGGTCAATAAACCCAAAAATATATAGCTAAGTTGGTCAAACGGGCTGAAACCTACTTTTAACGCGTACCCATTTACTTATGAATATGTTGATTTAGGTTGTGTATTATCTCAAAAGGGCCAAACTGTTTTTTAGCTAAACGGGCCGAACATCTCAAACGGGCTGAAAGTCATCTGAAAACCATTTTTAACATGTACCTGGTCAGATCCGGGTTGTGTTTTTATCTAAAATGGGCCAAACATGTCAAACGGGCTGAAAGTCGCCTGAATCTGTTTTGACCCGTTATCCAACCCGCTCATCTCGTTACTTATACTAACACGATCATAATTTTACTAACTGTTATGCTTAATGACTAGAAATTAATTTTAATTTTAGATAAAAAAAATAATAAAAAATATATTTATAATTTAATTTAGGTGGAGCTGATAATCCGGCGGTTGATGCAAATGGGAATTCATTTGATTTCACAACAAAATTACTCCATTTAGCATGGCATCCAACTGAAAATGCAATTGCTTGTGCTGCTGCAAACAGTTTGTACATGTATTACGCATGAAAAAAACACACGGGCCCGTAAAAAAAAGAAAAAAAAAACTAATAATTATTACTTGCCAACAACTCAACAGCACAAAACATGTTCAGAAAAACCCACGAAAACAAGCCCGTTTCGGTTTCGGTTTCGGTTCTGGTACTGGTATTTTCTTTTATTTTTTGTTGTTCCAAAATAACTGTTTTCGTTTTTTTTTTATGTCTCGGGTTGAAGTGAGGAAGAAAGATTCAAACTGTAGCTCTCCTACAACCTTAAGAATTATTATTATTTATTATTATTATGTTTGCATTTAGGGTTTTAAGTTTAAAAAGATGTAGTTTTTGGTTATCTTTCATGTTTATAATATTATTAATTATTAATTAACTCTCTGTTGTCATATAGAATTTGTTTATTTATCAATTTTCCCTTGCATTTATAGTTTACTTTTTCTTTCTATGTATCTTGTTTCATAGTGAAGTATTGTAATATTATGCTACTTATGCAAACAAGATTCTATCATTAATTTTTAAATTTTTTTTTATATATCGATTTACTACAAAAGTGTAAACTAAAATCTTTTCGGTGTTGTTAAAATTTAGGCGAGATTTTTTTTTTCTTACAAAATCGAGACCAAACCGATTATATGTTTTCGGTTTTGGTTCGGTTTTGTTTTGGTTCTGATTTTTAGCCCAAATGCTCATTCCTATCCGAGAACATAAATAAACCAAAACTGAAAATGATAAATTTTCAAAGCCAATACCGAACTGATTACATGTTTTCAGTTTCGGTTCAGTTTTTTCAGCCAAAATGCTCACCACTACCTACTATAGTCTATTGATATGTTACCTTCGTTATGCCAGATTTCATGTATTAATTTATGGAAAATGATAATGACAGCCCTGCTGTCATTAAGAAGACAAAATAACAAAAGACAACTCCCCGTGAATTTTAGAAATAAATACTTTTTTAATTAATGTATAAGCTTTTTATGCATATTAGTTAGGGCTGTCATTAACAAAACCCTTAATTTATTATTCATAAAAAACATATGACATTATATTCCGACGTAACACGCCGCATACCTACAATATAGAATTTGATAGCTATAAAAAAATGTGGTTTTTAAACCTTTTGTAGTCACATAAGTTTTTGTTAAGAATGGTAAACGTATTATCCACTTGTGGATAAATTTACATTCTTCAAATCCACAATTAAATTATTTATTGACGTTCACGTAAACTGTGACAAACTGACGACCAACTCAAATTTAATACGAAATGCAAGTTTGGATTACCAGGTTAATACTTATAAAGGTTAAAACCATATCTAATTCAATGATCCAAAATACAATTTACACGTAACGTAAGAGATTTAAACAATAACATAATTAACAATAACAATATAACAATATATAATAAACAAATTATCGATTTAGATAATGTACCATTCTTATTAAACATAACAAAATATTATAGTTTTTAAAATCATTTCAATGAACTAAGATCTATGACCATATGTTAACTTCATGGGCGTCTCCGAGATTTGGATGGCTCCATGCGAATATAAGAAAATGGGCCCCTAAATACAAGATATCTTAAAAAAAAATTGGACTTTCCAATTTTTTTTCATGTTAATTTATATTAAGTTGACTTAAAATTTCAAAATAATACATAAGATGTATATAAAAAATTGGGCCCCCTTCAAAATGTAGGCCCTGTGTAACTGCACCTGTTGCGCCTCTTCAAAGATTAACTTTCTTAATAATGTTCCTATGTCTTAGCTTATTAATACTTCCAATTGTTACTATAACGGACTATTTTAGCCTTTGTTTAGCATCATATTAATTGATAGTCAAAATGATACTAAATTGATAAAATCATTGTCAATGATACACATTTACTTTTTATTTTTGAGTTATATATTTTTCCCTTCCTTATTCGGTCAACTGAAGCTCTCAATCGATGGGGTAACTGAAGCTTCTCTGCCAATAATATCGGTTGATTGAGGGTAAGCTGAAATCTACTAACGGTACCATTGAAACTGATCTTGTAAGCAATTTATGTGTTTAGCAAAAGTCATCTCACATGTTACTAGACTTAAACATAATGTAATAGGTTTGATTATCAGTATCACATCAACGTCATATCAACTTTTTCTCATCAGACCAAACATATAAACCTCGACCAAGCTCACGTGATGGTGACCAAAACCCGATGACCATCGAAAAGGGAGAAAGGAAGAGAAATAGACGACCGCTCAGAGCAACAGAACCTTCAAATTTCGAGGGGGACAGACAGCTACTGAGCAGGTAGGATGTACCATTACGTTTAGTCATTCTCATGACATTAATACACTTTTTTTAACGATACATAATATACTCTAATTTATTCACAACGAAACTTGAGCTCATGACTAAGAGCATTAGGTGTGGTCACTTGGGGTCGAATGCCACCTATGCGCCACCTCTGCGCCACATCACTATTTCACATTTCACATTCAAAACCCTCAAATACCCACTCTACCATCACCTAACCTAAAATACTTTTTTTGGACCCACGAAAATACCTCTTACCCAATAAAGACACTCTATTTTTTCTCTCTCTTCGCCAGCCTCGCCAGTGATCCGACTTTAGGCCTCACCCAGCGCGCGGTGTGGTGGCGAATCATTTCAAGCCGACTTGAGATGCCACATCATCAATTTGATCCTACAAGGGGAGGGGGTCCACCACCACACCCCTCCCTCTAATATCTCATGAGCAATACATTACACTAATATACTATTTGTTTTACTTTGTTATTTGTGCATAAGTTTAAATTATTTTATATGCACATATTTCCACACTTAAAATTACTCAACTTTTGTTTTACTTGACCCGAATCCAAATACAAGTGTGAAGATGGATTGTGGTGTCAGTGGCCAAAGGGCTAGGGCTCTGCCACGTAGTGCTTTGACTACATCTCGACGTTAACTCGTGAACCACATTCGACCGTCGAGATGGTTGCGTGATCTGCAGCTAATACTCCTCCGCTTTGTCCGGACGCAACCTTTAAGCGACAGCGGCGGCTGCCGGTGGCGGCTGCTTGCTTTGGCGGCTTAGCTTCCAACGTCACAGGTTTTGTTTTTTCAATCTTAATCCCAACGTTCACAAGTTTTGGTTTTTCAACATTGTTAGAGTAAATGCTCATTGTATAACAAAAAATAAATCTTTTAATATATTTATTACTTATAATGAAATAAGAAATTAAGATGGGTAGAGTAAAAAGGTTAAAAACCATTAAAGGATTTCTGGTTAGACATCTAAAAGATTTTCTCTAAACAATAAAAACAATCATTTTAAAATTTTAAATTTATTTTTGTTGTAATTATAAGAAAATACAGTTTTTTTAGAAACGACAAATATTATAAAGAACACAACTTAGCAAGTGACTAAGAGGGACAAAGACAAGATGAAACAAAATTACAAATTGAAAGGAAATATACTCCAATCCACCCAATTACAAGACACATTACTCCTATATTTTATCCACAAGTGAGAAGTAGATATGATGTCTCCAACGATTGTCGTGTAAGATTTATGCACCTTGTTGAAGACTACCTCATTTCTTACCTTTCATAAGCACCATAAAGTACATTGTATTATCATGTTTAACACTAACCTTCTTTTAATACAAGTGCCCCAACCCGAACCAAATTCTATGAGTTCATTAACAGTATTGAATGAAGGAATGAAGATTTTACACCAACTAAAAATCCATTGTATTAACAAAATACATAGCATATAAAATCAAAACTTAACACAATATAACATAGTTATGCTACAACTTAACGGTTCATATTACACTTTAGATCTTATCGATTCAGATTCATATTAGACAAATTTTACCGATTCAAACTCATATTATTCTTCAAACAATAAACAAAAAAAGGGAACCTCATAACATTTGTTTTTTTCCAGTTTTTTAAACAATTTGTATCCTCCTTATTTTTGTTTGGAATTGAGTTTGTTCACTTCACGAATATTTGATCATCTCTTGCTTCATAACATATGTTGGATTTGACCATTAATTAAAGTCTTTTTATTTATTACTTCCGTCTCAAATATATTGTCCACTGGACAAAAGACATACAGTTTTAAGAAAATACAATTACACTGATTATCAATAAAATCTCATATTTATCCATTTATAATACATATGATTGGTTGTAACTTGAAATTGACATTTGTTTTAGGACAAACTAAAATAATAAGGTGTTTAACACTTATTTTAGGACAAACTAAAATAATAAGGTGGACAATAAAAATAAGACGGAGACAGTAATAATTTGAAAAATATTTATAGATATTATTTGGTTGTCGTAGTGTGGTGTGTGTTAAAGTGCACTTACGAAACACCCACCAAAAATTCCATTTGGAAAAAGACTTGTTCAAGAGAGAGTGAGTGAGTGGTGGTCGTCATTTTCACGCCAACTTTCAAATATCTTCCATCAAATCTTCTCTCCGTTTCAATTTCTCCATGTTTTCTACATCTCAAATCTAAATCTTCGAACACAATCGAATTTTACTCTTCAATTGCACCAAAATCAAACCTCAATGCATCGAGATACATCATCACCATCAACGTTGATGGATACGAACCCTAAATTTCCAGATCACGAACATCTCAAATGTCCTCGATGCGATTCAAGCAACACCAAATTCTGCTACTACAACAATTACAATCTCTCACAGCCTCGCCATTTCTGCAAAAACTGTCGCCGGTACTGGACTAAAGGCGGCACTCTCCGTAACATTCCGGTCGGCGGCGGTACTCGCAAAATCACCAAACGCAGTTCAAATCAGAACAAACGCTCAACGCCGGTG
Source organism: Calendula officinalis (assembly GCA_963853835.1). NCBI lineage: Eukaryota > Viridiplantae > Streptophyta > Magnoliopsida > Asterales > Asteraceae > Calendula > Calendula officinalis. Next base: position 77,830,579 of record OY970828.1, read on the forward strand.
ATGACGTCAGCTCCTCCTCCTCCGCCACCGCCACCTCAGATTCAGCAACCTCCACTTTCGGCACCGCCGAAACCAGAACCGGAACCGTCGACAGTTTACGGATTTTGCGATCGTAATGAGACGGAATCTGGTGGTGGTTTTAGCTCGTTGTTATCTAATCCGATGGGACCGTTTGGTAATCTGTTGATGGAAGGATTGAGTTCAAATCTGGTGAGTAAATCTGACGATGATGTGTTGATTCGAAATCCGATTGCGGATGATTTTAGAAGCAATTTTTTGAGATTGAATGATAACAACAATCAAAACGGTGGTGGAAATGAAAGAGGTGGTGAAACGAGTTGTTGGAATAGTGGAGAAAATGGATGGCCTGATCTTTCGATTTTCACACCAGGTTCGAGCTTTCGTTAGGATTAATTATTAAGTTTTAATTAATTACTTATTTAATATAATTGTAGCATTACGGTAGTAGATTTTTATAAGAAATCAGATCCATTAATCAATCAGAGTATATTTAAAGCACGAACTTTGAATTTTAATGGTGAGAGTTGATATAATATAATGAAGAAAATGAATATTTTATGCTGCAATTGCTTGATTAGCTTAGAAAACATGGTTTATGAATTATGATACATTTGGTTTAAATGGGTCATGAGGTGAGATGATTTGTACATTATTTTTGGCCCGTTTTGATCCGAACAAATCCGACCCGATGGTTTACCCACTCCTATAAAAGACATGTTTTGACCAGTTTAAGATATTTGACTAGTTTTGTTGTCTTAACTTGATTTTTTAACCTATTCATGTTATCTTTAACAACCCGACAACATGCAAAATACCGAAATTATGGAAACTTTGACAATAATTGAACAAATATTGAACTTTAGGTGTTAGAACTACATGGAAAAAAGTGAGAGTAGTTAGACTATTCGTAACATCACATCAGTTTTCTCTGTTTTCTCTTTACCGAGTTCTGACTAAACATGTGATAAAATACCGAGAAAACTTTATATCGATGAACAAACACATGACCAAACCTACAAATTGATTTTATTAATATAGAAAATATGACATGTATTAGAGATTCTGAAGACACTGCGCGAACAAATGAAGGCCCTCTAAATACGAAACATATATAAAAAAGTGAACTTTTTGAATTTTTTCTATTAAAATTATTGTGTTGACTCTAAACTTTATGATTATACATATAAGATGTATATACAATATTGAGATCCCTTCAATGTGCTGACTAGGGGTGTTAACGAGTCGAGCTTTTAACGAGCTATTCGAGCTCGAGCTCGTTTATATCGAGCTCGAGCCTATACTAATTCGATCTCGAGTCGAGCTCGAACATAAAACAAAGAGTCGATTAATTTCACGAGCCGAGCCTAATAATTTAATACTCGACTCGGCTCGTTCGGTAGCTCGTTTAATCTCGAGCCGAACGAGCCAGACGATCTTCACGAGTCGATCCTAACGAGCCAAACAAGTGTTTTATACAATAATTGGGAAGTGACAAGGGATTTCAAAGAAGAAGAAAGAAGAGAAAGTTAGTATACAAAGTCTTCCACAAGTATTGATATAATAAGTACAAGAATATACATATATTAATAGGGGTGTTAACGAGTCGAATAATTAACGAGATTTTCGAGTTTGTAAATTTGTTATTTTCAATAAAATTTGGAATTATAAACGAGTATCGAGCTCGAGCTCGAACACTCTATAAATATTCGAGCTTGAGCCCAATCGAGCTCGAGCCGAGTAATTACTAAACGAGCCGAGCTCAAATTTCCTGATATTCGACTCGACTCAAATCGTTAACACCTCTAGTGCGGACTATGTGTGGTTACACATCCTCAAAGTCTTATCTATGTTGTATAGGAATTTAACTAAATAAAACGACTTTTCAAGAACAGATAAATATAAAATTAATTAAAAGATTAAGAAAGCGGATAAATATAAAATACCAAATACGAAGCCAAATTTAGCAATTATTCCATATATGAATAAAAAAACATGAAGAAAATCTACCGTCGAAACTTGGACCCACGTTGTCAGTCATATCCGGACTTCCTGAGTGTCGTTTTCTTCTTATTTGTATTCTTTACCAAAATAAAATAACTTTTATGTGTATATATATATGTATTTATTATGTGTTTATAAAATAAAAAAAATATGGTAAAGGAGTGTACCATTGACACTGGCCACATATTGTGACCGGATACCCGACCCAGCAACAGGTGTATTCCCCGGCAAATCACCTAACAATGATATCCATACCTCTACTTGGGCTCGATATACGAGAACCAGCATTTTCAGCACAGAGGGGGATCCACGTTTTAACGGAGGCTGGTGGCCACAAGGGGGGTTTCACGGGGTTCGAACCCGGGACCTCCCACATAGGAGGCCCAAGTCTTACCAATCGCGCTCACCCTTGTGGTTTGTATAAAATAAAGAGATGAAGAAAATGAAGAGATGTTGATAGCAATAGTTTGTCAATTAAAAGATGGTTAAAAAATTTCTATGTATCTTTATAAATGGTCTAAAGGATCTTTAGATATATGTGATCAGTTTTATCATTTTTAGTTAACTTACAAGTTAAATTATGTTACAATTACAAGTTGGGGCTAGCCCACTTGGTTAACTTGGTGAAAAACTAACAAGGAGGTCTTGGGTTCAATCCCAAGTATAGGAGATTTATATGTAATTATTTGCCGGTTCAAAAAAATAAATTATGTTACAATTATAGACCAAAAGAGTACTTTTTATTAGAAATTTAATTGTTTATAAACAAACATGACATTGAACCTTGGTTTATCTTTAAGAAAATGACTAAATCATTTTGAGGTAGTGATGGTTTTAATAAAAGTTGGTCTCTTTAATCATAGTTTTAAACACTATGAGTAGCGTGGTCCATTGTTAGATGGAAAATAAGTTACAATCACAATTCACAAAAGAGGCAACTACCGATAAAAAGGCGTTTTGTGTTGCCAAACCCCTTTTTTCCTCAAGAATTTATTTTATAATGACTTGTAGGCTTGTAGTTGCATTAATGCTTTATATACAACAATAATCATACCCAATTATCAAATCCCGCTAAATGTGTATGACGAATGTAAGATGTAAATAGTTATACTTCTACCTAGAAATAGGATAGACATTCTCGAATGATCTTGGACAAATGTTTTACTTCCTTCGATTCAAAATAAGTGACACACTTTCCTTTTTTGGTGATTCAAAATAAGTGACACTTTGAAAAATTACCTTATTTGGTAAAAAATACTGGGACATACATCCACTATCTATTTTAACAAAGTGAAATGACTCATTTACCCTTATTTTTTACTTTTAAACATCATTAAACTCGCTTTATTCACCCATTCATCACTAACCATGCAATTAATTTAATTAAATTATCATTATAATCTTTTGCCTCAAAAACCGTGAAAAGCAAAGTGTGACTTATTTTGAATCGGAGGAAGTATATAATAATGGCATTTTTAGTACCATTAAAGAAGCAAAATTGAATATCAAAATTGAATCATGCGCCAATTTCTCTTATAGTATGTGTTTATTAACATACAAGGTAATTAAAAAGGTTGATTAATATTATTATGTAGCTGTTGATAAATAGTAGTCGAATGATTGATATGTCATTAGAGACTTGTCTAATGTCACTTGGAATAAATCCATGATAATATGACAAAGTGATATTACACAAACACTTTACACATATCTATCATTTCCTTTAAATAAACATTTACTAATATTAAGAAAATGTTTGAAAATAGATATGCCAACAATTAGATTGTATATGACGAGTAAAACTCAGCCTAAACTATAAGATTTAAATTTTAATAGAATTTAAATTTTAAACTATTAGTCTAAACTATTATAAATGAACTTTTTATGTATGCATCATTTCCCTAGGAATATAAAATTTGAAAATTGTAAAATATGAAACTTAAAAGTAACAGAAGGAATGATAATGTTATGTGGGGAGCAACTGCAAGCATGTCATGAATCATTATTTGATGCAAGTCGTAATGTTTCAGTTATCGTAAATCTCGGGTCATGGAGAAGGCCCACCACCCATGAGAAGATGGTTATGGACCACAGTAAGGTGTGTAGGCCCACCCATATATGATCAACCCCCACATGGGTGTAACCATCCTTTAAGTTCGACATCTTTGTAACCAAATCCAATAATCCATCTCTCTCATGTAGGGATGAATATTTGGACCGAAATAATTGAACCGAACAGAAAACCAATTGAAACTAAACTGAGTTAAAACCGATAACATGTTATTGGTTCGGTTTCGGATTGGAAAATTCATGGGTTTCGGTTCGGTTCTCGGAAAATGATGAACATTTGGCCTTAAAAAATCGAACCGAAACAGAACCGGACCGACTTCGAACAGAACCAAAAACGATAACATGCTATCGGTTCGGTTTTGAAAATTTGTCGTTTTTTGTTTCGGTTCTAACGGTTTCGGTTCGATTCGATTTTTTAACCGAGCTCACCCCTACTCTCATGTCATTTTCATATCTTATTACTGTGAGAATTAATTTTCATACTATATTTTTTGATGTATCAAACTATACTTTATAAGTATTTTATAAAGTATTTATGTACAAAACTGTACAAACATATAAAATTTTATTGCGTTACATGAGTTAAAAGATGTGGTGGAAAAATAACGCTTTTGTGTTCAAAAATATCTGAAAATCAGGTATTCGAAAAAACCAAATATCTAAATTAGGAGATCTAAATTTCGAATATTGAATCCAGTTAATGTTTTCAAAATTTCTCAACGTTCGATATCCGAAAAATATTTGAATTATTTGTTTTTTCGGATACCGGATATTCGAATTTCGAATACCAGATTCAGATAGCAAAAATCTACTATATGAAAATCCGGATATTACGGTTTTGAACACTAACTACTACTTAACCCTCGGATGCTAAATGTGACCCGAATCCAAAATGGGTCAAGTTATTGGACCTATTGAGAAGTTTCCTTTATCCTTTAGCTGTTAGCATATGATAGGTTCATTTTGGGGTATTTTATATCTTCTATTGAAAAAAGTATTCGGAAAATTATCAGTTTAGCATTCTCATAAACCTAAAGAATTGACTAATTTCTAACAAATACATAATATTAGTTCAGCAGTTATTTTATCTAGCGTATTTTATATAGCGAAAATTACATTCGGAAATGATTGAATACCCACGTATGCTGACACAACTTAACGGGATAAATATAACGATGTTATAGAAAAGGAGCAACAATGCAAAAAGTTTATAAATAAAACTATTTATGTAACCTTTTTAGCTTAAATAAAGACTATCCGTGTAATTGTCTTTAATTACACGGATTGTCATTTAAGTTTATAGCAAATTTCACCAATGGTCCTTTAATTTCAAAAATTACACTGTGGTCCTTAATTTAGAAATGTTTTTCAACGATGATCCTTTACACTAACTCACGTTAATTTATTCTGTTAACTCACCCCATGTGCAATGCACGTGAGGGTGAAAAGGTCACTTTTAATTTCTTTTCATTCTTAAATTATTATTTTTTATCTTAAATAAAAGTTTTTAGTATAGGAATAAAAATAAAAGAAATGAAAAATGACTTTTTTACCCTCATGTGCATTGCACATAGGGTGAGTTAACAGAATAAATTAAACGTCAGTTACTGTAAAGGATCATCGGTGAAAAACCTTTCAGGATTAAGGACCATCAGTGTAATTTTTGAAACTAAAGGATTATTAGTCAAAAACTTACAAAAAATGGGCAGTTTGGCAGGTAAAACCGTAAACCTGACCAATTTTGACCGGTTACTCAACCCGTGCCGTATTAGCACCTTATTAAATAGCTATTTAATTGTAGAAAACATGTTTTATACCGATAGAAAGTAGCTAATTTGTAGCAAACATAGGTGACAAATTTAACTAACCATAATTTGAATTCAACCAACCACTCTGTAACTAACATAACAGATCTCTTCTTGACGGTTTCTTTTGTTTGATTCAAAATCATCTTTATCTTTCTCACTTGTTCCTGTCTCAATTGGTCTTAAAATTTTGACAACTTGACCACGTCTTAATCCATAATATCTGGCAACAGGATCCGTGCTCAAAATTCGAGGTAACTGCAAAAATGGTACACACATAGTTGACTTTTTAGGTCAAAATTGACTAATGTTTAATTTTTAATTTCAAAATTGATGTTGATTTCTGTTAGATTTTGAAAAGGTTTACAAACCTACGTTAAATGTTAAGACGAACACTATAAATAGAAAAGTAAACATTTTTTTTATAATAAGAGTAAATTACAAGGATGGTCCCTGAGGTTTACACTAAATTTTACGCATGGTCCTTACTTTAAAAAATTACATTGGTAGTCATTTTTTGGAAACCTTTTACACCTGCGGTCCTTTAGTCTAACGCCTGTTAAATATTTTAACAAAAAAGGACCACCAGTGTGATTTTTTACCAGAAAAACTTACCGACGTTAAATAAAATTACATTGGTAGTTATTTTTTGAAAACCTTTTGCACCTACTGTCCTTTAGTCTAACGCCTGTTAAATATTTTAACAGAAAAGGACTACCAATGTAATTTTATTCAACACTGGTAGTGTAGGTGCAAAATGATTCCAAAAAGAGGACTAGTGGTGTGATTTTTTAAAGTAAAGGATCATAGGTGAATTTGGTGTAAACCTCTGGGACCATCCTTGTAATTTACTCTTATAATAAAATATATAAATTTATGTTATTTTACCTGTGCTTCTTTCACAGTGTATTTATCCAGCAATTCTTTCTTTTCCTCTTTTGTAAGTGGAACATGTTCAGGAACTAGATCATGATATCTGATGTTAACTACCAGTTCTGCCTCCTGTATGAAGTCAAACGGTCAACCGCCATAAAACTTTTATTAAAAAGAAAATATATTATTAACGTAATATAATTTCACAACGTTGCTTTGTGTTTCGGGCCATCCTATACCAACAAATTACATAACCTGACCAACTGGCCCGTTTCGCCAGCTGTACAATATTTAAATCACAAACGGGCAGCCCGTTACCTGAAAAACCTCCACCTGGAACATTCCTGCAATCTCAGCTTGACATGCTTTGGCACTAGGAGTCATACCAACCCGAACAACTACAATCGCTCTTTTTATGCTCTCGTTTTTCATACGAACTACATAATCTTTTATTATCTTCACACCGATCTTCAGATCATCAGGGAAGAAAACATAAATCTGATTTTTTCACACAAAAGGATAAACAATTAGTCTATGCAGTTATCTAGGTCAGAAAACGAATACAGGTCGAGGTCCTAGATCTGAGATATCGTTTATCTCTGTGAGATATCGGTAGGATATCGGTTTTTTTATATTGTACTGAAAAAATTATATATATTATATATAGTTATATATAAAGAGTTAATGACATGTTTTAAGTCCTAAACAGAGCATAAAAAGTCCGAAAAGGTCCCAAAAAGTCAGTCAATATTGTCTAAACCATAAAAAACTAAACAACAAACATAGCACAAACATAATTAATTGCAATCCACAGGTTTGGCATCCGAATCAATATCCTCAAGAGGACCACAAACATTACTTGCACCTCCAAAAAAAATACAGGAAAAAAACCGAGATCCTGATTTCAAAATATCGGTGAGATCTCGTTCAATATCGCCGATATTCTCAGGACCTATATTTGAGACCTGTATTATTTTGATCTCCGAGATCCGAGATCTCACTGAGATCCCACCGATATTAACTGCCCATCAGTTAGTTAAGGGGAATCATAGCTGATTCTTACAGAGCAATTTTTATCCATACAGAGCAGATTCAAGAAGCAAACCTGATCAGTGTTATCTGGTTTGGATTTGAGGAAAGTAAGATTTTCCCTTCTAATCTCCCCATTAAATTGGTCAATAAATTCTTTTCTTGTCATGTTTAATTCAGAATCTTCAACCTCATATCCACGATCTTTTAGCATCTCAAAACACGTTTTTCGAACTCTGTAAACCTTCGTTATCTCTTCATCTGGTAACGACATTATTTAAGCTTCCAGAATTACTTTCACCAAAATAATTTATTATCTGGATGAAAAAAACAAATAGGAAGAAACATCATTCTGCAGCATATGTTTATACTTGACTCAAAACTATCTGAAATCAAGGCATGAACTAGCAGCTGTTTGTCATGAAATTGTAGCCATCGATGTCATAATTCATGAGATTAATATTCAAATTTCAAATTAGCTGACTGTTAAGCTCGAATCGTACTACTACTACTACCAGAAATAACAAAATTATAACCATTACTAGTAAATTTGCAAACAACAAAGAGAAATCGGCAGCGAGCACATTCCGTCTCTCGTAGGGTTATAATTTTAGGAACATGATATTAACAATTACAAAATTGAAAAATAAAATAAGGTAACGAAGCAATTAACTGCTATTAGGAACAGAAAATTTTATCAACAGGATATAATACCGTGTTTCTGCAAACCACTTCAAATTGATGGTCGGAAATACGGAAAATGGCGATGGACTGAGAAGCACGAAAGACCGCCGGAGGACTGAGTTTTACGGCGAAAACCGAGAAGGAACCCTCAGTTCTTCTGGCCTTTTATATTATGAGTTTTTCTGTTTAAAAAATTAAAATGAATTTAAATATTTTTTGTGGCCCAATACGCAACATAAGCCCAATGTAAAAAATCCAAGTCGGACTTGTGGTGTTTAAACCAGATATTTCCTCCGATTCAAAATAAATGATACACTTTTCATATCTGGGTATATCAAAATAACTATTATACACTTTAAAATTTATCTTATTTGGTTAAAAATAGTGGGTCTCGCACCCACTAACTACCTATTTTAATAAAGTGAAATGACGCATTCATCCTTACTTTTACTTTTAAGCATCATTAACCTTACTTTATTTCAAAAAATGTGGGACATATTCCTCACTAGTCATCCAATTAATCTAATATAACTCTTATTATAATCTTTTGTCTCAAAAAGTGTGAAACATAAAGTGTATCACTTATTTTGAATCGAAAGAAATAAAAGAAATCGAGTTCGATTTACATGGTTTTAAAGTTCACTCCAAATTTCATGTGCGGTTATTATTTTAAAGGGTTTTAAGACTGTCATTAAGAAGAAATATTCTATTTTAGAAAATAATATTTAATTAGATTATAAATCATTAACTCATATTTATCTCTATTACTCAAATATCTTTCATTTTTTAGAAATGTTTAATTATTCATGTAACTAATTTAACTTAAAACCCTCTTTTAAAACGGAATATTCCTTCTTAATGATAGTCTTAAAGGCTGTCATTGTCAAAACTATATTGTAAAAATTACATTTATGATCATTTTCTGGAAATCTTTTGCACCTACATTCCTTTTAGTCTAATGCCGTTGAATATTTTTACATAAAAATGACTACAAATGTCATTTAAAATGACTACCGGTGTAACTTTCTAACTCTAAAATTTAACAAACAATTGACTAAAGGATTATAAGCGTAAAAGTCTAAAAAAAGATTATCAATGTAATCTTTTAAAGTAAAAGACTATTGATGAAACTTCGTGTATATCTCATGAACCATCCATGTAATTTACTTCATTACATATATAGTTCGCTGCAAAACATCCATGATTATCTACCTATGTTCGGTTAAATTGTCGGAGGTTTTCCTAGGAGCAGTTTCTCTATCTTCAAGTAGATGTATGATAATCTACATCTTAACTCTCTAATATCCCTCTTTTAAGGGATTAGATTGATTAGATAACGTTGTTAGTCCAATTAAACCGAACTAGCTTGGTGTTTCAATTTTCATTATAGAGGGAGGGTTATAAGTGCAAGAAGCTAAACTAAAGGGGGTAAAAGTGACATATTTATTTTCTGATTATTGAACTAGGGTTTCTACACCAGTCGGCATATAAAACCGAATTGGATCTATTTTCCTGCTTCAAAAACTCTCACACCGAACAAACGCCGCCGTAGCAAAACCCTAGACGGTGAGTGCTCTTAATTTATCGTTAATTGCATATCTTATGATCTCCGATTTCATCTAAACTTCGTGATTCAACAGGATTTAACCGGAGAAATGACCACCGTACCAGGGCAGCTCGTTTGGGAGATCGTGAAGAAGAACAACTGTTTTCTCGTGAAGGAATTTGGAAATGGAAATCAGAGCGTTCAGTTCAGCAAAGAGCCAAATAACCTCTACAACCTCAACTCCTACAAGCACTCTGGTAATCCTCAACATCATTTTCTTACAATTTTGGTTAATTATTTGATTAAGTCGACTTATTTACTGCTGTATTTAGCTGAGCTTTCTAAATTTGAGAACCTCTGATAAAATGGTTGATAAATATTTTAGTAATCGAAAGTTCGAAACTTAACATCGATTTTGAAACGGATTTATGAACAGCTATAAATAAAGTCTGTTTATTAAGATGCAAGTATTGATCTGTTATCGTAAGTATAAATACATGCAATCATCAGTTAACAACTCAGCATTGAGTATACTCTCTATGGCCTTGAGGGAAATGAGATCAAGTGGTCAACTATTTCGATAACTTGCCAGTTAATGCTCAATTTTTCATATAGTACCAGTAATTTAGAGTATTTTTCCCTGTATTTTATTGTAATTTTGCATACTCGCTTTTATGTTACCAAAGATCGCATTTTTTGCGATATTTGTACATATCTACTGTGTATTTGAACACATGTAGATTGTTTGCTGTTTATTATACTTAAAATGAGTTAATATGCATAAAGGAAAATGGCCATGTTCAAACTGTGATTTCCATTGACCATATTTTTGCTGCTTGTAGAAAGTAGCTAATAACTGTTTGTCATAAAATGTTAATATTAAAATATTAATCTTGAATTAATATATTTATTATTTTCAGGATTAGCCAACAAGAAAACTGTTACCATTCAGCCAGCTGGAAAGGACCAATCTGTTCTTCTAGCAACTTCCAAGACAAAGAAACATGCCAATCCTGCAAGTTTACTCCACAAGTCTGTTATGAAAAAGGAGTTCAACCGTATGGCTAAGGCAGTTGTAAACCAGGTAAACCGTTAAAATGTCAAATAAAATAACCATTGACCAACATTTTTTTTTCTTGTATTATTGACTGTATTTTGGTTTGACTTTTTGTATGTCAGGTTGCTAACAACTACTACAGGCCAGATTTGAAGAAGGCTGCTCTTGCTAGACTGAGTGCTGTGAACAGGAGCCTAAAGGTTTCAAAATCTGGTGTCAAGAAGAAGAACAGACAAGCTACAAGAATTTATGGCAGGAAATGAAATAAACGTGTTTTTTCGTGAAATTTTCTGAATTTTTTTTTTTTGTCTAGAGACCCCGAAATCGAATTTATCATATTTTGATGCTTGAAATGTTAAACGAGTCATAGATGGTGGTTTTTGATACAATATATGCAGTGTACTAGAACTTTGGTTTGGTATTTTTTCTGATATGAAGTGTTTTTTTATTACTTTGAGATTTAGATATGATTACTGATGCATGCTAGTTGTAATGGTTTTCAATTATTTAATAGAGATCACAGATTTAATCTCTCTCGACGCTAGGGGTGCTTATCGGGCCAAAACCGAACCGATAACCGATAATGATGAATTTTCAAAACCGAAACCGAACCGATAACATGTTATCGGTTTCGATTCGGTTCGGTTTTGGTTCGGTCTGGTTTCGGTTCGGTTATTTTAGGCCAAATGTTCATTCTTTTCCGAAAATCAAACCGAACCGAACTGATAATCGCTAACGATGAATTTTCGAAACCGAAACAATAACATGTTATCGGTTTCGGTTCGGTTCGGTTTTTTCGGTCCAAATGCTCACCCCTACTCGACGCAAAAATATTTACCAGTTTAGAAACAGCTATGATAATGGTTAGGTTGCGTATATCATGAACAAATCTTGGCTATATCAATGGTTAAGTTGCACAAATCAAGAGCAAAACTCCATTACCTTGGAAAAACCAATTATAACGGAATAAAATAGACATAACAAATTGCAAAACAAATTTGTACATCTAATAGATTAATAAAATGAGGAAATAATATGCGAGGTTGGCGAATCCTATTTAGATTTAGAGTAATGGTATTTAGTCTTATAATTTGGTTCTACTCATTAGATAAAGACATTTGTCAAAATTAAGGGATAATATTAGGAGAGAGAATTAGTGAAGTACACATGTCTACCTATCAAGTGGGTAGGATTATGAATATGAGGATTAAATATCATTTCTCTTTAGATTAACCTTCATTTTATTTTTTTTCTGTACACAAACTTAGTTAGATATCAAATTGATAAGAGTGAAAAATTATGTTAGATTGGGCTGTGTAGAAACTAATTTTTTTTCATTAAAAATTAATTTGGATTGGATTTTGCAAATGTAATGAACAAATAAATTAACTCCGTTTAGCCTCTCGTATTGATCGTTAAATCTTTTGAATCAACTCTATATATAAATAACTTGTAATAATGTCGGCAACAATGGATCAATTTGAGCAAAATTTTGTGAATATGGAAGTACAAACTGAGTTTATTGAGAGCTCAATGGCTGGAAGCACTTTATTATCAACTCTTGAAGGCGAAGTCAATAATTTTATGCAAACACTTCATTATTTTACGGTTTTCTCGAAATTCAAAATATTTGGCATTTAAAACTTTACTAGAACTGACTATATCAGGGTTTCAAGACCACTCCCAACAACAACCTTTTTTCCTTCATCAGTTTTGCAACGTCAGCAGTATCACATCAATACTTCTAAACTGACATACCAACTGACATACCAACTGACATACCGACCGAAGGGCTAGTAGCCTAACGATATAAGGTGTTGGAAGGTGTTTCCAATGGTATGTGGTCATGGGTTTGAGTCCCGATTTAGACGAAATGATGTAGATTTATAAGTAGTTTAGAAGTGTATCTTGTTGTTACAAAAACTGACACCCCATTTCCAACAACACATGTTTATTACTTCATTTTTGCATACTACAAACCATGCTGAAGAATGTATAAATTTCTTCATCTCACTTTCTCTCTATCCTCTTCAGTTAAGCGAAGAGGAAGAAACGATTAAATTATTGAAGCAAAGGTACTAACAATGTCGCTTAACTTATCAGTTGTAACGGTCTAAAGAGGGTTTATATGTAACATAAATAAGTCGATATATTATTCCTTGTATAATACAATTACCATAGTGCTAAAATGTACTATGAACAGTACAATTATTTCTAACATACACATATTAGATAGAAATGTTTTCGGTGGATATCATGCAAAAGTGAAGCTTGCTTAATTGGTTGTCTAACCCAGTTAAATCATTCTCCTCTAATCCATGCAAGTTCCCTTCTCACCGTCCGTGTGTATCTTACTTTTTTTTGATATTTTTTTGAAGATATAAAACATTTTATATTCTTTTATAAGTGTAAAATCTTTTTCAACAATTATAATTTTTAACCCTTAACTTTTTTAATTACATTTGTAACATCATTTGAAATATTTAATCGCTTTTAACTATTAAAAAAAGGAAAATGATAATGACAGCCCTAAGGGCTGTCACTAAGAAGTCAAGATACAAAAAAACACTTGTACAATAATCAGTTTATACATGTTAAAGAGTTCGAAAGTAGAATACTAAAAATTGTTTCCCAAAATAAATTTTTTATTTATAAAAAGTTAGTAATGATATAACTCATTTCTAAATAGTTAAATATAACTATAATATTAATTTGTATCAGTTTATACATGTCAAATAATAAATGCTATTACTACTTATTTCACATTGAATTTTAAATTTTTGATAAATCACCCATATAGTACTGTTGTTGTAGATGTACTCCGTAATAGATTTGGTACTCTCCACTTCTTTTTATCATAAATTTTTTTGGAAATGATAAATGAAAATAATAGAAGCCTACTTGCAATTTTTCAGCGAGTACCCTAAGTTCGAGCTCCGTATAAGTGGGCAAACCCAGCCCCTAAAGGGATTTCTAAGGAAAATTCCCCATATGTGCCCGTATGAGGCGTGAGTCAAATTAAGCTAATGCAACGCTCCCAAAGGGAATCGAACTCACGACCTGCAGACCACATGGATATAAACCCAGTGTCTCAGACCAGCTAGACTGACCATCATTGGCATAAAAAATGTATGGTTTAAACCCGCGGCAACACGGGAAACAAAATATATTCTTGTTTTAACTAAAAAGATGAACCAAATACAAGTTTACTTGGTAGACAAGTTACTGGTTTATATTTTTTTCAAGGAAAATTCGGGATTCATCTTTTTCAAATGAACAGAACCATTCCAATTTCAATAATTACTTTTTAAAAAAATATATAAAATGAAAAGTAATTTTGAATTATATATTATTTTCTTTGTACTTTCTGGTAATGTCAAAACTAAATTACTTTTATGAAATGTAACTTTTATAATAAAAATCAAATTTTCTACTAGTACTCTATCAAGTAAAGAGTTTTTTTTCTTCACAATATACATTTAATTTAAAAAGTTTAAAACAATTTATAGTTGTATATGTGTAAAAAATCAGAGTCATATATATTTATATAAATTTGCAAATGAACGAATAATAATTGTTTTGTCTTTCTTTTTACTCTATTTAAATCAATATAACTTAAAACTAGTCAAACGGGAGTTTTTTCATTGATGTATAATATAATGCTAACCGGCATAATAATAGTTTCTCATGATATATACTAGGCTATAGTTGTCTATTCGTCTTAACTGTTGTCAATTATCGCATTTAATGATATAACAATAGAGACATAGAATCGTGTACTTTTGCCGCATACGTCAACTAATGTTATCTTGTGATAAACGTGATACTCTAATTTTATAACCTATTGACACATGAACCAGCTTTCTGTTATTGTTATTAAGGTGGTGTTTGATAAGAACAAAATAATTAAGTGTTGAATGATTCAACGGTCTGAATGATTAAGAGGTTTCGTATAAAACTGGTTTTGAATGTGAGAAACTTTTTTATTAATGATTCAGCATATGTTCTAAGGAAGAATGATTCGGCAGCAAAAAGTTGTCCCATTCAGCATATACTTCATTCAGAGCCGCTAAACAAACGCACTGAATGCTGAATGATTAAGCATTCAGCGCTGAATGGTTCCATTAAGCTGCAAACAAACACAACCTAAACCTTTTTACTTCATTCTGTTATCCATAAAATAATTGACATGTGGAATACATTAATTTTTCTTTCCTAATCTAATTCTTTAATCCAAACACTTGTATTGATCAAATAAGTAGAAAGATAAATATGATAATTTAGTAAGATTCATAACTATTTCTCACTATTATTTATTGAAAAATGATAACGACGTCATTGAATGATGTTATTAAGATGTTAAGATATGAACTACGAATTTGTATATCATAATTTTTTAAGAATTAACTCCATTAATGGAAGTCCAAATATTTTTATGCATATGATAATTTTTTAAAGAATATATTTAGGATTGTCATTAACAATTTATTATTTTTGTGATTTTAGAGATGTTATTTTTTAAAGTTCGATAATAATGATTGTAGCTTAGTGATATTTAATATCTAGGCGTGTAATAAGGTTGTAGGTTAAAATTTATTATGGTATTTAGGCGTGCAGTAAGGTTGTAATTTAAATTTTGTTATGGATAAAAAACAATGTAAATTAAGGGATATCCTAGCCATTAAAAAATTTGGGGTGATTTTCATACCATAATTTTTAACTCATCTATCAGACTACCACCATTGTTGCTTGAAATGGTTATACAATAAGCTGTAAAAGTTGTACAATGTGGTATAAGAAGTAAAATTTGTGATACATAAATAAATTCCCTTAAAAAAAATGACCACTGTTGCATGACATTCTTATACAATAAACTGTAAAAGTTGCTCAGTGTGGTATAAGAAGTAAAAATTGTGAGACATAAATAAATTCCCTAAAAAATGGAAGATTTAATCATGAATCATGCTAGTTGTGTTGTGAAATGTCAATTTGCACGCCATTATTACATAGTGACCTTGTGGGCATCTTTCTGTATGATAGAATGGGTAGTAGGGTAAGTAATTTCAAGTTGTTGATATTTAACAAATATAGAATTCAAGACTTCTGTCCTAGTGGTATTGGTGAAAAGATAAGGTGTTGACTGTTGTCCATGGTCAAGGTCATGAGTTCAAGTCTCGTCGTGGACGTGGAGTTTATTCCCCATAGGTAGAAAGTTCGAGGGAAGACATAAGGCTGTGCGTAATGGGTGACCGTTCGCAGTTTGGTCACCCCTGCCACATCTGCGCCACATCAGCTTTCTCTCTCCTGATCAACCACACGACCAGACAACGACCAAATGCCCGTAATGGGTGACCGTTCGGAATTTTTTTTTTTTTTAATTTAAATTTCATTAATAATTAAAACATTACATAAAAAATAATTTAAAACATTACATTAAACATAATTAAAAAAACATTAAAAAAAACTACTGGTGGAGTCGTCGATTCCAAACGTGTTCCACCAAATCAGATCTAAGATTAAGATGAGTTTGTTTATCATTGATCTCCCTGATAACTTGTAATACTTCTTCATGTGATCGTACGGGGTCGCCTTCACTATGTCGCTCTTCCGGATGAAAATCGGGACATATGGCCCTGCCTTTGTCTTGGATAATCATATTATGTAATATGATACAAGTGTACATTATATCCCTTATTTTGTTAACATTTGGGGACCTTGCAGCCGTTTTTATTATACCCCATTTTTTCTTTAGAACGCCAAATGCTCGTTCTACGTCTTTCCTTGCAGCTTCGTGTGCTTTCTTGTAGTTCACCCGCTTAACATCATTCGCATTTGGGTGTGAAATGGACTTAACAAGAACGGACCATTCCGGATATATCCCGTCAGTAAGATAATATCCCCATTTGTAAGACACCCCGTTTGCCAAAAAGGGTACCTCAGGTGATTTCCCGTCTTTGAGATCATTGAAAATATGGGACGCTCGTAACACGTTGGGGTCGTTGTTCGACCCGGCGACACCAAAGAACGCGTGCCAAATCCACAAATCTTGCGAGGCAACCGCTTCAAGTAAGATGAATGGTTCGTTCCCGTGATCCCCTCTAACATATTGCCCACAGTAAGCATTTGGACATTGAGCCCAAGGCCAATCAGTACAATCAATGCTTCCTAGCATACCGGGAAACCCATGTTTCTCCTCATGAAAAGCGTATAGCTTCGCCACATCAGTATGAGTAGGATTTCGCAGAAACTCATCTCCATACAAGTGCATCACCCCTTTACAGAACTCTGCGAGACTATCACGGCTAGTTTTCTCACCAATTTGTAAGTATTCATCTAGAGCATCCGGTACGGTCCCGTATGCTAACTGACGAATTGCAGACGTGCACCTCATTAGCGGAGAAGTACCTGCGTTCCCAAGTGCATCATATCGTTGCGCAAATAATGGGACGGTGTTAGTGAGATCGCGAACAATGCGTGTGAAAAGATCACGACTCATCCTGAAACGTTTGCGAAAATTATGCTCGTTATACGTCGGATTTTCAGCGAAGTAAGCTGCCACGAGACGGTCATTCGCACCGCCACGGTCCCTATTCACGTATCTTCTAGGAGCTCTAGGGATAGTAGAACTAGAACCTTCAAGAAACGCGACCGCCGTTTGTAAAAAACCAAGATGTATAACCCTGTCCTCTTCCTCGTCGCCATTTGTAAGACACCCCGTTTGCCAAAAAGGGTACCTCAGGTGATTTCCCGTCTTTGAGATCATTGAAAATATGGGACGCTCGTAACACGTTGAGGTCGTTGTTCGACCCGGCGACACCAAAGAACGCGTGCCAAATCCACAAATCTTGCGAGGCAACCGCTTCAAGTAAGATGAATGGTTCGTTCCCGTGATCCCCTCTAACATATTGCCCACAGTAAGCATTTGGACATTGAGCCCAAGGCCAATCAGTACAATCAATGCTTCCTAGCATACCGGGAAACCCATGTTTCTCCTCATGAAAAGCGTATAGCTTCGCCACATCAGTATGAGTAGGCTTTCGCAGAAACTCATCTCCATACAAGTGCATCACCCCTTTACAGAACTCTGCGAGACTATCACGGCTAGTTTTCTCACCAATTTGTAAGTATTCATCTAGAGCATCCGGTACGGTCCCGTATGCTAACTGACGAATTGCAGACGTGCACCTCATTAGCGGAGAAGTACCTGCGTTCCCAAGTGCATCATATCGTTGCGCAAATAATGGGACGGTGTTAGTGAGATCGCGAACAATGCGTGTGAAAAGATCACGACTCATCCTGAAACGTTTGCGAAAATTATGCTCGTTATACGTCGGATTTTCAGCGAAGTAAGCTGCCACGAGACGGTCATTCGCACCGCCACGGTCCCTATTCACGTATCTTCTAGGAGCTCTAGGGATAGTAGAACTAGAACCTTCAAGAAACGCGACCGCCGTTTGTAAAAAACCAAGATGTATAACCCTGTCCTCTTCCTCGTCGCCAAAAATAAAATTAGCGACATTCATTTCATCGTCGGAACTCATTTTAATATAGTGTGTGTGATGTGAGTAAGTATGAAGAAAAGAAATGAGAAGTGTGAAATTTTTTAGAAAAAGATTGGGTATTTATAAGGTAAAAAAAGGGGTAAAAATTAAGTTTGAAAGGGGTGTGTTGGAGCCGTTGGAGCGGGCTGCCAACGGTCGAGTAGTCGACCGTTGGCCCTTGTCGACGCGTCGAAGATCAAGGGGTGTAACGGGCGGGACGCGTCCCCGAGGTCGACGTGGCCGGTCGCGACCGAGCCAACGGTCGAGCGATACGGACGGTCTAATGCCCCTTGTGAATGTCAATGTCTAGACTCGAACCACTAACTTACTAACTGACGGTTCAAAAAGAAAGAAAAAACAAATATAGATCTCATCTCTGACACAAAAACAAAAATGTTTGGTATTATTTAATGAATGAACAAATAATTATAATACTCATTTGACTTGTCAAATAGTTTTTTTGAGCACGCCTTTGATGCCTTAAGTTTCGTTTTCATCGCATATCATGCAAAAAAAAAATCTTTATGGCCGGTGAGTATGGATCTTTTATAGCGTGAACGCATCTTAGATGGCATATGACTACGACGTGAATAACCATGGAATACTGCACTATACCACATACATTATTCAGTATTCCCTTCCCTCGTGACTCTTCTATCGTCTGTACCACGAGCAACATACTGTTTTAAAAACAAAAAAACACGGTGTGTTACGTGTGTACCACATGGAACACTGCCCCCTCCATATATAATGCATGTGTGTGGTCGGATAACCCATACATGTACCAAACATAAAATGTACGTCTTTATAAAAATATTCTTTCATTTTCGTATAATACAATGTTATTTGACATTTTAATGACCATACAATTTTTTAATTCAAACATAATATTAGGTGCCAAATGAAACACCATTACAAACCAAACCACTCAAAACTTGTAATAATTATGTGTTCAAGTTTCATTGTAGACAAATAGAAGTAAATTAAACGCAGTTAAAAAAAAAGTTACAAACCAACCCCATCAAAGTTATCATTTACATTGAATAAACATGCAACTACACAAGACGTGTTATGTTGTGAGCCCTAAAAGCTACAAGACATCATAACCTCACATACAAAATAATCCAATGAAATTAAACCAAATAATGACCCCAACGACTTCATGTAGAAAAGATCTAAAAATAGACACAACGGTGTAGACGTGGCAAATGGGTCGTGTTGTGTCGGGTTCGTATCGTGTCGAGACCTTAAACGTGTTGAGACCCTTAAACCCAAACCCGACACATTTAATAAACGTGTTGAAAAAGTTGACCCAAACCCGACACGGTTAATTTCGTGTCAACCCGACCCAACCCGTGTACCCCATTTAACCTGTTAAAATCCGCATATATCGATTAAACATAATAAAAATCTAACAAGAATATAATAAAAATCCGAAAAATATAATATTAATCCAACAAAAACGTAATATAATCAGATATTAACCTAAATATGCAATAAAAGCTCAATGTTTCCTACTACAATTATTAAGTTATAATATTTACGTATAATATATTTAAAAATATAAAATTTATTAAAAAATATATATACTTAAACAGGTGATTCGGGTTACTTTCGAGTTAAAAATATTGATACTAACTCAACCCGTTTAACTTTCGTGCCGTGTCGAGTCAACCCATTTACTCAAACGTGTCGAAACCTCTAACCCAAACCCACTAATTTCGTGTCGGGTTCGTGTCAAGTTGTCATGTCGTGTCTGATTTTACCAGGTCTACAACGATGGTTGCGAATTTGCAAGGACGATAGCCGAAAACTACTTCAAATGCATCGTGATGGTGCATCTATATTGTTTTTTTTTTTCTTAAATATAACACTAGAAATGAACACTTTACAAAATACGTTACATTATACAATACCAAAATAAAAAACTATATCTTATACTTCTCCGTATCAAAATAAGTGATACACTTTTCATTTTGGGGTGTATTAAAATAAGTGACACACTTTGAAAGCTTTCTTTATTTGGTAAAAATAATGAGACTCATAACCATTAACTATCCACTTTAATAAAGTGAAATTACTCTTATACCCTTACTTTTATTTTTAAAACTCATTAATATCACTTTATTCAAGAAAAGTGGGACACATTCTCCACTAACTATGTACTTTAATCTATTTTAACTTCTACTTTAATCTTTTATTTCAAAAAAGCGTGTAAGTCAATTTATGTCACTTATTTTGATACGGAGAAAGTATCTATTGGTTGCAAGTGTCAGCATAATTCCCAAAGGAAATACTTTTTCTCTTTCTTTGAAACACAGTGCACTCCATTGGTTGTTTTTTTATGGTTACTTTTTTTTTTTTTAAATATCTCATTAATTTCATTTTCATTTTATCTAAATATCTCATTATATTTAAATATATAACCCAAGACAATATAGTTATTAAGCGACAATTTTATAAAAAAAAATTATGGTTTATTTCAAAACTCAAAGTTTATATTAAATTACCTTATAATAATTAAATATCTCAGTTTTTAAATATAGTGAAAATTTTATAATATGAAAATAAATTTTAAAATGTTTACACAACCTACGAATCAATTTAGTCAAAAGTAGACATGTACAAAGTGGACCGAAAAATGACCGGAATTGCGCAACCGGATTGCTTTTAAGTAACGTTATTCTTATGTTAATTGTATTTTATTAATATATGAATATTTTATTATTTTGACATTTAATTAAGAAGTGTGGGAAAGTCTTATATTTAATTAGTAAAAGAAAAGTGTGACATTTAATATAAAAGTATAATCTAGACAATAATTAAACTAATCATCATATTTAACTTTCCAATCATTAAAGTAATCATCATTATTATACTTTTAGTGAATTTAGAGGGGACCTTAAAAAACGTGTATTACGAGTATATTAGCCTTAAATTAAAAAAGAAAACGTATTTATTAAAAAACAAAAATGCCAAAAAAAAATTGATACAAACGGCCCCCTTGCAAATTCGCAACCTACATCGTTGTCAACTTGTCATAATTACTACGCACCTAAGAGAATGTGACACACATGATTAAATTATTAAATGCACCAATAACACACGTGTTTTTTCCTCCTAACGCACGTGCACTTTGCTTCAAAAGGTATTATTCCTCGTGGCGGAAAAAATATATGAGATATTTATATAGCCGTCGGAGACACCCAATCAACGGCGGAGACACCTCACTAACGCCCCCAATTTACACTCTCCGATTCACCTTATTTTACACACACTACACCGTTTCCACCACCATTCGTTTTCATCAGCTCGTGTACCGATAAAGATGGATTTTTCGAAATGGGTTTTTGTAATTATTGTAATTTCCGTTTTTAAACCCCAATTTTCGATTGGGGATTCTGAAATTTCGAAGGGTTTCCTCAAAATTGCTAAAGAAGATGAGGTTTTTGATTGGATGGTTGGGATCAGGAGAAAGATACACGAGTATCCTGAATTGGGTTATGAAGAATTTGAAACGAGTAAAGTAATTAGGAACGAATTAGATAAATTAGGTATTGTTTATAAATATCCGATTGCAGTTACTGGTGTGGTTGGTTATATAGGGTCTGGTGAGCCCCCTTTTGTTGCAATTAGGGCTGATATGGATGCTCTCCCCATGCAGGTTTTTGTTCATTTATGATTGTACTTTGTTAATTTTGATTGCTAGTTGTTGCGATAATTTAGGGAAATTTGTTGACTTTTGGTAGAAAGTTGACTTTTTATGTACTATTAGTTTTAGAAGCTATGAACTGTTGCAGTCTGCAGGATGATAGATTGGTTTTGAGGTTATTGTGAGTGATAATTAGGGAAATTTGTTGAATTTTAATGGAAGATTTTAAACATTTTGCTGTATGTTTGACTTTCATTGACTATAAAGTTTTAATTGCTAGTGCAAGATTGTTATGCTGTGTTTGAGGTTTCTAAAGTTGTTGCAACTTGCAAGTGATAATTTAGGAAATTTGTTGACTTTTAGTGGAAACTTTAGACTTTTGTTGTATGTTTGACTTTCATGTTGACTATAATAAACTCTAATTATTGTGATTAGGAAATGGTGGAATGGGAACACAAAAGTAAAATTCCTGGAAAAATGCATGCGTGTGGTCATGATGCTCATGTCACTATGCTTCTTGGTGCAGCCAAAATTCTTAAAGATCATAGCCATCTTTTAAAGGTTTGTTGATTTATATTTTATGAATTATTTTGGTAACTAAATCTTTTTAATGGACTATTTTGGTAATTACATATTTTTAATGGATTATTTTGGTAATTATAACTTATATAAGGAGCTATTTTGGTAATTTAGTTGACATGTAACCAGTGCATGGACAATTTATTTGTATAATATGGCACGTAAATAAAATGTTATCCAGTTATGTATAATGTTTTTAGATTAGAAGTTGAGCGCAAACTTATGGCGAATTTTAAAGCTTCTAAAATCATTATATATATATATATATAATTGACAACATTTAGATAGATGGCACATTATAAAATTAAGTTGTCCATGTAATAATTTATGTAATCAAAATTGCCACAAAAACTACAAAATCGGTAACATGTTAGCTAAATTACCAAAATAGCCCCTTGTAAAAGTTCTAATTATCAATATAGCTCGTTAAAAAAGTTGTAATTACCAAAACACGCCAAATCGCCGCTAAAGGTACACTTTGGTTTACCATAACTCCACAACCCGAACCGACCCGTTCATAACTAAACGGGCCGAAACCGCCACCTGTACAAAAAAACGGTCACAAAATCTGAACTTTTTTTCAGGGGACGGTGGTTCTTGTTTTTCAACCGGCTGAGGAAGGCGGCGGTGGTGCAATTCGGGTGGTTGAAAGTGGTGTTCTTGAAAATGTAAAAGCAATATTCGGTCTTCATGTTTCTCCCGGTTTACTTTTGGGTCAAGTTTCATCAAAATCTGGTACTCTTTTGGCTGGTAGTGGCTTTTTTGAAGCAGTTATAACTGGAAAAGGCGGCCATGCAGCCATTCCACATCATTCCATTGATCCTATTTTAGCAGCTTCAAACGTTGTTGTTAGTTTACAACATTTGGTCTCTCGAGAAGCCGATCCTCTTGATTCTCAGGTATGTTAAAATATTAAAAAAAAAAAAATTATTATGACTAAAAGTTGTTAACTTTTTTTATGGTTTTCTTAGATTAAACTACAGAAGTTGTCCATATGGTTTTTCAAATTCTATGATTTTATCCCTATACTTTTAATTTCGTTTTTCGTCCATGTGATTTTTGATTTTGTGATTTTCGTCCCTATGGGCTACGGGTACGGTCTCTGAATTTCATTTTTTTCCGTCCATTTTGACCTAAAATGACCAAAATACCCTTATAAATATATTTTCTGATTTTTTAATTTTTTTTTTAATCCTTTTTATATGTAACCCCACAATTCGCCAATTGTTCATCCTCAAAATTAATTAAAAAGGATTAAAAATACTTTTTAAAGAATCAGAAAAGGTATTTGGTCATTTCAGGTAAAAAATGGACGAAAAAAATGAAATTTGGAGACAATAGGGACGAAAATCACAAAATCAAAAAGTACATGGACAAAAAAAAATGAAACTAAAAGTATTGGGATAAAATCATATAATTTGAAAAACCACAAAGACAAATTCTGTAATTCACTATATTTTTTAATAACACAAATTAAAATTAAAATATGAATATATGCAGGTAGTTACAGTTGCTAAGTTTAAAGGTGGTGAGGCTTTTAATGTTATCCCGGATTCAGTTACTATTGCTGGTACCTTTCGAGCTTTTTCTAAACAAAGTTTCATGCAACTTAAGCAACGAATCGAGGAGGTAAAAAAATTACACAAATCGTCCCTATGTTATGCAATTCTTGCAGGTTTAGTCCCTAAAAAGAATTAATTACACCGCTCTTACCTATGGTTGCTATATTTTTATCTTAACTTTGTCCCTGGTACATAACAACGCTAAATGTATTTGGTTTATCGTCGAAGCTATTAATTTATTTGACCATTTTACCCTTTTCAATCTCGCACTTTTAGTCCTTAGAGGGTTATGGTCCCTATTGGAAAATATTTTTTATACTTTTATTTACTTTGTTTATTTATATTGGGATGGTATATATATATATAATTAATATTTATATTAATAAAATAAGTGATATCAAAAATTAAGAAAGAAAAAAATATATATATGAAAAGTTTCTACATATATAAGGAAAGTAATAAAGTATTAAAATTAAAACAAAAAATAACATATAATTATTCTATAGGGACCATAGAAGAAATTAGTTACATACTTAAGCACTAAGGGTGTGAGACTGAAAAAGGGTAAAATGGTCATCTACTAAGATTTAACAGTTAGACTGTTAAATCTACGTGCTCAGGGACTAAGTTTGGGAAAGAAAAAAAAACAACCATACAGCCACTAAAGTTGCATATCACAAGGACAATTTCTATTATTTTAATATTTATACATATACTAATAATAACAATATAATAAATACAATTTATTTTAAAAAACAGGTTATTATAGGGCAAGCAACCGTACAAAGGTGTACTGCAACCGTAGAATTCTCTTCAAAAAACAAACCGTTTTTTCCCGCCAGTATTAACGACGACAATTTACACACACATTTCCAAAGTGTCGCAAAAGACGTTCTTGGTTCTACTAATGTTACAGACATGTTGCCATTAATGGGGTCAGAAGATTTTTCGGTTTATCAAGAAATAATTCCTGGTTATTTCTATTTTCTTGGAATGAAAAACGAATCAAATAAAAAACCGGCATCCGTTCATTCGCCTTTTTTTGAAATAAACGAAGATATTCTTCCTTTTGGTGCTGCAATGCATGCTTCTTTGGTTGTTAACTACCTTGAAGAAATTGAGCAAGTTGATGGAAAAACACATCATGATGAATTGTAAAGTTTTCTTTTTTATATATTAAGTTTTCGGGAAGCAGTCTCTCTACTTACTGGTACAGGTATGACTGTCTACATCTCGTATTTCTCATACCTGCATTTGGTGGGATTGGGTGTCGTTGTTGTTGTAATTTGCAGAATGTTTATTTACCTGCAAATGATATAAGGATTAAGGATATATATTATTATGGATATGGAATATGTTCATATTTTGATTTCATAAACCATGTATCCATTTAAACATATATATTTATAAAGCTTCTTTGTTAATAGTTATATCCCATTTCCTATGATTTAAAGTATGTTGTTCTTCACTTCTTTGTATTGCTTATTTTGCTTTAGTAGGTTTTATTGTTTCTTTTAAATGGTTTCAATTCTTGGTCCGAGCAAAAGCATTTTTTCAGTTCTCAGTCTGGTCTATTTCCGACCAGTTTTGGAACATTTTGGCAATCTAAAAAAAGAAAGAAATAGTAAATGTTTTATTGACTTAATTCGACCTTTACTCCTTTCTTTTCTAACAAAATTGTCAGTTTTGGTCGTTTTATGTATCAGTTATTACAATAAAATAGAACTTTTTGAACATATTATTAAAAAGAACTAATAATCATATTATTACAGTTTCAAACAACAAAATCCAACTATATTATGTAACCTGTTTCAATACTAATGATTACTTAAATCTCATTATTCAAAAAAATATACCAAAATCTCAAAAAGTACACACCAAAACATTCCTTTTAAATACATAAAATGCTAAACATAAAAAATAACCTTATATTAGTACCCAAAAAATTGTGTGGAATTTTTTAGCAATAGATCCAAGGTATTAGGAGCAAACTTCCTTGCAAAAAGGAAGCAAACTGAAGTTGGCTGATTATTATAAACACAAGTATGATCTTGTCGAATTTTCCTAAATAATTCAACCTTAATATCTCTTTTCCCAAATCTGGCTGGGTGGGCCCCACCTTTTGACCAGTCAACATACGTAAGCGTCCGATTGGCCAATAAATTTGGCGACTGAATCGTAAGCATTGTCGGGAAATAATGCTCATCGACATAACACTGAGGTTTACAAAACCGTTCGAATTTTGGATAATATTTTAGATCTTTTATAATATCAATGGCTAATTTTCTGTTAAGTTCAAACCATTGTGACCCTTTTCGCCATTGGTCAATGCTGACTTCGGGTAACATTCTGTCATCATATCGACCCCTACCGTACGGGCCCGGTTCATCAAATGAGCCCGTGAAACTGAGTTTTGAATTTGAAATGTGACGATAAATAATTTTGAAATTTTGAAGCGGTATGCATGCTTCGGAAAGAAGTATGAAATACTCGTTTGAGATGTCGAGTAACGCGTTTGCTAAAAGTCGTCTTTCGGCATCACACATACTCATCATTCCCCATTCTACTGCCTACATAAAAAGTTAGTTAGAGGTAGTTATGTAATTATCTATATCTATATAAATACTATATATATTTCATTTGAGATCTTCCTAAATTAGAAAGTTTTAACTTTCAGCCAACACACTTAGTATTTCGGGACAAATTTTAAGGTTAATCAAAATATATGCACAATGCAAGACTTAACATATGACCTCTATGTTATAAGCACAATGTCCTAACCAAGTAAGCTAATAATCATATGTTCACTATTATAATGATATTTGTCAATCTGGTTAAAATAACCCTAACTGATCATAAATTCATAGTTGTAACTGGATTTTGTTAAACATTCTAAACCGATTATCGATTTAAAAAAGAAGGTTATTCGCGTATAGAACGGTCTCTCACCGATCTTGACTCATAATGTACATGATCTAACCGTTGATGTGTCTGTTTTCGAACATTCTCCTTGTCATCTGGTAAATGTTTATCTATGGAAGGATCGAACACATAACATCTATAAAATTATTTTAGAAGCTCTTACCGCTAGATTATCATCAGATCAGAATGTGTGAAAATTTGCTCTAATGTATCAGTTATCATTTCATGATCTTGTAACAGAAGTATGCAATATACTACAGACTTTTAAACCAAATGTAATGCAATATACAATGCAATATACATGCCATTTCTTACCTTAATATATGCATTTATAACCATTTAATACAACCTACTTTACAAATTCTTATCTATTTAATGCAATAGACGTTTTGTTAATTCTTTTCTAAAACCATTTAATGCAATACACGTTTTTTTAATTCTTTTCTAAGACCATTTAATGCAATAAATTGCCTATTTGCTCTAGAAAAACATGATCGATAGCCAATAACTATTTATTACACATTTACACGTGCAAAAATAAATAGTCTACACAACATAGCTTGATTAAAGGACATCACTTTATTGTTGGGTAATCACCTAAAATAAGAACAAAATATTTATTACATGAAACCAATACCAAAGATATGAACTTTGTGACAGAATTAAGTTCCCATTGTATTCAAGCATATATTCTATCAGTTTATAGAAAATCAATGAAATAAGGAAGATAATGAACTAACCTGGCTAGGAATTTGCTTCTGATAAAACACCGAAGATGTCGAATAATTTGCACGATACGAAGGCATCGTATGAACATAAATCGAATAAAATTCTTCATTTCCTTCAAAAAACTTCTCCCAAAGCCGCGAAAATGGCAAAGGTCCTCTTGTCAAGAACATGAATGCAATTTTAGGGTTTCTTTTGAAAGGGTATTCTTTAATTTGAGGAACAAATGAAGCTCTCCAAAACAACTCACTATCATCTAATGTGTGCATATAAGTTGATGGTGGTTCGATCCAATCGTGTAAACTATTTGGATCTTGAAAACAAGGTTGTAACAAATTATCTTGTGTACCTAAATATGGAATCTTGAACAAGCTTATGATCGAAAAAGTAATGATAATACCTAAAAATATTAACAATAATCCTAGTAATTTCATGGAAAACGTCGTGATTGATTTGTTATTCGGATCGGATCGAAATTATCGTGTGATCTTTGCCTTCATCTATTGTCGATCACTACCTTAAAATTGCATGTTACAAGAGAAAAAAACATGCATATTTGTTCCTAGAGACAATTTCAGAACTCCTAGTGTGCATGTTTCACTTTACACACACACACACACACACTTTTTTTTCTTTCTTTTTTTTACTATTTTCTAAATTTAATCATGACCCATATCAATGATATCATGAAGATCAAACCCCACATGGGAATTTCGATAGAAAATAGAAAAAGGTGATTTTTTTTTGCTTAAATTACAATTATGATTTGGAATGAAGAGGAAAGATTTGAAATTTGTGTGATGTGTTTCCTTTTGGGTGTTTTGATACGATAGTGGGGGTATTGGCTAACGTGCGCGGTGGGGGTGAAAGATGGCAAAACAAGAGTAACGAAAAGGGACGATCATATTGGAATGTGAATTACTCTCACTGATTAATACTGTGTCTTCTGTTCCAGATTCATAATAGCAAAGAGAAAACATGGAGTACCGTAGATTTTGGTTATTTGTTATGTTTTTTTTTAATAATATAAAACTTAAAAAATGGTAAAACACACCAAATTTTGGTATACTACATTAAAAAAAAATTCACACTAGTAATTCTTATTTGGAAATCTTTTACATGTACGGTCCTTTAGCAATTCTTTAGCCTAACCATTGTTGAATTTGTCTATTAAAATTGATAGTTTTTTAAAATTACAATGTTAGAATTGTATTCTAGAAAGTTCAAAAGATTTGTCTAGTCCTAAGGGACAAATTCTAGTCATTGGATCAAGATGATCAAGATCAAATCCTCCACCTACAGCCACCTACAACCACCGCCGGCCGCCGCCCGCTGTCGCCGGCCACCGCCGATCGCCGCCGTCCGCCGCCGGTGGCGGCCGGCGGCGGCGGTGGTGGCTGACAGTGAAACACATGTGCTTCACTAAAACACATCATATTATTTCGAAGCACATGTGCTTCAGGTCACGAAACACATGTGTTTCAAGTCACTAAAAATATGAGTTTCTAAACACACAAGGGAGCATACGAAGCACATGTGCTTGACGTTATGAAACACATGTGCTTCACTACACATAAAAAAAAATCAAAACAAGTGACGAACATATCATTATGAAGCACATGTACTTCATAAAGCCAAACACATGTGTTTTTATTCCTGAACACATGTAACTTACAAGCAAGTCATTTGTGTTTGAATCACGAAACACATGTGCTTGACGTTATGAAACACATGTGCTTCACTACATAAGAAAAAAAATTAAAACAAGTGACGAACATATCATTATGAAGCAAATGTGCTTCATAAAGCCAAGCACATGTGTTTTTGTTCCTAAACACATGTAACTTACAAGCAAGTCATTTGTGTTTGAATCACGAAGCACATGTGCTTGACGTTATGAAACACATGTGCTTCACTACAAAAGAAAAAAAAATCAAAACAAGTGACGAACATATCATTATGAAGCACATGTGCTTCATAAAGCCAAACACGTGTGCTTTTGTTCCTGAACACATGTAACTTACAAGCAATTCATTTGTGTTTGAATCACGAAGCACATGTGCTTGACGTTATGAAACACATGTGCTTCACTAACAAGAAAAAAAATCAAACAAGTGACGAACATATCATTATGAAGCACATGTGTTTTTGTTCCTGAACACATGTAACTTACAAGCAATTCATTTGTTTTTGAATCACGAAGCATATGTGCTTAACGTTATGAAACACATGTGCTTCATTACTTGAAACACATGTGCTTGGTTGTACGTATACACTCCTTTATTTTCAAAACACATGTGTTTGAAACACATGTGCTTCCAGTCACGACCACCACCACCGGTCACCGCCGGCGGCGGCGGACGGCGGTCACCGCCGGCGGCCACCTACGGCCGCCGTCCGCCGCCGCCGGCCACCGCACATCGCTGTCGGCCGCATCCCATCGCCGCCGGCCGCCGCCCATCTCCGCCGGCCGCCGGAGAAGCACATGTGTTTGTAGTGGTGGTGGTGGTTTGAATCTTGATCTTGACCATTGATTTTTCTTGATCCAAGGGCTAATAATTGTCTCTTGGGACTAGATAAAATTAATGGACTACCTTGAACATTTACCTACAATGTTAATCCTTACATCAGTATCATTTTATTTTAAAATACGGGATTGACTATTTGAACACTCCTTTTGACTATTTGGACACTCCAAAAATTCCTAATAATTCTTACACAGTCTCCATCATACTCTGCCGCTAGCCACCACCTCTACCAACTCACTCGCATTGGAATCCGCCACCACCTCCGCTTAGTCAGTCATTCACTCCGACATCACCAACTTTACTCTGCCGCTCATTCCGCCCCCACCAATTAACTCCTCCGCCAACTCCACCACCACCATCAAATCTTCCGCTCACCACCACCACCACCACGACCACTGATTTTAAGTTTAAGAAAACGTGAATAATCATGTTAATTAATTGTGTGTGATCATAGTTTTCAAGTTTTGACTTTGGTTGGGGTGTTTATTTGGTATAGAAAGGTGTATAAATAGTAGGACCCTAAAATTTACAAAATCAAGGGTTGATATGAGGAAAAAGAATTAATAAATTACATATGTCAAGTTTAGAAGTAGGTAGACACATAAGTAAGCACAAATGATAGGCCTAAATATCAATTCTCATATCAAACACTAACATTTTGAACACTTACAATTTGGGTGGCACTTCAAACAAAAAGTGTAGATTCGATTCTCATTGAAAACATATGTGCATATAATATGTATATTGATCGTCGTATTCATCTTTAAAAAGAAGTCATTTAAATAATCAATTTGCTAAACTTGTAAACTGAGAAGGATATTTGTTAAAGCTACCCAGAATAAGTCAATCGTTTAATTCTTATGTACGCAGTCTAACCAATATTCTGTTATCCATATTATAACTTTTCCCAAAGTGCTAAGGAGTGTCTTTTCTGAAACCTTAGAGTCGTCTTACCGCTATGCCACTTTAAAAATGGTATGAATGATCGGTAAATTTCTATTATTTTATAAACGAATAGAGAACACTACATTCGTATATATTTTTGGGATCACTCCCCATTTACCATTTATTCAAACAACTGCCACTAATTTATGTGGAGGAGATGTTTTACATAAACCCCATAAATTAAGGGGTCATAAATACCGATAATCAAGGTTCAAATAAACTTATCTTCTAAATGGTAAAACACATAACATCTTTTTACCACTATAATTCATACTTTAAACTAAAGTTTTTATAAAAATCCAACCACTTTTTAAAAATTATCAACCTCCAAATACCGAGAATGAGACGCAGCAAGAAGAGCCGCCCCAATTCCCGACCCATCATTCGAGTGCACAAGTTTAATATGTTGTGATAATTCGTCTCCAACGAGTTCATGTAACGTTTTTTCCATACATTTGCTGTATTTTGTGTAATGTTCATATAATCCTCCATCCATTGCTATGACTGTTTTTGATGACTCATAACCGTCTTTAATGATATCCCTCTCGGTTTTTTTCAAAATGCCCAAAATCCCGGCTGCTGCAAGGCGGGCCCCACGTGTGGCGATGATGTCACACAGTTTGACTATGAGTTTTCGTGTCTTGAGAGACGTGTTGGATATCTGCAAGTGAAACGGGTCGGGTCAAAATGGGAACTTTTTAATATGGGACAAGTCGGGTTGACCCGAAACACTTTTTGTCCATTGCTTTTTATAAGTAACTATTGCGTCAAATATGATATTATTTATAATATGATAAATTTGCGTATAAAAAGTTAAGGAAATTTTATATATTAAAAATGAGGAACGTGCCAATAAACAACAATATAGTTTAGGCAGTAGTCCGTTTTGGTAATTATAACTTTTAAGGACCGTTTGGTAATTATAAGTTTTGACTGATCTAATTTGGAAATTAAAGTGTTTTTTGTCTGTATCTAGTAACTGAAAGAAGTTTTGTTGGTGTATTTGGTTATTATCTTTTACGCTTTTTAACACTATAATTATTAATTGACATTGCTGAAAAACTTGTAATCACCTAAAGAGACCTTAAAAAGTTATAATTACCAAAGTAGACAACTTCAAAAAACATACCTTAAAAATACACTTTGTGCAATTTTTTTATTATTATTTAATATTACCAATTTAACTCGTTAAAGGTAAAACATAACCTCTAGTTAGTTAGTTTAAAAGATGTACCTCTAAAATGTCTTTCAATTTGTTGCCAACAACTTTGAGATCCGGAGATGTGTCGTGATGCATTGCCGACATATCGGGTGTCCTAAAAAGTGCATAATAAATAATATATTTTTCTTTATTTGAAATATGAAACCGATAATAAAGTTACGTTTTTTTTTCTATTTTTATCTTCTTCTTTTTTTGAAAAGAAAAATGCAAAATTTAAAAAATATACCTCAACACAAATGGAGTTTTTAGTTTTGGCGGGACGTTGTCACCAAAAAGTGCAGCCTCGTCAGCCATCTTATACAAAACTCTACGAAGAATTTCTCCCAAATACATTCCCGAAATCATTTTTTCAAATATCTGCCAATTAAGATTATGCGTTAATAACAAATAAATATATATATATATATATATATATATATATATATATATATATATATATATATATATATATATACACACACACATCATTTGTGGAATATGATATAGTTAAACGATCACCTGTTCGCTCGGATTTAAACTTTCAATATCGAGTGCATTATCGTACTCGGTTAAGGGAATATGTGATGACCTGAAGTTACCCCACTCCATGTTTATGACCTATAAATAAATAAATAAATAAATAAAATAAGGCCTGTTAATAAAGAATTTTCATTTATGGAACCTTGTGTTAAATAAAACATACCCCACTCCAAAGTTTTTATTTATTTAATAATATTGTAAACCTAATCGTTGTATTTCAAAATTTTGTAATGAAAATTGAAAATCATATTCAGGGAGGATTTATGCAGTTTATTACTCTTGTACTAAATTAATTTTTTAATCATATTCAAAATATTAGATATTTATTAAAACTCAAGAAAAGAAAACACAATAAAGTATTTGCAGACTGGCCCGATCCAAACTATACTTAAAATTTACTCATTTAGACCCGGACCCGTTTTCCAGTTACCAAAACCCGCCTGACCCGCCCGTTTAGTGCTCACCATCTCTCCTGATTTAGGGGGTGGCCCGTTCCATTTTGGTATATCTTGAGCCCGTTCCACATAAGCTGCATTTGATCCAGTCCCCAAAATTACAGCAATAACAACATCTTTGTTATCATACCTACCTCCAGCTAATGTTCCAACTGTATCATTAACCTGAATAAAAATAAAATAATTTTTAAATTCTAAATAAACAAGATAATAATAACAACAACAACAATAATAATAATAATTATTATTATTATTTTATTATTATTATTATTATTATTATTATTTATTATTATTATATATTATTATTATTATTATTAACGACCCGAATAAACTTACCAGTGCGGAAACACGCATATCAACACCTTGTCTTTTCATTGCACCAGTTAGTTCTGCAACTACATCTTCACCAACCTAAAAAATTATTATTACAACTTGAAGAATCAGAATTTTAATTATTTATACAAAAATAATAATAATATAATTACCATGTCATCAATAGAAAATCCTTTAGTCCACCTCATCAAAGACCCCGAATTAATCGATAATTGCATAACCGGAAACGAAAAAGTGAACCCTAATTCCCTTTGTCGGCCCGAAGGAAGATGAAATTTATCACTTTCATCAGCGACAAATTTTGCAAGTTCAACTGCAATATAGTCAAAAAGTGCCTGAAAATATAACAGAATTGTTCATATATATGGTCAAAATATTAATTTTCTAATAAACAAATATATAATTATATAAAATAAGATATAAAAAATGTTTACTTGTGAAGTTCCAAGCATCAATTGTGGTGGAATTGACACCTCAGCAAACTCTTGTGATTTGATACCTGATTTCCCTGCTAATTGCACGCGTAATACACGGAAATTTGTGCCTCCAAGATCCAATGCATAATATACACCTTCCTCATCACTGTAATATTGTCAAATAAATTGATTATGATTTTAATTTTAATTTTCCGATTATTAATAGTCAAAATAATCAAGCAATTAGTAAAATTAGTAAAAATTCCCTAACTTTAAGCGACAAATAATCTGACTATTTGACCATTATTCTAATTAGGCATATCATTCATCACAAAAATGGCAAATTAAAATAAAAACAGAAAAAACAATTAAATTAGTAAACATAATTAGTTACCCAGTAGGAAGATTATCGACGTAGCTGATGAGCATTTTGAGTTGGTTACCACCTTCAGATGCAAGTCCAGCATGCATCTCAACAGTCATGGCGTCAGCAATCAGCTTCAATTTATCATTACTTGCAGCACACTTCTCTTCAAATTCGTTCAAAATTTCCGATACTATCAACCACCGTCTCGAGCTCTGAATCCGGTGGCGAACAATCAGAGCCGCCGCAGCACAAATTGCAGCTCCACCGATCACCGCCGCTCCCACCGCCACTTTCCCCATCGCAAACGATGATCTGATCGATCTAGAACTTGAAAATTAAGAGAAAATGGTGATAGTTAAGAATCAATGTGTGTTATCGGAAAGGTGAGAGATGGATTTGACGATTGATTCATATAGGAATTAGATTTGATTTGATTTGATTTGATTAGAAGAAAACCTAGAAAATTGAGGGATTTCCGATTGAAGAATTGGGGGAAAGAGTTGAAAGCTGATTCTGATGAATTTGTGCCAGATTCTCAACTGCTTCTATTTTACTTCTTACCAGAAAAACATTTCCACGTGGATTCAGATTCTACTTCTTACTTGTACTTCGTGATGCCTTTTCGGCTTTTTGTATAGGGATATTTGCTTTTATATCCTTGTAAAACTCATAAATTATTTTTATATTCTTCTCAAATTTATAAATTTTCTTTATGTCCTTTTAAATTTTATAATTACCTTCATATCCTTCAAAACCTTTTAAACTTTTTTTTTATGTCCAAAAACCTATTTTATTATTCATTAAATTGTGATAATATCAATAATACAGACAAATAAACATGATTTCTAATACATAATCAACAGATTTATTGCATATTTATTTGATAATTATTGATATTTTATTGATTTAATAAATATTTAAATAGGTTTTTGGACATAAAAGAGAGTTTTAAATATTCAGAATGATATAGATGCAATTACAAAGTTTAAAAGGATATAGAGATAATTTATGAAATTGAAAAGGATATAGAAATAATTTATGAAATTTACAAGGATATAAAAGCAATTATCCCTTTTGTATATATATATCAACGGTCAATACATCATTTTACACCTTAACTTTTATTGTATATATCACAATTATTATTTAGTTTAGTTGTACAATAGCTGTTAAATTTGTACAGTGTGGCGTAAGCATTAAAACTTTTGGTGTAGAAATGAACACCCAAAACTATAGGTATTCATTTAAAAGGTCTTGAGTTAAAAATTTGTTGGAGTCGTTCTTTAAAGATAAAATTGTGCTCAGGTTTATTTCCTAAAATAAGAGATAGGTTCGAGGTAAACATCTTGTCCGTTTGAATATCATTGCATGACTCGAACCACTAACTAACTTTATGTTAAAAAAAATTAGATCGAGTAATTACTATATCACTTTTTCTACATAAGTGTCACATCACTCTCTTCGCTATTAACAAAAAACTTACAAGTTCATGTTAAAAATATCTCTTTATTTTCTCTCTCCCTCTCCTTTCCCCTCTATCTACAAATTCTTCTCTATCTCTCTAGAAATCAAAATAAATTAAAAGTGACGAGATGTTCGTCGGGAATCCAATGAGTTTGGGGAGTGACGCATTCCGTGCCAATGGTGTTTTCCCACTAACGAGTTATGTATAAGAAAATATGCATTTGAAGGGATACTGTTGGGAGGGGCCTAAATTTTTCGAACATTTTTTTTTTTGTCTATTTTGAATAAGACAAAGGCCGTATGAAAAATATAACCGTAAATTCTAGTAGCACAAAAGTACAATTATTGGTTGCATGAGAGAAACCCAGTCAAAATTTATATAACACATATTACTAATTATTCGCACCAAATCAACTTAAGTCGTAAAAACAAAATTATCTACAAAAAAGCAGAAACTTTTAAAATTTTATGTCTATTCATAGAGTCATACAGTTTGTTTTAATAATAAATGCAAATAAGATCCTTTTTAATAATTTTAGAATTTAGTAGATGTATTTTTAGAAAATCTATTTTAATAATTCTTAAAATAATTAATACTAATTAATCAGTTTCTTAAAATAAATAAATATTAAAGGTGTGTGGATTAAAAATG
Organism: Calendula officinalis; assembly: GCA_963853835.1. Taxonomy (NCBI): domain Eukaryota; kingdom Viridiplantae; phylum Streptophyta; class Magnoliopsida; order Asterales; family Asteraceae; genus Calendula; species Calendula officinalis. The sequence continues at coordinate 77,867,548 of OY970828.1, forward strand.
GTAGAAATTATATTCTTTTTTGTAGCAAGGTGGACGATTTAGATCGGATCGGATTGATTTATGCACGTGTTTTTTTTTTTTGTCATTTTCTTATTAAATATAATCTAGACAATATTATTAGACTAATATAGTGTAAGTATATGAAATTACATTAGTTAAAAAATTAGGGTGGAGTAGTATTCATTTTTTGGATTAAGCATATTAAATTACAGTAGACTAATATGGTGTGAGAATATTAAATTACAGTAGATACAATACTGTTATTATTCTTTCAATTGCATAAATACCAAAAAATAAAATAATTAAATTTTTTGGCTACAATGTTATCACGACAAAATTGCCAAACATACGTAGTACTTTTTTGTCTCTCTCTAAAATCTGGCTTGATTTGTTTCTAACTTTCTATAACAATTATATTTAAAACATGTTTTATTGCATGTGCAGCTTAAAAAGTTAGACGTATGAAATTTGGAATAGACCGATTGCTCGTTGTTTTGTTGACAACTCAAATATGAATGAAAGCAACCTAACAAGGGGAAAAGTGAAAATACAAAGGATCTTTTTAGGTCCTCAAACAAGATTAAATAACTGGATTCAAAATTAAATTAGACTGAGTCGATGGTCAAAACCAGATTCATAACCGGATCGCATTAAAATAAGATTTGGATCAAAAACTTAGAAACCGGATTGGATCGGATCGAAACCAGATTAAAAAAACATTAAGATCGTTTTTTGAGGATTTACCACTTCAAATCGATTAAAAATACTTTGTTGAATAGTTGATCCAGTTGTGAATCTGGTTCAAACGGCTATATGTCAATCTGGTTTTCAAAACCGATTTCTCCTAATCTGATTTAAAAGCGGTTTCCTTCACTGTTCGTGAACCAATCTCGATCCAACATATTTGGATCCATACTGGTCCAATAGACTTCAGTCCGGTTTCAATCTAATTTTAGATTCTGATACAATTTTTTGTGTATCGCTGTAACTCATAGGTGTCCCAATTTAAGTATCCACATCTTAATATTTTAGTCTTCCTCAAAATAAGTGGTCATTTTTAATTATAATCAAACATTTGATTACTAACTAGGTAAATATATATTATGTTAGTATTATTTTATATCCCGTGAATATTCACGGGTAGTTAATAAACATAATGAATGTAACTTTTGTAGTATAAACTTAATCAATGACATAAACAGTGGGATAACATCTTCAAAAACATCCAACGTAACATGGTAGTATAAGAGCATCTCCAATGGTAGCTTTTTAAAAGCTTATTTTGGCTTCTTCTGGATCATTTGGAGACATCGTAACAATAAAATTGATATTGGTCATTCTAATAATCGTGTCATGCTGTTGGCGATCAACTTCAGGTGTTTTATTTCTTTTGGATTAAATCTAGGTCGAAATCTTGATTTTAGCAAACAGTTGGTCGAAATTGAGTATTTCCTCTTTTTGTAATTTTTTATTTTCTCTTGTTATGTTTTATTGCCTAGCTTTTTGCTAGTTTTTTATTAAATTGCCGTTAAAAAAATCTACGCTACGCTAACACATTTTAACAAAAATATTGACATATTAAGTTGATGGAAATCATGGAATAGCATGTATTTTATATCATGTTGATGAAACTCTTACTAAAACTAATTATAAATATGTTATAGAACATATTGTTAATTTAGTTTCTCTTACAAGTTTAAAACGAGTTTTTTGAGTTGTAGCTAAATTGAATGGTTGGGATGTCTAATATTATTGGGCCTGAATAGTAGCCCAAGAAATGTTCCTATAGGATCTACTTTCGAAGATGTAGTTTGATCTAGATGTATACTTCCTCCGTATCAAAATAAGTGACACACTTTCCATTTTGGGGTGTATCAAAATAAGTGATACACTATGAAAACTTTTCTTATTTGGTAAAAATAGTGGGACCCATACTCCACTAACTATCCACTTTAATAAAATGAAATTACCCTTATACCCTTACTTTCACTTTTAAAACTCATTAATATCACTTTATTCAAAAAAAGTGAAACTCATTCTCCACTAACTATGTACTTTAATCTATTTTAACCTCTATTTTAATCTTTTACCTCAAAAAACGTGTAAGCCAATTTGTGTCACTTATTTTGATACGGAGGAAGTATTAAACTTCAGAACCTAACATTAACTCGTAAAAAGTAAAAACCGAGTTCATTCACAATTCACGATTCGGATAAAATATTTTGTTTCGTCTAGAGCATGTGGTACATGGCGCCATAGCCAAAGCCCAATGACGACCACAAAACGACGCTAGTCTCGCAGTGTGAATTCAGGACAAAAGTTCAAGTATAGCATATTTTTTCTCCACATAATATATAATAAGATAAAATATAAAAATATAATTTTATTAAACAATACAAAACGATAAAGTGGAGTAAAAATTAGATATTACATGTTAAAGTGGTCCTCTTCGTTGACTCAATTTCCGAAAAAAGAGTCATTACATTTTCATCCATAATCTCCAAACTATTTTATTTTCTACACAACGGATCATTCACCTTTTGGTGTATGAGGTTTAGTTTTGTTGATTCCAATTGAGAGACAAGATATCCACTGAAATTTTTTGCTATTCAAATTGTGAGTGGAAAACAGACTTTATTTATTAAATTAAATTGGTATTTTATAGCTTTCATGTTTAGATTACAAGTGAAGGATAGCCAAACATTCTTTTGGGGTATTACATGCATATGATTTTTTATTATCGACGAAATATTTACAGTTCTAGTTGAAAATTAAAAGGTATCACCAGCTCTCTAGGTTTCCAAGGAGGTTAATCCATGTACTCCCTTCGTCATAGGCTCATAGCGTTGCCAAAGCTCCATCGTCATGACTATGACGCTCTGTCAAAGGTTTTTTAAATTTTGTATTTTTTTCTTTTTTCTATAAATTGTGATTGTTCGAGACTTTTTTTAGGTTATATTATAGTTTTATAGGAATCACGAGTATTTGTGGAGTTAATGTTATAACAATATCATTACATGAACAAATAAAAATCCTTATAATAAATCATTTAAAATAATGTTAAATTGGCATAGTCGCCTTATTTTTTTTGCCACTTTGATTTTGACGATCTTCCTTTTTAATAACTACTCTGTACAATTTAATGACACACTTACAATAAATTCAATTATATTAAGAACAAAACAAATAAAATTAAAAATGTCAGTTTAAGACGAATAGAGGGAGGACCACCATATGTGAATCACAAACAGTCAAACACCCAAAATAGACGGTTGAGATTTAAAGTAGCTGACGTGGATCCATCCTACGGTGATCTTCATGAAATTGAACTCACACTCTTCCTGAATTAACTCCACTGAATCCACCGTCCTCTTCGATCATTTTACCCCTTTTGGAAATCGATTAAACAGAGATTTGATTTCCTGCAAAAAAAATGGATTAAAATCTTCTCAATTATTATCATTGATTTTACACTGTACCACAAATTCAGTCGCCGTGATTTCCCCTCGTTCAATCCCAATCGTCATGTTTTCATTAAATATTATGATTGATTAAAACAATTATATATTTCGTATATATGGAAGCTTAAATGAGCTTAATCGAGCCGAACCCGAGTTTGGAAATACCTAAACGAGCCGAGCTCGAGCTTTACACATAAAGTTCGAAACGAACCGAGCTCGAGTTCGAGCTCGGTAAAACTAAACGAGCCGAGCTCGAATCTAGTCAAGCTCGAGCTCGGTTCGGCTCATTTACAGCCCTAGCTAAAAGTGTGGTTCCAGAAATCCATGGTAGGTAGAAGATTTTGGGTGATTAATTAAAATTCAATTATTAATGTTAATTGATTGAGCGAATGGGATGAGCAGTACTGCAGTAGAATCTTAGTGGTAACATTGTAACTATTAGGGGTGTCAAATATGTACCGAATAAAACCAATTAACATACTATTAATTATGCCAAGAATAGATGGTAGCCAATATATTGGTAGCCAACATGTTTCGTTGGTAGTATCATACCAAAATTAACATGCATAGAAAGCTTGTACACTGATTAAAAAAGTAATATTCCTAAAATTCAGGGGGCTTGTCTTTTGTGTATTTTCCTTCTTAATGACAGCCCTAAGGGCTGTCATTATCATTTTCCTATAATTATTTAGAAGAATTCGAGAAAGGTAAACTAAATATGTATTTTGATGTTCTTGATTTTATGATGAAGTAAGACAAGATGGATTTTGATGATGATGATGATGATAGGGGTAATTTGGGGAAATTGACAAAAAAATCGTCAGTTAACGGTAAAAAATAGACGGAAGGACAAATATGCGGAATTTGAAAAACATAAAGGACAAAAAAACGGAAGAAAAAAGTTTAGGGACAAAAACCCCGAATCAAGAAAAGGTCAGAGACAAAAACTGTAATTTACTCTATTTTTTAATTAAAGTTATGATATCATAACATGAAAACATTCAAGTTATAACTTCTTAGCCTAATATATCAATATATTACATTTTTGTTATTGTGTTTGTATATAATGTTGATAATTAAGTGAATCTAGTGTATTATGACAAGAATACTACATAATTTATACTTTATCATACATAGTGTCTTGTATAGTATAGAAAAATGTCTTGTTTTTAGTAATAATTCCAAATAAGTTTGTGATATTGGTATATACTATACCAATTCGTACCAACCATGATTGTTGGTAGCCAAACAAAATGTCTTGTATAGTTGGTACGGTACTGATAGCTAGATTAGTGTACCAAGTATAGTTGGTATGACACAGTATTGAGGGAAATATGTGTGGTACCATACCATGTTCACCCCTAGTAACAATACCTGAAATTAAGCATGTGAAAAATCGATTGAGAACCGACCGAAATCATATAACCAAATTTAACCGCAACCGCTTGGATCAAACCTGAGCTATATCGGTTCGAACCGAACCGAGCTATATTGGAATCAATGCAATTTTTTCTTAAAAAAGTAGAAGCTAAATGAGTGTTTTTTTGAATTCTAGAAGGTTGGTGCATTAACAAATGAGTGTTACCCACTTCTTGATATGACCATTGCTTGTTGCCAGACTATTTGCAGTTTGGACCAAAATTATTTGGATTTTGGTAGGCATAATAATGAAGCAAATATGTAAATTTTACTATTTTTAACTGATTAAATTTATAAAATGAAAATCGTAATAATTCTGTCCAGGACTTGCTGAAAAAGTATAATGACCAATTGCAGTTTAAGCCCTGGCTTTTTTTTCAATGGCAGTGTAATTTATTAATGGAAAATGATAACGACAGTTTTATATAGCTGTTAATAAGAAGGTAAAAATAAGATAAAAATCACCCCCTGAATTTTAGGAACATTATTCCATCAATAAATATATAAACAGTTTTTGCACGTTATATACAGCTCTAAGGGCTATCATCAACAAAATCATTTATTAATTTATAAAAAATTAACGCGGAACTAAAAAGTATAAAGAAAACAATTAAAGAAAAGAACAAGGCATACAACATCAATTACCCCAATCTAAATTGCGTTTGATTTTTTTCAAGAGCAAATCCAAAAGATAAAAATTCCTTGTATAAGCAAAAAGCATTACGTAGTTATATACGGTTCCTCTTTTTTATTATTTGTTTATGTACAAGGCAAAGCAGTTACTTCCTCCGATTCAAAATAAGTGATACACTTTCCTTTTTTTGGTGATTCAAAATAAGTGATACACTTTGAAAAGTTTCTTTATTTGGCAAAAAAAAATGGGACCCACATCCACTAACTATCTACTTTAACAAAGTGAAATGACTCATTTACCCTTACTTTTTACTTTTAAACATCATTAACTTTACTTTATTCAAAAGGTGTGGGACCCATTCCCCACTAACCATCAAATTAATCTAATTTAACCATCATTATAATCTTTTGCCTCAAAAACCGTAAAACCCAAGTGTATCACTTATTTTGAATCGGAGGAAGTATTATATTTGAGTCGGAATTCAATTATGTTTACGACATGTACCAATAATAAGTAAAACAAGTAAATTTCCTTTGACATTGTTTAATATTACAATATTTTTCAGAATATTGAACATAAAAAAGTGAATTCCGTATGTAACTCAAGGCTTGTTTGACTAGAGTTTGTGATTACGTGATGTGCTTGATTATTTTCAAAGTAATGATTGTACTTTTTGTATCCCTTTGGACTCAGTCAGGATTCTCTGCAGCGAGTAAGCCTTCAATGGATTATGAGTTTTTCTTTCCCTTTAGCTTTTTTTAGAAAATTTTGTTTTAAAACTAATTTTTTCTTATTTTATAAATTTATTATAGAATAATTGACATATCTTTCACTAATTTTCTTTATAATTTTAATTTTCCATTAAAACACTTATACTGATCACATGAATAAAAAGATATTAAAAAAATTAGTAGAAAATAATATCATATCTCTTTATTGTACGTATTAAAAACCATCATCAAATAATGCTCTAATGTTTATACTTTAGCAATTTTTTATTGTCATATTCATATATCATTAGTACGACGTTAATGTGGTTTGTTGTACGATAGGCACATCCAAAAGGGGTATAAGTGTATAACGATTTGAATGATTATTGGGAGTTATTTTAGTATGTGAATGTGAAGAGAATAACACTATTGTCGCTCAATAACTTAAGACATGACACATGATAGCTTCTAAAATGACGATTATTATCTTATTAGGTCATATATTACTTATCAAATGCTCTTTATTCTCATATGCACAATTTTATATCTAACTTGTAATTTGAAAAAGATGATAGGTGTTATTTTTGTTTTTCAAAAACTAAAAGTATATGTAAGAAGCATCTTCTCCAAAATTAAGACAAAACAAGGTTGTGTCACTTTCTCCAATTTATACTATTATATCTTCCGGGTTATCCTTTTGTCTTGTAATGCATTTCTTCACGAGCTTATGTCAGAAAAATATAACTAAAATAAAATTTTCAAAAATATCCCTCTCACACCATTATTTGATCCCTTTCTGTTTCCTTTAATCCCTCAATCCCATCACTTTTTCTATCGCTACTTCTCTACAATCCATAACATTATAAAGGTGTTTAACTCGCTATTGAAAAATAATTTTAATATTACTATCAAACATTGTGTTAGTAAGGCTATAAAGAATATACTTATAAAAAAACTATCCAACGTTATTCACATTATTTTAGTGTTATATAAATCATTCTCTGCACAAGAGAAAGACAACTAACTTCAACTAACATAAAAACTATTTTATACATCACATTGTACAACATTTAAAGCAAACATATTTTGAAATGCATCAAAATGAAAAAGTGTATCACAGAGTAAATGCATCCATAATGGTTAACCTCTCCAATGACTTATTATATGTGTCATATCATCTAATAACTTATTAACTAAAAACCTCTCCAATGGTGAACATTTTCAAATACTTTTTCTTATTAAAATTACTAATTTACATTTATCTATTTCATATGTTACTAAGTGCCCCCTCTTATGTAATTTAACAGTTTTTAAGCATTTATAAAACTTAACATTTTTATAAAATATCTCTTACAAAAAATTTATAATGTTTAACCTTAAAAAGTAGTGAAAATATGATAAAGTTATAAGTTATAGTTATAAAATAATAAGTGATTCACATGTAAATATATAGGGATTTAAGATGTAAAATTGTTGAATATAGAGATTAAATGAATCAAACATAGAAAGATGATAACATAGAAAGATGATTAAATGATTGATGAAGAATAAGTGGTTGGCGTGACCATAAAAGACATCTATTATAGTGATAAAAAGTTATTTTAAAAATTATTCAAATAGTAATAACCTTTTAAATTTTTTTATCACTGGGATGCTCTAAGTATACATTTTAGACTTGATCATGTATGTATGGATGGAATAGTCTAAATAGGGTCCGGATCCGGTAAGGATTATTTTCCTGGTGAGAACTGCAAGGACTCCAAAAAAACTCTAAAAATGATCAAAAACAAACTTTTTTGAAAAACTTTCTTTGTTAAACATTAAAATCGCAGCATATAAGAACCAAAAAAAAATAAAAAAATTTAAAAAATGATCCAAAAAAAAAATATGGATCATAATAATGATCCACAAAAAAAATATGGATCATTGTTATGATCCGTAAAAAAAAGTGAATCATAATTTTTTTTCAAATTTTTTTTTGGTCAAATGTAGTAATAATCATGAGAAGTTATATATATTTTTTTCGGAATTTTTTGAAATATTTTTGAGATGTCCTCACGAGTCCTCACCGTTTTCTAAATTCTCACACGATCACACTTCAGTCCAAATAAATATATATGTAATTTAAACCCATACTTTTATCTAAAATCGCTTCCTATTATAAATAGTCTTCCAAATGTCGATTCCATGCAAATGAACACTTGGCTTTTATCTACAATTTGAACCCATCTATTTTCCCTCTTATCTACCGGAACACATTGTGTTTCTCTCTCTACAAATTTCAATTCCAAGTTGAGAGAGAAAATATGGGAAAAGCTTCAAAATGGTTTAAAGGGTTGTTGGGTATGAAGAAAGACAAAGAAAACAATGATAAATTCGACAAAAAAGATAAGAAAAGATGGAGCTTTGCAAAATCCATGAATTCATCTCCACCGTCACCGGCGGTGGCCGCTAAATTCAATCCTCCGTCAACAAGTGATCGGAATTGGTTGAGATCTTACGTGTCAGCAACCGAAGAAGAACAAAACAAGCATGCAATTGCAGTTGCTGCCGCCACCGCGGCGGCTGCAGATGCGGCGGTGGCGGCGGCTCAGGCGGCGGTGGCCGTCGTGAGACTCACCAGCCACGGTAGGGGAACTCTTTTTTCCGGTGGCCGAGAAAGATGGGCGGCTGTCAAGATTCAAACATTTTTTAGAGCTTATTTGGTAAGTGGGATTATATCTTTCCTCGATTTTTTGCCATTATTATTCTATTACTGCATTTTTTTTTTGTTTAAATATAAGAAACAACAACTATATCTAATTTTTTAAAGTATCTAATTTTTTAAAGTAAAGTATAATGAAGGTGAAATATAGATAATTATATCTCTCTTTAAATGTAATGTAGAGCAACTGTTTTCATAAAAATCTCTCGCAAAAGTTATAGTAATAATATATGAAATCTCTCCAAAAGTGATAGTAATAAGGGCATGTTTGGGAAAGTTACAAAAAATAAATTATTAACTTATTGACTTATTGAAAAGTCAATAAGTTAATAAGTTGTTTGGGTGAATACATCAAAAAGGAGTTTTCAAGAAGTAGGAACCCTTTACTTTTCAAAACTCCTTTTTAAAAAGTCAATAAATTAATACGAAGTAAGTTTTTTCAAAAAGCTCATCCAAACATGCCCTAATATATAAGATGTGTTACTTCAATAAAAACATATACAGATAAATACATACAAGAAATGAATATGTATAAAAAATGTGTTTTGTATCTATGCATTATTGCAATATAAATACTTTATGTTCTTTTGGTTTCCTATATGGTAGCCTCTAGTACTTTAGTAGAGCTTCAAAGTACATTTTTTTGTATATTAAATTATTACCTTTGTGTCTTTATTCCAATGAATTATGGTTGTAATTTACGACCGTCGTGAATCAAGAAACTGCTTCTTGATTCAGTATTTTACACCGATAATTTATAAAAGTTCAAAATTTTGAATCTTTCAGGCATGGGCAATTTTTAAGATTCATACAGAATGTGGTTCAAAATTTTAAATTACGTTTTTGGGGAAATTAATTTATGTTAGTTTGAAAATTGCCTTTACCTAGGTATCATTGTTGAATTTGTCATCTTCTAATGTTTCTTCCCACAACATAATGCATTTTGTATTTTGAATCTTGTAACTTTGTTTGTATTTAGCTTTCCAAGCTCTTTTTTTATACTTTTAACACCAAAAGATTTACATTTCATGTTTTGGTCACCATATTAATGGTTCTATGTGTTTTTAGGCAATCATAAAGTTTGATGACACCTTTTTAGTTGAAAGAAATATCTTAAATTTTGGTCAAACTTTGGGTTGACTAAAAAGACCTTTTCCCTCCTTTTTCATTTTTAAAATTTTTATTTTTATTTTTATTGGTTTAATGAATTATAGTTTGTTTTTTAGGCAAGAAAAGCTCTAAGAGCTTTAAAAGGTCTAGTGAAATTACAAGCTCTTGTTAGAGGATTTCTTGTTAGGAAAAAAGCAGCTGCAACTCTATACAGTATGCAAGCTCTTGTTAGAGCTCAAGCCGTTGTTCGGTCCCAATGGGCCCGTCGTTCGTTTAAAGATCATCGGGTCCAACCCGAAACCCGTAACCGAAAATATTTTCAGGAAAGATTTGATCATGAGACAAGAAGTGAATTCCATAGTAAAAGACTATCAACTTCATATGAATCTACAACAAATTCATACGAAGAAAGCCCGAAAATAGTAGAAATCGACACCTACAAACCAAATTCAAGATCTAGACGAATTCACACGTGTACAACCGATTCAAGTGAAGAATCACATTTCTACTCAACCCCGATCGAATGTCGACATTTTCAAGATCCCGAATGGGGATTTATTGGCGAGGATTACAAGTACTCAAACACCACTCAAAGCACACCCCGTTTCGCAAAGTCAAACCGGTCAAACGGGCCAGCCACGCCTCCAAAAAGTGTATGTGGGGACGGATTTTTTAGGCCCTATTTGAACCATCCAAGTTACATGGCGAACACACAATCGTTTAAGGCGAAACAAAGGTCGCATAGTGCTCCTAAACAAAGGCCGGAAAATGGGACTAAAAGGAGGTTATCTCTTGTTGAAATAATGGCATCAAGAAGTAGTTTTAGTGGTTTGAGGATGCAAAGGTCTTGTTCTAAAGCACAAGAAGCTATAAAGTTGTGAAGGGTTTTGTTGTTTGTTTGAATCATAAGTGTGTTCTTTAATCTTTGTCATCAATTTGTTGTGTTGGATAAAGAATTAGGGATGTTTGTGTAGTAACTAGTAAGTAAACAAGAAGAGTATTACTTCTAACTCAATAAAATAATGTTAAGTATTCAGGTTCACATTTGACCAAATTTTTATTTGGATATCAAATAATTAAAAAAAGCTTAAATAGTCTCGAATAAAATAAATATATCGAACTTACATCAGATTGAAAAGGAAACTTTACATTTTATGTATCTTTTAGAATCCTGATGACCACTGATCTACTATTATGGAAACAAATGATAATATGATACAAAATGATTAGTAAAAGACTAAAAGTAACTAATTTAATCGGAGTTTCTTACTTGGTTCACTTTCGTTGGGTTTTTGACAAACTAAAAAATATACGTCAATTTCAATATATTGGAATTGGAAACAAATCGCGGGAAAAAATAAGACCAAATTAGTGAGTCAAAGTAATAATTGACAAGTTCAAAGTATCATACTATATATTTAATAATTTATGATAATAGAAAACCTAATTAGTAAAGTTTAAAATATTAAAATGTAAAGTTTAAAATATTAAAATGTATTTTCATTTTTAATATACCTTTCATCAATAACAAGTAGATCAAATGAAAATACTTCGTATTATATATAGGCCCGATAGTGATTTGTTCTAGGAGGTCCAATAATATTATAAAGTCCCAAGGGACAATTATAGACCCTTGGATCTTCAAGATCAATGATCAAAATTAGATCATCAATTTAAATGATATTTTGCACGGAAGGGTACTTTTGTCATTTATGTGTGGCATGACTGGAAATATCTTTTCACAATCATAACTTCCCTTTCTCTCTCTACACTCTCTACTCTCTCTCTTTCTTGCATACACCATCGAAGAAACCCTTGTTTTGAACCGTTTTTCGTCGATTTGTCTCATTATTTTGTGAATTTCGTTTGCTAATCACTGATTCAACATCGTATTTGTGATATGCTGGTACATTATCTACTAACTATGGCCGATTCACCATCTACTACTTCGAAAAACCCTTCCGATCAAAATCGTCAAGAATCTGAACCTATTGATGGTAATTTTAACTTGCTTTTGTCGTTATTATTATGTTTTTATAGTTTATGCACAAATACGTTTTCATTTATGTGTTTTTTTTTTGTATTTCAAACGATTCTAGGGTTTTTATTTGATGATTCGTCGATTTCATATGTTTTTTGTTAGTAAATCACATGTAATTCGTAGTGTTTTTACATGTTACCATTAGTTATGTGATTTAGTACAATCACATGTGATTGTTATGTAAATATGTTACCCTGCTTTTTGAAAACTCTTGTTTTATCAAAAAACAAACGTGATTGTTCATATAATCACAATTTTAGTTTTAAATCACATGTAATTTTATTTTGTTTAGTTTTCAAACACATGTTTTTTGTTTGTTAATCACTTGTAATTGTGTTTCTGTTTAGTTTAATACCACATATTTGTTTTAGTTAATCACATGTGATTCATAGTGTTTGTACGTGTTACCGTTAATTATGTGATTTAGTACAATCACATGTGATTGTTATGTAAATATATATGCTCCCCTGTTTTTTGAAAATCCTTGTTTTATAAAAAAACACATGTGATTGTTCATATAATTACAATTTTAGTTTTAAATCACATGTGATTTTGATCTGTTTAGTTTTCAAACACATGTTTTTTTGGTTAATCACTTATGATTGTGTTTCTGTTTAGTTTAAAACCACATATGTGTTTTAGTTAATCACATGTGATTCATATTGTTTGTACGTGTTACCATTAGTTATGTGATTTAGTCCAATCACATATGATTGTTATGTAAATATGCTTCCCCTGTTTTTTGAAAACCTTTTTTTTATCAGAAAATACATGTGATTGTTCATACAATCACATTTTTAGTTTTAAATCGCATGTGATTTTGATCTGTTTTATTTTCAAACACATGTTGTTTTGGTTAATCACTTGTAATTGTGTTTCTGTTGAGGTTTAAGCACATATTTGTTTAGATTTATATCACATGTGATGTGATTGTGTATATATTTAGTTAATCATATGCGATTGATTCTATTTAGTTTTACATCAAATGTTTGTTAGTAGTTAATCAAATGTGATTCTATGTCTGTTTAGTTTTAAATCCCCTGTTTTTGTGAATTTATTATATATTTCATTGTGTTTAAACGTTGTCCATTGTAGTTATTTTTCATAACTTATTTGTTTATATGTGTTTTTATAGCTGTTGATGCTGCTTAGAAGTTAAAGGGTAGGAAAATGAAGATGTCATGGTGTTGTGACAAAAAAATATGTTGATTGTGGTGTGTTTCTCTTGTTATACATAGAATTATTTATTGGTCAACCTGATAATTCATGGGACACTGAGATGCCTACAAATATTGATCAACAGAACACCGTGCTTTCAGAAAGAATATTAACAAGGCTACAGTGTTCTTCAATGATAATTAACAAGAAAGAAGTCTAAAAGATGATAACTGGAGCACGTTCTAACATATTAGCACGTGCAAAAGTTGCAACTCTTCAAGCTCTATAAAAAACTTTTAAACAGACATTTCAAAAACACTTTGTACTTGATCCATGTGATGTTTCTATATGATAATCTGTCGATTTCATATGATGTTTGTTGATACGTTTCTCTTAATTTTGTTGTTTTCTATTAAAATAACAAATTTATTGTTAAGTGCTTCAGCTTTCTAATGTTTTGTATTAGTAAATCACATGTGATTTAGCGAAATGTTAATAGCTCCCCTGTTTTTGAAAACCTCTGTTTTAAATCACATGTGATTTAGATCTGTTTAAGTTTTAAACACATGTGTTTTAGTTAATCACATGTGATTGTGCATCTATTTAATTTTAAACCACGTATTTGTTTTACTTAATCATCTGTGATTTTATATTTGTTTAATTTTATATCAAATGTTTCTTATTAGTTAATCACATGTGATTTAGATCTGTTTTATTCTAAAATAAATGTTTTTAGTTAATCACATGTGATTCTAAGTCTATTTCTTTTTTTGTGTTTAAACATATGTGCTTGTAATTTTGGTTTAAATCAAATGTGATTTTGAAGTTATTATTTGTTTTTTAGTTGTAAATCACATGTGATTTTACTGTTTTAATTATAGATTTCAGCTTTCTAGTGTTTTTTAGTTGTAAATCACATGTGATTTTGTTGTTTTTATTATACATTTCAGCTTTCTAGTATTTTTTAGTTATAAATCACATGTGATTTTATTGTATTCACATGTTATTTCCGTTTATTATTATTTTTGTTTACTCTGTTTTTAAATCACATGTGATTTTACGGATTTTATTATAGATTTTTCAGCATCTAGTGTTTTTTAGTTTTAAATCACATGTGATTTTATTGTGTTCACATGTTTTATTATTTTTATGTTTACTCTGTTTTTAAATCACATGTGATTGTTATTTATTATTTGATTATTATGTTATTTAAGTTCAATCACATGTGATTAGTAAGCTAAATTACAGTTGTTTATGTGGGGTTGTGAGTTCAATCACATGTGATTTCAGTTTAATTATCTCATATTATTATTATTAGTTGTCATATGTATATAGACTCATCAGTTTTATAACAAAAACTTTGTTTTACATAACAAAATCACATGTGATTTTTAATGAAATCAAAAGTGATATAATAAAATCACATGTGATTTAATACTTAACAACAAGACTAATAAGTTAATTTTGTAAATTAAACATAAATATTTATAATGATAAAATATTCATCCAAAATAATATTTTACAACTAATAATTAACCATAATTAATTATCAAATAAAATGTAAGTTGAAATAATACACCATTTGATAGTACAAATACCACTTATACCAAATACATAAAATTAATACTCTTCCTCATTTTTCTCAAAAGTCAAATGATTTTTGGCTTGTCTCTTCCTCCTGTCAAGATTCCATTTCCCATCCTCTAGACTTTCATATTTTGGTTATTAGGTCACTACTTTTCCACTTTTCAAGACACATGACACAACACTACTTTTCCACTTTTCAAGTTAATCACCAAAATGGAAATTCCTTTTTGCTTTTTCTTTTCTTCTCAAACCAAGGTCATTGACCATCCAAATATTTTTGAAATATGTCTTGAAAGACTTGTTACTTGTCTGCACACTCTCATCCTACTGGCAAAGACACATGACACAACACTACTTTTCCACTTTTCAAGTTAATCACCAAAATGGAAATTCCTTTTTGCCTTTTCTTTTCTTCTCAAACCAAGGTCATTGACCATCCAAATATGTTTGAAAATCCATCTTTTTAAGTCTTGAAAGACTTGTTACTTCTCTGCACACTCTCATCCAACTAGCAAAGTTGTGCTCATACAATCACATGTGATTTATAAAGCGAATAACATGTGATTTGTTTCTTAACAACCTCCCCTGTTTTTAAGCAAAGAAATCACATGTGATTCGCTCAGCAACCTCATCTCAACGCAGTCAAATAACGTAAAGCAAACAATCACATGTGATTTGTAAACCGAATCACTTGTGATTTGTTTCTTAACAACCTCCCATGTTTTTAAGCATACAAATCACATGTGATTCACTTAGCAACCTCACATGAATCAGTCAACTAAGGCATGACATACAATCACATGTGATTTTGTAAAGCGAATCACTTGTGATTTGTTTCTTAACAGCCTCCCCTGTTTTTTAAGCAAAGAAATCACATGTGATTCGCTAAGCAACCTCACATGAAGCAGTCAACTAATGCATAGCACACAATCACATGTGATTTGTAAAGCGAATCACTTGTGATTTGTTTCTTAACCACCTCTCATGTTTTTAAGCAAATAAATCACATGTGATTCGCTCAGCAACCTCATTTCAACGCAGTCAACTAATGCATAGCATACAATCACATGTGATTTGTAAAGCGAATCACTTGTGATTTGATTCTTATCAACCTCCCCTGTTTTTAAGCAAACAAATCACATGTGATTCACTTAGCAACCTCATATAAATCAATCAAATAACGTAAAGCACACAATCACATGTGATTTTGTAAAGCGAATCACTTGTGATTTGTTTTTTATCAACCTCCCTGTTTTTAAGCAACCATATCACATGTGATTCGCTTAGCAACCTCACATGAATCAGTCAACTAATCCATAGCATACAATCACATGTGATTTTGTAAACTAGTAATCTACACAATGCTACGCAAATAAATCACATGTGATTATTACCTGAATCAGCGGTTCTTTTATCTGTTTGATTAATATTGACAGATTCTGGATTCAGATTCATTGATAACGTCAGTTTTTTTTATTTCGATTTCAGATCTGCGTTCGATTTCTGTGATTTTATAAAATAACGCGATTCGATTTCAGATCTGCGATTTCTGTGTTTGCTGCAGTCGATTCGATGTTTGAGATTCAGATCTGTCGTTTACGAGTGATTTTTGAAGCTCTGGATTGAAGAAATCGCAAAAGGAATTCCAGCGGAAGAAAGAAGCTCTGGATTGAAGAAAGAAGGTCGACTGAGAAGGTTGATTCAATTTTTGGACGCTTGGACGATTATACCCCTCCGTGTCTAATTAAATGAATTGATCTTGATCATTGAATAAAATTGATCTAAGGGCTGTGATGTGTTTCTTGGGACTTTATAATTTTTGTGTTCTTCCCTGAACACAACTCTAGGCCCGATATCCAAGAAAACATGTAAGAGAATGATGATTGGTTGAAAGACGTCTGGTTTCGTCATCAAATTCAAAAATTTGTGCAAATTCGTACTATAAACATATACTAATACAAGATTAGACCACAAAACAAGGGATTAGTTACCAAAACCGATGTATCCTATCAATATTCTATGTTTACAATTTCAAAAAACTTTGAATTTTAAAAAAGGAATTTGAATCTCTCTGCTAGATTTCAAAACAGGTATACTAACAAAATTATCATAAATTTAATATGGGTTTTGTTAATGACAGCCCTCTAACATGCATAATAAGTTTGTACATTTATTAAAAAATTAATATTCCTAAAATTCAGGGGGTTGTCTTTTGTGTATTTTGCCTTCTTAATGACAGCCCTAAGGCTGTCATTAGCATTTTCCAATTTAATATTGAAGAATTTGGATATCGAGTAAAATTCTTTAAAGCTATGTAAACTTGTAAACAAGTAAACAACCAGGAAAAAAAACTTAAATTTTTTATGATCACGTTGAAATAACGAACGAATGAATGTGAACAACCTCCTGTCGTGTTTTTTTGGATCGTTTATATGCTTATTTATGATTAAAATATTAGGCTTCGTATATCTAAATTGTAAAAGAGTAAAGAAATTGTTGAATATTCCATACAACTTTGTTGCACTTATGTATTTTTAGTTGTTCAATTTTATTGTAGATTAGATGATAAATTTTATGAGTCTCCCCTGAAAGATTAAAACAATTTCAAACACAAAATGTTCCAATTCAAAATTTTGGGTATATCTTGATTCTTGACCATAAGTAGATGTATAAACTGAATGATTATATAAAATGAATATCGTTAATGACACTTGATTAATAAGCAAATTATTTGATATCATATAATCTCTAGTTTTTCTTATAATTTTCAAATTCAACAAATAAATAACATAAGTTTGATACAACACGAACACGGCCAACTTACTATGCTCGTTACACATGTTCTACTATAATTTAGTGGGTGCAAATATGATATTCACCATTTCACCTTTTCCTCACCAACATTTTGGTCCCATGGGCTCATATCGAAAAGCCCATTTTCACTTTTTCAACGGCCCTAAAACTTAAAAGATTGAAGTGGTGGTCGATATTCTGGGAATGAAAAATCAGAATAATAAGAAGAGAAATAATATTTAGTTCTACCGACTTATTTATAGCTCTATCCACTTGATAGGATGACATGTGTATTCTACTAATTCTCTCTCCTAATGTTATCTCTTGATTTTGATACGTATCTTCATTTAATGAGTAGGCCTATAAGTAGGTATAAATGGTAGACCTAAATACCATTACTCATAAGCATACTCATTAGATGAAGACACGTGTCAAAATCAATGGATAATATTATGAGAGAGAATTAGTAGAATACACATATCAACCTATCAAGTAAATATTCTTATAAATAAGTTTAAATGGTAAAACTAAATATCATTTTTGTAATAAGAAATGTTTTGGCTCAACTATTTATTTACACATTTTTCTTTAAAATTGAAAAAAAAAAAAGTCAAGCTTCAAAGTCGTATTTCCCTATAAAGTCCCCTATCAGAGAAACCGTTTACCGTTATATTTCTCTCTTTCTTTCCCGCCAAATCTCAAAATTGATTTCACTCTGTTCTCTGGATCTCCCAAAAATCGAAACTTAACTGAAGAATTATGGATACTTTTGGCAACGATTTCACTTCACCAATCTCCATTAAACCCAATTCCGCGATTTATGGTACACTCTCTCGATCAATCGATCAGTTCTGTTTTAATTTTGTTTTTTAGATTAGTTCAGTTTATCACATAACGATTTTGTTACTTGTGGAACATAGCGATTCAATTACTTCCCTAGGGTTCAGATTTTGTGATACTTTGAAAGTCTGCTCGTAATTTGCTATTTAAGTTTCTCACCATGTTTGAATTCTGTTTTATTTACCGTTTATGAAATTGATTAGGGTTTTATTTCTGTTGAAGGAAATCAAGTGGATGAAGTAAGTGAAGAAACGTGTTTCAAGTTAAAGATCGCCGATAAAAATCGATTACCGCCAAAAAATGAAACCCTAGATGCTGAAGAACAACCGCGTTTGTTAAGATCGGTTAGTTTTGATTCATCATTTCCGCCTTATGATCCAGTTACGAATTACCTTTCTCCTAGGCCTAAGTACTTAATGTTCAATCCAGATAGGCATCGCAAGATGCTTGTTCGTCTAGAAACTGTAACTAGGGTTAGAAAAAGTGCCTCTTTTGATAGTGGAATGCCTTTTTCTGAAGAACAGTTAGAATCAAGTGTTGATAGTTCTTTAGATGCTCCTTCTGAAGATGAATCTGAACCTGAATCCGAACCTGAATCTGAACCTGAATCTGAATCTGAACCTGAATCTGAACCTGAATCCGAACCTGAAGATAGTGGATGGAATATGAATGTGTTGTTGCAATACTTGTTTGTGATGATTCTTTTGATTTTGACCACGTTGACTATATATTTGATAAACTCGATAACCCCTTTACCTGCTAAAGAAGCTATAAATGGTTTGAAATTTTCCAATTTTGGAGGGAAAGCTTTTGGGCCGATGATGGTAATGGCGGGAAATTTGAGTGAGAAAGGGATCGATTATGGATATAATGTGTGGGATAAAAAGTATTTGGATGTAAATACTGAAGAATTAAATGAGGATGAAATGGAAAAATCAGAAATTGCAGAAAACAATACAACAAATGTGAATCAAGATGAAATGGAAGAGATAGAATTTGAAGAAATTGAGAAACATGAAGAAATTTCTCATGAAATTGAGGCTGAAGAACAAGTTTATAGTCAGATTTTGGCGGAAAATGAGATCGAAGGGATAGAAAATACTGATAAATTGGTAAAATTGGAGGATTTTGATCCAATTTTTGCAGCTTTCGTTGCGGTTTCTGTTGTTATTTTGGTGACTTTGAGTGTTGTATATTATTCAAAAACTGTTAAAACAATGGTGTTGACTAATATGGAGTCAACCTCTTCAAGTCAAACAGGATTATCGCGGTCAACTGCATATTCTCCTTCTCATGGAAGCTTTATAGTTGAAACAAAGATTATCATGAAACAGGTGAATTTTCCACCTTTTCTGTATATGATATAAGTTTTAAACATGTTATATATATTTATGGAATTTATTTGTTTAATTTTATTTCATTTTATTTTTTTGTAACAGAAAAGCAAAACACCAGAAATAATGGTATCAAAGGTGAGGCGATCGAGCAGAATACATAACCGATCTGTTACATCGCCATAAACAAACGTTGTATTGATCATATTGTGAATTCTTTTGTAATAATATTTCGGTTATGTACCAAAAAAATTGCTAAAAAAACCTCATAAATCATTTTACTTCAAAATATTAGTCTATATTATTATTATTGAAATATTACAAATTTAGTACAAAAAGTGTTTCGAATCAAGCCGTTCCAACCAGACTGGTTTAAATGCTAAACATGCATGATTTCAATATTTCATGTATAAAAAGACTAAATTTGTATGTAATAACTCATAAGATATATGAATATCATATATGTATATACATAAATTCTATTAAGAAGCATGTGAATATATATTATAAGCTCAACTTACTACAAGCATACTACCAAAAATTTCTTAATCTCATGCTAATGAACAAATTTGCCAAAAATCCTATTGATTTGGTACCATTAGTTGTTTTGTTGACCAAGAACATGTAGCGTTGACCTAGTAAAGCTTCTTTGCCTCAAAAAAGGTGAAGATTTCTTTGAAATAATTGGTTTAGGGAGAGTGTATGACTTGTAATTAGCTTTCATCTTCTTAATCTTGTTGTATGATTTCTTTGGTAGATCTTCAATGCTCATTACACTTGCAAGAGATGTAAATGATTCTGATTTCCCATGATAATACTTTGATAATCCCCTCCTATTATTAATTAATTAAAAAAATTAGTATAATATAACATTCTTAATTCAAATCACATAAAAAATTGAAATAAATCATAAGAGTAAAAAAAGAGAGAGAAAAAAAACTTACTTGATAGGTAAATGGGACATTAGATCTGATAAATCAAGTAAAGAAGAACGAGTTGAAGATGAAGATGAAGATGAAGCATCGTCCGTTGTATCAAATGAAGAACATGATGAAGAAATTGATGATGTTGATCCATTTGAGATTGTTGAAGTTTCTTCTTCAATTGATTCTTGATTTGATTTTCTAATAAATCCCCACGTTTGTTCATGATGATCATGATTATTTCCTTGAAATATTTGGTTGTTGAACTCACTCACATTTTCCATTATAATTTAAGATGATGATTTGAAGAAAAATTGATGACTTTTTGTGGTTGAATGGCCAAGAATAAAATGATGGTTTGATGAAATATAATGGGTTTGGAGGCTTTTTGTGTGGATTATATATATAACAAACATAACACTCAATACATATATAATATATTATTTATAAATACATATAAATATTATGGTTAGCTTAGACATGTGGCAGGCATCATTTGGTACAACTGAATATTGATTTTAGTACCTTACCAATTCTACCCACTTGACCACATTCCATTACTGGATATGGATAGAACCTTTTCAGATACATATATAAATAAATAAAATATATAATTATCCCTTTTTAATAATTCAATGCCCTTTTTCTAATTATTGATCCCCACACCTATGCAATTAGTGTATGATTTCTAATGTGTGGATCTAAAAGAGTACTGTATAGTTTTAATTACATAAAGTTCTCCTCATTTATCGTAGTAAATTGATTTATTTATTTATTATATGATATCATCAAAACGATTATACATACATGACAGTGTATAAAAGAGCAGTACACTTTTATTTTTTCTGTTCGTTTTGATAGTTATATACTCATTTTTTTTTATAATTATTCAAGTTTTATATAAGTTAAATACTTCTTTGGTAATTAAAGTTTTCCTGACAAAACCTGATAATAGTGGAATTTTCTCGTGGTATAGTTACCATATTCGGCCGTTACCTAGCCTAAAGTCACGAAAAATGCCAATTATTGAAATGGACGAAAATACAAGGAAATTGTTATTATTTTTTGACATTTATCTTTGGAGGATTTATTACAATTTAATATTAGACCAAAATAAAGAAATAAATTTGTTGGATGTAAGAGAAGGGTGGGTCGTTATCTTTGAGTTCCCATGGGCGAGATTTGACCAACGAAAAGCATGTCGTTGATAATGGTGGATGAGTGGATAACCTCCGAATTATTTATTTTCCATGCCATCCGCACATTTCATGCATATCCTTTTGCATCCTTTTTTTTCTTCTTTTTATATCACATAAATACAAATAAAAATAAAAATAAAAATATAAATGTAGAGAAATATATTTATTCATATCAATTGTTCTTACTCAACTTTTTTACAATTCTACCCATTTATAAGATATCCACTAATTCTTTTTATAAATATATATATATATATTAGTTTTAACATATACCTTGATCTAATAAATTGAAAGATAAATATGAACAAATGATAGAAAGGCATATTTCGAATATAGAGGAGTGAAAGTTCCCAACAATCAATGACTTTTGAATTTCCTGAAAGTAATACTATTAGAGCATAAGGTGTGGAAGGTGTGTTATAGGCATGTTATAGGAATTTTGGGTTTATAACTTGGCTATAACTTTGGGAGGAAAAAGTGGCTCCCTGGTGTTATAGTTAAAATGGTGTTATAGGTGTAACACCGCAAAATTTAGGAAGCGTTTTTTTTTTTTTAAATGCCCGAAGGCGATTAGGTTATCCTCTAGGTTAGTTTAGTTTAGTTTAGTTTACAAACAAGGTCCCACAATGAGCTTCCAAAATGAACATTACTTTAACAATACAAAAACGGTGTCACTTAAACGATATGGCTCATTTTTCAAAACATAACAGACTGAGCTTGGTCAATCATCCCGTCCAAAGCACCGATCACCTGAAAAGGTTCAACGAGGGAGGGATTAGCACAAAGCTAAGTGAATGAATAAAATCTACAAATTCTGTAAAGCCCAACAAGCTAGCATAAACATCCATACGGTCTAAAGGCCACAGAACTACGTATCACCGTCCACTAAAACACGGAAGTTCTAAAACATCTCCGGTTGGGGACAACACTGTTTGTTCGAGAAGATCGGGGTCCTGCCGGAGCCTTAAACCATGGTCGGCCAAACCACGGTAACCGATAGCGTTTCGTGCCCAACACCCGGACAACTCCCTCCCCTTGACCATGCAACAAATACAGGTAAGGTCGGATACCCTTTAGTCGACACCCGATGCCCAGCGCAGTGACTTCTCAAACCTCGGATTAACACACACCGAGCCTCGGCTAACCAACACACCGAGTTGTTGCTTGCAATCAAGCCAAGTCACTTCACATTGTGCACATAACCTATTTGACTCAACTCTAGCAAATAGGTACTAAACTAGCAAGCAAGTTAAGCAAAACGACAAAACTGTTCAACCCAGAAATCGCGTCGCTATATAGAAGATAGCGACGCTATCTCCAACAAAATCACGTCGCTATTTCCCGTCCTTCGCTATTTCGGTGTTCTGTTTTCAACACTTTCCCCGGACCTTATCAAGATAGCGTCGCTATCTAAAGATAGCGCCGCTATCTTCCCAGATCAGCCAAAATCCTGCATTTTCACAAGTATGCAATATACCGAACCAATTGTAACCAAACACAAGTTGGAGGTTAGATCCACTCACCGAAACCTTCCACTTGTCGAACTCAGAGGTCTAATGTTTCTGAGTCACGATCCCGATTCCTGTACACCAAGGAATACCGAATTAGTATATCATTCCACCAAATTATAAACAACGTTAGATATGCATTTAACACTAACACTTGCACTAATTAGATAACCAACCACTTGAACCATCATATGAACATGTCATGACCATCTACACTTACATAGCAAGTCAACTAGTCATTTGCAAGTCTCACATTCAAACGGGTCAAACCGAATTATTAAAACAATAATGCACTCTACAAGTACAATCATGTCAACAACTTACAAATCACCAAATTATGTAATTATCACGTTGTTGTCATTCATAAACCAAGTCAATCCATACTAAAATACATTTAGTCAAACTTTCACTATATTTGCCCAAACGGGTCAAAACAATATTTTTAACTTCAACACTTTCAAGCACAACTATAATTGCTATAATCATACCATTTAACAATTAATAACTAACTAGTTATTTTAACAAGATCAAAACTCCATCCTAGATCATTATTAACCACTAATTTCACTAGTTCATGAAATCTCCCAATAACCATCCAAACACCACTCAAGCTCAATCATTTAGCACACATACATCACAACTAACAAGCCAAAATCAATTAAACAATTCATCAAGTTCATGACAACCAAAAAGCCAAGAATTTTACTTCTAAATTTCCTAGTTCATCTTTTCACCCAATTAGCCAAACACTAGTTAGTTTACTTATCAAAATCCACCAATACTTGGTTTTAAACATACAAAACTTACCAAACATGTTTCCTTAACATAATGAACAATTCCAAGCATTCAAACCACAAGAAATCCAAGGTTTGTCAAAACCCACATAACCTACTTTTAACATAAACACTCTAACTTGTACATCTTGCTAAAATAGTTGTACCTTATGCTAAAATACTTGTACCCATACAACAAAACATGTCAAACCTTGTATAAACACTTAACATACCATTTAACACCATAAACACCAACCAAAACTCAAGAACACATAAACCCTAATTTATCAACTATCATGGAATCGAAAATAAACACATATAGGTTGAAGCTTACCTCAAGAGCTTTCCAAAAACGTGTTCGGATTAAAGATTGGACAAGAAACTAGCTATGGATCTTCAAGATAAGCTCAAGAACACTAATGGGGTTTTTAGAGAGATGTTAGAGAGAGAAAGAGAGATATACGTATGGAGAGGGAGAGAGAGTGAGATGGATGAATGAATGACAAAAAGATGGGGCATTCCCCATCACATAAACCGTCCAAATGGGGAGGGGTGGGACCCACTTGGCTTTTTTTCCATTTTTAACAAATACAATACAAAAGTCCCTTTCGTAGTTAATTTATTTAAAATACCAAACGGGCTCCAATTTTAAAAACGAAAGTATTTCTGGAGACGATATTAAAAGGAGAATCCAAAGATATAAAAATCACATTTTCATTTAAACATTTCAGAAAACAGATATTTTAATCCCTTGATTAAAATATCACAAAAGGACAAAAGGTCAAACGATTCATTTAACACTTAATCAATTTATTCCACATATGGTCAAATAGATATTTTCAAATATCAAAATATACCTAAAACATCTAGGCCAGTTTTAGGATGTTACAATAGGGGTCCCACATTTGTTATTTAGTGTATTTTGATTGGTTGGACAACCCCTCACCCTACCCCCCACCCCCAGCTTCTTCCTTTGGCGGTTCGTTATGGGCACGACGAAATTTGGTTGGCGAGCATTTAACGAGGGGAGTGGTATGGCATAACGAAGTTATTGGCCATTTTCTTGTTTTGGCGGAGGGATAACATCCCCCACACCCAGCCCTCTTACACATAAATATATATTAAAGGATTAGGTATTGTAGAATGTAAAATTCCTTAAATATGTATTATCGTATACTACTATTAGAGATAAACATTTTAACCGAAAAATTGTACCATAATTGATTGGATCTGGTTATCTAGTTTTGCGTTTGGTTCTCGGTTATCTTTTTTTTGTCCTTTCGAGTTCTCGGTTTTCGGTTCAGGCCTGGATCGGTTCCCATTTTTTCGATTGTATAACCCAAATTTGACAATTTGACTTTAAATCAAAATATAGTTTATCTTTAGGGTACCCTTATCTTTATGATGATAGATGTAATTTTTGGTTCTAAACTTCTAACCGGTTCTAAATTTGAAATAACCGGACTGGAACCATTATTTTGTCTGATTCTCAGTTCTTGTTTTTGTGTTTTTCGGTTTTGAGTGTCTCGGTTTCGATCATGCTCGGTTCAGTCTGATTCCGGAACCCAACACATCCCTCTCACATATATATTTGAATTGCAAAAGAAAATTTTAATGAAAGATAAATGTAGTTTGCAACAAAGTTTTATAGCGATTGATATAATCGAATTTGGAAGAAAAATAAAATAGATACATGATTACTACGTACAATTTGATCACCGCCCTTATACTTAAAGCTTTTAATAACCATAACTTACGTATATATTATAAACTAGATTATATCCTTTTTATATCTTATTTGAAGGCATAGTGCATGCGAAATAACATTCTTACCTTTTTATAATATTCTTTGTCGGGCGGCTTATTTTATTCATGATTTTTCAATTTTGACCTTTTTATGCAATTAAATATTTTAAATGGAAACACAAATTGATTTTACCGATCACAGTCGTACTGTTTTATTTTAATTATTATTACACGACTTAACATAGATTATCAATATTGATTAAGACAACATGAATATTGTTGTTTCTTCTTCTTCTTCATGTTTTTAATCTTGAATACATCATATCATAAACTTATTTATTTTTTAGAGTTATAATATCAAAACAACACGATACTTAATCTTTTCAAATGAGAGCATGAAGAAATAAGATATAAATAACCATACATTTACCCAGAAATAAAAAGATTGCTTTCAGATTTTTGGAGTCATAATACCGAATCAAAGAAATTTATGTATAAAATTATAAATACGAAAAATAAAGAATTAATTAAATACGGGTGGTGAGACAATGTAATGAGTGGATATTGAGAGCAAATGTGAGATCGTACAGAACACGTTACTCGTTCTTATCATCAATTTCAGACACCAAATATTGGGTCGGGTCGGGTCAAATTAGGTCGGGTCAGGTTCCCTAACTTCAAGAATGTCCAGAAAATAATAAGTAATTGATTAAGACGTCTAAATACTAATTCAACTTTGACATTTTTGTACTTTTGTTGACCGTATAAGTCAACTCAACACCCCCAAAAGAGACCCGAATTTAAACCGGATAACACTCCAATCTAATCCAAAAGTTCCTGTGAGAATATTCTTATTTCAGTATGTTTTAAGTTATGTATTTATCGTATTCTACTATTGAATAAAAATTAATTTAATGACATTATCATTTGCTATATTAACCAATCAAATGTACAATTTAATTATTAATTTAATTGATTATGGCATTATTTGCAAATATACACTCATAATTTTTGAACTTTATCTTTTATATCAATTTAAGATAACCTTTGAAAACCTATTATAAATTGATTCCTTAGCTATTGCAACTTGCAAGTATTTAAATTTCAAGTTCAACCGAAAACGTTTAAATATTCCCAATTAATATATTTTATGATATTTTTATTGAAAACTCTTGAAATTTAATTTTTTTCACTTTAACATTGATGCAATCAGGTACAAACCTGTACTAATATCAATATTTATATTGTTCAAGTCTCAATGTGGATAAATTAGAGTACATTAGATGTCGTTTAAAAAAATTTATACATGCTAATGAATAATGTAAAAATTTTAATTTTAAGAAATATAAAACAAAAAAGCTACTTCCTCCGATTCAAAATAAGTGATACACTTTGGGTTTCATGATTTTTGAGGCAAAAGTTTATAATTATGATTAAATTAGATTAATTGGATGGTTAGTGAGAAATGTGTCCACACATTTTGAATAAAGTGTAGTTAATGATGTTTAAAAGTAAAAAGTAAGGGTAAAGAGGTCATTTCACTTTTTAAAGTAGATAGTTAGTGGGTATATGTCCCATTATTTTTTGCCAAATAAGGAAATTTTTCAAAGTGTATCACTTATTTTAATACACCCAAAAAAAGAAAGTGTATCACTTATTTTGAATCGGAGGAAGTATTATACTTTACATATGTCGTGTCACACGTATCATTTTGTTATTCATATTTTCAGATTTTTGATTATTTTTAATGAATATTCCAAAACAGAAACATGGGCCTATTTACAGTTAATGATGGGCTTCGGAAGCCCAAATATTAAAAGGTAATTCTAGCTTTATAAACCCAAATGACTTATTTTAGCCCAATATGTAAGCTCGATGGCCGGCGGTGACACACCGCCACCATTCTCCGGCAACTAGCATCGGAAAAGAAAAGGAGAAAAACGCCATCATTGCTGCTTCATCCCAAAGTCTCTTTACAGTCATAAAGGTCTCAGAATAATTAACATAATGACATCAAACAAATATATTAACAGCTGCTGCTACTATTACTAATTGATTGATCTGATCAAAGGTGAAGAGTATTTGAAATACCTCTCATGGCGAATTGGTCTGAATCATTCCGAGCTCCACCGCCGTCGCCGGTAGCTTCTGGCCGTCGATCGTCAGTAAATAACGATGAGATCCTCACAGAATTCCTTCACCACTCACTCCGTGTACCTGATCTCGTCCTACCGGATCGCGTCTCGCCTAAACAAACTTCAAAGTCTGAGAACCTTCCGAAAGTTGACTACAAATTGATCGATTCGTTACAAATCAGCAACATTACCGACGTTTGTGATGTCATCGCTCGAACCGGTTGCTTTGAGCTCGTTAACCATGGAATCTCGAATCAGCTCGTTCGTTCCGTGGCCAGTTATGGTGCCGGAATATTCGAGTTATCACCGGAGCAGAAAGCTGCCATGTCCAGATCTGGAGATCGGATGTACGGTTTCGTTGAATTTGACGGAGAAGAGAAGGAAGCAAGTGAAGAATTCGTATGGTGTAGAGACGAATCGTTAAAATCGAAAATGGAGGCAATTTTGCCTCTTCAATATTCAAATTTCAGGTAAAACTTTCTTCTCCAAATAATCTCATTCAAAATAAAACTAAAATCACGAATCGTGATATTGAATATTTGAAATTTTGTTCAATTGCACAAATACAACTTACAGCGAAAACCTAGAGATCCTTAATTCCGAAATTGAGAAGATATCCGGAACAATCCTAAATTTTCTGCTGAAGAACACGCGGCAAATATCAGAAATCAACGATGATGAAGCAAGCGAGAGAAAAACTGCTGGATCAATTTGCTACTTGTATAAGCACCATCAGGATCTAAAAGCAATCATAAACGATAATAATTTCTATACGAACTCTTTGAGATACGAAATGATCCGAATGCTGATTAGAGGATCCGAGCATTCTCACACGCTATGCCTTCATGTATGTGATGGATCATCTGAGTTTCATGTTTATTCGAAGAAAGGTTGGGTGTCGTTTTGCCCTGAGAAAGATGCTTTGGTTATCACCATTGGTGATCAATTGCAGGTAAAATAGAAAATCGTATCATTTTCATTTCCTTGATCATAAATGCATACTTATTAACACAAATATAAAAACTTGAAAAAATTTGATACTTCAAAAGGTTGACAAGAATTTGAATCCAATAACAATATTATGAGAATTGATATTTAATCCTACTATTTAGACCTACGCATAGGTCTATCCATTTGATATGATAACATGTGTATTCCACTAATTCTCTCTCCTAATATTATCCATTAATTTTGACACGTGTCTTCATATAATTAGTAGGCTTATGAGTAGGTCTAAATGGTAGGCCTAAATATCATTACTCCAATACTCCCTCTGTCTCATTTTTATTGTCCATAATACTATTTTAGTTTGTCCCACAAAGATTGTCCTTTCCTAAATATTAACCAATAAAAGAACATTTAAGTGGGAAAGAGAAAATTTGATTGGTGACATAGTATAATTAATGTACTTTTCTTAAACTGTATGTTTTTTTTAGTGGACAGTAAAAATGGGACAGAGGAAGTATTATTTTACATTTTAATAAAGAGTAATGGTATTAGTGTCTATCATGTGTGCATACTCATATGCCTGCCAATTTGATCATGACAACTGTCAAAATCAAAGGATGATATGGAGAGAAGTTTAAAAATAGGTAGGCATATGGATAGACACAAATATAATTTTTCTTTAATAAATTTTCGGTCTCATTAGTTCATTCAGCAAGAAAAAACTTAATCTTTTGAGGTCCTATGTGACATATCATCCGTCCTGTTTAGGTTATTAAAAGATGACTTTTGAACTGTTGCAGAATGACGTAAACGATGATATAAATTTGTACGCTAACTAAACAACGATAAATGTGAAATTACACCAACTAAACTCAAATATCACTTGTTAGCCTTTTTTATATTCATTGGTATTCCTGTTATAAGGGATCCCACGGGGATGCCGAGTTTTGCCCGTTATCTATGTGATCAAACAGTTGTCATGACCATTTTTAAACTTTCATCCGGCCATCTAGTAAACATTTAGCCAGTGAGGGCTCAAAAAAAACCCGCCCTAAAAGTTCGGGTTTTAAGAATTACAACCCGTTCGGTTTCGGTTTTTTCGGTTCGGTTTCTGGGTTTTTTTCGGTTTTTTGTTTTCCTTAACTTTACCAATTTGTAACCTTAAAAATTAATATTATGATTCAAACTCTCAAACCTTAACACATTTCGTTATAAATAAAAAACAACTAGTAAGTTTAATATAATGAAATGATAAATTCATCTAACATAACCTTGGAACTTAGAAAATTTATGGAATAAATCACCTAGCAATTCAATCATATATTTTATTTAAAACATAATTAAATGTCAAATCTTTAATAAATATAAGTATATTTTTAAAATTTTTGAAAGATATATAATGACGGGGCGGGGCGGCGTTTTCGGTCGGTTTTTTCATATGCCCCCGAAGACCGCCCCAAACATTCGGGTTTTCCAATAATCAAAACCGTTGACATCAGTTTTTCAAATGGTTGGGTTTTTTCGGAGCGGTGTTTTCGGGTTTTTCGGTTTCGGTTCGGTTTTTATACTCACCCCTAATCAAAACTATTAGGAAGTCATTCAGGAGTCTGTTTTCGAATTTGTTATATTTGACATTATTTATTACCTTAATATGAGTGTTTTTAAATGTTGATTATTGTAGAAATGGAGTGAGGGAAAATATAAGCATGTTATGGGAAGACCAATTTGCAAAGGAAAAGAGGATTATATATCAATGGCTTTTATGTACAACCCTCCACCACCTCCTAAATTCATGAAGAACAACACCATTACAATTAGCCACCAACTTTTGTTGTTTTTCATTTTTGCCCTATTTTACAAATTTTATTGCAACTAACCAACAATCATAGGACTGTCTTTTTGATTGCAAACTCTATTATTATTTCCTGTTATTTGATTGCTAAATTTTGGTTTTTTATACATACGTTTTACAAATGACAATCAAAGATGACTTAAAAGGCAAAACATAATTAACCAAAGATTCATAGCTAATATAGTAATATTCAAACAAGATCCACATAATTAACCGTCATTTTAATCTACCCAATAAAACAAACACAAAAACATCTAAAACTTAAAACTACCATATCACTTAGACTCAAACAAAGGACCAATTGACAAACATAAAGCAAAGGCAATGGGCATCATCTTCATCATTAACCACTTTCCAAGCAACGGCCCGTTCATAAGAAACGGGCCTACCCATGCTCGAGACACAAATACCCCCTTGAAGACACCCAAAACCCTGTTGCATTATTTGCGGGAACTCGGTGCATAAACCCTTTCTTCCATTTTCATCAAGAATTTTCTCCAAACTTATGTCTTGTAGTGCCACTAATGTTGTTTCAAGCATATCGAGGCCCGCTTGATTTGCAAACGTGAAAACGGGCATCGCCTGCAACAAAAAAAAAGTGAAAACATGTAATCGGTTCGTTTTCGCTTTTGAAAATTCATCATTTTTTGTTTCGATTCTATCGGTTTTGGTTCAGTTCGGTCTTGTATATGGATGAGCATTTGGTCTGAAAGAAATTGAACCGAAACCGAACCAGACAAAAACCGAAAACATGTAATTGGTTCAGTTTTGGAAATTCATCATTTTCGGTTTCGGTTCGGTTCTATTTCGGTTTTGGAAATTCATCATTTTAGATAACCAATTAACAGGTGGTTCGGGTAACGGGCTAACCTTCATAGAGCAGCATATGATTGCATCCGAGTGGTGCCATAAAGATTTAAGGATTGATTCACTTCCTTCACCCGCGGGTTTAAGTAGTTCTACACCCATGTAGCACCTGTTTCACGGGCCGTTAATTTATAATAAATTGAAAACTTACAAAAAGTTTTAAACTTTACTCATGAGGTGGCAATTTTGACCAACGGGTCGGGTCGATTTAGTTTATGGAGAAAACGGGTATAAGTTTAGAAGATTTTAACTAAAATAAAGAACAGATAATGCGTTTCGAAAAAGGTTCTTTTTAATTGAATTAGTTGAAGAAGTAACCAAATGTCCCTAAAAAGAAGCAAGAAGTTTGATTAATGAAGATAAACATAGGTTAATGGTTTATAATCTAGTTAATTATTATTCTTCAAAACAAGTTAACGGGTCGATACATCTATCAACAACCCAACCCCGAAAATGACCCATTTATTAAACGGGATATGCATGTTGACCCGTTTAGACAATTGCCACCCAACTCGCCCATTTTGCCACCTATACATACAACTCCAATTATTACCTATAACTATGTGAAATCCAACGGGCTAGAGTGTGTGCTTCAGGAGTACCCGAAGGGGCCCGAATTCCACCATTTAAAGAAGGAGATAATACCGATGCTACCCTTTGAACCGAAGATATAATATTCCTAACATATTGGCGGGCCATTGAAGCAACACTTTCTTGCATATGACTCTCAAATGCAAACTCAAAAGCAATTGTCATAACTGATCTTGAACTACCAATTCCAACATTTCGATCACCCGATACTTTATTTGCGGGCCCTCTAATTTCAAGAGCTGAAGCAAGATCAAGTGTACGGGTCGGGCCCGAATCCCCCTGTTTGGATAAACATATATTTCGGGTCATTTAGATAACAATAAAGATAATAATATTTTAAAGGTCCAAAATGCATTTTAATACCCCCAAACTTGGATGACTAGGTTTTATACTACTCTGAATTATTAAAGGTGCAACATGGCACCCTGAACTTTAACAAAATGGTCGATTTAGTACCCCGGCTAACTAATTTGGTCTTGTTTTCTCACGTGATTTGCTTCTAATCTCGATATATTGAGATGAACGTGTATATATTAGTCCGTCAATTAAGAAAGCGCGAAAAAATTAGCGAGTCAGTGTACTAAGTCGACAATTTTGTTAAGTTCAGGGTACAATGCTGCACAGTTAATAGTTCAGGGAAGTAGAAGACCTAGTCACACAAGTTTAGGTACTAAAATGTATTTTGACCTAAAAATAATAATAATTTAAATGACTACTAACTAACCTTGCCCGAATCAAGGGGAATAATGCGAAAACCGGAAGGTAAAAGTGGTGCATCATCAGCAAAAGAATCATCGATTGGAGCAAATATAAGTTCTGAACACATACCGACTGCATTTTCATCCATTCCACTGCATAACTATTTTAATAAAATAAATAAATAAAATAAATATGATAAGAAAATGGAGGGTAAGAAGTTATGAATTTGAGATAATAAATATAAAAGTAAAAATAAAAAGTTAACGGGCCATACTTGTAGGAGAAACATGTCTCGACCCATTAGTGCATCTTCGGGCCCGATACCCTCCATCTTTATCACCTCCAAAAGCTATACAACACAAATAGAACAATATTTGTTAAAATTTATAAAAAGATCTCGATTCGGGTCGATTGACAAAATGATACACTTGTAGCAAGAAACGGGCCGAAAGTTGGCCCAAATGTAATGATATATCTATTTGTATACGTATTCAACATAAAACTATTTTAAAATAATTTGTAGAACTCTTTAGTGTTAATCTGGCCCATATTGCTCAATTTGACCCGACTCAATTTTGACCCGTTACCCGATTACAAGTATTTTATTTACCTCTTCGTTTTCGATTGTATGAGCAAGTGGAATAATAACTTGACCCGCAAAATTACCGACCCGTGACCCGGGTAAGGTACAGGGCCCGAGTTTGATTGCTGCAGCAGAGTATGCATCAATACTGTTGTCAGCCCATTCAGAACGGTGTTCCCTTAAAAACCTAAGCAACAGGGCTGGAGGAACATTCTAGAAAATAAAATAAAAAAAGATTTAAAAAATTAATAAAATTAATAAATCACTTTTTTTAAGTTCATGACTGACCTGTAGAAGCATTGATGCTTTTGCACACATGACAGCTGTACTAACAGACGAATAACCGTTTGAGAATGAAAGATTCAATCCCATAAGTTTTTCGGGAGACGAGTTTATAAGAACGCTGACATCATCAATTCCATCATTGACCATCATTGACCAGCCCTCATCGGCAAACCCGTTCACTGCCTCATTAAACCCCCTAATAAGAACAAAAACATCAAAACAGAACGGGTCAAGTTGGTCAAACTGACCAAAATCATATAAATATCAAATAATATAATATAATTTTAAGCAGTTATTTAACTACCTGGTTAACCTCTGGCTAAGAGCTCTTAAAGCTGCAGGTCTTCTGCCCCAATTAGGTGTACTTGCCTGAGAAACCTCCTGAGCTATTTGTCTGAGCTGGCGTAACGCCTGTTAAAAAAATTAATTTATAAAAACCTTAAAATCCACAAATTCCATTAATAAAAAAACTAATAATAATTAATAAATTAAATTTTTATTGAAGTTGTTACCATCATAGTCGTTTTTTGAGCAAGAATGGTTGGTGATTCATACAACGGGCGCAAGACTTCGGGTACACTCGAACCCTATTAATACGACACAATTAAAACAAATTAAGATCATAAATGTATATATTAAATACCAAAATGTAATTAATAATTTGAAGTATGATTTTGTCCCTGTGGTCGCCGGAATTTCCGGGGAACAAAGAAAATAAATTAAAAAAAATAAATAAATAAATAAAAATAAGGGTATTTTGGTCAGCTTAGGTCAACATAGGGACAAAAATCACGAAATTAAAAACTAGATGCACAAAAAAACGAAACTAAAAACAGGGGGAAAATCGTAGAATTTGGAAAACCACAGGGACAATTTTTGTAATTTACTCAACAAATTAAGATCATAAATGTATATATCAAATAAATAATATAATATAATAACTAATTGAATTATGAGTCTTTTTTTACCTCTAGATTCATATGATCAACAATGTGAATGATGGACCCGCCACCTTCACAAGGCCTAATTAGGTAGCCACTGGGCAGCATTTCAGCCCGAACAAAATTTGGCACGGATGGTATACTTGGCCCGTTTTGGGTGTTTGTTAGTGATCTTTCACATACCTTAAAAAAAATATAAAAAATAGAACATATTGTAAAACATGTAGGTGAAATTTATCACCCTAATATTGTACTTATATTATAAATAATAACAATAATAACTCGAAATGTATTTTGGAGAGTGAGGTGGGTGTGAAAGTAAGCAAATTGGATAATTTGACCGAGTTGACCGAGTTTTACAACACTGATAAAAGTCATTGATTTCAAATGTTTTTAGTGAGTATACAATAAAAGTACAAAAATGAAGAGAAAAAATATGTTATTTTTTGTAAGACCAATAAAAAAAAGTAACCTTTTTATTTTTTAAGCACATAGAAAAAAAGTAACCCTTTTAAGCAAAAAAGAAAAAGAAAAAGAAATCAATTAATAGAGTACATTTCACGGGTGGTCCTTGTTGTTTGCCAGTTATTACATTACATGCCCAATCCTTTATCTCCATTTATTACAAAATGGTAGTTTGGTCATTCAAATACGGTAGGGACCACCAGCATAACAAATTACATACAAGCGTAATAAACGAACTTAAAGGATTAAAGTTGGCATAAGTGACAAACCACAAGGACCTTTTATGTAATTTACTCTAGATTAAAAGAGTCACTAACCACTAAACTACCATCTTCAGTAACAGAAGTATAACGCAACAACCAAAAGTCACGAGCCGTAGCCAAAGTTGTAGGGGCATAAAGCTACAAAATGACAAAAAAAAAATCAAAATTAATAATTTTTACAAATCAGATAAAATGGGTCAATATTAATAATCAATTAGGTTATAAATTATATATCACCTGCATGTATAAAAGTTCAATGGTGCCACCATTAGCAGTTGGTAGCACATCAAGAACATCAAGAACTCGACAATCTCGAAACCACGTGGGGCGATCCTTGAGGATTTCAGCAACCTAAAATAATAATAATAATTCAAAATAATGAATAAAAATATAAACTTTATATATTTAGACACTTATAATAGTGTAAAGATTATAAATTTATTATATATTACATACCCTTGTAGGTTCAAGACTGACCAAACCGCATGCACGTGCAGCCACACCAGTGCAACCGTGAGAAATAGCAACGATTCCAATGGAATCCGGACCAGGCTACAATTGAAAGTCAACGAAAGTCAAACTACCGTAAATCCAGTATTTATTTATATTTTGGAAAATGGTAATGAGAGCCCTTAGGGCTGTCATTAAGAAGACAAAATACCAAAAGACAACCCCCTGAATTTTAGGAATAATATTATTTTAATCAATGTACAAGCTTTTTATGCATGTTAATGACAGCCCTAAACCCTTATATTTTTTATTTTCTTGTTTTTTAAATTTAATGTAAAATTATTTAAAAAAATGTTGTAAGAATACCTTCATTCCAGGCATCTGGACCCACTCAACAGCGGTTCCAGTAGCCTTCGAAAGAAACTCTGTTAAAGTTTCCTCTGCAATGGACAAAAGTCTGAAAATAAAAAAACAAAAATAATTTAAACATTTTTGTTTTAATTAATTGCAACAAGCCAACAAAATGAAGTAATAAAAAATAAATTCCAACCCAACTAACCCAGCAGGGCTAGCATCCCCTGGAGGATGCTGTGGAGTCAAATGGCGTTGACCACTAGTCAACTCCGATTCACAACTAGTATCTTTACTACCCTGCAATTCAAGAAATCTTGAAATCATTAAATTCAAATTAAAAATTATAAAAAAAAAACACAAATTATAAAAAACAAAAAAAAGTCTCACATTTTGTGTATGCTGACGAAAACACCCATTTTCATACACAAGATGAGAGACTTGTTTCTGTAATCTATCATTTTCTTCCATTAAAAGCTTATTCATGGCGGTTAATTTCCGGTTAACAGACTGAAGGCGTGAAGCTTCTTTCCTCTGTTTTTCTCTGCATCTGTTAATCAAAAATCAAACTTTGATTAAAACCCATAAATCTTCACAACAAATTAACAAAACCCATAAAAAAAATCTTCTTTTACCTTCGATTTTGAAACCAAACTTTGATCTGTTTGGGTTCGATATTGGATAAAATAGGGCATTCTCGAATGAGTTGTTGACGGCGAATTGAAGTGGGTTTTGGGCATTCATGATATACTCTTTCAAGAGCTTCAACTTGCTCAGGTGTGTACCGAACATATTTCCCACTATCATCTTTACAAGACATTGCCATAATAAACCCTAAAAAAAGTTTCTTGATTCAAGAAAATTAGGACCCAGTTTAAAGATTCTGATTTTGATTCTTGGTGTTTGAAGATATGGTTCCTAATCTCTGAAACATGCTGGGTTTTGTTGATTCTATGGAAAGAAAGGCAGAAAAAAGTTAGATTGAGAGTTAAACATGATGGTTTTGGGAATGAAAGAAAGAAAAAGATTGGATTTTTATGAAACCCTAATAATGGAAGAGTAAAGTAGAGATGTCTTTTGAGTGATTTTACAATTACCCTGTTGTGTTGTTGATGGATGATATGAAATGTGGAGTTGTTGGGAGTCTGTTTTTAGCTCATTTGGGGTGTGTGTATGTATGTTTTTATGTTTTTTTTTTTTTTTATGTTTTCACTTTACTCCCCTCACCCTCACTCCTATAGCTACTATAATCTATTTGTATCTTAGGGAATATATTTTTAATCTTATGGATATTACTGTTTTACCCTTTTCTAATTAAAGAAGGTTAAAATGCATTTTAGTATCATGAATATGGCTAACTAGGTCATCTATTACCCTGAACTATTAAAGGTGCAACATGGTATCCTGAACTTGGAAAAATGGTCGATTTAGTACCCTAACTCACTAATTTGGCCTTGTTTTTTCGCTTGACTTACTTTTATTGGGCTTTTAACGGACTAAAAAATATTAATTCATCTCAATATATTAATATTAAAAGCAAATCTCGTGAGAATACAAGGTCAAATTAGTGACTTAGAGTACTAAATCGACCATTTTGTCAAGTTTAAGGTACCATGTTGCACCTTTAATAATTCAGTGTAGTAGATGACCTAGTTAGCCAAGTTCAGGGTATTAAAATGCATTTTGGCCATTAAAAAAACCCAAAATATATTGTCTTTTTTTTACGAGCAAAAAAAACTAGAGAAAGGAGCTTGACAATGTCATCATTTACACCAAACAACAACCAGAGTAACTGTATAGAATTACTAATTAAGCATGCCCGTTTAAGTCAAAGAGTAATATCTAAACGATACTTCATTCATACCTCAACATTTCTATTTTTATATTAACAAATCAAAATAATCATTAACTCATGATCCAACTTATTACACAACTTTTGGAATCGCAAACAAAAATTACATTCTATATCCATTTCTCTAAACCAGGTTTACGTGTGTAAGAAAAAATAGTACGAAACATTCTAATATATTTTTTTCTATTTACGATTGCCTAAAGTAAATCTCAAGTGTTAAATCAATGGCTTGTAAATGGTAATAGAATCAAGATAAATGTCAATCTACCATCAAATACAAAATAAGTTTCACATGTACTTTTAACTATAAACAAATAACACATATAGCTTAAATGTCACGTCTAATGAGGCATTATTAGCCGACAATTCGGTGTGAAATTGGCGGATGGCAGAATATGTAAATACATTAAATAGAAGGGGTAGAATTGTAAACTTATATAAAAAGAACGAAAGGAGGCATGGCTGAGATTTCGTGACACAAAGAGGACAACATGATGATGGCTTTGCATGCGGCTCGATTTTGCTCGACTTTTTATTTTCATTTTTATTCTTTTCAAAAAACTTTTTTCTTTTACTTTATTTATTAGTGTCCTTTGGGTTTTGAAAAATTAACTTTCACACCCTTTACTTCTTTCCTTTTTACTTCAACTCCAAGGCCTTTTAACAAAAGTGATTGCTTGTTAGAGCATCTCCAACCCACCTCTATTAACCACTCTATCTCTATGTTTGAAGGTTTTCTCCTCCAACCCACATCTATCTCTCACTCTAAATATTTTTTTGGAAACGGCTTTCTTATAAATAAAACTAGCTAAAAGCTAGAAACAAAACGTACAAAAACAACAAACTAATTATTACATGGTAATATAAGTCATTCGGCCCAACTAACTCTAAATTTAGGTCTACGATTGCAAATCCAAATAAACGCTACTTCTTTGATTGAATCAACTAGCATATTTTTCCTCGCTTCTCCACTATTAAAAGTAATAGCATTCCTGTGTCGCCAAAGAATCCACATGCCCGTAAGAAACACCGCTTCAATGATCAGCTTTATTTTAGACGTAAGAGAGCTAGTGTCCAAATTATACAAAAATTCGTCCAAATTCTCCACATCGGTATCGATTACTTGCAACCAAGTACCTATAGCCCTCCAAACACTTCTAGCAACTTCACATGACCAAAAAATGTGATCCACCTCATCGACACCATCCCCACACATAACACACTTGAGATCATCGAAAGAATACCCCTCAAAACCAAATTCACTTTGGAAGGAATCCGATTCAAATTAACTTTCCAGAAAAGAATGTTAACTTTCCGGGGCACCAAAGGGTTCCACCGAGTCTGGATGACTGAAGAAGGAAGGATTAAATTGTCAATCCACCTTCTCGAACTCTTAACTTCGTAAACACCACCATCCCCGATGTCCCACCTCCAATCATCTACATCACCTGACAACACTGTGTTACCCACAACCCGGTTTAGTCTACGTGGGGTACGGGTATTGAGTGTCCTAATGAGAATAACTTTATTAAATTTAAGGATAAGTTAAAGATCTTAAAGGAGAAGTGCAAGTCTTGGTGGCGACTCAAAAATGCACAACAGGTGGAAGAAAAGAAAAATTTGATTGATAAAGTGCAGAAAATTGAACAGAGAATGGATGGTTTACTGGCCACGGAGGAAGAGTTGCGGGACCGACAAAATGCTAAATTACTACTTTATAAGTTGGAGGCCAAAGAATGGAAGGATTTGTCTCAAAAAGCAAAGGTTAAATGGTGTATTGAGGGTGATGAAAATTCTAAGTACTTTCACGGGATTATAAATAGTAAAAGAAGACATTCTTTGATTCGTGGTGTGAAACAAGATGGTGTGTGGATTACTTCCCCGGCTGAAGTGAAGGGTGTTTTTTTTAATTTTGATGCGAAGAATTTCAAAAGTGTTCCGGTTATTAAAGTCGCAAGACGTAGCGAGAAGTTAAAGAGCTTGTCGAATGAAAATTCTGATTTGTTAGTGGGTCCGGTTACGATGAATGAGCTCAAAGTGGCGGTTTGGAGCTGTGGAGACGATAAGGCCCCGGGGCCTGACGGTTTCACTTTTGCTTTTATTAAAAAGTTTTGGGATATTTTAAAATTAGATATTTTTAATTTTGTTGTGGAGTTTTTTGATACAGGTTTCATTCCGGCGGGGTGCAATTCGTCATTTATTACGTTGATTCCAAAAGTTGTGAACCCGCTTGCTGTTAGTGATTATCGGCCCATAAGTCTCATTGGTGTTCAATACAAAATTATTGCCAAATTGCTGGCGCTTCGGTTAGCTCTGGTGGTGGATTCGGTCGTTAGTCAAGAACAAACGGCTTTTGTCAAAGGCCGTCAGATTTTGGATGGACCCATGATTGTCAATGAGGTTATCGGTTGGTACAAAAAGAGGAAAAAACCGCAATGGTGTTGAAAATTGATTTTGAAAAGGCATATGACACTATTAGTTGGGAATTTCTTGACCGAATGTTGGAATTTATGAATTTTCCGGGTAAATGGCGGAAATGGATAAGCGCTACTCTACATTCTTCTAAGGCTTCGGTTATTCTAAATGGGAACGCGTCTAATGAGTTTAAGCTCGGAAGGGGTCTGAGACAGGGAGATCCATTGTCACCTTTTTTGTTTATTATTGCTATGGAAGGCCTTCACGTGGCCATGGAGGAAGCTATCTCTAATCGTTTGTTCACTGGAGTTAAGGTAACTAATGATTCGGATCAAATTTCGCATTTATTATACGCTGATGATGCTATTTTTCTAGGGGAGTGGTCGTTTATTAATATGCAAAATCTCATTATTATATTGCATTTTTTTCATATGGCCTCTGGGTTGAAACTGAACCTTCATAAATCTAATTTATATGGTGTTGGGGTTCCGGATGGGGATGTTAGAATTATGGCTTCTTTGATTGGGGTATGCCATGATAAACTTCCATTTATTTATTTGGGCCTTCCAGTAGGCGTAAGTATGTCTAGAAAAAAGAATTGAGATGTTTTGATTGATCAGTTTAAGAAAAAATTGTCCGGGTGGAAAGTTAATACTTTATCGATTGGTGGAAGGTCCACGTTATTGAAGACGGTGTTGGGAGGGTTGGGCATTTATTATATGTCCATGTTTGTTATGCCGAAAGTTGTTGCAAATAGTTTAGAGAAACTTAGAGCCTCTTTTTTTTTGGGGTGGGACCGAGGAAAAACGGAAGATTCATTGGGTTAAATGGGATTCGGTGCTGGGCTCGTATCAAAATGGGGGTCTAAATATTGGTAGTCTATATGCGTTCAATATTTCGCTAGTTGTAAAATGGATTTGGAGATTTGTAAAAAATGAGAATATGTTGTGGTCAAAGGTGGTGAAGGCAATTTACGGTAGGAATGGTGCTTTAGATACGGGTAATTCTCGTGCTTTTGGGTCATCTCCGTGGGCCCAAATTGTGAAACTGATTTATAGACTTAAAGAAGACGGAATTGATATTATATCTCATTTAAAAAGACATCTTGGGAATGGAAGATCGACCCAATTCTGAAACGATAGATGGATTAAAACATATAGTGTAAAAATCATCATCTTATGAATATATACGATATGGTTGCTAGATTATATAGGAGACATTTTAGACAAACATGTAATATTCTAATTGATTAATTAGTACGAGACATTTGGCAGGTTATACGTCTGTTTAAAACCAACCAGTTGTATTTGATCGCACTTTATGAAAATTAAAGGCTACGAAAAGTACAAGGGGTGAAATGAAACGTAAGTAAAAGTAGATGGACTTGAATGAAAAAGTAAGTAATGAAACAAAAATGAAAGCTGAACATTAATGGGACCCGACCCGTAATCGCCAGTCTGCACCATAACATACTCACATACATGACGTGACAATGACATGACATATTGACAAATGACAAATTGAGAGATGGGATGGGATGGGACTCTGTGTGTGCAGGTGCACAGTAAGGAAGATGAGCTACGGCTGTTGTTAAATGTGGGATCACTGCTTTTGCTAGCTCATCTTTGTTTTGACCGTTGGATCACTGTCATATTAGTTACTCCGAATTCACACCTACACTGTGCACACAAGATTAGTACGTATTTCAGAAATTAAAAAAAAACTCAACGAGTCGTAATAAGTTCGTATGTTTATATATACTTCCTTCAACTCCGACTTAACCAATTCACTAAAATATGATAATTATCAAAAGTGTATTTGAGGAAGTGTAGGAGTTGTAGCCGTACAAGACCTATATTTTATAAGAGTCCAATTTTTTATATATATCTTATATATAATATTAAAATTTAAGCTAATTGTAATAATTTAATAGAAAAAAAAAATTAGAAAATCCAATTTTTTATAAAATTTTTGTATTTAGGGGGTCCATTTTTGTGTTTTCGTACAGGGCCTCAAAATCTCGGAGACGCCCCTGATCCAAAAAATATAATCAGTTGGTATAAATCAACTGGCTATTAAAGGAAACTTGGGTGTTCCTTTTATAAAGTCTTTGATTCGAGTCTAGTTGAAGGATTTTCCCCATGTGAATAAGGTGGTGAGATTTTTTCCTCATGAGTGGATAGAAGACGTAATGCTCTTGTGGATGCCACTCTCTGACTTGAACCACAAATTGATCGTTAAAAAATAAACAAACGATAAGAATAATAGACCTTATGCCACTTGATTTATGTTTCTTAGTTGAGGGGTAATGAAACATGGCTATCACTTATCATTAGTGGTGGTTTATGTCATTAAAAACTTGTTAAAAAGGCTGTATATCGTGATGGTCTAATGCAGCGACAGAAAGTGTAGTGTGTAGAAAAGACTTTGTTTTATCGTTGTCTTTTTTGTATGCAAACACCCAACACTTGTACACTATGCAAATTCAATACCTTTGGCTAATTTTTTTTCATCAACTTAAAAAAGGTATTTCTGTCGTAAAAACTTTCTCGGGGTAATTATGTTTGTGCACATACTGTACGCAACCTAATCGTTTTCTTGATTGTTCTCGAACCTACTCTGACCATCTGGTAAATATATATCAAGCGAGTGATCAAACTTATAATCTTTACAAAATTATTTAGGAATCCTTACCACTAGATAATCAACTCATTGATCGTTAACTCAAATAGCATCATTATCTTGCTAGCTATAGAATAAATTGAATAATTTTAATGAAAGTAAAAAGTGAAATGCAATTTGCCCAATTAAGATGAGGCAAGATTCATAGTAAATGCATTAGGGGGATAGATGATGATGAGTCTACGACCTTTGAAAATAGTGTGGACTCAAGAAATAAATTCATTTACAGATAATCAACTTAAAAAATAAAATTAAAAATAATAGTTACATTAACATTTCGCCAGCACCATCACACGTTTTATTTACGAATATTATATTATCATGGTTCTTAGTTCGGTTCAGATCCTGCTAGTTCTAGGTCCGATGCGGTTCCGAACGTCATCGGTTCGGCTCTGTCTGCCCGAAACATTATCTCGGTTCTCGGTTCGATTCTGAGCAGTTCGGTTTGATTCTTGCACCGTACACCGAATAATGCGTGCTTTTTGAACTCCCAAAAAGATATCTCCTCTCGACACGAAGTCACTATATTTGTAAGAACAATTTTGTTTCTACATTTCCAAAAGACACATATATATAAGAATGTAACAACGCCATCCATAGTTACATTTAACACTATTACAATTGAATTAAAGGTATAATCTGTTTTAATACATGTTGCATAGGATTGTTTATGTATCAGGTTCTTAGTGCAATCACTAATTTGTTTTGAGTAACGTATTAGGAACCTGATATAAACGATTTAAAAAACTATAAACTTTACATTACGTAATTGGTGGGCCAATTCTAATTATAACAAGCTATTGGATCTAAAGCTATTGGATTTAAATGGGTTGTAGCTGGTATCTAGGAATTCTCAATAGGGGCCCAAAAGGCAAGAACAAAGCCTGGTTAGAACAGAGGCCGAACTTGATTATGCTTGAGTTATGAAGGTTACATGTTTGTTAAAGTTTTGAGTATTTTCTTATGAATTTTTGAATCTATCACACATAATAGACAATATATGATACATGTTTACTATGACCGTGTTTCGCGAAAAACTTACAAATATATAGATTATATTTATAAAATAATATATTCAAAGCATTACATTTATAAAAAATAAAATAAAAAACTACATGATTGTTATTATATGTAAATTGTAATATGTTACTTATCTTACTACTTACTAATTCATTTAGGCCTACCTCTTTTAGTAAGTTTAAGGAGCTCCTTAATTTTAAGTAAATTTTCACTTTTAGTAAGTTCTTTAACTAAAAAAATAAAGTGTTGCTTACATGATTCGAACACAAGACCTCTCCTAAGTAGTCACTGTGTGTTAACCACTTCAACTATTTGATTATCTTAATTTATTCCAGATACTAATATATATAAGCTTTAACGTCACCAGAACTCAAC
Organism: Calendula officinalis; assembly: GCA_963853835.1. Classification (NCBI taxonomy): domain Eukaryota; kingdom Viridiplantae; phylum Streptophyta; class Magnoliopsida; order Asterales; family Asteraceae; genus Calendula; species Calendula officinalis. Next base: position 77,912,262 of record OY970828.1, read on the forward strand.
CATCATTTCTCTATTTAAAAGGCCCATATTTACTTTCACAAAAAAGCCAATTTCAGATCTGATCCTACCATCACTAATGTCAATACCTATCATCACTACGCACCACCACTCATCACCATCGCTATTGTCACCACCACCGGTACTGTCGTCACTTCGAAATATAGTTACGGGTACCCGCCGCCGCATTGCGCGGGTACCCTGCTAGTAATTATAGTATGTTGAACTTACCAATGATAAAACGTGTTAGAATTAGTTTTAAATGTTGGACACCAAAATCATTATAAAACTAGACTTATTTTCCCAATAAAATTATGGAAAATGATAATGACAGCCCTTAGGGCTGTCATTAAAAAGATAAAATATACAAAAGACAACCGCTGAATTTTAGGAATATTACTTTTTTAATCAATGTACAAGCTTTTTATACATGTTAGTGACAGCCCTAAGGGCTGTGATTAACAAAACCCTAAAATTATTTACATAATGTAATATTATAATTTATTTTAAAAGGATATTCTCGTTTATAATGTGGACTACTGAAGTAGCTAAGTTTTGATCCTAATGTAAACAATCAAACTGATGATGGGCTCGTTTTTTAAATTTTCCTTAATCATCTGATAAATATTTTATAAATATTTACATATGAAATGAATCAAAGAACTTAGTTATGTAATATGATACGCACAATAGATAAAAGAAATAGATACATTTTAGAATTTAGAACACATATAACCTGTAAAAAGGTTAAATTACAACAATTTACCGTAAGTCAAAACATTGACCAATTCAAACAGTCAAAATCCAAATTCCTCGAAATGGTACCACCATTAAACGCAGTATTACAACCAATAAAAGCAGTGACTTTTGAAAAACCCATTTCAAAATAACCGCCACCACTCCCCCACGTCCACCACCGTCCCCCTAACTTCCCTCCAAAACTTCATTATAAACCCACCACCACCACCATCAAAACGTTAACCCTAATTTCTCCAGCAAAAATGGCTCTCAATTCACGTTCATCTTCACTACATTTTGCCTGCTGCTTAATTTTAACAATCGCCGCCGTTATCACCTCCGTCACCGCCGTCGAATTCGAAGTCGGAGGCGCTGTCGGTTGGCGAATCCCTGCAGTTAACGAATCCGAACTCTACAACGTCTGGGCTTCCAGACGACGGTTTCACGTCGGCGATACTCTCCGTCGGTTCAATTTCATTACGTCTGAATATCATTTTACAATTATGACTAATTATGAATCTTCGATTACTGATTTTGAGTTTGATTTTGATTTTTTATGTTTTGTGAATTAGGTTTTCATTACAGGAACGATTCAGTAGTAGTGGTTGATAAACACGGGTTATATCACTGCAATTCAAGTAATCCGATTGCTTTCTTCAACGACGGCGATACGGTGGTGAACCTTGACAATATCGGCACGATGTATTTCATCAGCGGCGATGTTACTCGATGTAAAGCAGGCGTGAAAATGATGGTGGATGTGATTAATCCGACACCGGAATTTCATTTCCCGCCGACTATAGCTACTCCGCCGGATATTCCTTATCCTGCCGTGTCTCCGGCGGTATCGAGTGCCGGACCTTCTTTATCAGGTGGTTCGCCGGAATCGAGTCCTGGACCTTCTTCATCGGATGCAGTTACGGCATTTTCGGTTTCGCTGTTTGGAATTGCGATTATTGCTGGTTTAGGGTTGTGTGCATTGAATCCATAGTGTTTAAGTTTTACGTTTTTAGTTTTTGTTATGCATTTTGAGTATTATATTTTTCTGGATTCTTTTGGTTTAATTCAAGTGTTTCGAATGTTTTGTAGTAAGGGGTTGTGGTGTTTTTGAATCATTTGTTATTGATTAATCATTAATGGATTAAATTTCTAGTTTTTTTTCTTCATTTTAGTTGAATTGTTTTGTATTTAACATCTAGATGCTAAAAGTTGTTTTTAAGCAACGCTTCAAACTTATGAATGTTAACATTTGTATTTTTATTATGTCATGTAATACTTGCTCATGATAATGAGTTTTAAGTAATTTACAAATGAATTACTTAGAACACCAAACCATCTTGCAACGATTAAAATTAAAAATAGTTAGAATAAATATAAATTATTCAAATAAAAATTGATTGGATTTAACCTTTTTCCCCCAAAATTTTAATTGCAGTCGAAGTTGGTTGGATTCAGTTTAAGGTTTCCAGGCTGTTTCCGATTATCCTTTTTGCCTTCTTTGAGTTTTTCTTTTTTTCAGTTCTGAGCTAATTTGGTTATAGTTTTTTTGGTTTCAGAAGTGGAATTCGACCATTTCGAGTCCAATGTATCTTGATAAAATCATGGTAGTCAATATTGATGATGTAGCTTAATATTATAACTAGTTTTAAACCCAAAATAATCGGACAAAAACGAAACTGTTATTTATAAAAAAAACTAGTTCAATCCGGTTCTAAAACCTTAGACCGTGCGTAACGCTCGACCGTTCGTTTGGTCGCGACCGGCCAACTCAGCGTCGGCGACGCGTCCACCCCGTTACGCCCCATGTCCGGCGACGCGTCGAGGTGGTCCAACGGTCGAGTAATCGACCGTTCAACTCGACCGTTGAACGGCTCTTTCTCCCCCCTCTCCAACGGCTAACTTCAAACAAACACCCATTTTTTTACCTTATAAATACCCAATTCTTTTACCAAATAATTCACAACTCTCATTTCTTTCTCCACTCAAACACACACTCAAATCTCTCAATCACCCTCTCTAAAAATGTCTTCATCCAAGAACAAAGGAAAGACTACAAAATCTCGACGCGGAGCACCCTCTACTACACCCTCTCAATCACCCTCGATCAACTTTCGACCACCCGGTTTCGTACACCAAACAAGTCACCAAATCCCACAAGGTTATCAAAATAATCCATTTGCTCCCCCCTAATTCCCACAACCATACAGACCACAACAACAACCACCACAATATCAACAACTACCACAACAAGGTTATCAAAATTATTTTGGTGGGGACCAATACGACCACCAAAATTTTGATCCTTTCGCCGGGCTCGACCAATACGACTACCAACCACGAACCCAAAGTGGTTCCCCCGCCACTCCAGCCGCGCCCCTCGACGTCGAGTCTTCCGACGAGCCCGAGCCCGTTGAAGCGCCAAAAAAGGTAGCAAAAAGGCGTCAACCACCGACAAAGGGGGTGACCGGCGGAAGCGCGTCATGGACGAAGCTTGAAGAGATAGGCTTATGCAAGGCTTGGATCGACACTTCCGAAAATGTCATCAAGTCGAACTCCAGGGCTAAATGTGGATTTTGGCAGGATGTGTTAGTTCGCTTTGCGAGCGAAATGGGTGAGACGACCCGAACATATGACGCACTAAACTGCAAGTGGAAGAATAGGCTTCGTCCTAAAATTACAAACTTTTGTTCGATTTATGACAACCTCGTACAAAGAAACCCAAGTGGGGCGAACGACTAAATTTTGTACGAGCGGGCTTGTGGTGAATTTAGTGCTGAACATGCAGGGGAGTTCACAGAGGTGGAGTGCTGGAGAATTTTGAAGGACCATCCAAAGTGGAAGGATGTTGAATACCCAAAACAGTTGGCGATGTTCGCGAAGGCTAGGGGGAAAAAATCAAGGACTTCGTCATCATCAGCTGCGCAAGGTTCAGGGGTTGGTCCAGAAGATGAGGATCAATATGATGAAGAAGTGGAAGTTCCACCCCCTCGACCAATGGGGCGGGACAAGGCGAAGAAGAAAGCAGCGGCATCGTCATCAGCTGTTCAAAGTTCAGAATACGGTGCCCCCCAGCCATCATCGGCTCGGGAATTAGTCGGGCATTGGAAAGACGCCACGGACGAATTTTTTGACTTCCGCAAAGCAAACATATCTGACTTCATGGAGATACAAAAAGATACCCAAGAGCTCAAGCACATGGAATTCTACAATTCGTCGCATGATCACCTCACCGGCAGAACTCTTGAGTGGGTTTTGGCAAAGAAGGCGAAAATCAGGGCCAAATATAATTTGGACTGATAGTTTGTTTTTTTTAGTATTAATGTAATGTTTTTTTATTTATGTCTTTTTTTTCAATTATTAATGTAATGTTTTTATTTTAATATTAATGTATTTGTTTTTAATTTAAATTAAAAAAAAAATAAAAAAAATTTCCGAACGGTCACCCATTACGGGCATTTGGTCGCTGTCTGGTCGTGTGTTTGATCAGGAGAGAGAAAGCTGATGTGGCGCAGATGTGGCAGGGGTGACCAAACTGGGTTTGGTCACCCATTACGCATAGTCTTACTTATCGAGGTTGAAATGATCGTTTTACCATTTACGATTGTGTAGCATTTAGAGTGAGCGGTTTGGTTACCGCCACTTGTACGCCATTCTCCAAACATCCTTTGTGGCAAATGAAACTGGCGCACCACCAGACCAGGCGTGGTGTAAGTGAGCGACCAACCCACTTCAGTGGCGCAATTGGCCTGAGAGGGAAAAACTTTTGGGGTGTTTTTTTTAGTACTCCGTCTTTTGTAAGTGAATCATGTTTTAAGTGAAGAGTGAATAAAAATAGTTAAGTATTTGAACATAAAATGTGAAATGTTAATTTGATGATCATTTTGCAAAGGAAGTTCACTTATGCACCACAATTCTTAATGTCTACACTCTAAGTTACAAGTTTTACAGCTAATTATACAACTGCTTAATGCAACATTTTGTGATATATACATTAAAAGTCGTGATGTCTAAATCACTACATTTTTGCAAAGTAGCTTGACCCTAGGTACCTTTGTAGCCGGAGAAAGTTCTAGAAGATTTCTAGCATCAAATTCGTGCCCGAAGCCTGACGTCATCCTTATCTTCATAAACCCTAAAATTTTTCTTATCGTCTCACTTAACTCACACCTACTCTCATCGCTCTCTTCTATCTCATTTCTCTCTCGCTGCAAATTTCTGGTATGAACTGAATTCGTAATCTACTACTTATTATTCGTGAATTTCATTTAATAGCGTATGAACGTTAGTATTTTCAACTGTTTAGAAATTCATTTTACAGTTTTCATTTGTTTCGATTCGATGTTGATTTTGAGTTCACGGATTTGAACTCCGTACCTTTACAATTTGCTGCGTGAATTGAAATTGAAATTGATACTCATTTTGTTTAATTTGCAAAAACGTTCGCTGTAATCTCCAGCTGTGTGTGTTCATGTTCTTCTCAATTTGACGATTTTGGCAACGATAATTGATAAATATCCATTTGCGAGGTTTCTATTATCTGTATATATCTAAGTAATTGAATTACGTTTATGTATGTATCATTATTCAATTTCTCATCTGAATTCCTTTTTCAGATTCCTTATTTTGACCAATATGTTTACAAATCGAATCTCTAAGCTCAAGTTACTTTCAATGCAATTTGGTGTTCTGTTCATGTATATTATATTGTTGTATTGTTTATTGTAATTATTATGTAATAATTTGTTCTCACCATATGATTGACAACTATTTGCAGCTAATTGCTTGAGGATTGTTAGAAGATGGCATCCATCACTCCCTTATCTTCAGTAGCCTCATTCACATCTCCCACCAGTAAAACAAATCTGGAAACATTATCTTCATTTTCATCAATTTCTTCAAGCTCTCTTGCACACAGAAGACAAAATGCAGTTCTACAAAAGAGAAACTCTCTCAAGGTTAAGGCAATGGCCAAAGAGATATACCTAAACAAGGACGGAGAAGCTATTAAAAAGCTGCAGGTAGCATCAATATATGATCTTTTAGTGTTTAGTTATTGTAAAATTGAATTATAATGTTACTTGTGCTGATGTGTACTGTGAATTTGTGTGTGTAGGCTGGTGTGAACAAGCTTGCAGATTTAGTAGGAGTTACTCTAGGTCCAAAAGGGCGTAATGTTGTATTGGAGAGCAAGTATGGTTCACCTAAAATCGTTAATGATGGTGTAACTGTCGCTAAAGAGGTACATTAAGTCACTAATCCGAGTTATTTAAAGCAAAATGACCAGGAAAATCACCAAATTACTCATTTTTTGCTAATTTTTAACCAAATTGACTATTTTTTACGTCCAAATTTGATGATGTTCCCCTTAATTTCATAAATTTTGTAAACTTAGGTTGAATTGGAAGATCCAGTTGAAAATATTGGTGCAAAGCTGGTGAGACAAGCGGCTTCAAAGACAAACGATTTGGCTGGTGATGGAACAACAACTTCTGTTGTTCTAGCACAAGGTTTAATAACCGAGGGCGTAAAGGTAAATTACTAAATATTTCTATTAAATTAATCTAAAAAAGCTTTAATCTAGAACACTATTTATACTAATCACAAACTCTTATTCATTAGGTGGTTGCAGCAGGTGCTAACCCAATTCAGATCACAAGAGGTATTGAGAAAACCACTCGAGCCCTTGTTGAAGAACTTAAAAAGATGTCAAAAGAAGTGAGTTTGACTTTGACTAATCACTTTAACCAAATTCACATTCATTTAGATGCTAAATTTGTTTTTTTTTGGAAATTGCAGGTTGAAGACAGTGAGCTTGCTGATGTGGCAGCAGTTAGTGCAGGAAACAACCTTGAAGTAGGAAGTATGATTGCTGAAGCAATGAGCAAAGTGGGAAGAAAAGGTGTTGTTACTCTTGAAGAAGGAAAAAGTGCTGAAAACCATTTATATGTTGTGGAAGGAATGCAATTTGATCGTGGTTATCTTTCTCCGTATTTTGTTACTGATAGTGAGAAAATGACCGTTGAGTATGAAAACTGCAAGGTAAATATAAATATAAATAATAAATATTAGAGTAAATTACAGATTTTTGTACCTACGGTGTTTCAAATTCTATGATTTTATCCCTGAACTTTTTCTTTCGTGATTTTTGTCCCTATGGTTTTCAAATTTCAATTTTTTCATCCATTCTGACTTAAAATGACTAGAATACCTTTATCATTATTATTTAATTTTTAAATCATTTTTAATTTATTTTTCTCTTCTTTTTATTGTATCTTCTCTCTTATGCGGTTGATTGGCAAATAAAAGTTATAAAAATAATTAAAAAGAATAAAAAAAATAGAAAATTTAAAAATTAATTAAAAATAATTCAAAAAAATATCAATAAGGGTATTTTAGTCATTTATGTCAAAATGGAAAAACTATGAAATTTGCCGCCCATAGGTACAAAAATCATAAAAAAAGTAAGTTTATGGAAAAAATTGTAAAATTCGGAAGACCACGGTCCACGGGGACAAATTCTGTAGTTTACTCTACATATTAAATAACGTTACGTCATATCATTATCTTGTTTTTGGATTTTAATTTTTAATTTAATGTTTTATGGGTGTAGCTGCTTTTGGTTGATAAAAAAATCACAAATGCAAGAGATTTAGTTGGTGTTTTGGAAGATGCTATCAAGGGCAGTTATCCAATTTTGATTATTTCAGAAGATGTTGAGCAAGAAGCTCTTGCTACACTTGTAGTTAACAAATTAAGGGGTTCATTAAAGATTGCTGCACTTAAAGCACCTGGATTTGGTGATAGAAAAAGTCAATATCTTGATGATATTGCTATTCTTACTGGAGGCAAGTGTTTCTTGTTTTTTAAATATGATATTATTGACCCGTTTTCTTATAAATGGGCCCGTTTAGTTTATGTAAAGGGTCCAAATGGTTGAAAAAATGTCATCTTTTTTTTTTTTTTAATTTGTCTTTCTTACTGGAGGCAACTTTTTCTTGTTTTTTTAAAGATAATATTTTTGACCCGTTTACTTATGAGCGGGCCCGTTCAGTTTATGTAAAGGGTCCAAATGGTTGAAAAAAAGTCCTTTTTTTTTTTTAATTTGTCTTTCTTACTGAAGGCTAGTAGTTCTTGTTTTTTAAAGATGATAATTTTTGACCCGTTTTCTTATGAGCGGGCCCGTTCAGCTTATCTAAAGGGTCCAAATGATTGAAAAAAAGTCATCTTTTTTTTTAATTTGTCTTTCTTACTGGAGGCAAGTTTTTCTTGTTTTTTAAAGATGATATTTTTGACCCGTTTTCTTATAAATGGGTCGGTTAGGTTTATCTAAAGGGTCCAAATGGTTGAAAAAAGGTCATCTTTTTTTTTTTAAATTTGTCTTCCTTACTGGAGGCAAGTTTTTCTTGTTTTTTAAAAATAATATTTTTGACCCGTTTTCTTTTGAATGGGCCGTTCAGTTTATGTAAAGGGTCCAAATGGTTGAAAAAAAGTCATTTTTTTTTAAATTTGTCTTTCTTACTGGAGGCAAATTTTTCTTGTTTTTTAAAGATGGTATTTTTGACCCGTTTTTTTTATAAACGGGCCCATTCAGTTTATGTAAAGTGTCCAAATGGTTGAAAAAAAGTCATTTTTTTTTTTAATTTGTCTTTTTTTTTTTGTTTTGTTTCAGGAACTGCAATCAGAGAGGAAGTAGGATTAACCCTAGAGAATGCTGGAAGTGAGGTTTTAGGGCTTGCTGCAAAGGTTGTTCTGACTAAAGATACAACAACCATTGTTGGTGATGGTAGCACACAGGAGTTAGTTAATAAACGTGTTGCTCAAATCAGAAACCTTGTTGAGGTGTATAACATTTCTATAATAAATTAACATCATTTTATATCTTTAAATAGTGCTAATTTTATTATCTATGGATTAGTTACAGTAATTTTAAACGATGTTACAGGCTGCAGAACAAGAGTATGAAAAAGAAAAATTAAATGAAAGAATTGCAAAATTATCTGGTGGAGTTGCTGTTATCCAGGTTAGTTTTTCCAACATTTTTTAAGAGTAAATTACAGCTTTCGTCCCTGGTGTTTTCATTTTTGCAGCTTTCGTCCATACCAATGTCTAAAATAAATACCCTTGTCCTTTTTTCTTATTTTTTAAGTTTTTTCTCAGTTCCTTTTTCTTTTGATTGAAAAATGAAAAAGAAAAATGGAAATAAAAAAATAAACAAGGACAAGGATATTTTAGTCATATTATATGTCCCACCTAGTAAAAAGGGACCACGGGGATGTAAAAGTGTAAGGAAATTTTGGTAGGGATGAAACCTACAATAATGAAGAACTACAGGGATGAAAACTGTAATATTTGTGTCTCTCAAGTTTTAAAACATATTGCAGGTTGGAGCACAAACTGAAACAGAACTTAAAGAAAAGAAACCGAGAGTAGAAGATGCCCTAAATGCAACAAAGGTTCTACAACTATCTTATATTATACCATAAAAAAGTCAAGTTTTTAATATTATACCAAAAAGTCAAGTTTATTATATTATACCAAAAAGCAACTTTATTATATTATACCAAAAAGCAACTTTTTTATATTATACCCAAAAAGAAGTCAACTTTTTTATATTATACCCAAGAAGAAAAGTCAAATTTTTTATATTATAATTTATACCCGAAGAATAGAGTCAGTTTTTTAATATTATCCCCAAAAAAAGTCAACTTTTTTATATTATACTAAAAAAGCCAATTTTTTCATATTATACCAAAAAAGTCAACTTTTTTTATTATAAAAAAATTTGATCAAAATTGGTTAATATTATACAGGCGGCAGTTGAGGAAGGTATTGTAGTTGGAGGTGGTTGTACGTTGTTGAGATTAGCTGCTAAAGTTGACAGCATTAAAGAGACACTTGATAATGATGAACAAAAAGTGGGAGCAGATATTGTTAAACGGGCTCTCGGTTACCCTATGAAGCTTATTGCAAAAAATGCTGGTGTTAATGGAAGTGTGGTCATTGAAAAGGTATTTTTTTGGCCCGTTTAACCATAAACGGGCTGTTTTTGTTTATGTTTTATAGTTGTCTTGTCATATGGGTCAAGGTAAAAAAATTTAACCGAAAAGGTTGAATGCATAAAACCACCTAAATCAATTCATTCTAAATTATTTTTGTAATAATCTTGTTTTTGTAATTATATTTAGCAAATAAATTATTTGCAAGTTTCTGAAAATATGGATAAAAATTGGGTTTATTTCGGTTATGTTGTCTAAAACTAAAAAAATTAACCAAAAACGTAGCCTTCCCTCGATCGCGGTTCGCAGATCTTCCTCAAGGCAAGGGTAGCGTCTCATGTAATAATCTCACTTTTTTGGGAACATATTATTTAATTATATATTTGGCTTATTTTTTAAAGATACGGATAAAAATTGGGCTTATCTTTTAAGGTCTCAAAAATTTAGTATTTATTATTTTACATTAATGCGTTGAACAGGCTAAAAGTCATCTGAAGTGAATTTGAATGCATAAAATCTCGGACTTTTCGAAAAAGTTAGATTATTGTTGTAATAATCTCACTTTGTTGGGAACATATTAGTTAGATATAAATATCTATAAATTAATTTCTTGGGAAAATAGTAATGTTATTTTAATTATTAATTATAGGTTCTATCTAGCGACAACTACAAATTCGGTTACAATGCTGCAACCGGGAAATACGAGGATCTAATGGCTGCTGGTATTATTGATCCCACAAAGGCAAGTTTTTTTCTTGAAATATTTTCTGTTTCTTTTCATGTGATATAATTTATTTGTTTTTTTTTAACAAATTATGAATCTTGGGTTTATTGATGCAGGTGGTTAGATGTTGTTTGGAGCATGCATCATCAGTTGCAAAAACCTTCCTTACTTCAGATGCTGTGGTGGTTGAAATCAAGGAGCCCGAACCCATCATGCCAGCTGGCAGCCCCATGGATAATTCAGGTATTTCACTATTCAGTTAACTCTAATTTTTCTTATTATTTTTGTCTTCTTTTCAGTTAACTGCATATAAAAAGTAATAACTTGATTTTTCATAAAAAAATTACGTCAAACGTTCGATAAAAACATGAAATTTTAAGGAAAAAGATGTGTTGACTTTTGCCAAGGTTGTAAAAATTGGTCAACCACCTTTAAGCAATTAATCAGTTTCTAAGAGGGTACCATAAATTATAAATTATAAAGAAATTTATTTATTTTCAAAAATTAGCGAATCGTTGCAAAATCATACAAACGGCCATCATTGATTTCCTCTATATAGGGGTGAGCATTTGGACCGAAAAAACCAAACCGAACCGAAAACCGACCGAAATCGAACCGAACTGAAACCGATAACATGTTATCGGTTTTGAAAATTCATCGTTATCGGTTATCGGTTCTATCGGTTCGGTTTTCAGAAAATGATAGAACATTTGGCCTAAAATAACCGAACCGAAAACGACCGAAACCGAACCGAACCGAACTGAAACCGATAACATGTTATCGGTTCATTTTCGGTTTTGAAAATTCATCATTGTTGTCGGTTAACGGTTCGGTTCGGTTTTGGCACGATAATCACTCCTACCTCTATATATATATATATATACAAACAACCATCACTAAATAAGCAACCCTAAAAGTGTTTTTAATTTAGATAATCAATTTTGACTTTAGTTGACCTTGACCATATTTGACAGATTTTCACTTAGCATAGGAAATTTATCACTCAGTTGCCCTAGACCGATTTTTACAACACTGATTTTTGCACATAGAAATTTACTTTTAGTTAAGATTTATGTCGATTTTTTGATGATACTATAAGTAATAATATATAACTAACCGTCTTCATTACTAGGTTATGGTTACTGAGGTGCTACCACACCAGCAAATGGAATCTCAACCCGTTGTAGTTCTTTCAATTATAATTAGAGGTGGTTAAGTAGATTCAATTTTGGCGGAATTGATTTCAATGATCAAAAATCGTATCTTAATTCGACACATTGTGATGGCAAACATGATATTAATTATTGTATGGTTGACTCATCTATTATAGTAGTTGAGAATCTAGTTATTCAAGTGGCGCATGGTTTAGGGGTTGTATGATTTGATTTTTGTTTTCATCAGTTTCGTCTAATTCGGTCCATATGTCGGACTCGATCAAAATCATTTTGCTCATCCAGTCTAATGAAAAAAACAACTAGTTCTGATTCAGCTATCAACTAACTCAATCCTCAAACCCTAAATCAGCTATCAACTTACTCAATTCCTAAACCTTAAATCTTCCTATTTACTAACTTAATCCCTAAACCTTCAGCTATCAACTAACTCAATAAACAATTAACTCAGCCAGTTAACTACCAAATGACCTCTTAATAGTTGGGGATTGTTTAATAACCAAGGTTCTAAAGGCGTGTTATGGAGGCGTGAGGCGTGACGTCATGTTACATAATTGACAATGTCGGGTGTGTAAGGCGTGATGTAAAATAAGACGTGATATAATTTATATAATACTTTGTTGTCTTGAATCATATATTAAAAAACATTATTACGGATTGTAATGTATGTTTGGTTTATGCTAGGGCTGCCAAAACTTGACACGACACGACAAAAATACATGAAACGAAACGAAATTGGGACGAAACTGAAATTTGAATTCGTGTTCGTGTCGTGTGAAACAAACACGAAGTCGTGTCGTGTTCGTGTACGTGTTGAGAGATTAACACAAAATTGACACGATAGTTATGATTTTGTCGTGTTTATCGTGTTTGTCGTGTTTTTAACATGTAATAAGTAAGAAATTTGTTATTTATTTGTGTTGTCGTGTTTATCGTTTTTTAATCGTGTCGTGTTCGTGTTAGTAAAATAAAACACGACTTCGTGTCGTGTCGTTTTTGTGTTGAAAGAATTCGTGTCGTGTCGTGTTATCCAGCAACACGAAACGATAGTACGATTTGACAGCTCTAGTTTATGCTCTCCCTAACAACTGTTTACTTGTATGGTTAAGGTATGATGTTGCTCTAATTCCTTTTCTTTTGACGCTTTTTAGTAATTTGAAAGTGGTTAAAAGTATGGTAATGGATATAAACGTATGCCTGAAAAAATGACACCAAGTAGAGTGGGATAGTGGTGGTTATGTTTGGTACATTTGCATCAAGATTAGTTGGTTTTTATACACTCCTAATACCTAAACAAGTAAAGATGAGATAATGGAAACAAGTGAACTCGCCCTTTATGTCTGAAATTAAAATATTGTATAAACATAATGAATCAAATATTGTGAATCAATTTATAGTTTTGTAAAAAACAAGTGAACTCGACCTTTATGTTTGAAATTAAAATATTGTATAAACATAATGAATCAAATATTATGAATCAATTTAAAGTTTTGTGAAAAACAAGTGAACTCGACCTTTTGGATAAACTTAATTGAAAAAAAATAAAAAAATAAATAATAAAAAAATAAAAAAGTCTATCATTAATGACAAAGAAAAATTAACCCTAAAAACAGGATGGATGTAAGGTAAACAGGGAGCTTGTGGCATATGAGTCAATCTTCAACATTTTAATACCCAAATTTAGGTCACCAAACTACATATACAACTCTTTTGGAGACAATTTTAACGGGAAATTTGATCAAAAAATGATATTACACGAATTTCACAAGATATTTATATTTAAGATATCTATTAAAAGAGATGAGTGGTCAAAGTTTGGACTTATTTCACTTACAAGTTTCAAAAGAACACATGATCAAAATCTTTGACCCTTAGTGTATAGATTTGCTTTTGGGCACGAAATTGTAGCGAATAGACTCCCAATTCTTGCTTGCATGGGTGTGCACTAGACAATTTAGGGCGGTTTTAAGTTTCACCCGAACCTAATCTGCTAATTTCAGATTTAGGATTTTTAAACTCAATAGTTTATGTTTCTATTGGTTTCAATTTTAGTAGGTTTTGACCATCAACGGTTTGATTTCGATTTAAAAAATGAACACATATGGTTTTCAACATTAATATCTAATTTCTTACACTAATTTTCATTTTTCCAACACCACATACAAATTTCAGCTCAAGATCTAATTTCAACACTAAATTCAACACTTAATAACATATTTTAACACTGAACACCATTTTCAGCACAAAAACTAAAATATAAACGCATATTGTATCATAAATCATAATATAAACCATGATTAGTGGAGTGATTTTTCGTAACGGGGCAGTTTCTGGTTTAAAGAAACCAAACAGTCTTGTAATGACTTCGGTTTATTAATTTGCTTTTCACTTTTTATCATCACCCCTACTTGCTTGATAATGCGATCGGGTTTTCATTTGATGTATCAGTCGTAAAGAGGCATGGCGATGAAAACCATGAAACGTTCCCAAACATGTGTAACAATATTCAAGAAGACTAAACCATAAAACTCTAAGATTTTAACGTTGCAAATAAGTCATATGAATGTAGAACCAAAAGACTAGAAAGATATAATTGTATTAATTTCTATTAAATTTATTACTTCATCATACTACTCATCTAATTAATGACATTTGAGATTCATTAGTTCTCTTTTCTAATCTTACTTTTTGATTTGGACACTTATATTGATCAAATGAGTATGTATAATTAATAGTAAACAATATAATACGCAAAACATTGTAATATTGACTAATAATCACATCTATATCAATTATCAACAATAGACATGTAACTTCGAGCTATTTAGAGCGGTGGATGTAACTTTTTAAAGCTCCACTAAAGTGTGTTTGGCGATGCCAAAAGACAACGAAGGTGTCGTCAAATTCGCACCAAATGGTTCGGCACCAGGCACTTAACATCCACCAAAAGCTTAATTCAAGGTTCGTCTATTAAGGAGTAAAACATTTTGTATATCTTTCCAAACTTTTAATAAATTATTATTATTTCTTATTTGCCAATATTTTATTTTGCCATGTTTACCAAAGGGTCTTTGGCCCAGCGGTATGGTGTTTACCTCTTGACTTTAAGGTCTTGAGTTCGAGTCCCGTCGTGGATTAGATTAGGTGGTAATTAGGAGTAGATTAGATTTGCCGTTTCAAAAAAAAGCATCCATATTGACCATTACACTCTTGGTATCCATAACAACTGTCGTTGGGTATACACAGATCCATTTGTTATATAAATCCACGTAAATCGCCAAACTTGTCTTCAAATTGATTATTTTTGACAAAAAGAATATGATTATGAGTGAGAAAATAAAATATTTGCAAGCGTAACTAATGGTATTGGTGTATACCTTTTGTGTGTATCCACTTGACAAAGATAAGTGTTAAAATCAATGAATAATAAAGAATAAATATTGATGCTTTAGACATTTCATGTATCAAGTAGATAAATACATAAATAAACACAATAGATAGCAATCAATATCTTTTCCATTTTTGCAAGCAACTTTTTTAAGTTATTATGTTCCTAACAATCAATTACCATAAATAAGATACATTATACAAGTGGATTACATGTATTTAATAAACCGGTAATTTTTAAATATGTATTGAATATTCATACCACTTTATAAGATACATTAAATATTTAAATGGGAATTTTATATACATTAAATGCATATTATCATGTCTTTAGTTCATATGTTACAAAAACCCGTAGAAAATACATGCAATTATTGAGATTTATTTGTGCATTTTTAAAAGAAAAATAGAGGCTTAAATGATGTTTAATAAATGGGATTCGATATGACAACCAACTTTTAGGACTGTCAATAATAGTGAAATTATGTTCTAAAAATAATAATTAATTAGATTATAAATCACTAATTCATATTTTTTTATTAGTTAAATTTCTTCTATTTTTATAAGAATATTCAATTCAATTAGTCATGCAACTAATTCAATTAAAACTTCTTTTTTCAAAACATAATATTCATTTTTATTGACAGTTTTAGTGTTGTGATTGTCAAAAGCTTTAATAAATATATATATATAAATTTTTTTTGTGTGGAATAACTGAATACATTTAATGAAATTGTACTTATATCTCAAGACATGACAATCCCATAAAATAAATAATTAGCATGTGTTATATTGTTATTATGCCATTTGACCCAAAAATAAATATTAAAAAAAAAAATATGTGTACATGTTCCACCGGTAGGTTAAAGGTCACTAGTTATAAAATGGTCAATACGCACTCCAACGGCCACTTCATTTGCATACTCTCCGGCAACCAATATGGCAGAACCCAATCAAATTTCCGTCACCAAAACCCGCCGGAAACCTATTCCGGCGAACAAAACACCCCATCCTCCGGTGTACCGTGGAGTTCGAATGCGCAGTTGGGGCAAATGGGTGTCCGAAATACGACAACCACGTAAAAAATCTCGTATCTGGCTCGGCACATTCTCCACGCCGGAAATGGCCGCCAGAGCTCACGACGTCGCCGCCTTATCCATTAAAGGAAACGCCGCCATACTAAACTTTCCTCAGCTCAAAGACTTGTTGCCACGTCCGGCGTCTGTTTCTCCACGTGACGTTCAAGCCGCCGCCGCCAAAGCCGCTACAATGCAAGAATTTAGTTCCGTGCCGCCGGCGCCGGCGAAAGGGATGGTGGTTCCGGCTGATGGACATGATTCCGGTAGTCAGGGTGATGAGCTGGGTGAGATCATTGAGTTGCCGAGTTTAGATGGGTGTTTAGACTCGCCGGAATCGTTGACTAAATTGATGGTGGTTGACTCGGTGGATGGATGGATGTACCCGTCGTGGACGGTGGCGGATATTGATGATTTTCCGGCCGATTTTTCCGATCATGTGGTGAAAGATTCTAGTTTTCATACGCTTATTTGGGATTGTTAATGGTTATAGGCTTACTAATATTTATTTAACCTTGTTTATACCGGTTAATTCCATTACAATAATTAAATATACATCTTTTATATCTAGAAAAGAAAATGTAATTTATCTAAAAAAAAGTTGAGTGGTTGAGTTAAGTTAAAAAAAGTTTTGATAAAACGATTTTAACTACACGTTTGAAAAAAGTAGGGTGAAATAGTGAATTGTGAAGGCTCCCAAAATTTAAATTATACTTCAAATAAATTGCATAAATTAACTTACATGTTTTTTGAAGTAAAAAACTAAAGTAGAGATTAAAATATATAGTTAGTGGAAAATGAGTCTCATTTTTCTTGAATAAAGTGATGTTAATGAGTTTTAAAAGTAAAAGTAAGGGTATAAGGGTAATTTCACTTTATTAAAGTGGATAGTTAGTGGGTATGAGTCCCACTATTTTTACCAAATAAGGAAAAATTTCAAAGTGTGTCACTTATTTTGATACACCTCAAAATAGAAAGTATGTTACTTATTTTGATGGA
Organism: Calendula officinalis; assembly: GCA_963853835.1. Lineage (NCBI taxonomy): Eukaryota > Viridiplantae > Streptophyta > Magnoliopsida > Asterales > Asteraceae > Calendula > Calendula officinalis. The sequence goes on from OY970828.1 coordinate 77,929,351, forward strand.
AAATGTCATTAAGAAGACAAAATTACAAAAGACAACCCCTCCTGAATTTTAGGAATATTACTTTTTAATCAATGTACAAGCTTTTTATGCATGTTAGGGCTGTCATTAGCAAAACCCTATTTTGATACAGAGGAAGTAATAGTTATTATAAGTTCTTAAACTTGTCAGTTTTACGAGACGAATGTTACATCACTGACAAAAAACTGATAAGTTCGTGCCAATTATATCTTTTCATTTTCCCTCTCTCTACATTTCCTTTTTACTCCCTCCGTCCCATTTTTATTGTCCACTACAAAAAAAACACAGTTTAAGAAAAATACATTAATTATACTATGTCACCAATCAATTTTTCTCTTTCCCACTTAAATGTTTTTTGATTGGTTGAAATTTAGGAGAGGATAATTTTTATGGGACAAACTAAAATAGTATACTGGACAATAAAAATGAGACGGAGGGAGTATTTCTTTCTAGAAAAAAGAAACAAAACGAGATGTGTAAGTCATCAGATTCCGACAAATTTAGGTAAAGATCAAACTTAACGAGTTAATGACGAGTCCATACCAACGGTTAGGAGTGCTATTATGTGACAAATTAATATTCGAATGATATAGCCATAGGTGTCAACTTGTGGAGACTATTGACATCAAAAGGTTAAGATGTCGTTAGCATGTTTATTTTGGCCAATTAGTTTTACTCATAATAGTATATATTTGTTATAATAAATGGTACAACATATTAATTTAAACATATATGATGTAAAAATTAGTTCTCTTTCAAGTGATTGGTTGACAACTTGACATTTCGGTTTTCTCAATTTCAACCTCTTCTGTTGTCAAATGTCAAGTAAGGATCAATGTTTGTTCTATCACGATATCACTTTTAGGTCCAGGAAATCTACAAGTCAAGCTAATAATGAACGTTACATCTTACAATTAAAGAGACTTCAAAATCTGTGGGCACCGCATATATTTATTACCAAATGCAAATCAATTAGCCGGATTTACTATTATAAACATATGGCCGTTGCCCACTTCAATCTTGATTATCCAAACCCGTTAATAACATTGAATTACCTATATTATATTTAACGGAGAAAATGCATCGTATATGAATAATATTATTTTTCTTCAATATGATATGTATCGTGCAAACCCGTCGTATGGGAAAATGATCCGATAATATCATAAGATAGAATTAATTATGAATCATATACATGTAATGTTTATGTGAGCAGACATATGAATAAGTTCATAATCTATCTTACATTGTATAAATGCATTTAAGACTTTCGTCAAGTAGTAAAGTTTAAAATTTTAGCAAACACACTTCCTTGTTATGAAAATATTTGTGTTTATTTCTTATAAATGAAGGTAGAGTAAGCTGAACGTTTACTGAAACCGCTAAATTTGTATAAATTCAATTTAAGTCATTTATATAATTATACGAAAGATTATAATTAATCGCTGATTTGCGCAAATGCCCATATAATATCTCTAATATATGTATATTTATGATAAAACTATGACTTTTTCAGGAATCTAGATAAAAATTATGGATCTAGGTTAGAGTTGAATTCTTAGAAAGCAACAGTCGATATATACGTTTTTCCTGTAAAATAAATTAAAAAAAATGATGTAAGAAGGTAACTAACCCTTTAGTCTAGTATTTAATGTTAAATATGTTTTTTGTACTTTTTTAAATAATGCATACTGATATTATTTTAATATTTTAATGTCAAACCTATTTTTTTGTTTCAGGACCCACCTAACCATAAGCCAAATCAAATAAAGCACAAGGAAAACCATCAATAGACTATCATTTTATATATCTACTATCTACTATCATTTTATATATCAGGCTGAAAGCTTGAAACTCGACCTCAAACTTGAAAATGTTCGATAAAAATTCATTCTTTCGCAAATTTTACCTTTCAAATTGGCTGATTTAGTTTCTAAAGGCGCATAGTCACTTTTCAAATCGTATGATTTTCCATGATTCAGTTTCAGTTTCAACATACCAGCTTTTAAAATTGAAGTTCAAATGCGATTATATTCCCATTAGTAACCTAATCCAATCCAAACTTTTCATTAAAAAATAATATCTCTCTTCTACCTACACAATTCAACCCAATCTTATTTTTTACACACATTAACAATCCAACCCAACCTAAATTTTTATTATTTATTTAAATCAAAGCAACCAATCATAAAATTCCACCTCACATAAAAAACAAAAAGAAACAATAAAATAATTGGTGACCCTCATTTGACCTTGGTCTCCTCCGCCAACCTAGGTCACCTCTTTTGGTGACCCTCTCTCACTTTTTATTAATATTTTATTGGGTGACCCAACCCCATAAAATACCAATGGGAGTAGTCTAAGCTACAAACGGTTCGGGTTGGTCGGGTTTCACAAATACCCGCCAGGTCGTTAATGGGTAAAAACCCAGATACTTTTCGACCAGTGTTTTAAAACATTGGCTAGAACTGTTTTTCCAAAAGCGAATAAGCATTTTTATTCATAACATACTAGCTCGATGAAGTTGAATTTTATGATGTACACAACTTAACCATTACTTGATTAAAATCCGTATTTCCTTATAAGATCATCGGATAAACATGAACACAAAAATTAAAAAGAAAAAAAACAGATTAAATTAATCAAGTTTCAACCCGCCAGGCCCTTCAATTCAACCACCAAACCCCTTTTCTTCTATTTCTCCATCCTCCATTTCCCCTCTTTCTCCTTCTATGGCTTCCCGATTTCTGCTTCAATCCACCAATTTCTCATCCAATTACCTGTAAGATCTCTTTCTCACAAACCCTAATTGTTGCATTTCGCACTTAATTTCGTTTATCTCACCCAAATTTGATGAATTAACATGATCCCGACCGATTTATGTGTTAGAGAGTGAAATTTGCTAGTTATGGATGTCATTTGATTGCTACATTGAATAATTGCTTTCATGTGTGGTAAAAGTTTCGTTGATTATGCTTTTTGTAGCTCGTCGTGCTAAAAGTACGCTTGGAGGATTGAACTGTACCGTTTTTTGCCATTGCATTCGGCGATTACGTGTACCTTATTGATCTGAACAATTTGCGTATTTGACTAGTGAGATAACGTTGGATAGGACTCTGGATATTTATGATTGATGATTTTTGTTTAACGAGCTAGTGATTTAGGTTAACTGAACTCATCTGAATTGATTATGAATGCTGAATATAGGTTTATGCTTTCCTGGAGCAGAGAAAATTTTATGTTCCAGTTCATATTTCACATAGTTGAAAAATGAATGTGTATGCTCATTGTTTATTTGCAGTTAGTATTGACACCTATACATACTATGTACACAGTTTTTTATGAGTTATTAGACATGAAAAGTTCATAAATCAGATATCATTATGTCACAGTGAATCTGCTGGATCAGAAGAAAGTGCAAAGTTCACAGCTCATTCATCGTATGGATCAAGTTTCAGTCCAAAATGGCAAGAAAACGATTGCATTTCATCCCAAAATGTTAGACTAAATTGGAATTCATCAAGATCATTTTCATCCATTGCTTCTTCATGCAGAGATAACATCATTACTGATGATAAACCGTCTGTGTGCATAACACACACAGACGAATTGGAATTTAACCGTGTTAATTGTCTTGTACGCGTATTGCATGAATCTGCCAAAAGCTTTTCTCTTGCAATTCAGACTCTGCCATTGGCTAAAAGTGAGCCTGAACTTTCAAATGCATGGATTGGAGTAGATGTGCATGCATGGCATAAACGCATGTCATATCAGGTATTTAAAAATAAAAAAATAAAAAAATCCGTTTGTCATTAATTCATACAAAATCATAAGCTAAATGCCTAATTATGATCTTTATTGTTGTACAGGTGGCAGTATATGCTTTACTGAAAGCTGCAATTGAAGTGGAGTTGTTTCTTTCTCAAAAGCGTTGTAACAGTCCTGTAAGCGAAATGTAAGTACCTTTTGGAATATGTTTAGCTTTCTTTGTTCTTAAAATTGCAAAAAAAATGCTTGTTTTATATAATTAAATAACATTTGATTCATGTTTCTATTCAGTTTGTCTGCAAGAACATTGTTTCTTGGTGAATTTGTTGAGAATCAATTGAATGCCAAACACCCCAAGTTGGTGCAGTGGTTTAGAACCATTGAGCTTCCACGTATAGCAGGATCATTTATCCCATTATTCAAAAAGTGGTCTATCGAATATGCTGGAAGGTATTTAAAAATCATCATTTTGAACATTAAATTAAAGTTTGAGTAAATTACAAGGATGGTCCCTGAGATCTACCCCAAATTTCACGTATAGTCCTTTACTTTAAAAAATTACATTGATAGTCCTTTCTTTGAAACCTTTTGCACCTATAGTCCTTTAGCCTAACGCCCGTTATATATCTTAAAGAAGGACTACAAGTATAATTTTAAAGGACCACCGGTGTAATTTTTTAGCAAATGTTTTTAAGGATTGTTACGCTAAAAGACTACTGGTGTAACTTTTTAAAAAGGACCATAGGTGAATTTTGGTGTAAACCTCAGGGACCATCTTTGTTTTTTTATTCAATTAAATTTTTGTATTCAAAATACATGTTAAGATAAGAGACATTTAAAACATAATTCATTCAGTGGTGTTGCAGGAGTGATTCTGGCTATAAGTTGCTGTACAGCTGTCAGAAAACTTGGATCAAGTCATGTTTCTTGTGATTTATTAACAGAATCAACTGATGATGTGTTGGTGGAACTTATGGATTTTTCATGCAGTCTTGTGACAGTTGATAAATTGCATCAGTTGGCTTTAGAAGCAGGATTTGAAGATGATTTTTTGTTGCATTTTGGTAAAAAAGTTTTGCCAAATAAGAATATTGAAGATGTCGAATTTTGGATTGGGTTGGTCCAAGAAAAATTATTGTTAGCATTTCACAGAGAAGGCGTGTTAACAGGCAAACTGAAATTCAGTTACAAGGTCAGTTCAATCGTATTCCACCTTATTTTTATGAAAAAACATTATCAATTATAAAACTAGGTAATTATTAAATTTAATTTTAAGAAAACTATCGAGTTCTTGTTATGAATATTTTAGCGAATATTATATTTAGTGACTTTAGAAATATCAAAGGCAAATCTGTACAAAAATACATTATTTTAATACGTTTTTAGTTATAACGTAATAGTGAATAATGTTTAGTGTAGTTAATAGTGTTATACAAAATTTGATTACACTAAAATAGTGTAGCGTTTAGTGTACACATAAGAGAGGGTCTTTTGTATCTTTTTCACTAAAATGTTTTAAAAATCATTTATACAAAAAAATTTATATTTATATTAAAATAACATTATTTTTTTAATTTTTATTTGAGACATTAATTATTCACTAAAAAAATTTAGGCAATAAAGTGTTTCGGTTGAATTACATATACAATCTATTTTGAACATTGCATGTACAATCTTTTTATGAATTAGGAAATTGCATAGCATATATAATATATTGTGGTTGGAGATTTTATTAATGTAAAATAGCATATGTTTATACAGATTGAAGAGACTACTTTGGCTACTCTTGGAATTTTTGCATTTCTTGGACGAGAAACAAGATTATTCTTATCAGAAATGAACATTAAAGAAAAGGATCTTGATGAACAAATCAAAGACTTCCTCAGGTCAATTAGTCAAACACCAACTTCATAACAGAAATTGTAGGATAAATTAATAAATTACAGAAATTGTCCCTGTGGTCTTTCGAGTTCGGGAGTTTTGTGACTTTGTCCCTAAACTATCCTTTTCAGGCTTTTTTTGTCCTTTTGGGTTGTGGTCCTAATTTTTCATTTATTCCATCCCTTTCAACCTAAATTGACCAAGTTACCCTTATAATTAATTTTATAAATTTTCTTTAATTATTTATTTATTTATTTTTATTTATTTATTTCTTTTTCTGAAAAGTAAAATGAAAATGAAAAAGGAAAAAGAAATTTAAAAGATAGAAAAATAATTATAAGGGAATTTTGGTCAATTTAGGTGGAAAAGGAAGAAATAAATGAAAAGTAATCATATTTTAAGAGTTTTGTCCCTAAACTTTTTTTTTCGGGTTTTTTTGTCCATGTGGGCTGTGGTCCTCATTTTTCTGTTATTCCATCCCTTTCAACCTAAATTGATCAAAATGCCCTTATAATTAATTTTCTGAATTTTCTTTAATTATTTTTCTTTTTTTATCTCTTTTTCTGAAAATTAAAATGAAAATGAAAAAGGAAAAATAAATTTAAAAGATAGAAAAATAATCATAAGGGTATTTTGGTCAATTTAGGTGGAAAAGGAAGAAATAAATGAAAAATAATCATATTTTAAAAGTATGGGGACAATTTCTGTAATTTATCCAAAATTTTAGAAAAAAGTAATCATATTTTAAAAGCATTAGAATTTTTTCCAAATTGCAGTTACTTGGAGTGTGGTAGCCTCTACATTTATCCTGAATTTAACTCTCTACCTGAGTATCAGCTCTTCATCGAGGTTAGTTACATTACACATTTTCTTTCTCAAATTCTCATATCATGATATAAACCCTAATTCTCATATCATGATATTTTAATTTCAGGTGGTTATAGATGAAATTGGTTGGCTGGATTTCTATGCGCCACTTAGATCAAAATTCCATCATGATGGAAGAAGATCAAGACAACAAGCAATTCAAGCAGAAAAAGAGATAATTTTATACACCGTTCTTACCGTTTGTTATGATGTTTTTTCTGGTTATGCTCATTATACTAATTCTTCTCAACAACCAATGGATGCAAATTTGCTTTCGTTCTTGCTTCGAAGGTATTTTTATTAGACTAAATTACATAAATCGTCCCTGTGGATTGTATCAAATATTTGGATTTCGTCCCTTCATTTTACGCGAATAGTCTTTAGTTTTGAAATATGTAACACCAATGGTCCCTACAGCATAAAAGACGGTTGAGTTTTTAGGGACCGTTGATGTTACAAGTTTTATAATTAGGGACCATTGATGTTACAAGTTTCAAAATTAGGGACCATTCATGTTAAAAATTTCAAAATTAGGGTTCTGTTTGTGTTACAAATTTTAAATTTAGTTTTTAGGGACCGTTGATGTTACAAGTTTCAAAATTAGGGACGGTTGATGTTACAAGTTTCGAAATTAGGGTTCTGTTAATGTTACAAATTTTAAAATTAGTTTTTAGGGACCGTTGATGTTACAAGTTTCAAAATTAGGGACGGTTGATGTTACAAGTTTCGAAATTAGGGTTCTGTTAATGTTACAAATTTTAAAATTAGTTTTTAGGGACCGTTGATGTTACAACTTTCAAAATTAGGGACCGTTGATGTTACAAATTTCAAAATTAGGGTTTTGTTAATGTTACAAATTTTAAATTAGTTTTTAGGGATCGTTGATGTTACAAGTTTCAAAATTAGGGACCGTTCATGTTTAAACTTTCAAAATTAGGGTTCCGTTAATGTTAAAATTTTTAAAATTAGTTTTTAGGGACCGTTGATGTTTTACAAATTTCAAAATTAGGGACGGTGATGTTACAAATTTCAAATTTAGGGTTCTGTTAATGTTACAAATTTTTAAAATTAGGGACTATCTATGTAACATAAGAAGTCGAGGGCCGAAATCCATTCTTTTACACAATTTACAGGGATGATTTATGTAATTTACTCTAAAGTATATTACTTTGTGAATCTAATCCTAAATTTGTGTTTGCATTTTGAAATCGATAACTGTTTTGATAACTTGATTTGCATGTATTAAGTTACATTTTGGTTTTATATTTGCAGTCAAACATTATTATCTTATTGTCTCGAAGAGTATTGGGCTGCTTATGATAAATCAGGGTAACCTTGTTTAACTACCATATTCTGTAAATCTCAAAGATTTGCAGCTATTACATATTTATTTTTTTGAAATAATTGCTTTTATATCCTTATAAAACTCATAAATTATTTCTATATACTTCTCAAATTTATAAATTATCTCTATATCCTTCAAAACTTTGTAATTGCCCCCATATCCTTCTAAATCTTTAAAACTCTCTTTTATGTCCGAAATCCTATTTTAATGTTTATTAAATCATTATAATATCAATAATTATCAAATAAGTATGCAATATATCTGTTGATTATGTATTAAAAATCATGTTTATTGACATGTATTATTCATATTATCACAATTTAATAAATAATAAAATAGGTTTTTGGACATAAAAAGAGTTTTAAAGGTTTGAAAAGATATGAAGGTAATTATAAAGTTTAGAAGGACATAAAAAATAATTTATGAAAATAAGAAGGATATAGAAATAATTTATGAGTTTTACAAGGATATAAAAACAATTATCCCTATTTTTTTTAATATTTTATCATTTGCAGTGAATTAATGAGATTTACAGAACCATCTGTGCAAAATAATAAAGGAATAACAAATTCGTCTATATTACTGGAAGCTCAACAAAAGCCAGTTGATTTAATGAAAAGGAGAAATAGTCAAGATGGATCTACAACTAGGAAGGCATAATTTTTTTTTTAATATTTTTTAATTTTGCAAGGGGCAGATTGGTAATTTGGTGTGTTTTTCAGGGTGTTAGTTTGGCAGGAAGCGGAACTGAAACAAAGCCCTTATATGAACGCTTTGTGAGGGATTCCACCATGAAATTGGTCACTGTTAGTAATGTAAGTTATACTCGGGTCAAAGTCAAACATAACCCAAGTTGACCCATTAATTAGTATACGGGTCAAAATTACCACCTTTAATTATGGGTTTTTTTGCCTAAAATAACTAACATACTTTTATACTTGTTCTTGTTTAGTCATTGTACAAACTTTTTATCCAATTGGGTCATTAAACAATGTTTCACAATCGATTATATATATTAAACAATGTTGAGTTTATATGTAAAAATGCTCACTTTTTTTGTTTTTGGGTCATTAAAAGTAATAAATGTAAACGTACATTGTTGTTTTAGACAAAAAAAAGAAAAACTTTTTTAATTAATTAATTTTTATATATTTTTATTTACATTAACGGTTATTTTATGTAGGACATATTGATGGGAAGTCGGTTACTTTTTATAGATGTGAGGGATACTTTTGGGCTTCTTATGAAGAAATTAGGTGGTAACAGTATTACAAGTAGAGAAAGAGGGAAGATAAAAAGAACACTTAATGATATTGCAAATCTTATACCAATTACAATCCTAATGTTAATTCCTGTAAGTATTTAAATATTAATTATATCTCAAATAGATTATTTATTGTATAATTATAATGTAAAGTGTATGTATTGAATTTTTTTAACTTTTTTTACTGATGTGAGTAGGTATCAGCTGTAGGCCATGCAGCAATGCTAGCAGCAATCAAGAAGTACATCCCATCATTGGTACATCTCATAAACTCCCTTGGGGGTTGACTAGTCAACCTTTTTTTTTCTTTGCAATTTTATGAATAATTAATATATTTAATAATTTCTCCGATTCAAATTAAGTGATACATTGTTGATTTCATGGTTTTGAGACAAAAGATTATAATGGGAGTTAAATTAGATTAAATTGGATAGTTAATGAGGGATGATCCACCTTTTGAATAAAGTGAGTTTTATAATGTCTAAAAGTAATTAAGTAAATGTAAGGGTAAATAAGTCATTTCACTATATTAAATGAGATAATTAGTGGGTGTGGGCCCACTACTTTTTACCAAAATGTATCACTTATTTTAAAACACCTAAAAATCGAAAATCGAAAGTATATCACTTATTTTGAATCAGTGGAAGTATTAAGTTTTTTTTTTTTTTTTGTCTTAATTGGACAATAATTTTAATATAATTACGAAAAAAACTATTTTGAAAACATATTCATCCATCTTTTTGTTTTTCTTTAATAAATGGGTACTTATTTTCTTGATAAATTTCGTGTTTTTAAATTTTTTAATGCATTTAACAGATTCCTTCACCATATTCATCTCAACGACTTAATCTGGTGAAACAATTAGAAAGAACAAAGAAAATGGAAGTTGAATCATGGGCTGTTGAAGATCTTGATCCTTCAACTACTATTAAAAATAACGAACAAGATAAAAGTTTTAAAGTAACAATGCCATCATAATCACCAGTTAAAAAACAGAAGTTTTTACTGTTTATCCTTGTTTTTACACAAGTTCCGTAGCTTTGTATATAAGTAGATATCGTTGTATAATTAGATTTTTATATAATTTATGTCAACATTTTGTCAAATTCAGAAGATTTAGTTTCTACTTTTTAGGTCTCGTAATTTCAAACATTAAAGGTTACCTTTTACATTTTTTTATTTTAATTGTTTCGGTCTAGTCATTTTATTTTAAGGGTTTATAGGTTCTTTACTTTCAAAAATTACACAAGCAGTCTTTTTTTATTTTTTTTTCTTTTGCATTTTTGTTTAGTCTATCGCTTGTTAAAGTTTGTTTAGTATTACAACAGTAGTTTTTCTAGTTAAAATATTTAACGACTTTAAATATATAATGTCTCCAAAAAACGACCACGAATGTATTTTTTTAAAGCAAAGGGTGATACGTAAAGTTTGAGTTATACATCATCATTGTGATATACTTCATTTTTGTTGTAGATTTTGAATTACGAAATGACAATATTGTATACTGTTTACTGTTAAGGTCATTTTGTGTATAAATAATCTGTTGTCAAAAGGCATACTTATCATATAAAAATGAGTAAATTACACAATAGGTCTCTATAGTATATTATTCATGACAACTTTAATCCTATAAATTTGTTTGTTTATGTATATGTTGTTTGTACCACTGGTGGTTACTACCAATGTTAACATTTTTTGAATGCTAAACTATCCTTTTGGTTTTTGTAATAAACGGATTTAAAAACTACACATGTAAACTTTTTTAGTAATTACATAATAACAACATATTCTTCAATTTTAAAGTCTAAACAATACAAAACTTCTTTTCATATACATAAGATAGGGCTGTCAAATCGTGCTATCGTTTCGTGTTGCTGGATAACACGACACGAATTCGTTAAATACGAAAACGACACGACACGAAGTCGTGTTTTTATTTTACTAACACGAACACGACACGATTAAAAAACGATAAACACGAGAAACATGACAACACAAAATAAATAATAAATTTCTTACTCATTATATGTTAAAAACACGACAAACACGATAAACATGACAAAATCATAACTATTGTGTCAATTTCGTGTTAATCTCTGAACACGACACGACTTCGTGTTTGTTTTACACAACACGACAAGAACACGAATTCAAATTTCAGTTTCGTCCCAATTTCGTTTCGTTTCGTGTATTTTTATCGTGTCGTGTCAAGTTTTGACAGCCTAATCTAAGATAACTATTTTTTTCACGAAAAATGGTACTGGGAGTTTGATGTTTTGACGTATGATGTGAGTGGTCAGTAACCAGTAAGTCATGGTAATCACGTGCATTGATTGCATATATGGGCCCACACATTTGATCTCTAGTAAAAGGAACCAAACGGAAAAGCCCAATAAAGCAAATGGGCCCACCACTACATATCCATAATTGCAAATTTGCAATGCATCTAGTCATCTACCAACTTCACTCATCTTTCAAAATTAAACTAAAAAACTTAAATCCCACATAAAACATACACGTACAACAAAAAACCAAATTCCATTAAATTTTCATAAATAAAATTAAATAGAAAAAGAAAAAGAAAGAAAAACAAATGATTTGCCATTCTTCCTTTTATTACAATCGCAAATCGACCGGTTCACAACAATAATCTAAAAATCGCTTGAGAGAGGAGCGTGTTCTTGGTTCATGAACACATTGGGGTAAATGACTCCAGTTAAGCCACCGCCGATGAGTGGTCCAACCCAGTAGATCCAGTGGCCAGAGAAATCACCACTGGCAACAGCAGGGCCGAAAGATCGGGCTGGGTTCATTGATCCACCAGAGAAAGGTCCAGCAGCCAAAATGTTGGCACCCACAATGAACCCAATGGCAATTGGTGCGATTGTGCCCAATGCACCCTTCTTGGGGTCACAAGCAGTAGCGTAAACTGTGTACACCAATGCGAATGTGATTATGATCTCCATCACAACTCCTTCAATAGCTCCAACTCCGGCTGCAACTCCGTGAATTGGGACAGCCTGCAAAAAGACATGTGGTATAAGTATATATGCACAATGTACAACCCTAGATGCTTTCGGAATAATCAACAAACCTACTATGTTTAATATAAAGGCCAAACAATATTTTAGTATTCTAAACTTGGCTAACCAGGTTGTCTACTAGCATGAACTATTAATTGTGCAACATGGGACCCTAAACTTGATAAATGGTCGATTTAGTACATTAACTTACTAATCTGATCTTGCTTTCACATGTGATTTGCTTCTAATATCAATATATTGACATGAAAGAATATTTTTTAGTCCGAAGCTCCAACGAGAGTAAGTGAAGCAAGACAACAATGTACTAAAATTACCCTTAATTAAAAGTAAACACTAAAAATTTGTTAATTTAGTAATTATTTTTCTCGAGAAAAAAGTATATCGTGGTAATGCATTCAGATGATAAATCTTGGATCTGCCACTTCGTATAATTTACTCACGTCTTATTTATAATTTGAATAATATTTTTATGGATATAGTCAATGTACTAATCTTTTTATTTTATTTTTATTTTATGGCTAACTAAGGTCTCTAGCATAACTATTAAGTCTTAAATGTGTAACATGGTGTACCCCGAGCTTGACAAATTGTCGATTTAGTCCATTAACTCACTAATTTGGTCTTATTTTCTCACATGATATTCTTCTAATATATTAATATATTGACATAAACATATATTTTTTAACACATCAAAAACTCCAACGAAAGTAAGTCAAGTAAGAAAAAAATACGATCAAATTAATGAATTATGATACTAAACCAATCATTTTGTACTATTTATGATACTATATTGCACATTCAATGGTTAAATATATGTATTAGGGTAATGCCTTGTGAGATGATAAATCTTGGATTTGCCACTTTGTAAATTTAGTCACGTGTTATTTATAATTTGAATAATATTTTTTATGGATATAGTCAATATACTAGTTATATATTAATTTTTACAAAAATTCGGCACAAGAAAAACTACTATTTTTCTAATTTTTTTTGGCTTACCAGTCCTCCAGTGACGTAGCTGAGAAGGTAACAGGCAGCAACGGAGCCAATAAGTTGTGCGATCCAGTAAAAGATGCCAGTTAGGATGGTGATCTGGCCACCAACCGCCAATCCAAAGGTGACAGCTGGGTTAACATGACCGCCGGAGATGTTGGCGGCGATAGAGACGGCGACAAACAGCGCCAAAGCATGGCAAACCGCCACCGCCACCAAACCCGGTGGGTCAAGGGCGGCGTCACTCGTCAACTTGGCTGCACAAATTAAAGTAATAAAATTACGTAAAATTTGCATGGGAATTAATTAATTAATTAATTAATGGTTTTTTTAATTAAAGAGTTAATTACATGGACGGTCCTTTAGGTTTATAGCAAATTTCATCAATGGTCCTTTAGTTTCAAAAATTACACCGACGGTCCTTATTTTTGAAAGGTTTTTCACCGATGGTCCTTTACCAGAATGTCTGTTTATTTTTCAAGTTAACTAACATCACACGTGATGCATTTGGGGGGGTATTTTGGTCAATTTGTCTTCCCCTTTCCCATTTAAATTACACGGATAGTCCTTTAGGTTTATAGCAAATTTCACCAATGGTCCTTTAGTTTCAAAAAATTACCAAAATACCCCCAAGTGCATCATATGTGATGTTAGTTAACTTGAAAAATAAACGGACATTCTGGTAAAGGACCATCGGTGAAAAATCTTTCAAAAATAAGGACTATTGGTGTAATTTTTGAAAGTAAAAGACCATTGGTGAAATATGCTATAAACCTAAATGACCATCCATGTAATTTACTCTTAATTAAATAATAAGATTGTGAGAAAATGGGTACCGTAAGCAATGGCGGAGCCGACGCCGGCGAAGACGAAAAGTAGGGTGGAGATGAACTCAGCAATGTAGGCTTTGATGGAGCCTAAGCTAAAAGAGTCATCAAAACGACCAAATGCAATTCCAGGCATTTTTTCCAAATATTATTAAATTAATTTAATTAATTAATTAAATAAAGAAGATAGAGATAGAGAGTGAAGAATGGATGAGGAGAATTGAGAGTGGGCACTTTGCAAATGACACTAAAGCCCCTTTATATAATGAAGATTTCCAATTATAATAATACATTATTAAATAAATTTTTATTCAATTCACTATTTTTTTCATCACATTTTGTCACGTCTATAAGATTTCTACATTGTGTGTTCTTCACTTCTTTGTATGAGATTTGATTTCTGAAACCATAAAAAATACTTTAGAGACTGTAATTATTATTTCAGTGTAATTGGCTTAAAATATTATACAATTTTATACATAGTATCGAACACATTTATAATTTAAAGTAACTTATATATATAATTTAATTTGGTGTCCTATTTCATGATTTCTTTCGGTATGTTCTTTACATCGATCTTGATAACGACAACAAATAATGGATTGGTGTCGTAATCATAAATAGTTTATAATACTTGTTACGGGCAAAGAAGTAAGTCGATTAACATATATATTACATACAAAGACATGAAATAATTAACAAAGTGGAAAAAGTTGTTTTTATAATCAAAACGTAATGTTTTCCTCCAAACTTTTTGGAATAGGGTTATCTTAAAATTTTAAATTTATCTTGATTCATGATAAGCTATAAGAATATAACTACTTTTGTGTGTTGTGTAGATATACAAGTATATAACATTGTTGTATGGTATATATATATATTAATATATAATATACGTATATTCTAGATGGTAAATATGGTAGTTTACCCTTTTTGTTCGCATTGTAATTAAGTTAATCGTGTTAAATAGTTATTTACTATGTGTATATGTATTTTATCTCTTATGTTCACATGGTATAGTGTATGGTCTTACATGTAAATACGGTATATATGTAATTCTATATATAGACATCAATATAACATATGATCATAACGGGTACTTCTATAATTTTCAATATGATATCGAGCTTTTTTTTTCAAAAATAATAATTTAGACGGAATTCTACTTCTGTAACCATAAACCTGCACAATCTCCAACACTTGTGTATGCAATTATAATCGATTTATAGTGTTATACTCGTATATCATTAGCAGAAGGTTTACATTTTAGATAGTCAACTACATCTATATTTATCTTTTTATACTTTAAAACAACTAAAACTAACATTAAAGTATATATTCTATAGCAATTATGCAAATATGTCATATTACCAGCTTAACTGATAACTATATATATTAATTAAAACATATAGATATCATAAACTATTAGTTAAAATATGGATAATTAACAGGAGTTTGAAGATAGGATGGAATATAGTGGTGTCAATGCAAGTATGTGGGGGTGGGATCCAAGCTGTCAATAACATGCTCTTCTTACAATTATGGAAGTGTCTAGACTTCATTTTTATAATAATTATAAATATATTGTCCTATTATGTTTGTCGTTTGAAGTTTGAACCAATGGATATATTTGGTATCTGATAATAATAATAATGTTTATAGTTTTTTAATTTTCTAATTTATAAAATTTCAAGGAGTTACAATATCCGATTCAATATATAGTTTGGTAGACCGTAGACATCTTTTTTTTATTGTTACATATATAAACTCTTCCTTAAAGAAAATGAGATTAATAATCATATAGGTATAACTTCTTTTGTTTTTTATTTTTTTTGAATGTGTAAAAAGATAAAATGATGTTAAAAATTTGTCCACTTAACTATATAATGATCACTGCCAACAATATAGTCGTATGGGCTTCTAGTTTTCGAGACTGTTAGCACTGCTACGTCTATAAACACTCATCGAACCTCCAGTTTGGCGACGGAAGAGGAGACATAAAATATGGGTCCATTTGACTAATATGTATTTTTTTTTATTTCACGTATTTCATAATGTATAGTGATATACTTCCTCCGATTTAAAATAAGTGATACACTTTTCATATTTGGGTGTATCAAAATAAGTGATACACTTTGAAAACTTACCTTATTTGGTAAAAAGTAGTGGGACCCACACCCACTAACTATCTACTTTAATAAAGTGAAATGACATCTTTACCCTTACTTTTACTTTTAAACATCATTAACCTCACTTTATATAAATTTGTGGGACCCATTCCCCACTAACCATCCAATTAATCTAATTTAATTATCACTAGCAGGGTACCCGCAATGCGGCGACGGGTACCCAGAAATCATATTTCGTGGCGAGCAAGTGTTGTTCGTTTACACGGTAATAATTGTTGCTATAAATAAATAATTAAACGAAAATGTGGATTTTGGTAAGAGTTGATGATTTACAGCGTCGTATATTTAATGTTATTGGGTAAAATGGTTTTCGAGTAACAGACTTTTGTTATTAAGTGTGGGTGGTGTTACCAAAGTGTAATGTATAGCAAGTGGTTAACACATAATGATAAGTTAGGAGAGGTCTTGGGTTCGAATCTTATTAGCCGCGATTTATTTTTTTTAATGTAGAGAACTAACTAACAAAAGTGGAAAGGTCCTTAAAATCAAGTTTAATGAGCTCCTTAAAGTTGCCTAATAGGGTAGGCCTAAATGCTTTATATATTAGTAAGATTATCATATTTTGCCTCAAAACCCGTGAAATTAACAATGTATCATTTATTTTAAATCGGAGGAAGTAATATTTTTTGACAAATCAAGAAAGAGAGGATGTTCTTGTAGGAACAATGAAGTACTATATTTTTACTCCAACTTTTTGATTTTTCTTTGAACAGTAGTAATATATAGTACACAATTGTTATCGCGTAGTAATAGTAATAGTAATAGTAATAATAATAATAATAATACCACAATAATAATAATAATAATAATAATAATAATAATAATTATTATTATTAGTTTAAGACCGGAAATAGATTATAATTCTCAAATGGGCCCTCCAGATAAAAATTATGATTGATTAAATTATAAAAGAGGAAACATAATGAACAAATTTGGGCCACAAAGCGCACCGACCATCTTTTTAAAATTATTAGAGACGTTTTAGTTGGTGTGGTCATGATCAGAAGTGGTTAATTACTTAATTTAATTGGCTTATATCGTCAATTACCAATCGTGGATATGTATGTATGTACATTTGAAATTCGATAATAATTTAATATGATATTATTCTAAATATTTGGATAATAAAATAAAAAACTGACATTCAAATTTCAATCGTATATCACATGTGAACTAAATTTGAGTTCTCAAATGAACTGTACATATATATGAGATCAAATTAAATTATATTTTTAACCTAAAACTTGTGAAACAGACATTGATACCTCACTTTTATGTTATTGATACAAGCCCATTGTTTTTGTGTCGAATTGGGGTGAAGATAAAAGCCGAAAAACCGAAACCAATCTGTTAAAATCAAAATTATTTCAAAATTAACGGCTCGGTTTTGAATTTTGAAAAAACCGATGAGTTTGGTTTGGTTTCGATATTATGCTAGTAGTGCATCGATTCCTCTTTTACACTTTTCAGTTGAAATTATTTTTATTATAATGTACACCTTAATGTGTGCATAAAAAAAAAATAAGCAGGTAAACAGATACTTATATAAAGATCAATATTCAGAATACTTTTGGGAAAAAAATTATAATTATATATTAACCTTATTTATGTTTATCAGTTCAATATCAAAATATCTAAGTATATAAATTTATTTGATAATTAGTAATATTTACTCCATTGTTCTTATAATCTAAAAAAAATACCATAACTTAATAATTATAATATTTTACGGTGATAATTTTGTTTTGAGTTTGTTATGATTTTATTTGATATAAATATTATTTAATTTTTAAATCATTGAACAATATACAATTTTCATGTTGATAAGCCAACACATTTGTCAACAACTAAACCTGAACAAGGCCCATTAAGCAGGTTGACCCATGGAACAAAGGGCATGAAGAAATAATATATTTACATTCAAATTTCCAAAAATAAAGGAAAGAAAAACGGGCAATTAATTCATTAACGGGGAAACCAAAACATAAAACATGTTTTTCTTTCCCGTTATGATTTTTGCCCGCGTAAAATATTTAAGCATCTATTAAAATCAAAATTACGAAAAATAAACTATAAAATATAAATCGAGGATAGTTTTCGTGTTTCCTTCAGATTCATCTTACTTGATTCTTGCACGACGTTGGAGCTGCCAAATTCGCGACAAATTCAATTGGTCAAAAAATATAAACTGAAAATAAATAAATAAATGCATTTTTAGGTATTGGCCCGAAACACTTTTTGAATGGCAAAATGGGTTGGTTGGTTGGGTAACGGGTCAAGATGAGTGAGTAACTTTTGCATTTTGGTACTACCAACGTTGGCCCAAAACATTTTTTCTACAATATATTTTTAATAATAAGTTAAATCATAATATCATAATTTTGAATATATTTAATTTATGGGGTTTTATGCATTAAAAATACACTTTGAACGAGTTTCAACCTGTTTAACATTCTTCCTTTAAAACAATTTTTTTCTTGTCGTTTGAACAGTTAGTAATAAAACATAACCCAAATTGATCTATTCATAAAACAATGCCTAAACGGGTCAAACGGGTCAACTAACTTAAGCAATTAAGCATACCTAGCCCGATTGCTTCTGAGCCTTTCATGACCCGTAATCGCTTGCATGAGTCTACAAACATCCTACAAAACAAAAAACAAAAAAAAATCTTTAATACAAAATTTGAGTTAAAATTTATTTATTTTTTAATTCCAAATAAAGAATATAAACATACTCCCAAGGAACATCACCAACAAGCATCCAATCACCATCTTTATCTTCATAAGTCAACACACATTCATCACAATGCAAAAGATCCTTTAAATTACTTTCACTAACCGCTTCTTTCCCTCTTAATCCCTTTGAGCTACATTGACCTAATTCAAAAAAAGTCAACCATTAACCTAAACTCAAAAGTCAAACCTCATTTTTACACGATTTCGTTCACAATTTTTTAAATAAATACCGAGTGTAAAGCAGTTGAACATTTTCTCGAGAGCCTTTGAAAGCTCGGTGTAATTTTTGCAAGTTTTGAGATCAACTTTTCTTAAATATGGTGCACCATCCATGCTAACTTTTACATAAATTGAATTATTTTCGGTGATGATGTCATCATTTTTTGGTAAATTAGTCGCCATTGTGTTCTTTCGAAAAGATCGAATTGGTGGCCATCCTACCACTTGTGTCCTGTTAAATAAATGAACAAAATTAAGTTATTTTAGTAGAGCAATTCACCCAACTTTAAATAAATATTAGTTACAACTAATAATTTTTAAAAATCAGTTTTTGCATTGAACCGGCTAATGTCCTAAATTGGTTGAATTTGTCGGACTCGGGTTTAAAGACATTATAATTTAGGCGTCAAATAAAACAGTTTTGAATAACCAATTTGATATTTATCAAGAAGTGAATTACTTGGACTCTTGGTTTAATCTTCTTTAATTTATGCATGCCTTAAATAATTAGAATTTATTAACCAACGTCTCTTGCTTCACATTTTATTATAGTTAAATTATCTTACGGTAAATTGAAAAAAAAAGTAACTAAAAATACTAAATTTTTTGATACACATACAAATGAATTTTAATATTAACAAATTTAAGGTGCCAAATTCAGGATTTTTGGTTATAGTATTTAATTTCTAATTTCTGTAAAATTTCCGAATAATAATTAAAACTGAACTTTGCAGAAAATTTTCTTCTACAACACATAGTCAAATTCGTTATTAATTACCTTTCTAGATAATTTTCCCATTATCTAATTTATCTAATTATAATAATTTAATATCATATTATAAAATTTTGACCAAATAAACAAGCATATGATATCCAATAATAAAACCCAAATCTGAAAAATACTTTAATTTGAACAAAATAAATGTAAATACTAAAAGGGTTAATAAAAAAAAGGGAAAAAATAATAAATTAAAAAAAAAGAAACTTACTTTGCAGCAGAAGTTGCTTTAACAGAGTCTTTCTTCATCTCTTCCACAACAGGAGAAATTAATTGCTGTGTTTGTTTACAAGCACCATCAAAATTAACATCAGAAAACCCTCTTTTAGCTCCTGAGTAATTGTTCTTCAAATTAGTATTTTTGCAGGTATTTTGCTCAAGATCTTGACATAAACCAGGCAACCCAAGTCGTAATTCAGTCGCTTTTAGGTTAAGAACATTATTGTTACCATTTTCCGATTTGAAATTGGAAGATTCGGAGGATTTTTCCGTTTCTGATAAGCCTATATAATCATGCTCAAGTGGTATCGACATTAATGGAAGATGAAATTTTGGAAAATTGGATAAGAAATTGAGGAAATTTTGGAAAATTGGAGAAGAAATTGAGGAAATTTTGGAAAATTGGAGAAGAAATTGAGGAAATTTTGGAAAATTGGAGAAGGAATTGAGGGAATTTTGAAATGGGTTTTTTTTTGGTGAGAAAGTGTGACTTGGTTGGTGTGTTTGTGTTGGTCTTTATCTGTTATTTTGATCCTGTGATTAATCATGAGATGTTTGTTAACTGTTAATCAAGATTAAGCACAAATGATATCTTTTTTGTCTTTTAGACACTGCATGTGTACCTACATTAATATGAGTGTTTTTTTATTTTTTAAATTATATTATTTTTTATCAAATTTTCATAGTACTACTTTTTCATATTCGTAAAGTTATTGACATACTTCTTCCTATTCAAAATAAGTGATACACTTTGAATTTGGGCAAAAGTTTATAATGATGGTTAAATTAGATTAATTAGATGGTTAGTGGGAAATGAGTCCCATACTTTTTGAATAAAATGGAGTTAATAATATTTAAAAGTAAAAGTAAGGGTAAAGAGGTCTTTTCACTTTGTTAAAGTAGATAGTTAGTGGGTGTGGGTCCCATTATTTTTTGCCAAATAAGGTAAATTTTCAAAGTGTATCACTTATTTTGATACACTCCAAAAAGGAAAGTGTATCACTTATTTTGAATCGGAAGAAGTATAAAATTTACTAACTATTTTTCATAATCTCATTATTTAATTTTGACAATTATATTGATTAAACATGCAGTAAGATTTTTAGTAGGAAACAATGTTCTCTTTCTTTTTTCAATCCATGCCTGAGCTATAAGGAAAATTAGTATAACATGCCCATCTTGAAAATAAAATATAATATTTGATAAAATAATATCTTATTAGTTTCATCAAAAATTTCTCATTCTCTCTTAATTTTTGTGCCTTTCTCAAATTAATGTGATTCACTTAATAAAATATTATTATTATTATCAAATACTCCATCAATGATTATTTTTAAAAACACTTTCTCTCTTACAATTAACCTTATATATTAATCAAAATTATTATTAAGAATTCTACTATTAATTACCTTCTATTTTTTTAATTTTTTTTAAGGATGGAGGTAGTATTTATTTAATAGATGCAATTAGGGGGTATCAAATTGTCAATCACATTTCCATTGCTTAGGAGTAAGATAGTCTATTTTCTTTGGATTTAGAACATAAATAGGAGTATTGCTTTTAGCTGGTAATTTAATATATCTTTATAAAATTGTTTAAATCATCATATTTGTTATGTTAATTATTTATAAAACTATAGAATTTTATAAGTAAAACTATAAAACAATCTTCCACTAGCAATAGTAGTGGGCCAGTCTCTTTATTATCATAAGAATTATTTCTGAGTGATATATATTTTATTTAGAGGTAGAACAAAATAAATGATATATTTTTAAAACTTATTTTATTTGGTAAAAGAGTGAGATCCTTTCTTTATTAACTATCTACTTTAATAAAATGAAATTACCATTTTACCCTTATTTTTACTTTAAACATTATTATTATCACTTTATTCAAAAGAAGTTAAACTCATTCTTCATTAATTATCCATTTTAATGTATTTCAAACTATATTTTAATTTTTATCTCAAAAATAATGTTTTTTCAAATCTATAACTTATTTTGATGCCAAAGTAGTAGTATTTTTTGAGTGAAGTTTTGTCACTTTTCCGTCCTGCAATAACCACCGACAGCTCACTGCAAGTCCTCACCATATTTCCATTTTCGTGTACTTATTTCACTTACATAAAATGTATTTACTGCATAATAATAATTTTTACTACGTATTTGCTTTAATAAATACAAATAACATTAATAAATAAAATTTATATATATTATTCTTAATTAAATAAAAAAGGTATCAAAGGTAATTCCAGGCAAAAATAATGATTTATTCTAAATAATTACTCCATTTTATTGCAAATATAATAAAACATGAGAAAGACAGCAGTTGAATCAGAATATTGTCCCCGTGGGGCTCCTTGATTCTTTTCCCATTTTCCTAGATAATTTGTAAAGTAGTACTTCCTCCGTATCAAAATAAGTGACATAAATTGACTTACATGTTTTTTGAGGTAAAAGATTAAAGTAGAAGTTAAAATAGATTAAAGTACATAGTTAGTGGCAAATGGGTCCCACTTTTATTGAATAAAGTGATATTAATGAGTTTTAAAAGTAAAAGTAAGGGTACAAGGGTAATTTCACTTTATTAAAGTGGATAGTTAGTGGATATGGGTCCCACTATTTTTACCAAATAAGGAAAGTTTTCAAAGTGTGTCACTTATTTTGATACACCTCAAAATGGAAAGTGTGTCACTTATTTTGATACGGAGGAAGTATAATTAAAAATTAAAATACGATAAAGCTTGTCCATACCTTTTCCGTTACCGTTTGTTTTTAACGGCAAGTCAACTTTTTCTTTTTATCATTCGCTAAACAATTTTGAGAAAATCTTTTAATAGCACGCCGGAATCTGCTCCTAATAATGGAAAAAATGGGGATGTCGGCAAGCGTGAGAAACCGTCGGCGAGGATTTCGCCACGTCTGCGTATGTACATAACGGCGTTAAGGATCGGTCAGTGTGATGATTTGGGTCATTGACCGGGTTCGGGTTGTGGACCCCGAATTGTCCTTGCTATCGGGTCATATACGGGTAAGCCGGTCATGTGACCGACAGTCTGCGGGCGGCGGGCAGACATTTCACAGACAAATAATGGACTGAAAAATTAAATGTAGCATTCGTGGAAAAGTTATGTCTTAGTCAACATAGGGTACAAAGTTAAATACATAGAATAATAATTTATGTTTTATCACTTTATGAAATATGGATATGTTTGGTTCTAAATAGGCCTGTAAACGAACCGAACCGAACATAAAAGGGGCCTTATTCGTGTTCGTTTGTTCAGGAAAAAATGTGTTCATGAACTGTTCACGAACACTTATCGAACGAAATTTTGTGTTCGTGTTCGTTTGTTAAGAAAATTTAGTGTTCGCGAACGGTTCATGAACGAGGGTAACAAACATAAACAAACACAAAAATACAAAAAAAAAAACAAACACAAACGAACATAAACAAACACAAACGTACACGAAACGAGCATAAACAAACACAAACGAACATAAACAAACACAAACGTACACAAACGAACATAAACAAACACAAACGAATATAAACAAACTCAAACGAACACTAGTGTAAACAAACGAACACGAACGGATGTTCACGAACGTATGTTCACGAACATAAACGAACGAACAAGTTTTTGTTCGTGTTCGTTTGTTTAACTAAACGAACACCAAATCTTGTTCGTGTTCGTTTGTTTAGCTAAACGAACGAACATAAACGAACTCTCGCCGAACGGTTCGCGAACGGTTCGTTGAACGTTCGGTTCGTTTACAGGCCTAGCTCCAAACCTAATAGAAATCAAGAAACCGAAAACTAAAATTGAATAAAAATAATAGCGGAAAAATTGTATATAATGGTTTTGGTTTGCTTCACGTTAAGTCCAGTTATTCCGGATTTAGAAACAATTAGAGTTCGAAGTAATATGTTCAAATATAATTTTTAGAACATCAACTATATAGATTACAAATTCTTAAATAGTTAGAAACACTCCCTAAATAAAGATAATGATTTAGTTGGTATGATTATTTTAGATATGTATATCTAAATGCAAGATAAAGTATGTATTAATTTTATTTCAACCTTGTATGTTGATATGTTAATTTTATATTTGACCCTTGATTTGTTTATTAATTTAATGTATTAAATACGTATATTTGATTATTTTTTAAAACAATCATTCAGGATAACCGAAAGAAATGAATGGTGATATGCAATGATTTAAAACCCGGGTTGACTCGGTCGGTTCAACCCGATCAACCCAGGACTCGGAAAAGACACTGGTTCAATAATAGCCGGGTAATTAATGAGTAACGACCCGTTGAAACCGGGCGGTTTTGCTTAAACCCGATGACTCGTAGACCCGGAGTTAACCCGGAAGTCTCTTCACTTTTCTCACATTATGCGTTATCTGTTTTAATTTCAAGCTAAGCATATATAAGGGGTGAAATGGGTCTAGTGTGTTTGTTAGTGTAAGAATGAGTGTAGATGTTAGTTAATTTAGAGAGAAAAATGGGTTTTTTTACAGAGACAAAGAAAGAGCAGAGCATGGGCAATGTACCCATCTTTTGAACATTGAACAAGTGTAGTTTATGACTTTACTTGTGAGGGAGAGAGATGTAATTATTGTTTTTACTTTTTACTTCAATTTTTTAACAAGGTATAAATTTTACTACGTCATGTACATATCTTTTAAATATTAATGTTTTTTATGTTTTTAGTTGATCCGGGTTCACCCGACGATTGAACCGGTTGACCCGTGATCCGAACACCTCAACGGGTCGATCCGAACACCTCAACGGGTCGAGTAATAACCCGGATTTTAAAACATTGATGATATGACCAAAATTATACATAAAAAATATGTCGAATTTTGGTCATATATAAGATTTTAGTTAGTAATCATTAGAAATAGGAGCATATACTTTTAAATTTTATTTTTCTATTATTATAGGCTAAATGGAAAATATGAAGAGAAAGTGGAGGTTTTTTGAAAGATTTGAGGTAAGTAGAAGAATTGTTGCAAGTCCCCAAAATTTCATTAAAATTTAAAAATTTTAAATAACAAATTAATAAACTCCTTTTTAAGTAATAATCAAGTCCAAAACATCTCTTTTGTAACTATAATAAAAGAAGTTTTAAGATGTCACTTGGGGTTTTATTAGACCCCCGCTTGACTCATGACAACCTCCTATTGGTTAAGTTATTTATTTTCCCACCTAAAGAAATGCAAAATTTATGGATATCTTAATTTCAAAAATTGAAGATTTCATAAATTTAAATTAAATAGAGACTGTAATATTTGTTGCCAAATATAAAAGATTACAAAATTATGATTGCAAACAAGTATAATATAGCTCGTGTTTCACTGCGGTTTTATTTACGAATATGCAGTTCTATAAATGATTAAAAAATACTAATATTTTAGAATATATTTTAATTTGCATACTACATAGCCATTATGTTTTTTTTATTGTTATAATTTAGATTGTCTTTTCAATTCAATGTTATACTTGGTGTTTTTTTAATTTTTTATTAAAAGTTTATCTTTAACTAACTTTTTTTAACCTGTAAATAATTATATATAATTCTCCTATGCTTGGGACTGAACCCAAGACCTCTTTGTTAGTTTCTCTCCATGTTAGCCAAGTGAGCTAGCCCCAACTTGTTATCTTTAACTAACTAAAGTGTTTACAAATAGTGTTATTTTATATCTATAATTATAATAAAAGAAACTTTAACATGTCACTTGGCGTTTTTTAGACCCTCCGTTTGCCACATGATAGCCTTCTATTGGTCAAGTTATTTATTTTCCATCTCAAAGAAATGCAAAATTTGTGGATATCTTAATTTCAAAAATTGAAGATTCCGTAAATGTGAATAAAATAGGAGACCGTAATATTTGTTATCTAATATAAAAGATTATAGAATTATGATTGGAAATAACACGTAGAATATAGCTCGCGTTTCGTTGTGGTTTTATTTACGTATCTACGGTTCTATAAATGATAAAAAAATAATAATATTTTAGAATATATTTTAATTTGCATACTACATAGCCATTATATTTTTCTATTGTTACAATTTGGATTGTCTTTTCAATTCAATATTATACTTGGTGTTTTATAAATGTTTTTTTATTAAAAGTTTATCTTTAACTAACTAAAATGTTTACAAATAGTGTAATTTATATCTATAATAACAATTATAACAAAAGAAGCTTTAAGATGTCACTTGACATTTTTTAGACCTTCCGCTTGCCACATTGGCAGCCTTCTATTGGTCAAGTTATTTATACCGCGTAAAATGATAAATTACATGTAATATTCATGCGATTAATGATAAATTATTTTCGTCTAATTAAAATTATACGCGTAAAATTAATCAAAACCCGTGATTTTTCACAGATCATAACCTAATTTAATAATAAACTCAACATTATACGTAAACTTAAATGCAGAAGTATTTAACAGTTTAAAAACATAAATATTTAAAAAATATATCCAAAGACAAGTAGTGAACTCGTTACTATATAAAATCAAGATCAATCAATTTTAAAAATACTTGGTGAAAAAAAAAAAGATAAAAAGAAAATACGTGGTGAATTCCGGTGCTACTTGCTAGCGTCAGATGAAAGCCACTTGAACTATCTCAAACCCAACGCCGTGGTACTCGAATTTTTTTCAAAAATAGGCTTGATCGGCGTTCAGTTTTCACAAATAGGCTCGAATCTTTTTCGTTTTCAAAAATAGGCTTTCATGACTCCCCGAGACCGGCTTCCATTTGAAACCATGACTCCCCGAGACCGGCTTCTTCATGCTTGATGTGACCACTATGTTTGATGGACTCCCCGAGTCCGGCATCACCTTGGATGGTCTCTAGGAGACCGGCTTTAATATTGGTGGACTCCCCGAGTCCGGCATCACCCTCCACTTTAAAATCATTCGTCCTTCTTAATTCCTGTATTTATTTATTTAATTCTCATACTTACTTTTTATTTTTAAATTGTTCATGCCAATTAATTAATATCATTCCCATCTTCACTACCCTTAAATTTATGACCAGAAGATGACTAGAGCATGTGAAGACACCCATCTTTTTTAGGAAACAAACAACATCACAATTAGTATATGCTCTAAAGCTTTAAAAGATCACCACCAGCCCACCACCCGCCGCCACCGTGGGGCGTGCACCACCACCGCCCTTTTCCTCCGATACATCCAAGGTAAAAGAGATTCACCGGAAATCTACCACCGGATTGTGTTATGGAACACTAGTTTGGCCGGAGTTTTGTCTCCGGCATTATCGGAGTTGAAATCTTTAAGGATTCTTACACTATTTGGCAACAGATTCACCGGAAATCTACCACCGGAGTTTCAAGAACTCACTACTTTATGGAAGATTAATGTCAGCTCGAATGCATTATCTGGTTCAATCCCTGATTTTTTAGGAGATTTACCGAATATTCGGTTTCTTGATTTATCCAAAAATGAGTTTGAAGGAGAGATCCCATCATCTTTATTTAAGATTTGTGAGAAGTAGAAGAGAGCGCAGGGGATAATTGAACCGAGAATTAAACCGCCACCACCGCCTTGAACTAAACCTTGTAAGGGTACGATGACCCTCATGTCAGTAGTAACTCCGGTGGTGGAGCCAGTGGTGGTGTTATTGATTAATTTTGGAGGATTTTGTTTCATCGTCGGAGCATGGTGGTTGACGGAGTGTACAAATGGAATCTCATGCCTAAAGCCGGACTCGGGGAGTCCTTCCATGCTAAAGCCGGACTCGGGGAGTCCTTCCAAGCTAAAGCCGGACTCGGGGAGTCCTTCAAAACCCGTGGTCACATCAAGCAAGAAGAAGCCGGCCTCGGGGAGTCCGGGTTTAAAGCTAAAGCCGGCCTCAGGGACGGCGGAAAGCCTATTTTTGAAAACGGAAAAGAAACAAGCCTATTTGTGAAAATAAGCTTCCGATGAAGCCTATTTTTGAAAAAAATTCGTGGTACTCAATCTCGCCGGCGCCGGCGTGCCTTTTCCGTATTCATACGAAACAACCGGACGATGAGAGAAACCCTAGCATCAGCGTCATCAGATGGCACTCCACCAGTTGAACAAGCTTGGATTAATGCTCACGAGAGATTATCACCTCGTTGGAAATCCACAGCTCTTTCTCCGCTGGTACAATTCCTCAAATTAAACTATTGATTTCTAATTTTGTTAGGTCTAGTATTTGTGCGATTATGAGCATGGAAGCTGATGTCTGTAATTGGGATTACAACTCCTTAATTCGAACTACACAGTGAATTTACTCGAATTTTGGTTTTAGGCGATTGAGATTGAAGTCCTCGATCTGAATTTCAAATCTCAGTGTAGATCGTTTTCTGATTTGATTGATAATAAATCGTCTTACTCAATACTCATAGCGTGATTACCGATTAGATAATACTTTCTTAATTTAGTAATTTGGATAGAACGACTTCTTCTGATTGTATCGTTGTTTGCAGTCTGCAATTCCAATTGCGATATCCAGAGTTAACCAGGTGGATGCAGGAAGGCTCGATATAGAAATGTCAGCTATGTTGAAGGAACAAATGGTTAAGGTTTTCTCTGTAATGAAGGTATAACCTCTTAATTTTAGTATTAATCAAGTGTTTTGGAGGTTAATTGAATTTATTTTTGGGATTAGCCAGGATTATTATTCCAATATGAAGCAGAACTTGATGCATTTCTTGAGTTTCTTATCTGGAGGTTTTCAATTTGGGTTGATAAACCTACTCCAGGAAATGCTCTTATGAATTTGAGATATAGAGATGAACGTGCCATCGATATTAGAGGAAAAAGTAAGAGGTTTTAAGTAGGGGCGTAATCGAGTCGAGACAGCTCGTGAGTTACTCGAGACCGACTCGAAAAATACTCGAAATCGACTCGTTGTGAACCGAGTCGAGCTCGAGCTCGAGCTACTCGAGTAGGGTTTCGAGCCGAGTTCGAGTTCCAAAATACACAGCTCGTTAGGCTCGCGAGCCTTATCGAGCTTTCATTTAATTACCATTTTACCCTTTTTCCATGTACATAATTACCTTTTACCCTTTTCCATATACATATTTACAACAAAAAAGTGCATTTTAAAAAAAATATGAATTTTTCGAGCCGAGCCGAGTGGAGTCGAGTTTCGAGTTTTCACCGAGTCGAGTTCGAGCTTAAAAATGGAAGCTCGTCGAGTATCGAGTCGAGTTTCGAGCTCGAGTTTTAGTTGGCGAGTCGAGCTCGAGCTTGACCGAACTCGGCTCGACTCGACTCGTTTACACCCCTAGTTTTAAGTATGTTATATACATAAAATAGTAAAGAATTGATAATTAATTATATACAGTTGACCTCTTGAAAGTAAGCTACATACAAATATACAATAACAATAATTGATAAGTTGGATACATTTCTATGTGCTTAACCATTTAGTTTTAGGCCAAAAAACATTTTAGTACCTTGAACTTGGCTGACTAGGTCTCCTACTACCCTGAACTATTAAAGATGCAACATGATACCCTGAACTTGACAAAATGGTCGATTTAGTACCCTAACTCACTAATTTGATCGCGTTTTCTTACTTGACTTACTTTCGTTAGAGCTTTTGACGGACTAAAAATTATACTTTCATCTCAATATATTGATATTAAAAGCAAATCACGCGAGAAAACAAAGACCAAATTAGTGAGTCAGGGTACTAAATCGACCATTTTGTGAAGTTCAGGGTATCATTCTGCACCTTTAATAGTTTAGGGTAGTAGAAAATCTAGTCAGCCAAGTTCAGGGTACTAAAATGTATGTTGCGTCTTAAGTAGTAATATATACCTTATGGTTATTATTAATTTTAACTTACAGTTAGAACGGGCTTAGAGGGACCTGGATTAACTGTTTATCAGAAACTATGGTATTGTGTTGCAACGGTTGGTGGTCAGTATATCTGGACCCGATTGCAGTCTTTTTCTGCTTTCCGTCAATGGGGTGATTCTGAACAGGTATCTATCATTAAACGGGTCGATTTCAGTTATGTTTTTTTTCTTCTGGAAGGGGTCAAATATGGGTCAAATCAGTTAACTAAAATCCTGGTTTGGTGGTTTGATTTGTGCACAGAGATCACTAGCTCGAAGAGCATGGCTTATAGTACAACGTATTGAAGGATTTTATAAAGCTGCATCTTTCACAAATCTACTTGTATTTCTTTACACTGGAAGGTAGGTATTTTTTGTTGCTGTAATTTTCGTCGCTAAATATCCAAATTTCTTCAAGTTATTCACATTTCAGCAACTTGTGAAAAACTTGTATCTTTACCCCAGTTGCTTATTGAAAATAGATTACGAGTTTTGAAAATGAATAATAAGATTCTGAAAAATAGTGTTTGGATTTGATTATGCTGTTTGAAATCACAATAATCAGTTCTTTTAGTGTTTGGCAAACCTGATTATTTGTTTAGTTAATAGGTAAAGTGTAAATAATTAGTTTTTAAAACACAATAAGTACCTCACCACCTGCTTTTCCAAAACTCCGTTTGGATGCCCTAAAACGCAAATAATTGATTATTTCAGACTATTTTCCAAACACTCATTTTAGATTATTTGCGTTTTCAAAACGCAATAAGCAGATAATCTGCTTCAAATCGCAATCCCAAACACCCCCTTAAAACTGATATTGAAACTGCCATATTTGTTGACTTTTATGGCATATATACAGGTACAGGAATCTTATTGAGAGAGCTATACGGGCAAGACTTGTTTACGGGAGTCCTCATATGAATCGTGCTGTTAGTTTTGAGTACATGAACCGGCAGTTAGTTTGGAATGAATTTTCGGTAATTTTTATTATTATTTATATATTCGGTAACAATTTTATCACAAACGGGTCAATTTGAAAAAAAATCTAGTTGGAAAGGAAAAAAAAGGGTCAAACGTGTGTGTGGGTTGACCCAACCGTTTCGATCTGAGCCCATGTTGACCCGTTACAAAGATGCTTCCTCTATTATAGGGGTGAGCGTGGTCCAGAAACCGAACCGAAGCGTACTGAAACTGATAGGACCGAAACTGATAATGATATATTTTCAAAACTGATATGACTACATGTTTTCCGTTTCAGTTCGGTTTTTTCAGCCCAAATGCTCACCCCTATTAGAGGACCGGACTGAACTGCACCGAAACCGAAAATCATAAAATTACAAACCGAAAACCGAACCGGTTACATGTATTCGGTTTCAATTCGTTTTTTTTTAATTCGGGCTAAATGCTCACCCGTACTCTATTCTCTAATGTGTGTTATGTTGGCACTTTGCAGGAAATGTTGTTGTTGCTTCTTCCTCTTCTAAATTCGGCTTCAATGAAGAGTATTTTGCGTCCATTTTCAAAGGAAAATTCTTCGGGTTCAGGTGGTGACGAAACACTATGTCCCATTTGTCAGGCTAATCCAACAACCGTCTATCTTGCTCTGCCATGTCAGCACAGGTACGTGACATCATCATGATGTAAGAAAGTTGGGTAACAGGTCAAAATGGGCTGGCTTGGGTGAAAATCTGTAAATTATAAGTAACTCTTTTTTGTCCTTCAAGAAAAATGTATTAAGATGCTGCTTGTTTTTTTAGCCAAAATGCATTTTAGTACCCTGAACTTGACTGACTAGGTCCTTTACTACCCTAAACTATTGAAAGCGCAACATGATATCCTGAACTTGACAAAATGATCGATTTAATACCTTGACTCGTTAATTTGATTGTCTTTTCTTACTTGACTTACTTTCGTTGGAGGTTTTGATGTAGTAAAAAGTATATGTCCATCTCAATATATTGATATTAGAAGCAAATCACATGAGAAAACAAAACCAAATTAGTGAGTTAGGATACTAAATCGACCATTTAGTCTAGTTCAAGTATTATACTGCACCTTAAATAGTTCTGAGTAGTAGAGAACCTAGTCAGCCAACTTTAGGGTACTAAAATGCATGCTGGCGTTGTTTTTTTAAGCGTTTCCGTCTCACATCTGAGAACAACTTATTAGAACAAGATGTGATTTTCATTTGAATGTTTGTAAACAATTTTACTCTTCAAAATATTTAAAATTTAAAATTACAATAATTCTAGTTATAGTTAAAAGGAAAATCAAATTAAAAATAAAAAAATAAAAATAAACAATCTTTATCTAATTCTTTATTTTCTCATTTTTTTCCGTTTTTATTCAGTTGTAAAAAACTTTCTTTTTTCAATAGTATTTAAATCATAAGTCATAACCAATGTTTAAATTATAAATAGGTATTATGTTATTCATTCCTATATCACTTGTATGTGTTGCCAAAAGAAAAATCAAGCTTTCTTTGTTTTTAGATGAAATAAGAGGTTTGTAAACATTTGAATCAATACAATATGAGGTTTTAAGAAGTTATTCAAAATTTATATTTTTGTTAATTGCAGGTACTGTTATTATTGTCTTAGAACACGATGTGCTGCAACACCGTCATTTCGGTGCTCCCGATGCAGTGAACCGGTAGTTGCAATGCAACGGCATGGTGGTTCAGTCAACAGCGACTAGTTTACTAGCATAATGAGATGAAATTGTGGCACAAAATGGACTATATGGTTCACATTCTATTATAAAATGATGCAAAATGTTTAAAAATAATCTTTATTTTTACTATATATTCATTTGGGACCTTCCCAAATTAGCAAACCACACAATTGCTATTTCACTATGAGCAAAAATTTTACCTTGGGACTACGGAGGTGTACTTGCGCTGATTTTGGGCTACCTGCAAAGCGGATAGTAGCACTGGTATTAGTTGGCTCGCAAAGTAACTTAATGCTAAAAAAAAAAGAATACTTGAACTAATAAAGCAACAAGGTATAGAACCATTCAAACAGTTTATTATTAGTACAATATCAAGGTATAGAACCATTCAAACAATTTATAATTAGTACAATATGTCAATACAAGCATACCCTAATTTAAAAAACTACAATAATCAAAGATCATTAGAATTAAACTAAGGTTTGTCTAGGGGTGTGCATTTCGGATATTAGATAATGGAACCTAAATCTATCATAAACATATTAATCAACGGCATATTTCGGATAATTTCGGATCGGATTTCGGATATTTTTTTTTCAGATTTTCGGATACCGGATATATTTGAACACCCCTAGGTTTGTCCATAATTTTACCTTTCTTAGGGAAAATAACTAATACAAGTAGAAGAAAGACAGATAATACATTAGTTTGGTTTTAGTTAAGGGAAGTTTAAAAACCAAAAAAAACAACCAATGAGAAGCTTTGCCTATTAAATTCTCCTCCCCCGAATCCCACCCATTCCACTCCCACCACTACTTGTGTATAAGAGTGATAAGAAACCTTGGATTCTTTATGTTAGTGTAGTAGATAAGATTTTATTAATTATTAGATTTGTTTTGCTTTAGTTGAAGATTAAGGATTAAAGTTATATTAGGATTATGATGTCTTTTATTATATATAGAGCCCACCATGTGGCGAGAAAAGCCAACCAATGAGATCGAAGCTTTGCCTATGACAAGATGCTATGAGCCAAAAACTCAACACATTTCGTAAAATAAACGTTTATTTAATGACTTTGGTAAGCCATCAGTGTCTATATAACCACTGCGTAACAACCATTTGATCTGCAGAAATCAAATCGGAGTGTTAGTTATGGCGGCTAATCTCACTCGCAACACTACCGCTCTTATCGTCATCGATATGCAGGTTCTCGATCTTTCTTTCTATCATTATCAAACACACAAAATACACCGTGCGTATATACGTGCGTATATACGCAAACCTTGTGTATAGTCCATGATAGTGGTGTAAGGTATGACGTAAGATAGTACACGATAAGACGGCCTAAGACGCTTCTTTTCATGAGTTTCTGTGAGGCGCGTTATAAAATTTGATTTTTTTTTTAAAAGAAATGATGATATATGTGATTATAAATTTAGATGTAATATTTTTTTTAAACTTCACATATGAATATTATATAAAACAATATAGATCTTTTGTGAACTTAATATAAATATATATAAAATATTTATTAGAAGTTGTCGCATAATTAAATCACGCTTTAAAAAACGTCATGACTTGTAAGGATTAAGGTTTGATGGTGCCGCCACGCCGCGTCTTACGTTTTTTAGAACATGCGTATAGTAGAGCTGGTATATGTGTTGAATAATATTAATTAACAATCGATGCATCATTGTAAACGTGTTCTATTTTTGCAGAATGATTTAGTGTCTGTGGATGGCTCGGTGAGCATGGAAGGTGGTATAGCCATTGTTCCTAACGTTATCAAATCAGTCGAGATTGCTAGAAAGCAAGGCTTCCTTGTTATTTGGGTACCTTTTTGTATAAACAAGCCACGAATAACGACAATAATGCAGTGTTTCATAAAGAGTCTATGACTTATGCCACTAAAATTCACGTGTAAAAATAATGCTTTTTGAATTTGGCTAAGTAGTAGCTTTACTATCCTGAACTATTAAATTAATAATATGGGTAAATTGAACTTGATAAATTGACTGTTTTAGTAATCTGACTCACTAGTTTGATCGCGGTTTCTCACGTTATTTACTTCAACCGTATAATTTTGGTCCGTCTAAAGCTCAAACGTAAGTAAGAAAATGCGATAAATTAATGAGTCAGAATACTAAATCTACTATTTTGTCAAATTCAGGATACAATACAGTACCTTTCATTTAAAACAATAGAAGAGTACGTAATCAACCAAGTTACCTTTCATATATTTTAGCCTAAAACTTATGAATATTTTCACACTTATAATTGTAATATATATATACTTCCTTCAATTCAAAATATGTAATACACTGTTGGTTTCATGATTTTTAATGCAAAATATAATAAGGGTTTGATTATATTAAATTGAATAATTAATGAAGGAATGAGTCTCACACCTTTTAAATATTGCGAAGTTAATAATGTATAAAAGCGAAGAAAATATATTAATTTAACTATATTAAAGGAGATAAATTAATTTTGTTATTTTTTGTAATGTGTATATATGTAAGTTCGTATATATGTAGGTTGTACGAGAGCATGACTCGCTAGGAAGAGACGTTGAGCTATTTAGGAGGCATTATTATGCTCATGGGGAACCAAAACCGTGCGCAAAAGGGAGTAACGGTGCACAACTAGTTGACGGTTTAGTCATCAAACAAGATGATTATAAAGTGGTTAAAACACGATTTAGTGCCTTTTTTGCTACAAACCTTCATTCATTTCTTCAAGGAGTCGGGATCGATAGTTTAGTTGTCGTTGGTAAATCAACTTTATGTGCATTATCACGCTATTAATATTCGACTATGGATTAATATTTAATTTATTCGTGTTTGTGATTATAGGTGTTCAGACTCCAAACTGTGTAAGACAGACGGTTTTTGATGCTGTAGAACTTGATTACAAGGCTGTTACTGTTATTGTTGATGCCACTGCGGCTGCTAGACCCGATATACATGCCGGTATGCTTATTAATTATTATCTAATTAATCGACAATTAGCGCAAAGATTTGCTTAATTACTTACTTATATATTTTTTATTATTATTGAACCAGCCAACATTCTCGACATGAAGAATATTG
Source organism: Calendula officinalis (assembly GCA_963853835.1). NCBI lineage: Eukaryota > Viridiplantae > Streptophyta > Magnoliopsida > Asterales > Asteraceae > Calendula > Calendula officinalis. Next base: position 77,965,128 of record OY970828.1, read on the forward strand.
GAGTAGTCGTACCAACCCTCGAAGAATGGTGTGAGTCTACTAGCTGATAATTAGGGGCACTAGATAAACCATGCATCTTATTGTATAAAGTGTTTGATTTGTACATCTTATGCACTTAAAAAGACATGTACGAATTATGTTACAAAAACCCTAGTGACAACTTAAACTCCTCATGGCTTGGGACTTTATAATTTAAACTCCGCATCTTCTTGTATCAAGTGTTTGATTTCTTAGCAACTGCCTTACATGGCTTGGGACTTTATAATTTTGATGGACTTCCCTGAACACATCTAATACACGAATCATTGCAACCTTATAAATCCCATGCCACGTCGTCAACATAATATAAGATTTTTTTTTAATTTGAAATCTATCTAAAGGATTTTTTTTGACAATATAAATATAATTTGAATTTTTTAAATTTGAAATCTATCTAAAGAATGTTTTGATAATATATTTATTAAAAAAATTTGAATTTGGAATATATCTAGAATGAATTTCAAATCAATCTCCAAAAACTAGAGATTCTTTAAAATTACGAATTTTAAAATTACGGATCTCTAGAAATTCTGTATAATAAGAATTTTAGAGATTTATTTTAAAAATTAATTTTAAATAAATTAGAGATCAATTAGATAAAATTAAAAAATATTTTAAAATAAATGGTATATTAAAGTAGGGGTGATTTTTTCTGACCTGACACAAAATCCAACCTGAAACCAACACGAAAATAAACATGTTTAGATATAAGTAATTTAGTTTTTACTTAGCTAATAATTAGATAAAAATTAAAACAGTTACTTAGTAATTTGGTGTTTTGGTATTTTACTATAAATTTGTAGAATAACAACCTGTTTAACCCATTTGACTTGCTAACCTATTTAACTAGTTTAATTAACTGGGTTATATAAGTTAGGTTCGTGTTGAAGATAAACACGTCATGGTTAAGATATTACATTCAATATAATTATTAATATTGACAGCGATTAGTTTCTTTGTGCAAAATACTTTTGTGCTTTTGAGACTCCAAATATATTAAAAGGTTGACCGATATTAATTTGATCAACGAGTTAAGTCCATTAAAAAATGATTGGTGTATCAAGACAATGATTATAAGGTTATTGAAATTAATCGCATTAAAGGATTCTTTAAAAACCTGAAAATTTGAGATTGTTCTTCAAGACGAAGAGGTATAAAATTTTTAGTTAACACATTTTGTTGTTAAATATTTTATGTTGCCACATATTGAATTTTGTATCTACTAAATTTTATAAATTCTATATTTTTTCTAAAATTCAAGATATTTATAAATTCAGTCTTTTACTCCACCTGATTGTTTACAAAGGAATGAATAGTACTATTCGTGAACTATCAGCCACCCTTAAATTGTGTAATTAATATGTTTCCAAAATGAAGATAAATAATTAATACCAAATTGAAATGGTCAAATAAACAATTAAGGAAGATCTGTAAATTGCATATTAAATTCGTGTTTATCATAAACATGGATTTAAATGCTATTTGAAATTTTGTCGATTACAAAATGATGAGATGGACTGATGGAGGCTTCGGTGGCCATAGGGATGAGGTGGACTTCTTACATGGCATTGAGGCGGTTTTTTCAATTAAAAAAATTCACTTTCATTATGTATAGAGCTAGATATTAGCAGATATATGATAAACCATTTTCTCAATTCCAATTAAAGGGGTGTTTGGGAGGGCTTATGTAGGAAGCTTATAAGTTTTTAAACTTATTATAAGTTTAATAATCACTTCTAAGTGTTTGGTAGAGCTTATAAGCATTATAAGCTTATTTAAAGGGTTTTAATAAGCTACTTTGAAAATGATTATTAGCTTATTTATAGTTTTTACCTCTTTGCCCTCTCATGCTCCATTTCACCTCGTAAGCTATTTTGGAATGGATTATTAGAAAATGTGCTTTTTAGTCATAAGTATTATAAATTACAATTAACTTATATAAATTCTTCCAAACACTTTAATAAGAAAAGCCTATTAACTCAAATAAGTTCATAAACTTATAAGCGAATAAGCACACAAGCCCTTTAAATAAGTTTTTCCCACCCACTAAGCGTGATAGACATTGCACATAACATGTACACATAGTCACATAAGCCTCATACATGGCGAGTTATCACTGACCATCTCTTGAAGTTATATGTGTGTGCGCGCATGCGCGTGTTTATGAATGAATGAAAAATGAAAAAAGTATCCAATGATATTATTCATTAACTTTATTTCATTGGGATTAGAGTACACAATCAATTTTTTTTATTAAAGAAAAGATGTATAAGAATGGAGTGAATACACACCCTAATTCCTAACATTTATATTTTTCATCTAACATCCCCAAGCACAAAGACAATGTGAAATATCTTAGCATACTCCCGAGGAAAAAGGTCCAACATTCGAATTGCATAAATGTGTACATCCATTATCATCACAATTATTTAGATAAAAAACACGTGTACAAACTCCGTATGTCGAGATCAACTCCATGCCTACAATATGCAATTTATTTAAGATCACGATATTGTTAAGTAGGTAATCTAATACTGCTTCTTCCGTTCCAAAATTATTGTCCATAGACAAGAATCGCATAGTTTAAGAAAAATGCATTTATTACACTGTGCAATCAATAAAATTTTATCTTCCCACTTTTGGGAGGAACATTAAGAGAGAAGAAAAGTCATAAATTTTTTCCCCTTCTTTTAAAAAAATAACTTTGAAACACATTAATTTTTTTATTTCTTTCCATTTCCCTTTTCTTCTCTTCAAATTAAAACTCTGAAACACAGTCTAACTTATTATGGTATACTTGTATTTAAATTTCAGTAATTAAATAAAGATCACCTCAATTGAGGCATAAAACTTGTATTTTTGAATGTTTCTATATTGATATTCTAAATTTAATTAATTAAATTAATATCACTCCCCAATTTGAGCATAAGTCACACATACACACACAATAGTGTGAGTTTTTTAATATTTACATCAGTTTCCTCCATCGACAGTCTCAATCTCCGGTGAGAATCAGGAACAAAAGCTTCAATTTATTGGAGCCTTCACAAGAACAGCACCATCTCCGGTTGTAATATTTGGGAATAACCTCCACCTCCACCATCTCAACCTGCAACTACAGCTTTCAATAGTGAAACATGCAAATGGGGGAAGAACAGAGGATTCAACAAACACAACTTTCAACAAGAAAGAAAGGTGGTTTAAGAACAATGCCCTTCATCATAGGTATGAAACATCTAATGTAATTCACATTCTTGAATCATAAAGTTCCCATTTTTACAATCAATTTCACATTTTTACAACATGGGTTTCTTCAATCTTGAGGTTATAATAGTTGATTGCATGTGGGTTTCTTGAAATCTTGAGTTTTTTTTAGTTCATTTGATGTGGGTTTCTTGAATTATGAGTTTCTTAGTTAAATTGATGTGGGTTTCTTGAATTTTGCAGCAAATGAGGCATTTGAGAAGGTGGCAAGCTATGGGCTACTTCAAAACATGATCTTTTATTTGTGTTATGATTACAATATTGGTGTAGCTACAAGCACAAACATACTTTTTCTTTGGTCAGCTGCTTCAAATTTTGCACCATTAGTGGGAGCATTTCTCAGTGATTCATATTTGGGCTGCTTCTTCACCATTGGTTTGGGTTCTCTGTTTTCCCTTCTGGTAATTTCTTAACAAAGTCAACAAGTTTGACTTTTTTCCTAACCATTTTCAGCAACTTTATAGAAGACACATAATATACTTTCGTATTGAAAATAAGTATCAATTTATGATTCTTAATGATAAATGTCAGAATTACTAAAAACCTTTAACATAATTAAAAGGTAATATATATAAAACATGCACATAATCTTAAAAGTAAAAAAGAAAAACCTTAAAAGTAAAATAAACTAAAGAATCGAGATAAATAGTTCATATCATCGGTTATCACACATACTTTTGGTGTAAGAAACTGTTGTAATTATATAACATTTAAGCTTTAGTGAATAGTGGCATTTTTATATTACAAAAAACACCCGTCGTATTTGACATTTGTGCCAGGCAGACTGCACAATTTTTTTCTTTTTAATTTAAGTCGTCGTATTCGACTCTTATCTTTTTTTAATGTCAGGCTTTAGCATTTTTAACTTATGTTTTGAATACTTATATTTTAACCCCCTTTGTTATAAAATGTTAGATTTGTCTAAATATTATAATGACTACGAATATTTGTAATATAACATTTACCACAACTTATATTTACCCCTTTGAGTATTATATAAAAATCTCCCGCGGCAACGCACGGGTAAGAACCTGCTAGTTAAGGATATGTTCTTAAACCGTTCATAACCATGACACCAATTGGCATTTCAGTTTTTGCCAATTAAGTCAACATCATGTCAGCTGACACACCAACTGACACTTAACTAACACACATGCCAACAATACAACTTCACTTCAATTTTTTGGTTCCACTAATAATTACTTATTTGGTACTATTTTTCAGGGAATGTTATTACTATGGTTAACAACAATGGTTCCACAACTAAAGCCACCCCCATGCAACCAATTAACCGAAACCTGCAAACAACCCACACAATCTCAATATGTTTTCTTGATATCTGCCTTCATTTTCATGTCTATTGGAGCCGGTGGTGTTAGAGCATGTTCTTTGGCATTTGGTGCACAACAAATTGACCAAAAAGATGACCCCAACAATGAGAGGGCATTAGAAAGCTTCTTCGGGTGGTATTTTGCCTCTAACGGGATTGCGGTGCTCATTTCATTTACGGGCATTGTTTATATTCAAGATCACGCGGGATGGAAGATCGGTTTTGGCATTCCGGCAATTCTTATGTTATTATCGGTCGTTTTGTTCTTTGTAGCTTCTTCTCTTTATATGAAGATGAAAGTAAAAAGGAGTATATTTACAAGCTTTGTGCAAGTGATTGTAGCTTCTTTTAAGAACCGAAAGATAGTCGTTGGACCTTCACCAAAGTGGCATCACCTTCCGGAAGATTCAAAAACCGCACCGACCAAGAAAATAAGGTATTCGAGAAAAATTTCGTTATCCAACAATGTCAAATTTTGGATTTTTAATTATCTTTAATTTCTTTTGGCTATTGCGCGTTTATATAACATTGTACCCCTAACATATTTTATTACATTGGTTACAAAAAATGCTAACATATTGATCTTTTTTCTAGGTTCTTAAATAAAGCTTGCATTATTCAAAATCCGAAAGATATCGCTTCAAATCCATGGCGTCTATGCACGGTCGAGCAAGTGGAAGAGCTAAAATCACTAATCCGAGTTTTACCATTATGGTCAGCTAGCCTTATGATGTCAATAAACATAAGCCAAACATCATTCTCTAATCTTCAAGCAAGCTCCATGGATCGACATCTAGGCTCAACATCCTTCCAAATACCCGCGGGCTCTTTTGCTTGTTTCGCCATTGGTATGCTAGTAATTTGGGTGATTCTATACGATCGTATAATAATCCCACTTGCATCAAAAGTTCTAGGAAAAAAAGTTCATCTCGGTGTTAAAGTAAGAATGGGTATTGGTCTTGTAATTTCTACATTGGCTATGGTGGTTTCCGCCTTTGTTGAACATACTCGAAGAACAAACGCAATTAAACAAGGGCTTACAAATGATACACAAACGGTCATGAAAATGTCGACAATGTGGCTTATTCCACAACATATATTAAATGGGTTAGCTGAGGGGTTTAATGTGATTGGCCAAAACGAGTTTTATTACTCAGAATTCCCCAAAGGCATGGCGAGCATTGCGGGTTCACTTTATGGAGTAGCGATGGGTTTGGGTAACTTGTTGGCTAGTGTTATACTAACCACGGTTGAGAAAACGACCAAAGGAAAAAATGACAAAGGATGGATTACCACCAACATTAACCAGGGACGTTACGATGGTTACTATTGGATCCTTGCGATTATGAGTTTTGTGAATTTGTTCTATTATGTTGTTTGTAGTTGGGCTTACGGTCCTTGTGCAACCGAAAAGGTAAAAGAGGAGTGTAGTGAGGACCCGGAGGAAGATTTAGTAAGAACGATATCTTTAGTTCGTTCAGAATCGAATTTAGAAAATTAAATCTTGCATATATTTGATGTTTTTAATGAACTTTGTGGATTGTTGGGAGTCTTACTAATTAAAATCGATGTTGCATTAAATTTCACGTTTGAATTCCATGTTTTACTTTGTATTAATTTTGCTTTTAGTACCATTTTATTCTACACTTGAAGATTTACAACTGAACAGTAAACATTCTTTGTTTGGCCAGTTAAGCTCCCTTTCACATACTATCAAAGAAATGCTAATACTTGACACTTGATTTTTGAAAATTATGTGCACTAGCTGTTGCTGAATAATGTGCATGGACCTTAATTTCCTCTTGCAAAGATGATATTACCAAACAAGGGTTCAACGATTCAAACTGATGCTTGGCTTTATCGAACTTGATTAAGGTACTTAATTAGTTGTCTAATTGGAGATTGTTTATTATCTCAACTGTATGATCTGAATTAGAGTTCGAGATTTATGAATCCATTGATTTGGGTCAAATGGGTAGATTATCTTTTTAACCTATACTAGACAAGTTAAATGGGTCGAAAGTTGTCCAAAGTGTATTTGTAATAGAGGTGCACAAAGCCCGGGCCAGGCCGGGCTTAGCCCAGGCCTAAAAAAGACCGGGCTTTTTTGGAGTAAAAAAGCCCGGGCCTAAAAAAGCCTGGGCCGGGCTTAGCCCGGGCTTTAAGAAAAAAACTAGGCCTGTTTAGGCCTGAATGGGCTTAGCGGGCTTAGCCCGGGCTTTTTCGGGCTTTTTTTTTCTTTCTATTATATCTTTTATATAATAATATAATTATAAAAATATATAAATAATCAAAATATTCTTTATAACTAATTAAATAAATCAACAAATTATTACTTTCGGGCATTTTCCTACCCTATCATCTATATGGCTATATCATTAAGGTAGAAAAGACAAGAGAAACTCTAGATTTTTCGGTCATTTAGAAATAGCCCAGGCTTTATAACGTTAAAAAGCCCGGGCTTTTGGGCTTTTTCAGGCTTTCGGGCTTTCAGGCTTTTTTTCGGGCTTTTTCGGGCTTCGGGCTTAGCCCGGTCCGGCCCGGGCCCGGGCTTTAATGGGCTTTCGTGACTAAAGTCAGACCCGTTTAGGATTTCGGGCTAAAAGGGCTTCAGGCCGGGATTTTTCAGGCTTTTTCAGGCTTTTTTTAGGCCCGGGCTCGGGCTAAAGCCCATATGTGCACCTCTAATTTGTAATGTATAAGATCTCCTAAATGATATTTTTATATAAAAAAAATTTAGACAATGAGCCATATGATTGGTTCTGAGAAAGATAATGTGTCAAGTATGATTATAAAGTATAATATCAATGCAACAATTATCTTTTTAAATAAAGCAGTTTAGTATGTTGTATGCTAATAAATACACATTTTTAACTGACTTTGACCCGTTTGACCTACATAAGATTGGTTCGAAAGACAAATAACATTATTACCCGAATTAATCCCTCTAATTTTTCCCAATTTTTGAAAATGTGATGCAGAGCCTTCTTAATAGAGATACGTAGTAATTTTTTCGTCTCTAGTAATGTGTTCCTTGACTGCCTCAATAGTGCCAAGAAAGCACAAAAGTTGCAGTTGAGGAAATGAACTTTTGCATACTCCTCAAAATTCAAAGTTTAGTGTTAATAATCTCTTGATGCTTAGCTATTATGGATGGAAATGTACAACATATTCTACAATGATTTTTGAAATTTAATATTATCCTATAATACTCTAAAACACTAGACTGAAATTAGTAACAATCATTTTGGTATCATACAAAAATCGCCGCGGGGTGTGATCTATTAGTTTACATGAGTTGTGTTCTGGGTAGTTCAAAAGTTTTGTATAAACTCAAGAGACAAATCATAGCCATTGGATCAAAATGGTCAAGATCAAATCCCTTAACCACTGCCACCTCCGACCACCACCGGCCACCGCCGATCGCCGCCGTCCGCCGAGGCATTTTGATTAAGAGAAATGTTAACGCATTCCCCATGAGATGTGTTTAAAGTAGTCTGTAATTTTTTTTTAGTCCCAAAAGAAAAATCTCAACCATTAAGCAATAATTGTTAATATTCAAGATTAATAATATATTTTTTATACATTGAGGGCTATTTTGGTAATTTGACACTTAAATAATTTTTTTTTAATTTTAATATATCTTTTTTGTTAAAAATGAAAATAGCGTTTGATAACCACATGTGATTGTATATACTTAATCACATGTGACTGTACAGAAACATCACATGTGATCAAAGTATACAATCACGTGTGATTAAGTATATAATCTCATGCAAGTTTATAAAAGGCATGTCATGGCGGTGCCAAGGCATGAGACGCGACATCCACATCACCAAACAGATCATGATGACTATTTAAGGCGTGATGTAAGATAAAGCGTGACAAAACACACCTTATGACAAGTTTTTCTAACGTAATTGTGAAAATTGATTTTCTTTGAAAAAAATAATGACATTTATAATTATAAATTTGGATACAACACTTTTTGTGAACTTTATATATGGATTATTATATAAATTAATAGATCTATAACTTTTTGTTAGATTTAATCAAATGGGTAGATATATAGACTCAAATACTAAGCACCAATACAATTTCTCAAAGATTAAAGTTCACGCTTTCATTTATAGTTATTACTGATTTGGTAATGATTTAATTGGTATAATTGTTTTAGGTAGGTATATCTAATCTAAATGCAAGATAAACTATGTATTGACTTTATTGCATCATTGTATGTTAATATGTTAATTTTTATATTTCAACCTTGATTTTTTTATTAAATTAATGTATTAAATACGTATATTTGATTATTAAAGATTTTCTAAAACAATCATTGAGGAAAATTGAGAGAAATAAAAGGTATCTTTTTTCTATATACTAGTTTATAATCTGAGATAAATAACGGGTGCCTTATAGAAATTATCATAATCTACTTATTTAAACAATAAAGGAAATGGTTAAATAAACAATGAAGGAAAACCCATAAATTGCATATTGGATTCGTGCTTATCATAAACATGGATTTAGATGCTATTTGAAATTGTGCCGATTACAAAATGATGAGATGGACTTATGGAGACTTAGGTGGCCATAGGGATGAGGTGGACTTCTTACGTGGCATTGAGGTGGCTTTTTCAATTAAAACAAAAGTCACTTTCAATGCTGTAGAGCTAGAGATAAGCGGATATATGATAAACCATTTTCTCAATTCCGATTAAACGAGTGTTTGGGAGGGCTTATGTAGGAGAATTATAAGTTTTTATACTTATTTTAAGTTTAATAATCACTTTTAAGTGTTTGGTAGAGCTTATAAGCTTATTGCATAAGCTTATTTAAAGGGTTTTAATAAGCTACTTTGAAAATGATTATTAGCTCATTTATGATTTTTACTTCTTTGCCATCTAAGGCCCATTTCACCCCGCACGCTATTTTGGAATAGATTATTAGAAAATGTGTTTTTTAGTCATTTTACAAATTATAATTAACTTATATAAGTTCTTCCAAACACTTTAATAACAAAAGCTTATTAACTTAAATAAGCTTATAAACTTATAATCTAATAAGCACACAAGCCCTTTAAATAAGTTTTCCCAAACCATCTGTGAAGGGCATGCGCGTGTTTATGAATGAATGAAAAATGAAAAAAGTATCCAATGATATTATTCATTAACTTTATTTCATTGGGATTAGAGTACACAATCAATTTTTTTTATTAAAGAAAAGATGTATAAGAATGGAGTGAATAGACACCCTAATTCCTAACATTTATATTCTTCACCTAACATCCCCAAACACAAAGACAATGTGAAATATCTGAACATACTCCCGAGGCGAAACTTCCAAATTTCGAAGTGCATAAATGTATACATCCATTATTATTGCAATTATTTAGATCATAAACTTGTTTACAATCTGATCCGAATGCCGAGATCAACTCCATGCCTGCAATATATAATTTATTTAAGATAACGAGATTGTTTAGAAGGTAATCTAATACTCCTTCCGTTCCAAAATCATTGTCCATAGACAAGAATCACATAGTTTAAGAAAAATGCATTTATTACAATTGCAACCAATAAAATTTTTATCTTTATCAACTAACTACGTTTTGATTGGTGGAACTTTCAAGTGGACAATAATTTTGGGACATATTAAAAAGGAAAAATATAAGTGGACAATAAAGTTGAGACGGAAGGAGTAATATATGATTTTGATTTTAGTAAATTAGAAGAATGGTCTATGATTTATACCAATTTTCATATACGATCATTTACTTTAGAAAGTCATATTGGTATTTTTTTTTTGAAAATATTTTGCACATATATTTCTTTAATCTAACATTCGTTAAATTTAATAGTTAAAAAAATTGCATCGATAGTCCTTCAAAATTAAACTAGTTTATTTATCTGTTAAAATTTTTAATGGACATTAGACTAAACAACATTTTGGTGCAAAATGTTTCCAAAAAATGACTATCGATATAATTTTTTGAAGTAAATAATCATACGTAAAATTTAGGGTAAACATCATAGATTATCCTTACACTTCACATTTCTTATTTTCTAGAACTTCATTCTCACTGAAAAATGTTTTTCAATGAATGCTAAAATGAAACTAAAATTATTTTAAACACATTGAAAAAAAGGCAAAGTCTCCGTAATAATCAACTACAACTTAAACGAAATGGAAAATTACCTGCGAGCATAAGAAATATAACAAACATGGGAAAATACATTGATTTTGTCATGTTGAGTTATTATGTAATGTTTGTGTGATTGTGTTGTAGTTTTACATGATTATATATAGCATCCAAATATTAAGGGAAATGATAGAGCATTCCCAATGAGATGTGTTTAAAGTAGTCTTTAGTTTGTTTGTAGTCTCAAAAAAAAAATAAAAAAATCTCAATCATTAATCAATAAAAATTAATAGTCAAGATTACTAACATATTTTTTACACATTTAGGGATTTTTTTTGGTAATTTGACACTCAAGTACTTTTTAATTTTATTTTTATTTTGGTTAAAAATGATAATAACGTTTGATAATCACATGTGATTGTATATACTTGATCACATGTGATTGTACAAAAACATCACATGTGATCAAAGTATACCATCACGTGTGTAAGTATATAATCTTATGCAAGTTTATAAAAGGCATGTCATGGCGGTAGGGGTGAGCATAAAAACCGAAAAACCGAACCGAAACCGAAAAATCCGAAAAACCGCCCCAAAAAAACCGAACCATTTTCGGGGCGGGGTTTGGTTTTAGTTAAAAACCGCCCCAAACCGCCCCATGCTCACCCTTACATGGCGGCGCCAAGGGATGAGACACGACGTCCACATCACCAAACATATCATGATGACTATTTAAGGCGTGATGTAAGATAAAGCGTGACAAGACACAACTTATGACAAGTTTTTTAAATGTAATTGTGAAAATTGATTTTTTTTGAAAAAAATAATGACATTTATAATTATAAATTTGGATACAACACATCTTGTGAACTTTATATATGGATTATTATATAAATTAATAGATCTATAACTTTTGGTTAGTTTTAATCAAGTGGGTAGATATATAGACTCAAATACTAGGCACCAATACAATTTCTCAAAGATTAAAATTCACGCTTTCATTTATAGTTATTACTGATTTGGTAATGATTTAATTGGTATAATTGTTTTAGGCAGGTATATCTAATCTAAATGCAAGATAAACTATGTATTAACTTTATTTCATCCTTGTATGTTAATATGTTAATTTTTATATTTCAACCTTGATTTTTTTATTAAATTAATGTATTAAATACGTATATTTGATTATTAGAGATTTTCTAAAACAATCATTGTGGAAAATTGAGAGAAACAAAAGGTATCTTTTTTCTATATACTAGTTTATAATCTGAGATAAATAATGGGTGCTTTATATAAATTATCATAATCTACTTATTTAAACAAACATTATTCATTAAAAAAAAATTATATTTGAAACAATTTAGTAGTTAGAAGGAATATCTTCATATATTATTTTAGAACATCAACTATATAGATTACAAATTATCAAATATCAAGAAACTCTCTAAATAGATATGGTTTATTAGTATGATTGGTTTCAGATAAACTATGTATTAACTTTATTTCAAACTTGGATGTTAACTAGAAAGACTACCCCGCACGATGTTGCTGTGATTTTCTTACAACATCGAAAAGTATGGGTGAGCATTTGGAACGAAAAAACTGAACCGAACCGAAAACCGACTGAAATCTAATCGAACCGAAACCGATAACATGTTATCGGTTCGGTTTTGAAAATTCATCGTTTTTGGTTTTGGTTCGATTTGTTTTCGGAAAAGAATGAGCATTTGGCCTAAAAGAACCGAACCAAAACCAGACCGGACCGAAACAAAACCGATAACATGTTATCAGTTCGATTTCGGTTTTAAAAATTCTCCATTTTCAGTTTCAGATCTATTGGTTTCGGTTTGGTTGTTGGACCATGCTCACCCCTATCCAAAAGGATAGTTTACATTATTAAATGTTGCAGTCTTTTAATATCTATCTATATGCGTGACATGTGTTATTCTGTTTATCTTATCTAATTTATTTTTATTATGAGTTATTATATACACACGTATCATTTAGTTTTACTTTGTGTCAGTCTTACATACCGGTTTTAGCAATCTGATATATGTAAAAATTGAAAGAAAAAAAAAATAAATGTCACACATTATGAAAATTAATACTTCCTCTGTTTCAAAATTAGTGATACATTGCCGGTTTCATGATTTTTAAACGAAAAAATATATATAATAAACATTAGATTAGATTAAGTTTGATACTTAATGTAGGATGAGTATTAAACATTTTGAATAAAGAGTTTAATACTTAGTGGATGATGGGTATCAAACATTTTTTAGTTATTTTAAAAATTAAAAGAAAAAATTAAATAAGATATTTGTAACGACCCGAAATTTGTAAATAAATAAATTGTACAAAAATATGATAAATAAGGATAAATCGTTTAAGGAACGTAGGAATTGGTTTCGTGTCATTTGGACACCGTATGATATAGTTATGGACGAAACCGGATCGAAACGGGAAGCAAAAGTTGCAGCCTTGCTGCATTAGCCAAGATAGCGCCGCTATCTTGAAGATAGCGACGCGAAAGTGTGGCCTTCGGTCAGCGGCCCGAAATAGCGTTGGAGGAAACGCGAAGTTGAGATAGCGTCGAGGATAGCGACGCTATGTAGTGTCGCGAAAAAGGGCGGAGGGGAGATAGCGACGCTATCCTGCCGATAGCGACGCGAAAGTCGTCGCTGAACGAATTAAATGCGGGTTTTGATCATTTAATGCCAAACAAAACCCTATTTTCTCTCCCACTCGAGTTTGTGGGCGATTTTGAGTGCAAACCATCATTTGGAGCCAATTTCTTCATCAAATCTCGTGATTCTTCACTCCTAGTTGAAGATTAAAGGTATATCTTCAATCCTTTGTAGTTGTAGCTTTAGATCTATGGATTTAGAAGCTTGGGTTTGAAACCCTAGTTCTTAGGTTGGTGATTAATGGTTAAATAAATGTTGCATACACTTGGTAGATGGTATTTTAACAAAGGAAACAAGTGTATGATTATGATTTGTAAGAATCTTAAGAGTTGGTTTAACCTAGGGTTTGGTAAATCACCATAATTGGGGGAAAGTGCTAGTTAATGGTATCTAGTGATAAATGGATACATTATTGGTAGTACGTGATGTTGAACATCTTATGATTGTTGTATTAGGCTTTTGGTGAAGTCTTGGAGGTTGACCGAATTATTGGAACAAGGGAACCGGCGGAAAGAATATGGTTGGAGCATCTTATTGCTAAGGTGAGTACGTGTGGACTTTACTGAGTACATAGCCATGAACTTATCTTTTACTACATATGTCGAGTCTATTTGATAATTGTGTAGAATTTAGTATGTGGAGTTAGTTATATGTTGATGAATATAATTAACTAACTTGTTGGGTGATAGATGTGATAGCTGAGGGCTTAACCGATATAATGGTTGAGCTTTGGTAAGAACGAGATGATGTGATGCTAGTTAGTTCGGGGGCAACCCGATAACTAGACATGGTGACGTTTCTAGCTAGTTCGGGGGCAACCCGATAGTTAGATAGGATGGTGCTTCTAGCTAGTTCGGGAGCAACCCGATAGTTAGGCACAATAGTGTTGCTAGTTAGTTCGGGGGCAACCCGATAACTAGATATGATTACTAGGGAAGCAAGTTTGTTAGGGTCACAATAGGGTGACTAGATTGGATAGACGACTTATATAATTATATGTGTGTTTTTATGTATCGTGACATTTTATTTATTATTGGGTCTAAACCCATGTAGCTCACGAGACGTTTTTGTCTCACGTACTCCTTGTTTGTTTTGCTATGTACTCAGGTTCGGGATCGAAGGTTTAGGTACGCATGGATAGAGATGCGGAGCCTAGAGTAGAAGAACATTAGATTGGATTTATGCTTAGCTTTGGTTTTGATCTATTTTGTAACACCAAACTTTATACTCTGATTTTCATACTAAAGGTTTTGTAAATCCATATTTTGGAACAGTTCTTCTATTTATGAAAAATGATATATTTTGGAGCAAATATTTTGTATTAAAATTTGAGGTGTTACAATATTTAATTATATTAACTGAAATAATTTATAAATGTGGATCCTTCTACTTTTTAGCAAATTAAGTTAATTATTAAAGTGTAATATTTATTTTGAAATATCAAAAATAAAGATATATCACTTAGTTCAAAATGGTATTATAATAGTAATTTTTCCAAAAATAAAGTAATATATATAGATACATAGTAGTATATTAATGAGGTATATTATATTTTGATTATATTATTAGAAAAATATTCAATTCTTGTTTGTAGTGAGAAGGCAAACAGAAGATAAAGCTACGTGTCAAGCAAATAGAAGACAAAATCACGTGGCAAAAATCGAGAGGAGTGAACATCGTTCACCAAGTTCACATTTGTATGTTATATAATATGTTATTTTTATAATTTAATCTTGATTTTTTATTAATTTAATGTGTTAAAGATTTTCAAAAACAATCATTGAGGAAATTCGAGAGAAATAAATGGTATTTTTTTTTCTATATTTAGTTTATAATCCGTGATAAATCACGGGTGACTTATATAAATTTTCATATTCTACTTATTCAAACAATAAAGGAAATGGTTATATAAACAATGAAGGAAAACATGTAAATTGCATATTGAATTCGTGCTTATCATAAACATGGATTTAAATGCTATTTGAAATTGTGCCGATTACAAAATGATGAGATGGACTAATGGAGGCTTAGGGTGGCCATAGGGATGAGGTGGACTTCTTACATGGCATTGAGGTGGCTTTTTCAATTAAAAAAAGTCACTTTCATTATGTATAGAGCTAGAGATAAGCGGATATATGATAAACCATTTTCTCAATTCCAATTAAAGGGGTGTTTGGGAGGGCTTATGTAGAAGGCTTATAAGTTTTTAAACTTATTTTAAGTTTAATAATCAAGAACATATAAGTGGACCAAAATATGGTTTGGTCTGGTTATTTCGGGTTTAGAAGCGCTTAAAACCGAGACTATATCATCAACATAAACTACGTCTTGGTGAAGCGGCTTCTAGCCTAGTGGTATTGGTGAAAAAGATAAGGTGTAATAGGTCATTGGTTCAAGTCCCGTCGTGGATAAATGGTGGAGTTTATTCCCCATAGGTGGAGGGTTCGAGGGAAGGCATACTGCCCCTTGTGGATGTCATTGTCTAGACTCGAACCACTAACTTACTAACTAGTCGTTCAAAAGAAAACATAAACTACTTCTTGAGCTAGACTCGAAATTGTCAAATTCGGGTTCTAGAACCGGAAAACCGAGAATCGAAATGGGGAAATGAGAACCATCCCGAAACCAAAAACCAGGTCTAATCGGTTCACCTTCAGTTTTCGGTTAAAATGCACATCCCTAGTTCGAATCGGACATTTAAGGAGAAAAAAATTAATAGACGAGAAAACCCACTAGAAATTTTGAAACTAAATAAAACTGAATTTTAAAGTTTTCAACTATTTTCCTTTGCCAAGATTAAAAAAAAAAAACACGCTTCTTAATAATAAAATAAAATAAAAACACCACAATGGAGATGGAAAATAAGCAAAAAATTTATGCAACTAAACGCATCCTTAAGCTCCGAAAAGCTCGATTGTCACTTTATGATGAGCTCAAAATGAAAGTGAGCTCGATGTCACTTTATGATAGAGCTCAAAATGAAAGTGAAAAATCATAGCTTTAATAATGTCTATCCTTTAAAGTTGCGTGCATAGACTATAGTTAGAAGAAAGTGTTAAAAGGCACTTTTGGAATAATATTAGAATAGGGTGTACCTCATAATTCATCTCTATAAAAGTTGATTGTAAAGGTTATCTAATTACTCATCGCCTTTTATCATTATGAACCCGATTCATTGTAGTAAGTAGTAACAATATTTTACTCTTTTTTGTACAAATTTTTTGTCTTTACACATATAGATTCAAGAGATAATTACAAATATAGACAAAAAAATGTTTAATTTTTAAAAATAGACTTGTGCGACTTGATTTTTCCAAAATACATCATGCGACTTGATTTTTTTTCATGCGAATCCGGATGTATTTTGAGCGACCATGATGTTTTTGTGCGATCATACCATTTTTTGTGCGACTGATGTACGACCAGACTATTATTTTGTGCGATCAGAAGACACTTGTCAATTTTTGTGTACAATCGCACAAGTCGCACAATATATTTTGAGAATATTTTGAAAGTGATGTCTTTTTTTAAGAATTTTAGATTTTACTTAGTCTGATTTTAGAAATTAACCTACATTTGCTACTTACTTTTGTTTTAATTTTTTTAAACCAGCGAATATTTATGATATGAAGAATATTGAGTAGCAACTCCGATGCTTGAAGAATGGTGCAAGTCTAGTCGCTGAGTCATCGTCTCTTAATCTCTTATGCTTTAGAGCTGTTGTGCGAAAGATACTATGATATATGTATCTTGTAATTTATGTAGAACGACGCTTGATTTAAATATATATATTGCAGAATTTATGGAGATATGAAAGCTTTATTGGATCATTTTTTTCTTAAGTTGTTTACACATGTTAGTTTTTTTTCTTAAGTTGTTTACACATGTTAGTTTTTTTCTCAAGTTGTTTACACATGTTAGCTGTGTTTGATGAATAATAAAGTAACGTTTTAATATATAGATGGTTGAAATTAAAATTGAAATTATGAAATGTTAAGATTAAAAAAAGTTATAGCATTAAATTCGTAGACGGGGTTGACTTTTTTGTATCATTAACTATAAGAAAAGAGAAAAAACAGGTGGAGGGTTTTTGCTGTGAATTTTAATTAGTTTCACCTATATTTATTTTAAAAAATGACACCTATTCTTATTGACGATATTTACAATGTTGGTTATTTTCCTTGTATGTAAATTTGATCTGTTAAATCCCCATATATTTAGGTGTCGAACAAGTCATGACGAAATTTTAGATTGTGTAAAGGTTGTTAAGCTAGCCTTTAAATGTACATGTATGTCTAAAAGATGTATGTCTAAAAGATACAGTATGTTGATTGTACGTAATGTTGTAAGTAGATATTGATTACTCGCATATAAAGTTATATAGGGAGTGATTTTTGCACCGCAACTTTACAATTTATATAATTATTAGTTTGAAACCAGGACCGGATATCGGAACCGAGCCGGTATAGTGTCTAACATCGAACTTGGTACTTGGTATCGATTTTTTTCCCAAAAAGATTTTTGTACCTCAATTGGGTACCGGTTCGATACCCAACGGATACCTTAATGAACAAATCTAAAGAAATACGTACCGGAACCTGTATTGATCTACGACACCAGTATTGATGCAATTGGCTTCTTAAAGCTAATACAATTACTATTTATATAAAGAGATACCCCACATTGATTCTCTTGTGGGTGAGAGAGATTCAACTGTGAAACATGCAAATGGGGGAAGAACAGAAGACTCAACAAATACAACTTTCAACAAGAAAGAAAGGTGGTTTAAGAACAATGCCATTCATCATAGGTATGCAACATCTAACGTAATTCACATTCTTGAATTATAAAGTTTTCATTTTCACATTTTTACAACATCGGTTTCTTCAATCTTGAGTTATAATAGTTGATTGCATGTGGGTTTCTTAGAATCTTGAGTTTTTTAGTTAATTTGATGTGGGTTTCTTTAATCTTGAGTTTTTTTTAGTTAAATTGATGTGGGTTTCTTGAATTTTGCAGTAAATGAGGCATTTGAGAAGGTGGCAAGCTATGGGCTACTCCCAAATATGATATTGTATTTGCGTTATGATTACAATATTGGTGTAGCTACATCCACAAACATACTCTTTCTTTGGTCAGCAGCTTCAAATTTTGCACCAATTGTGGGAGCATTTCTCTCTGATTCATATATGGGCCGCTTCGTCACCATTGGTTTGGGTTCTCTGTTTTCCCTTCTGGTAATTTCTTAACAAAGTCAACAAGTTAGACTTTTTTCCTAACCATTTTCAGCAACTTTAGGGAAGACACATAATATATCAATACTTTGGTTTTGTTAAGATCTATACGTATTGAAAATAAGTATGAGTCTTAATGATAAATGTTAGAATTATTAAAAACGTTTTAAATTAAAAGGTCACTAGATGGTGTAGATTAACCGGCCAAAAAATAACTTAGTAACTTCTTGTTCAAAAAATAAAGAAACATAATCAAAAGGTAAAATATACAATAACATGTACATAACCTTAAAAGTAAAATAAACTAAAAAAATCCATATACATTATTCTTTAGTATAAAGCATATAAAAACTCATGAGCGGTATCAAGGGATGGGCAGGGTGGGCATTTGCCTACCCCAATTTATTTTATTAGTATAAATTTTTCTTGGTAAGTTTATTTTTTCGTTTTTACTAATCAAAATATGTATTATATATGAGCGATAACTAATGCAAGTCGTATCTTACCTCTGACTTGCA
Organism: Calendula officinalis; assembly: GCA_963853835.1. Classification (NCBI taxonomy): domain Eukaryota; kingdom Viridiplantae; phylum Streptophyta; class Magnoliopsida; order Asterales; family Asteraceae; genus Calendula; species Calendula officinalis. Next base: position 77,984,342 of record OY970828.1, read on the forward strand.
TCAAAATATTTTGCCCACCTTTGAAAAAATTTTGGCAACTCAAATTTATTTTGCCCACCTATGAATAAATTTCAAATTTCCGGTACTGCCTCTGTAAACACTAGTGAAATTTATTCATATCATCAGTTATCATACATACTTTTGGTGTAAGAAACTGTTGTAATTATGGTTCTTAAATTGTTCTCAACCGTGACACTAACTAACACTCAGTTTTTGCCAATTAAGACAGCGTTACGTCATCTGACACTATAAGTGACACTCAACTGACACACATATGCCAAGAATACAACTTCACTTCAGTTTTTTGGCCCCACTAATAATTACTTATTTGGTGTTTATTCTTCAGGGAATGATATTACTATGGTTAACAACAATGGTTCCACAGCTAAAGCCACCCCCATGCAACCAAAAAACAGAAACTTGCAAACAACCCACACAACCTCAATATGTTTTCTTGATCTTTGCCTTCATTTTCATGTCTATTGGAGCTGGTGGTGTTAGAGCATGTTCTTTAGCTTTCGGTGCAGAACAAATTGACCATAAAGATAATCCCAACAATAAGAGGTCATTAGAAAGCTTCTTTGGGTGGTATTATGCTTCTAGCGGGATTGCCGTGCTCATTTCATTTACGGGCATTGTTTATATTCAAGATCACGCGGGATGGAAGATTGGTTTTGGGATTCCGGCAATTCTTATGTTATTATCAGTCATTTTGTTCTTTGTAGCTTCTTCTCTCTATATCAAGATGAAAGTAAAAAGGAGCATATTCACAAGTTTTGTGCAAGTGATTGTAGCTTCTTTTAAGAACCGAAAGATAGCCATTGGACTTTCACCCAAGTGGCATCACCTTCCGGAAGATCCAAAAACCGTGCCGACCAAGAAAATAAGGTATTTCACCAAGGGTTCTGATAACAACAACCCTCCAAAGCTGATATTCATGCTAAATTTATGCTATGTTAGATTGCGTTAAAATTATGGTATCATTTGATAATCGAGAAAATTTTCCGCCACCAACATGAACAAATTTTAGATTTATAATGACATTATTTTTTATTGGTAATTTCCCGTTAATATAACAACCCCTAACATCTTTTACTACGTATTACATTACCTATAATAACATTTCCCTAGAGGGAAATGTTATTGTCCCGCCATGTAGAATATGGATGTAGATAAAAATCAATTGTTCATGAATATTTTTTTAATGAAATGTATTGCTATGAATAAGTTAATTTATAAATATGATGTGTATCCTTGCAAACACGTCACGAAGCGCAGACACATGCTCATTGGTTACAAAAAAAAGCTAAGATATTGATATTTTTCTAGGTTCTTAAATAAAGCTTGCATAATTCAGAATCCAAAAGACGTAACACTAAATGGTATCGCTTCAAATCCATGGCGTCTATGCACGGTCGACCAAGTGGAAGAACTAAAATCACTAATCCGAGTTATACCATTATGGTCAGCTAGCCTTATGAGTTCAATAAACATAAGTCAATCATCATTCCCTACTCTCCAAGCAAACTCCATGGATCGACATCTAGCCTCAACATCCTTCCAAATACCCGCAGGCTCTTTTGCCTTTTTCACCATCATAACAATAGTAATTTGGGTGATTCTATATGATCGTGCAATAATCCCAATTGCATCAAAAATTCGAGGAAAAAAAGTTCATCTCCGCATTAAAGTGAGAATGGGCATCGGGCTTGTATTTTCTACATTGGCTATGGTGGTTTCGGCCATTGTTGAACATACTCGAAGAACAAAAGCAATTGAACAAGGGCTCATAAATGATACACACACGGTCATGAAAATGTCGGCAATGTGGCTTATTCCACAACATTTCTTAAACGGGTTAGCCGAGGGGTTTAATGCAATTGGGCAAAACGAGTTTTATTATTCAGAGTTCCCCAAAAGCATGGCTAGCATTGCGGGCTCAATTTTTGGGGTGGGGATGGGTTTGGCTAACTTGTTGGCTAGTGTTATACTAACCACAGTTGAGAAAACGACCAAAGGAAACGATGGCAAAGGATGGATTACCACCAACATTAACGAGGCATGTTACGATGGTTACTATTGGATCCTTGCCATAATGAGTTTTGTGAACTTGTTCTATTTTGTTGCTTGCAGTTGGGCTTATGGTCCTTGTGCAAACGAAAAGGTAAAAGACGAGCATAGTGAGGACCCGAAGGAAGATTTAGCAAGAACGAGATCTTTAGAATCGGATTTAGAAAATTAACTATTGCATATATCAGATGTTTTTAATGAACTTTGTAGATTGTTGGGAGCTAGCTAGTTATATGACCATCTAATTACTAATCATCATAGTTATCTAATGGAGTTTTATCTACTTATATTCATATTGTTTAACATAGGTTTATTTTATATTAAAATAAAATAAAATATAGGTTTTAAAACATTTTTTCTTGATATTTCTAATAACATTTAATTTTATATTAAAAATACAAATTATAAATTTCAGGATATTTCTTATGAGCCAAAAAAATCTAGCCCACCCTTAAAGTGTGTATCCTAAGATTAATCGGCTCGTAATGTGATTCAGAACTAATGTAACAAAAAAAAGGAACATGTCATGTAAAAAAATTTGTCAAATAACCAATTAATATAACATTATTAACCCGTATTCATAACTATTATTATTATTTATAATAGTTTTGTATACTATGTAACGAGTTGCATTCAAGGAGGTCCTTGATTTTTATAAAGTCTCAAGGGACAAATCTTAGTCATTGGATCAAAAGATTCCTTAACCACCACCGTCATCAAATCACCCGTGATTCAATATACAACCACCTCCATCATCAAATCACATGTGATTCAATATACAACCATCACCGCCAGCGACCACCTCCAGTGGCGAGGGGTTGCCGGTGGTGGAGATGGTGGCCGGCAGAGGTTGGTGGTGGTCGGCCGTGTTGAATCACACGTGATTTAATACACATGGGGTGGTGGTGGTGTTGATGTGTTGAATCATATGTAATTCTGGTGGTGGTGATGATTTGGGGGTTGATTGATCCAAGGACTGAGATTTATTCCTCAAGACTTTATAAAAATTACGGACCTCCTTAAACGTTTCTCACTATGTAGCAAAGTATCAAATTTTTAGATATTTTTTACTTTTCTCTTAAGAATAAGTATAAATAATAATATTTCTTCCACCAACTTTCAATACAAGGTGTTAGAATATATTTTTTATTGGCATATGGTCATGAGTTTAAATCTCACTTGTGAAAAAAAAAATATAGATTTAAAAGTAGTTTAGAGAGTATGTGTTCTAATGGTATGATCGTTTGAAATAATCTTTTAAGACTCATATGTTTGATCTCTTTCCTATGTAAAACATTTACCAAACGACTATAGGAAAATTCGGAAGCAGTCACGAAAATTATTATGTTACATATATCAGGAGCAAAGCTCGGAGACTAATTAAGCACTTGATTTTACACTTCCCTCAAACGCGCACTAGTATATATGTTCCCTACATTACTCGTTAGAGAATAGATGGTGTAAACGGAGAACGATACGTGACAACCTTTCTTGACTTTCCATATGAAGACATGAGAAGTAAACCCTACATAAAACATGTGGTGATAACTGATATATGGACAAACTCATCTAGTAAAATTGGAATCTAGTATACAATGCCGACCATCCAATATCTACACTCATATAACTTCATACAATTAGTTTTGTCACTAGTATCACTTCACTTCCTTTATCATTTTAACAAAATACAAAATATATTACAAAATTTACAAATATCCAATGCATGACTCTCTCTATCCACAAACTCTATCCCCTCTTCCTTTTCTTCACATATCTGACAAAAACATACTATTATATATGTCTACTATCGTAAATCCTATATTCAAATTTCAAATATTGCATGCTTAATTAATAATTTAAAAACTATAACGACAACGATGTTCAATCCTTTCAAAAGTGTGGTACGGGAGAGATGTAGATAGTCATACCTTTATTCAAATGTAGAAATATTGCTTTCAGTGAGACCTCCGATAAAGATGTGAATGAGAGAAAATGTGTGTATATAATATGTGTATGCATGCTTATAAAAACAAACGTCATAAAATATATGTGATTATAAATGTGTACATGTAGCTTGTGTGCGAGAGTGGAATGAGTATGAAAAAATATATGTAAATATGTGTTGTAAATAAAATGCACCATGTAAAATGTGTTGTTAATAAATCCAAAAATGTAGTTTGAGAGAAAAACAGAGACATTATACGATCTTCAAACTCATATTCACATTCATATTCACATTCATATATATTCATCTTCACATTCACAAGGACAATGGGGATCCATCCCATTCTTGAGTAATATCATATTCACACGCAACATATCATGTGGTGGGCCACGTCAAGATGATTAAACAATTTTGAGATATTAGTTCACACTTTATGGCTAGCTATCGTCTTTTTTAATGTGGTTTGTAATCATTAATGAAACTATAACTATTACTTTGAATAAAAATGATAAGGAGAAAAACCACAAATTGATAACTCACGGACTCTTAATCATGGCTTCGTTGTGGAGGCAGATATTCAATCTTAAACTGTACAATTTATATAAATGCGTCAAATATATTATGTTTACTTTCAACCCGAACATGACTCATATAATCCTTTTAATTAAATGGGTTAAACATGTTACCTTTTTGAACGAGTCAAGCATGGCTAGCATTGCAGGCTCAATTTTTGGGGTGGGGATGAGTTTGGCTAACTTGTTGGCTAGTGTTATACTAACCACATTTGAGAAAACGACCAAATGAAACGATGGCAAAGGATGGATTACCACCAACATTAACGAGGGATGTTACGATGGTTACTATTGGATCCTTGCCATAATGAGTTTTGTGAACTTGTTCTATTTTGTTGCTTGCAGTTGGGCTTATGGTCCTTGTGCAAACGAAAAAGTAAAAGACGAGCATAGTGAGGACCCGAAGGAAGATTTAGCAAGAATGAGATCTTTAGAATCGGATTTAGAAAATTAACTATTGCATATATCAGATGTTTTAAATGAACTTCGTAGATTGTTGGGAGCTAGCTAGTTATATGACCATCATACTAATCATCATAGTTATCTAATAGAGTTTTATCTACTTATATTCATATTGTTTAACATAGGTTTATTGTATATTAAAATAAAAAAAATATAGGTTTTAAAATATTTTTTTCTAGATATTTCTAATAACATTTAATTTTATATTAAAAATACAAATTATAAATTTCAAGATATTTCTTATGAGCCAAAAAAATCTAGCCCACCCTCAAAGTGTGTGGTCATCCTAAGATTAATCGGCTCGTAATGTGATTCAGAACTAATGTAAAAAAAAAGGAACATGTCATGTAAAAAAATTTGTCAAATAACCAATTAATATAACACTATTAACCCGTATTCATAACTATTATTATTATTTATAATAGTTTTGGATACTATGTAACGAGTTGCATTCAGGGAGGTCCTTGATTTTTATAAAGTCCCAAGGGATAAAACTTAGTCATTGGATCAAAAGATTCTTTAACCACCACCGTCATCAAATCACCCGTGATTCAATATACAACCACCTCCATCATCAAATCACATGTGATTCAATATACAACCATCACCGCCGGCGACCACCTCCAGTGTCGAGAGGTTGCCGGTGGTGGAGATGGTGGCCGACAGAGGTTGCTGGTGGTCGGCCGTGTTGAATCACACGTGATTTAATACACATGAGGTGGTGGTGGTGTTGATGTGTTGAATCACATGTGATTCTGGTGGTGGTGATGATTTGGAGGTTGATTGATCCAAGAACTGAGATTTAATCCTCAAGACTTTATAAAAATTACGGACCTCCTTAAACGTTTCTCACTATGTAGCAAAGTATCAACTTTTTAGATATTTTTTACTTTTCTCTTAAGAATAAGTATAAATAATAATATTTCTTCCACCAACTTTCAATACAAGGTGTTAGAATATATTTTTTATTGGCATATGGTCATGAGTTTAAATCTCACTTGTGAAAAAAAAAATATAGATTTAAAAGTAGTTTAGAGAGTATGTGTTCTAATGGTATGATCGTTTGAAATGATCTTTTAAGAGTCATATGTTTGATCTCTTTCCTATGTAAAACATTTACCAAACGACTATAGGAAAATTCGGAAGCAGTCACGAAAATTATTATGTTGCATATATCAGGAGCAAAGCTCGGAGACTAATTAAGCACTTGATTTTACACTTCCCTCAAACGCGCACTAGTATATATGTTCCCTACATTACTCGTTAGAGAATAGATGGTGTAAACGGAGAACGATACGTGACAACCTTTCTTGACTTTCCATATGAAGACATGAGAAGTAAACCCTACATAAAACATGTGGTGATAACTGATATATGGACAAACTCATCTAGTAAAATTGGAATCTAGTATACAATGCCGACCATCCAATATCTACACTCATATAACTTCATACAATTAGTTTTGTCACTAGTATCACTTCACTTCCTTTATCATTTTAACAAAATACAAAATATATTACAAAATTTACAAATATCCAATGCATGACTCTCTCTATCCACAAACTCTATCCCCTCTTCCTTTTCTTCACATATCTGACAAAAACATACTATTATATATGTCTACTATTGTAAATCCTATATTCAAATTTCAAATATTGCATGCTTAATTAATAATTTAAAAACTATAACGACAACGATGTTCAATCCTTTCAAAAGTGTGGTACGGGAGAGATGTAGATAGTCATACCTTTATTCAAAGGTAGAAATATTGCTTTCAGTGAGACCTCCGATAAAGATGTGAATGAGAGAAAATGTGTGTATATAATATGTGTATGCATGCTTAAAAAAAACGTCATAAAATATATGTGATTATAAATGTGTGCGTGTAGCTTGTGTGCGAGAGTGGAATGAGTATGAAAAAATATATGTAAATATGTGTTGTTAATAAAATGCACCATGTAAAATGTGTTGTTAATAAATCCAAAAATGTAGTTTGAGAGAAAAACAGAGACATTATACGATCTTCAAACTCATATTCACATTCATATTCATCTTCACATTCACAAGGACAATGGGGATCCATCCCATTCTTGAGTAATATCATATTCACACGCAACATATCATGTGGTGGGCCACGTCAAGGTGATTAAACAATTTTGAGGTATTAGTTCACACTTTATGGCTAGCTATCGTCTTTTTTAATGTGGTTTGTAATCATTAATGAAACTATAACTATTATTTTGAATAAATAAAAATGATAAGGAGAAAAACCACAAATTGATAACTCACGGAGTCTTAATCATGGCTTCGTTGTGGAGGCAGATATTCAATCTTAAACTGTACAATTTATATAAATGCGTCAAATATATTATGTTTACTTTCAACCCGAACATGACTCATATAATCCTTTTAATTAAATGGGTTAAACATGTTACCTTTTTGAACGAGTCAAACGGATTAAATAAATCGACTCTTTAATGCGTATTAGAACATTAAAGTGTATGTCTATTTTTTAAATATATATAATTTTCAAATTTATATAAAGGTTACTAGTTTGAAACGAATCGAATATCGGAACCAACTGGTACCATATCTAAGTGGTATGGAACTCGATATTTGCTACCCGATTTTTGTCCCCAAAAAGAAGTTTACCTCAGTTCGGTACCGGTTTGATACCGGACGAATACTATGATAAATAAATCTTAAAAAATACCGGAACCGAACTGGTACCGAAATACCCAGGACCCACTTTTAGGGCCCGACAAAATTCAATACGGGTTCGGTACTATGATAATGCAATTGGCTTCTTAAAGCTAATGCTATTACTATTTATATATAGAGATAAACCACACAAGTTCTTTTGTTGTGGGTGAGAGAGATTCAACAGTGAAACATGAAAATGGAGGAAGAACGGGAGACTCAACAAACACAGATTTCTACAAGAAAGAAAGGTGGCTTAAGAACAATGCCCTTCATCATAGGTAAGTAACATCTAATGTAATCTCCATTCTTGAATCATAAAGTTTTCATTTTTACAATCAATTTCACATTTTTACAAGATGGGTTTCTTAAATCTTGATTTATAATAGTTGATTTCATGTGGGTTTCTTCAATCATAAGTTTTTTAGTTGATTTGATGTGGGTTTCTCAAAGTCTTGAGTTTTTTTAGTTGATTTGATGTGGGTTTCTTGAAATCTTGAGTTTTTTAGTTAATTTGATGTGGATTTTTTGAATCTTGAGCTATAATAGTTCATTGCATGTGGGTTTCTTAAAATCTTGAGTTTTTTTTACTTAACTTTGATGTGGGTTTCTTGAATCTTGCAGCAAATGAGGCATTTGAGAAGGTAGCAAGCTATGGGCTGCTTCCAAATATGATCTTGTATTTGCTTCATGATTACAAGATTGGTGTAGCTACAGGCACAAACATACTCTTTCTTTGGTCAGCGGCTTCAAATTTTGCACCAATTGTGGGAGCATTTCTCTCTGATTCATATTTGGGCCGTTTCCTCACCGTTGGTTTGGGTTCTCTGTTTTCCCTTCTGGTAATTTCCAACAATCTTTCTGAACCTTTTTTCAGCTACTTTGAGGAAGACACATCCCATTAATTATATCAATACTTAGAATTCGTTAAGATCTACGAATCTACCCGTATTGAAAATAAGTATCAATTTATGATTCTTAATGATACATGTTAGAATTGCTAAAAACGTTTTACATAATTAAAAGGTAAAATATACAATAACATGTACATAACCTTAAAAGTAATATAAACTAAAATATTGAGATAAATAATTCTTTAATATAAAGCACATAAACACTATTGTTATCTGTTCACATGATAAAGTTATCACCAATATTTCAAAAAAGTAAGACCCAGCTTGATGACAATGACGTTTTTCAGCTGTGACTTAAAATGCCAAATTATATATAATTATATATATTAAGTTCACAAAAAATTTATAGATCTATTGATGTATATGATAATTCACAAAAAAAATGATACGAGTACATGTGAATTTATAATTATCTATGTCATTTTTAAAAAAAAAATTAATCGATACAATTCAAATTTCATAACCCGCCACAAAAAAAAAACTCGCGATAAGGCGAGCCTTATGCCGCTTTATCACATTTTATTTGCGGCACGCATTACACCGCGGCCATGAGCTATTTTGTACGGCGGAGTCGTGCCTTGCGTAATGACGCCACCATGAAGCATTTTTTAGGACCTTGGTTATCACACATACTTTCGGTGCAAGAAAATGTTGTAATTAAGAATACGTTCTTAGACCGCTCACAACTGTGACACCAACTGACTCTTCAATTTTGGCCAAATCAACGTAATTCCAACTGACGGTCAACTGACGGTCAACTGACGGTCATATGTCAACAATATCCTTTCATTTCAGTTTTTTAGGCCCCACTATCGGTTACTTATTTGTTACTATTTTTCAGGGAATGGTATTACTATGGTTAACAACAATGGTTCCGCAATTGAAGCCACCACCATGCAACCAATTAACCGAAACCTGCAAACAACCCACACAACCTCAATATGTTTTCTTGATCTTAGCCTTCATTTTCATGTCTATTGGAGCTGGTGGTGTTAGAGCATGTTCTTTAGCTTTCGGTGCAGAACAAATTGACCATAAAGATAATCCCAACAATAAGAGGGCATTAGAAAGCTTCTTTGGGTGGTATTATGCCTCTAGCGGGATTGCGGTGCTCATTTCCTTTACGGGCATTGTTTATATTCAAGATCACGCAGGATGGAAGATCGGTTTTGGGATTCCAGCAATTCTCATGTTATTATCGGTCATTTTGTTCTTTGTAGCTTCTTCTCTTTATATCAAGATGAAAGTAAAAAGGAGCATATTCACAAGCTTTGTGCAAGTGATTGTGGCTTCTTTTAAAAACCGGAAGATAGTCGTTGGATCTTCACCCAAGTGGCATCACCTTCCGGAAGATTCAAAAACCTTGCCGACCAAGAAAATAAGGTACTTCAACAAGGATCCTTATAACGACAGCTCAGACTGATTTTATGTTACCCACATTCTCAATTTTTAGATTTTTAGTTAACTTAAACTTTTTTGACAATTGAGCGTTTATATAACAATCCCTAACATATTTTGTTACATTGATTACAAAAATGCTAAGATATTGATCCTTTTCTAGGTTCTTAAATAAAGCTTGCATGATTCAGAATCCTAAAGACATAACACTAAATGGTATCGCTTCAAATCCATGGCGTCTATGCACGGTGGAGCAAGTTGAAGAACTAAAATCACTAATCCGAGTTATACCATTATGGTCCGCTAGCCTTATGATGTCAATAAACATAAGTCAATCATCATTTCCTACTCTTCAAGCAAACTCTATGGATCGACATCTAGGCTCAACATCCTTCCAAATACCCGCCGGCTCTTTTGCTTTTTTCACCATCGGAACGATAATAATTTGGGTGATTCTATATGATCGTGTAATAATCCCACTTGCATCAAAAATCCGAGGAAAAAGAGTTCATCTCGGTGTTAAAGTGAGAATGGGTATTGGGCTTGTATTTTCAACATTGGCTATGGTTGTTTCAGCCATTGTTGAACATACTCGAAGAACAAAAGCAATTGAACAAGGGCTACTAAATGATACACAAACGGTCATGAAAATGTCGGCAATGTGGCTTATACCACAACATTGCTTAAACGGATTAGCCGAGGGGTTTAGTGCAATTGGGCAAAACGAGTTTTATTACTCGGAATTTCCCAAAAGCATGGCGAGCATTGCGGGTGCACTTTTTGGGTTGGGAATGGGTTTGGCTAACTTGTTGGCTAGTGTTATACTAACCACGGTTGAGAAAACGACCAAAGGGAAAAATGACAAAGGATGGATTACCACCAACATTAACCAGGGGCGTTATGATGGTTACTATTGGATCCTTGCGATAATGAGTTTTGTGAACTTGTTCTATTTTGTTGCTTGCAGTTGGGCTTACGGTCCTTGTGCAAACGAAAATGAAAAGGTAAAAGACGAGCGTGAAAAGGTAAAAGATGAGCGTAGTGAGGACCCGAAGGAAGATTTAGGAAGAACGAGGTCTCTAGTTCGTTCAGAATCGAATTTAGAAAATTGAATATATTAGATGTATTTCATTATAGATTGTTGGTAGCTATTTATATGATGATGTTACTAATTATCTTAGTTATCTAATGGAGTTTTGGCTAATATTATTGGGTTTGGCCCTTAAACATCTATTTATATTTACACTATTATGTACAATCAATATGTTATATATGACTATATGAAATGTTATTGGAATAATAGCCTAATTTTTAATATATGGTTTAGTATGTTGTAGGTACACCTTTTATATGTGTTTTCTAAAGGTTTATTATCAAAATGGCAACCCGTCAATAATTTTCTGCGTATCTAATGTGAAGGACATACCTGAATCGCAAACAATTATGACTAGGCATGTGTAAACTAGACCGAAATCCAGGTGGAAACACCGAAGTGAACCGAGTGACACTGGTCCCGTTCTCAGTTCCAATTTTTCACACAAAATCGGTTATTAGTCCGGTTAGATTCAGTCCTAAACCGAAATAAGAAAAAATTAGAAATCAAAAAAACGGGAAACCACGATTGCCACTATGCTGGTTTGGTCCAATCCAAGACGTCACCGGTTCGGTTGAAACCATTTGATCGGTTCTCGGTTTGATTTGACTCCCAAACTGTTTGGTTCGGTTATTAAACCGTGCACATGCCTAGTTCTCTAAGAAATTCATTCAAAAGCACACTTGTAGAAGTAAAGGTCTGTTGTAGAATAAAAACGATAATACATATTGGTTACATTGATTCTAAAAATACATAAGACAATATAAACTAAAAACCACATTGTTTCAAGAATACCTGTGTATTTAGATCTTCAAAAGTTGTTCAAATAAAGAACATGAATTTGGGAGAAATACATATTAATTTTCATAAAATCAAAAACTAAGTGCTCTTGATCATCAAAAACACATTAAATAAGCCCAAAATTTCAAACGGGCCAAAAACATAAACCGGCTGAAAACTTGACTTAAAACAAAGTCCAACAATTAAACATAAAAAACTAAAGATGTGGTTAAGTCACCGAAAACTCGTCGATACACAACTTTTAACGGGGAATTCAGTAAAAAGTTATACCATTTTCAGCGAAGTTTATTTCTTAAAACAATGATGGACTTCAATTCTTTATATTTGGGTATGCATCAACGTCTAAAAGGTGAATGATTATAAGTGGGCCCCTTTCATATATAACATTCCAAATGCATACGGTTCTAATAAAATTATTACACGTCATCTTCGCCTTCTCTCTTACTCCACTATCGGCAGTCATCGTCAAAAAGATTGAAACCCACTATATCAATTATATTAAATAGGCAACGCTGGACCAATCACATTATTGAGTAATTTCATCTTCACAAGCAAAATATCAAGATGTCGGCCAAATCAAAATAATAAATGTTGGATTTATATAATGCAAATATTTTATTAAAAATTGAGTTTCGCGGTTATAAAATGACCATAATGCATAACACATACCAATATGCCAATGACTCGTATCTTTACTATATAAGTATATATAATATATTTGTGAATTTTCTAAATTAGCAAAACTTAATTTTTATTTAACACATTTGCTATTTCGAACAAATTGTGTTTATTAACACAACATGAAATATTTACATTTGACCTATATGTTATTAACACAATGCCTTAACAAACTGAGTTAACATATACCATATATTTATTACCCAACTATAGTTATCTTTATTAATATATTAAAATTTTAGAAAGTTGAAACTACAATAACACCTGACATAATCTGAAAGCCGACATGAAAAAAGAATTAGGTTTACGTTGCGTCTAAATGAGTTTGGGTAAAATATAAATCAACACGTTCAATATGTTTATAAATCGGGTCGTGTTCGGGTTAACTTATGTATAACGAGTCAACCCGCAAAACCATTTAGTTTTATAATTCTTTTAAAAGTATGTAAATACCATAATATCTCCCAAAAACTGCTAAAAACATCTATTACTCTCTGTTTAACCTTTCAATTTCTCATGTCTCTTAAATTTTTGACCCAATTTCAATAACAATTAGCCTTGTATTCGGGTCCCCTTTTTATTTCCGATCCGCCAAACTAATTCTACCCGCTAACCCAATTGTGTCACCAACATGTTAAGTTATATAGAGTAGACGACTCGTGTCTGGATTACCATAGTTTAAATGTATCCATGTTAGAGTTGATTTTTCTGACCCGAAATTTTAAACAAGCCATGTTTGGATTAACTGATTCCAACCCGCCAACCCGAACCACTAACCCAAACCCGGCCCTACTGACACCCTTACTGTTTATATAAAGATAGAACTCACACATATTTCTAGAAGGTGATAAAGGAGAGATCAAGAGTGAGATATGGTAATGGAGGAAGAAGTGTTACTACAAACACAGCTCTCAATAAGACAGAAAGGTGGTTTCAGAACATTGCCTTTCATCATTGGTATGTTTTACACATTCTTGAATCATAAAGTTTTCATTTTTAACAATAAATTTCACATTTTTACAACATGGGTTTCTTTAATCTTGAGTTATAATAGTTGATTTGAAGTGGGTTTCTTCAATCTTGAGTTATAATAATTGATTTGATGTGAGTTTCTTGAATCTTTAGTTTTTTTTTTAATTAACTTGATATGGGTTTCTAATTTCTTGAATCTTTACTTTTTTTTTAAATTAATTTGATGTGGGTTTCTTGAATCTTGCAGCAAATGAGGCATTTGAGAAGGTGGCAAGCTATGGGCTACTTCCAAATATGATCTTGTATTTGCTTAATGACTACAATATTGGTGTACCTACAGCCACAAACATACTCTTTCTTTCGTCAGCAACTTCAAATTTTACACCAACTGCTGGGGCAATTCTCTCGGATTCATATCTGGGTCGCTTCCTCACCATTGGTTTGGGTTCTCTGTTTTCACTTATGGTAATTTCTAACAATCTTTCACACAAAAATCAACTAGTTTGACTTTTCTGAACCATTTTCATGAACGTTAAAGAAGATACACTCATTATTAATTATACGGGTTGATTTGTAGTCACATGGTTATATCGTTTTGGTAGGTGATTTGTACAGTACACATTTTACTTTATTATTATACAAGTTTTACTAAACCGTAAAATATACTAAAACAATGATTGTGGCGGATGAAATAAAATATGTGGTCTATTATAAATTACTTCGCACATTTTTACGTTAAACTGCTAACGGGATGCAGGAAAAAAAAACGACATCGTTTTGTTTTAACCTATGCTACAGATTAGGTATAAATAACATTTTGTTTCCTTTTATTATAGTTGCCGGAGAAAGAAACGACGACATTTGGTCGCGACAACCTCTTTTCGCGTGGTCGGGATAGGGTGTGTTTGTTGTAGTGAGAATTGACCGGAAATCACGAAAAAATGTACCTTTTAGATTGAACGGCGGTGTTCTAAGGCGGCGGAAGCAGAGGCGTATGTGGTCGGAGAAGGAGTAGTTGAGGGTATTGACGGAGTTAGATAGAGATCTATCGAGCCAGCGACAGAGAGATTGAGCGACAGAAAGATGGAGAGAGAAATCTTATGTAAACGGCGTATTTCAATTTGGGGTTACACCTATGGCGACGATATGCAACACTTGTGAAATAGAACGATGTACGGATATGTTGACTAAAAAGTTAAAACAAAAAACAAAACAAATCCTACCCTATAGCGACGAGCCGACGCTATGTCGCCACTATAGCCTGAACTAAAACGACTTCGTTTTTTATTTCGTATAATACTAACAAAAGAAAGTTAAAATTTATTTTTTTACACTAACCTAATGACATACATTATCAAAAGCATGCCGTCGGTACATACTTTGAATTAAATAGATCTTAAAGGGTTATATACCATCCAAACATCATTTTAAACGTCTCCATGTTTCATATTCAATATAATCCAAATCAATCGTAAAATTTGTTTAAATCATCGGTCATCAAACAAAATTTTGGTGTAAGAAATTTGTTGTAATTAAGGATATTTTTTTAAGCCGTTTACTTATTTGGTACTATTTTGCAGGGAATGGTATTACTATGGTTAACAACAATGGTTCCACAACTGAAGCCACCCCCATGCAACCAATTAACAGAAACCTGCAAACAACCCACACAATCTCAATATGTTTTCTTGATCTTTGCCTTCATTTTAATGTCTATTGGAGCTGGCGGTGTTAGAGCATGTTCTTTAGCATTTGGTGCGGAACAAATTGACCATAAAAACAACCCCAACAATAAGAGGGCATTAGAAAGCTTCTTTGGGTGGTATTATGCCTCTAGTGGGATTGCGGTGCTCATTGCGTTTACGGGCATTGTTTATATTCAAGATCAAGCGGGATGGAAGATTGGTTTTGGGATTCCGGCAATTCTAATGTTATTATCTGTCATTTTGTTCTTTGTAGCTTCTTCTCTTTATATCAAGATAAAAGTAAAAAGGAGCATATTCACAAGCTTTGTGCAAGTGATTGTAGCTTCTTTTAAGAACCGTAACATAGCCGTTGAACCTTCACCTAAGTGGCATCACCTTCCCGAAGATTCGAAAACCGTGCCGACCAAGAAAATTAGGTATTTCAACAACGATTTGGATAATGACAACCCTTCAAAAACTGATTTTAATTCTAAAGTTATGTTACATTAAATTGCTTTAAAATTATGGTACTCATTTTGATAACGTACCTGCATTGTCAAATTTTGGATTTTCAATTACCTTAATTTTTTTTAGCAATTGCCCACTAACCCTAGGAGGATCGGGTTCAAGTACCTCTGGCTCCTTTTATTTATCTTTAATTTCAAGGCATGTTTTTCTTGTATAAATGTGTCTCATTGGCTTGTGTTATCCTTTAAAGACTTCAACCCTTGAAACGGGTCCTAAATTTCCAAAATGAAATACTATATATAATTTTATTTTTACCATAAAGTTCATGAGGGATATAAACAAATTGGATACGATTAGTTGAATAACACATGCCGTGAATTTAGCTAGACGTTGTACTAGTGAAACATTTAATGATGTAAACATTCTTTTGGGTGTAATATCAAAATGCTCGGAGCACCACGCGATTGGTTACAACAAATACTAACATATTGATCTTTTTCTAGGTTCTTAAATAAAGCTAGCATAATTCAGGATCCGGAAGACGTGACACTAAACGGAATCGCTTCAAATCCATGGCGTTTATGCACGGTCGAGCAAGTGGAAGAACTAAAATCACTAATCCGAGTTACACCATTATGGTCAGCTAGCCTTATGATGTCAATAAACATAAGTCAATCATCATTTCCTACTCTTCAAGCAAACTCCATGGATCGACATCTAGGCTCAACATCCTTCCAAATACCCGCGGGCTCTTTTGTTTTTTTCACAATCATAACAATAGTAATTTGGGTGATTCTATACGATCGTGCCATAATCCCACTTGCATCAAAAATTCGAGGAAGAAAAGTTCATCTCGGTGTTAAAGTAAGAATGGGTATCGGTCTTGTATTTTCAACGTTGGCTATGGTGGTTTCCGCCATTGTTGAATATGTTAGAAGGACAAAAGCAATTGAACAAGGGCTAATAAACGATCCAGACACAGTCATGAAAATGTCCGCAATGTGGCTTATTCCACAACATTGCTTAAATGGGTTAGCCGAGGGGTTTAGTGCAATTGGGCAAAACGAGTTTTATTACTCGGAATTCCCCAAAAGCATGACGAGCATTGCGGGTTCACTTTTTGGGTTGGGGATGGGTTTGGCTAACTTGTTGGCTAGTGTTATACTAACCACGGTTGAGAAAACAACCAAAGGTGGCACGGATGAAGGGTGGATTACTACCAATATTAACCAGGGTTGTTACGATGGTTACTATTGGATCCTTGCGATAATGAGTTTCGTGAACCTGTTCTATTTTGTTGCTTGCAGTTGGGCTTACGGTCCTTGTGCAAATGAAAAGGTAAAGGACGAGGGTAGTGAGGACCCGAAGGAAGATTTAGCAAGAACGTGATCTTTAGTTCGTTCAGAATCGAATTTAGAAAATTAAATCTTGCACATAGTCATGTAATAAGTATTCACTAGGGGTGAGCATGGGGCGGTTTGGGGCGGTTTTTAACTAAAACCAAACCCCGCCCCGAAAGTTCGGGTTTTGAGAATTACACCCCGTTCGGTTTCGGGTTTTTCGGTTTCGGTTTTTCGGGTTTTTCGGTTCGGTTTCGGGTTTTCCGGTTCGGTTTCGGGTTTTTTCAGTTATTTAGTTTCCTTTAAATTTACCAATTTGTTACCTTAAAAACTAATATTATGATTCAAACTTCCAAACCTTAACTCATTTCATTATAAATAAAAAACAACTATTAAGTTTAATATAATGTAATAATAAATTCAACTAACATAATCTGAAAAAAAATTAATAATAGAATTACATCCAACCATTTTTTCGCAACAATCTTAGTTAATGTCTTCATCCATATAAGTTTCATTGCATGGTTGCTTTCCTTTTGCAAATAAATTTATATCAAATTTTTTAAAAATATAAGAATATTTTTATAAAACTTGAAATATATATAAAGGCGGGGCGGGTTTTTCGGTTTGGTTTTTCATATGCCCCCGAAAACCGCCCCAAACATTCGGGTTTTCCAAAAATTAAAACCGTTGATGTCGGTTTTTCAAATGGTTCGATTTTTTCGGGTTTTTCGGGTTCGGTTCGGTTTTTCGGTTTTTATGCTCACCCCTAGTATTCACATCCTAAATGAGATGAAGTATTTCTAAATTAATTTTGGGCGTGTATTATAAGCTCATACACACATGCATACTTAATTAATTAATAAAATTGTCAATATGTAAAAATTGAACGATGTAAGCTAATAATATCAACTCATTAATTGTCAATAAGTAAAATGAAACAACGAACCAGATTTGACCAATTGACCAAATTTGACCAGTTGACCTGGTTTGGCGAGTTGACCAGATTTGCGAAAATAAAGGTTTGACCATGAAATTCAAATGGTGAAATTGCACACAGAACCCTAATAAATCAAGTTGTATGATTCACCTAAAAAATTAAAGTTGCACACAGAACCCTAAATCAATATTACTCATCATCATACAAAATAAACAGTTACTCATCGTCATACAGAACCCTATACTATTTATAAACTTACATAAACAAAAAAATGTTCATTTTCTTATAAATAAACCAATTAAAACGATCAAATATACCTGAAGAAGATGATTGTACAGATATATATTAGCAACTGTTAATCCCTGTTAATAAATTCCACATCCATATTAGTTTAATATACTTTAATGCCATTAATCCAGGAAATAAGAAATAATGCCACTGTGACTTGAATGTTGCTGCTGATACAGAATACATTCATATAATCAAAGCTGAATTGACCCAAAAAAGTCAAAATTGAAAATGTAACATTCATGTAAATTATACAGAATACATCAAAACGAAAGCTGAATTTTGACCAAAAAAGGTCAAAACGATATTGCGAACCTGCCGGAGAAATCAAATTTTCAATTTAATTCCATCAATCATTTATCCAATCTAATTTATTCTAGTGATATGATAGAAATTGCCATATATCTCTTATTTCAGCTAACAAAGAAAACACATCCTCCGTATCAAAATAAGTGACACAAATTGGCTTACACGTTTTTTGAGGTAAAAGATTAAATTAGAAGTTAAAATAAATTAAAGTACATAATTAGTGGAGAAGGGGTCCCACTTTTCTTGAATAAAGTGATATTAATGAGTTTTAAAAGTAAAAGTAAGGGTATAAGGGTAATTTCATTGTATTAAAGTGGATAGTTAGTGGGTATGGGTCCCACTACTTTTACCGAATAAGGAAATTTTTTAAAGTGTGTCACTTATTTTAATACACCCCAAAATGGAAAGTGTGTCACTTATTTTGATACGGAGGAAGTACTATTAACTAACCTCAAACAGTATTCTAAGGTTGCGGTGGTGATGGTGGTGGTGGTGCTCGGATCTGCAGTTGTTGTAGTGCTCCGGTTGCGGTGGTGGTGCTTGGGACCAGCGAAATCGTGGTTGTTGTGCTCGGAACCGGTGAAATCTGCGGTGGCCTCTGGACTCGCTTCTTTTTTTGTCGTTTTGCGAAAGCCTTTCGTCGAAAAACTCTCTTTATTATGGTGTAAGTCACGTAACGTGTAAAGACTCTATTTATCAATTGGTTAAATAAGTTAGAAAAAAACTTGTATAGAATTAGATAGATTTGTGTCCCTCCAATTTCCTTGATAAAACATTTACATTAAATAATGAAGTAAATGATATTTTAAAAAACTTACATTATAATAATTAATATTATATTATGTTAGCTTATACGTGTTCTGTAAACTGTTTAAATGATTAAAAATGTGAAGCACGTTTTTCAGGCAAATGGTGATATTTTGTGATGGACCAAGATAAAGGCGTGCAATATGTGGCAAAAAAGTTGGAAACGACGACAAATTTTCTACTTTGTATAGCTTTTATAATTTTTTTCAATTTTTTTTTTTAACTTGTCAAAAGTTGATGGGTCCATGTATATCATTTTTATTAAATATAATGGTATGTGGAATTCGAGTTAACTTAAAACTCAATTCAACTAATAAAATTGGAGTAACGGCAAAAAGAAAAAGATGGTAGTAATACTATTAGTGAATAGACTTTTTCAATGTCATTACCCTAATAATTATAAAGGGTATGATTTTTACATCATAATTTTTATCATAATTATTCTTTAATATGGTTCTACAATTAACTACTCCCTCATTCCCTAAATAAAGTTCTCATTTGTGTTGGGCACAACATTTTAGGAGATAATTAATAGTGGGGTATTTGGTATTACTTTTGATTAAAATATAAGGTTTGATTGGAGAGAGAAAGTATTTTAAGAGATAGTTAGTGGTGAAAGTATTTGTAATAATATTATTATATTAAGTGGACCCTTTATGTTTGAGAAATGAGAACTTTATTTAGGGACAAAACTTGAAGGGGAAATGAGAACTTTATTTAGGGACGGAGGGAGTATAAAATTTGTACTGTATAATAATATATATAAACTAAAAATTGTGATGGATAAATGAATTCTTTGTTTATAAATATATAAAATACACATCATCATTGCCCTCTCTCTTAGACTATCCCTATTAGCAACTCAACCCAACTTTTTCATTAAAAAATAATTTCTCTCTCTTTCACTTACACAACCCAACCCAACCTAATATTTTACACACATTAACAACTCAACTCAACTTAATTTTTTTAGCCAATCACATAATTACAATTATTATTTTTTATTAAAAAAGGAGGACAAATTGAGTGGCCCTAGGTGTGACCCTCACTTGATTTGGTCTTCTCTACCAGATCAGGTTGCTCAATATGATGGCCCTCAATATTTTTTTATCAATAAAATAATAGGTAACCCAACCCCCATTTAACCAATGGGGTAGTCTTACACCACAATTCAATTCTTGAAAAATGCCAAAAAGATTGAAACCCGGTGGATCAATCACATTATTGAGTAATATCATATTCACAAGCAAAATATCAAGATGACCCTACTCGGATGACTTAACTGTATGTTTTTTAAAATGTTTGTTACCAATAATTACTGCAATATTTATGTAATACAATAACGTTAAGAAATAAAAAATATACAATAATCAAATTCAACTTTTTCAAAAACTACGAAAACTTGGCAGTGCATTAACTCTTAAGGTAACCTGTTCAACAAAAAAATCTAACATTAATATATTTGGGTTCTTACTTCTTACAATCAAATGCAATTACTATTTATATAAAGATAGAACTCACAAAAAATTTCTAGTAAGTGAGAGAGAAGAGAAACAAGAGTGAGATATGGAGGAACTGGAGGAAGAACTGTTACCACAAACACAACTCTCTACAAGACAGAAAGGTGGCTTCAGAACATTGCCTTTCATCATTGGTATGTAATTACACATTCTTGAATCATATAGTTTTGATTTTTTTAATCGATTTCTCAATTTTACAACATGGGTTTCTTGAATCTTGATTATAGTAGGTTCTTTGAATCATAAAGTTTTGATTTTTACAATCAATTTCACATTTTTACAACATGGGTTTGTTGAATCTTGAGTTTTTTTAGTTGATTTGATGTGGGTTTGTTGAATCTTGAGTTTTTTTAGTTGATTTGATGTGGGTTTGTTGAATCTTGAGTTTTTTTAGTTGATTTGATGTGGGTTTGTTGAATCTTGCAGCAAATGAGGCATTTGAGCAGGTGGCAAGCTATGGGTTGTTGCCAAATATGATACTGTATTTTGTGAATGATTACAATATTGGTGTAGCTACAGGCACAAACATCCTCTTTTTTTGGACAGCAGCTGCAAATTTTACACCAACTGTTGGAGCATTTCTCTCTGATTCATATACGGGTCGCTTCCTCACCATTGGTTTGGGTTCTCTGTTTTCCCTTCTGGTAATTTCTAACCATCTTTCTCACAAAAGTCAACTAGTTTGACTTTTTTCTCAATCTTTTTCAGCAACTTTATATACTTTTATAGTAAATTGTATAATGATTAAAACAACGATTGTAGCGCGTAAAGTGGTATTTATGGTGCCCTATTCACTTCTAGTTAATTAATTTTGGTGTTCTTGGTGCATAAACTGTGCTCAAGTATTCTGGAGGCACAAAACTTGATTTATTTCTTCTTATTTACTCTTTTTCTCATTTAATAGTTTGCCTGCACTTGCATCACATACGACCAACTGCAAGAAAGAGTGAAGTAGACATACTAAATTAATATTGGTCAAAATGTATTTTACTTGGTTGACTGAGTTCTCTGCTACCCTAAATTATTAAAGGTGCATTATTGTACCATGAACTTTGAAAAATAGTCCATTTTATACACTTACGCACTAATTTGTTCTTGATTTTTCACGTGATTTGCTTTTAATTTCAATATATTGAGATGAACTAAAAAAATTTAGTTCGCTAAAAGTTACAAGAGAAAGTAAATCATGTAAGAAAATGTGATCAAACTAAATTAAGTAGAAATTACGAGTATTTCACAATAGTTAAAGAACCGAAAAAACGTAAATTTTTAAGAAAACTAGTCTGATTTTCCCTAAGGAAATTTAGTTAATTATTGTGTACTATTTTTCAGGGAACGTTTTCACTTTGGTTAACAACAATGGTCCCACAACTGAAGCCACCCCCATGCAACCAACTAACCGAAACCTGCAAACAACCCACACAATCTCAATATGCTTTCTTGATCTTTGCCTTCATTTTAATGTCTATTGGAGCTGGTGGTGTTAGAGCATGTTCTTTAGCATTTGGTGCCGAACAAATTGACCATAAAAATAACCCCAACAATAAGAGGGCATTAGAAAGCTTCTTTGGGTGGTATTATGCTTCTAGTGGGCTTGCAATGCTCGTTGCATTTACGGGCATTGTTTATATCCAGGATCATGCGGGATGGAAGATCGGGTTTGGGATTCCCGTGATTTTGATGTGTTTATCGGTCATAATGTTCTTTGTAGCTTCTTCTCTTTATAACAAGACTAGCGTTAAAAAGAGCATATTAACGAGCTTTGTGCAAGTGATTGTGGTTGCTTTTAAGAACCGTCGGGTAGTTGTTGGACCTGAAACCGAGTGGCATCGCCATCCGGAAGATTCAAAAACCGCGCCAACAATGAGAATAAGGTACTTCAACCAAACTAGGGGTGAGCTCGGTCCAAAAATTGAACCGAACTAGACTGAAACCGATAGAAGCGGAACAGAAAATGATGAATTTTCAAAATTGAAACCGAACCGATTATATGTTTTCGGTTTAGGTTATGTTCGAAAAAGGTTAAGTTTTTTAGCCTAAATGCTCATCCTTATCCAAGGACTGAACCGAAACCGAAAATGATAAATTTTCAAAATAAAAACCGAACCAATTACATATTTTGGTGTCGGCTAGTTTTCAGTTCGTTTCGGTTTGATTTTTCTGACCCAAATACTCACCCCTACCCAAACCATCATTATTTAAAGGGAGATTTCCAAAAATAAGACCTAGTAAAAATTCAAAATTCTCAAAAATAATACTTCACTATCGAATCTTCTCAAAATAATTGTGCGACTCCACACAAAATTTGACAAGTATTATCTGGTCGCACAAAAAACATGTGAGTCGCACGAAGTGAAGGAAGTCTATTTTGGGAAAAGATGTCTAATTTTAGCCTATTTTGGTAATTATCACTTATTTTGTGATACTAGTGACGTATGATAGAAGTACATTACCCGTTTTTAGAAAATGAAAGAGAAACACATGATTTGTGTATTTTAACATGATTTATGTTAGAAATGAAAGATTAATCAAAATTTTAAGATCTACTTCTTAAATTTGATCTATTTCTTAAATTCGATCTTCTCTTAAAAAATACATATACATCAATCTCTTTCTACACTACCGCCATAATGCCATATGCATATACTATTAAATGTTGCTGCTTTGCGCGAATACAGTTCTAGTTACATATGAATGCTAGAGAATATACCAGCTACATAAATGTGTGATTGCTAATATATTGAACTTTTTTACTAGGTTTTTGAATAAAGCTTGCATAATTCAGAACCCGAACGACAAGACACTAAACGATATCACCTCAAACCCATGGCATTTATGCACGGTCGAGCAAGTAGAAGAACTAAAATCACTAATCCGAGTCCTACCACTATGGTCATCTTGCCTCATGATGTCAATAAACGTAAGCCAATCATCATTCCCAACTCTCCAAGCTAAAACCATGGATCGACATCTCGGGTCAACATCCTTCCAAATACCTGCGGGTTCTTTCCTCTTTTTCACCCTCGGAACAATAGTAATTTGGGTGGTTCTATACGACCGAGTAATAATCCCACTCGCATCAAAAATTCTAAAAAAAAAAGTTCATCTCGATGTTAAATTGAGAATGTTTATCGGGCTAGTATTCTCTACACTTTCCATGGTGCTTTCCGCCATTGTTGAATATATTCGAAGGACAAAAGCAATTGAAAAAGGGCTAATAAACGATCCCAACACGGTTATGGAAATGTCGGCAATGTGGTTGATCCCACAAAATTGTTTAACGGGATTAGCCGAGGCGTTTAGTGTGATTGCACAAAACGAGTTTTATTATTCACAGTTTCCTAAAAGTATGTCGAGTATTGCGGGTTCACTTTTCGGGTTGGGAATGGGTGTGGCTAATGTTTTGGCTAGTGTTATACTAACCACGGTTGAGAAAGTGACCACGGGTGGTACGGATGAAGGGTGGATTACTACCAATATTAACCAGGGTTGTTACGATGGTTACTATTGGATTCTTGCGGTATTGAGTTTTGTGAACTTGTTTTATTTTCTTGCGTGTAGTTGGGCTTACGGTCCTGTAGACGAGAAAATAAAAGACGAGCATAACGAGGGATTGGGTTCGGGTTTAGCAAGAAGAGATCTTTAGTTTATAAAAAATTAAATCTTGCATATTATATAGGATGGTAATTGTACACCAAAGGTTTATGTTAGATTTTCTATAAACATGAACCAAGTTTATTGTATAAAAATACTATAATCTGAATTTCTGAATTGAACTACCTTTTAATCTATTTCTTCAATTTCTAACAACTATGGAGTAGGACCTGAGTGTAGATCAAATAACAGGACAAGAAAAAATATGTTCTTGAATATTGAAATTGAATCTTTTTTGTAGATTACGATCTACAATCTAATAACAGAACAAGAAAAAATATGTTCTTGAATATTGAAATTGAATCCAAGATTTTGGGACTATATTTAAAATTCGGGTTATTTGAAGTGAAACATAATTCTAGAGGTGAATATTGAACGATTTACATAAAGATAGGTTGATCCAGGTAATGTTATTTATATAAAAATAATTTAAATACCAAAATGTGACAAGAACTCGAAAACTGGCCCAATTTGTTCGGCTTTCGGGTTTTTTTGTCATCCCTAGTGTCAGTTTGTGGGGTTCCATCTTAAAACCAATTGGTTGTAAGAGGAGTAGCCCAGGACCCTTATAAGCACATTACAGGTTCGATATTTGTCCAATGTGGGACATTACTCAACACGCCCCCTCACGTGTGGCGTCATTTTTTTTCGCGCCTAACACGTGGATACTTTATGGGTTACGTGTGGTCCGTGTGGGCGTTTGACCAACTACGGGTGAACCTTGCTCTGATACCATGTCAGTTTGTGGGGTTCCATCTTAAAACCAATTGGTTGTAAGAGGAGTAGCCCAGGACCCTTATAAGCACATTACAGGTTCGATATTTGTCCAATATGGGACATTACTCAACACCTAGAACAAACCAACCAACCTGCAAATGGAAGCCATAGATACCCCTAATACTATAATCCATCCAACTTAATAAATCATACATGTTACAAGCTTATTAATTTATTTTATTTTTATAAAAAGGGTAATATTCCCATATAAACATGCTCACGGGTGGCTGAGTTTTACTCATGATGTATGCGACCTAACTGCTTCCGTCGCCGTTTCCGAACGTTCACCTGATTATCTAGTAAATGTTTACCTAGAGAAGAGATCAAACCTGTAACCTTTATGAGATAATTTCAAACACCCTTACCATTAGGTTATGAGCAGTTAAACAAGCTTATTAATCAAAACAACTAAATATAAAAGAAATTATTTGATCCACAACTATGATATGTTTGGTCGGATGCTAATCCGAAACTGAGATTCATCAAGTTCAACTAACCATAAATCTTTTCAAATGAAAAAAAAAAAAAAAAACACTACATAAACTTCAAACTCCTCTCATGAACTCATTTTCATCATTGGGTATACTGAAATCAGCAGGATTCCTATTAACCGAGCATACGAGATTCTCGCACTTTTTTAATCCACCTTCAAAAACATTAGCAGTTGTACCTTGCAACTGATCTTTCTTTTGAACCGTTTCTTTAGCGACAGTTTTGTTTGTGTCAGCATAAACCGATGAACTTTTGTTAAAACGGCTAGCCAACAGCATCACAGCTTCCATTTCTGAATCTTCATCCACCGCTTCTGTAGCTTCTGTTCGGTTAATTTCCTGAAAAATATAAAATTTGCTTTTGAAAATAGATTATGCGTTTTGAAAATAGATAATTAGAAAACCAGCGGGTTACAAAGTGTGGTTTTGAAAAATAGTGTTTAGATTTAATTATACTGTTTGAAATCGCAATAAACAGGTAATCAATTTCAATGTTTGGCAAACTGAATTATTTGTTTAGTTAATAGGTAAAATGAAAATAATCAGTTTTTGATACGCAATAAGCACTTCCTCGCCAGCTTTTCCAAAACTCCATTTTGGATGTCTCAAAATGCAAATAATTGATTATTTCAGACTTTTTGTCCAGATTACTCACGTTTTCAAAACGCAACAAGCAGATTGGGCCTAAAAAATGAATCGAGCCGAACCGAAACCGAACCAAAACCGAAGCCGAAAAACATGTAATCAATTCGGTTTTCAGTTTTGAAAATTCATCATTGTCGGTTTCGGTTCGGTTATT
Source organism: Calendula officinalis (assembly GCA_963853835.1). Lineage (NCBI taxonomy): Eukaryota > Viridiplantae > Streptophyta > Magnoliopsida > Asterales > Asteraceae > Calendula > Calendula officinalis. The sequence goes on from OY970828.1 coordinate 78,011,025, forward strand.
GGACCACGCACACCCCTAACCGATAATTTGTTCCAAAACACAATCCCAAACACCCCTAAGAATCGAATAACTTCAAAATCGAGTAAATTATAAGAAACTATAGTCCAACCTTTCTACGCTTTGTGATGATTTGTGTATCTATATCAGCAATTCTTCTTTTCCTCGGTTGAACTTTTGGTCGACGGACAACCGGACCATGTTTTGACTTTTTATCCTGGTCAACTCTCGGTTCCTTAATTTGACTTTTCTTCCTCTTCTTCTTCTTTAATTTTGAACCACTACCTTTAACTCCCTTTTGTTTTCTGACAAGCTCATTCAAAGTGATGTCATCATTTGAATCGTCTTCAGTTTCAGTAACAGATTTACTGTTAAAACTGACATGATTCGTTATATCACGAAGTGGACCAAATTTTGCAGGAGCGTTACGTATTAATTCAGATAACAAACGAATCTTCCGACCTTTATTGTCATAAGCAATCTTATTATCCCCAAATTTAAGACCTTTAGTGACACTATTATTGTGTCGGTGTTGACCATTATTGACTTTGCTAGAAGTCAACCCTGAGGACCCATTTGTTATAACTTTTCCCATATTGTTGTTGGTTTTTAGAGATTCAATCATATCTGTAACAGAAAAATGTTAGGAAACTGTGTGTGGGAATCACAATTGTTGCAGATTTGTATCACTGATATTATTTAAGTGTAATGAGATAAACTTTTTCCATATTATTGTTGGTTTTAAATTAATTTTGAATAAAGCACATTGAATATAACATTCAATCTTATATGTTCTTATGAATCTCTGAATTTATCCGTTTGAAAATTTTGTTTCATCGAAATACTTTAATCTGAAAGTGTAATCACGACTTCAGAGAATGTAAATAATCGAAACCTAGAAATTTTAACAACAATGATGAATAAGCAATCTGAATAAATAAGCTAAATCGTATATGAACACTTTCAGATTGTAGTATTTAGACCCTTTAATTCCTTGTGTTACAAGAAAGCCATAATATAATAATTAAAAAGGCTCGCTCAATTGCTCAAACTTCCCAAAGACCAAACTACCCTTGCAGTTGTACAATAAAATCAAGTTTTTGACTTACAGGTTGGAGTTGTATCATCTGAATCGTTAATAACAACGGGAAAGTTTTGAGTTGACCAAAATGTTGACTTTGCGGGTTGATATGAAGCGAAAAGATCACTTCTTCTAGAAGCGCCCAACGATCCAAACAGATAACAGTTTTTAGGATCGCGAATACGGATTTCAGCAACGTACTTACTGCATCCAGAAAAAAAAAGTGACTTAATTGCAAAAATTCATATGAATTTAAGATCGAATTACGCCTCTTAAACTCAAATTGTTGCATACCGAATTGAAAACTTGTTGAACGTGTTGTTGAGATTGATCTGCATTTCAAGCAACCGGTATGCTTACGGATTTGTAAGAAAATCTGCACAAGATAACATGAAATTCAAGATTATGCAAAAACTTCTAAGTAAAACCAATCATGAAAGGAAACTATTAATTGACTAATCTACAAGTAACAATCAGTTTTGTAGATTGATAATGATACATAATTATCGAGATCGGAAACCGGAAACCATAAATCGGAGACCGAAACCCTAAATCGGAAGACCTAAATTAAAAATTAAATACTGATAATTAATTAACAATGAACACAAACACGCACGAACACACACACTCACACGATATGATCGAGCATGCTTATATGGTCGGTTGGGTATGCATATGTGGTCTATAAAACATTTTGTAACTCTTATACTAGTGCAGCACCTAAACCCTAATTTACAAAAAAAGATGGTTCGCGCGAGAAGGTTATTGTAAGCCGTTGATTCTAGGTTTAGATCTAACAAATCTACGGTCGGAAATCTTTTATTTAATTTCGAAGAAAAGACTCATCTAATAAATTTGAAGGAGCATTAAAGGCGTTAAACCCATCGATAACACACAATCTAACAAATAAAGAACCCGAATGTATCATGTTTATTTAACGTTTATAACAGAAAAAGAACAGAGAAGCAGTCTCTCTACCCTGAGTAGACGTATGACTGTCTATATCTCACCTCCTTCATACTCTGTATTTGGCTGGATTGAGTATCGTTGTTATTGTTGTTGTAACAAACAAAGAACCTATATGACTATATGGACGGAAATTGTAAGATTATAACCATTTAGTGCAACATGTATACATTTTCTGCAACTCTATATTGTATATTTGTATTGCATTAAGTGGTAAAAATGGAATTAATTACCTTGCATACAATAAAAGAACGTGAAGTATATTGCATTTTGATGCAACTATACATTTATACATACAAGCTAGTTAATATAAATATGCATTTTGCAACGTTACCCTACATAAAATGACACCCTCTAGACAATACACATGTAGCTGAGAAACAAACTTCATTGTCATATCTACTGAATATAAAGATTTACCGAAAGTAATTAGTTTAGGATTAGTGTTTAGTAATTGAACTAATTAGATCTTTCTCTCTATAAAACATATATGATCATATGCATAAATATTATTTAATGAATTCTAAAAGAGAAGGTTTTTTATTTTTATTACTAAAATAGTAAAGGCAGTGATAAGATTGAACTTAGGCATAAATTCGAGTGTTGAAAGCAATGGGAACCCTAAAGGCTAAAGCTTTATATATACAAATAATCAACAAATTATGCTCTTAAATAAACTAATTAAGAGTCATAATCTAGTTGCTATATAAAAAGGGGCTCAAGATATCATAACTATGAACAATAACAGACGACATATATAAGCTATATATGCATCAAAATATGATAAACTCACCTCGATCATGTAGTTGATTATGGTTGAAGTTCTTGCTGGGTTTCGTAAAGATTCAAAAAAGATTGGTAACCCATCAAAAATCTTGATCTCTTGATGATAATTGAACTCAAAAGTTTTGAACTTGGTGGATTATATTGGGAAATTGTGTTGATTTGTAGTGAGAGAAACCCTTGGATGTTTAGGTTTAGAGAGAGAGAGAATGGAGTGTGTTTTTGAAATGTTGGGAGAGAGAGTAAACGTGGAATGTATCGTGAAAGAAATAACGGATTAAGAGACTAAAGGCATGAAAAGCTGACGTGTAATAATATTAAATTTTAAGATATTTGTATTTTAACCCTTAAAAAATATAAATACCAAAATAAACCAAAAATAAATATCTTTTTCTTTTTAAAATAAACTTGTGCGGCTCGGATTTTCTAAAATAAACTGTGTGACTTTTATGTTTTTTGCGTGACTTTTCGACACCCGAATTTTCTTTCTGTGAAAGTTCAAGTCCAAAAAATAGGTTGGACTCAAACGTATTTTGTGCGACCAGACCATTTGTTTTGTGAATGATATACCCACAACCTTTTTGTGCGCCCAGATGACATTTGAAAAGATTTCATGTGGAATCGCACAATATATTTTGAGAAAATTTAAAAGTAAAATCTTTTTAAAAAGTTCATATCTTAGTTTATTTTTTAAACCACCCAAAAAATAAATATTGAAAATATAAACACCTCAAAAGAACAAAGACTGGCTAATATTTAGACCCCACGTCCCCACATGTTTAGTCCCGTTCATCTACACAATATATTAGGGGTGAGCTTTTGGCCCGAAAAAACCGAGCCAAACCGAAACTGGCTAAAACCGAACCGAATCAAAACCGATAATATGATATCGGTTCGGTTTCGATTTTGAAAATTCAGCGTTTTCGGTTTCGTTTCGGTTCGGTCTTTGGAAAAAGAAGAACATTTGGACTAAAAAAACCGAGCCGAATCAAAGCCAATAACATGTTATCGGTTCGGTTTCAGTTTTGAAAATTCACCGTTTTCGGTTTCGGTTCGGTTTTTGAACCGAGTTCACCCATACAATATATACTTTCTCACTTACGTAGTAACATTTTTTTCTCGTACATCAAGGATGAAATAAATGTGAAGATAAAATTGAGGTATAGCTCCTTGAAAGAAAAAAAAAATTGGGACTCCTCTTAGGGTACAAATCCATATCCATGTTAAGGGTATTCCCATTTATAAGGAGCTCTCTCGGGGTGACTAAGCTGTGTTTGTGTTGTATAAAAATCATTATCATGGTTATTTTCGAGCCTTCTCATTCATCTGGTAAATATTTATCTGGTGAAGGAATCAAATCCATGACTTCTAGGAAATAATTCAGGATCCACCTCCGGCATGGAAATTAATTATGGGAACCAACAAAGTTTTACTTACGCACTCTTACAACGATATATGAAAACAATAACCAATTTCATTCGGGGTAGGTATAAAGGAAGTGAAATGTAGACAGTCATCACTCTTACCAAGTGTAAAGAGACTGCTTTCTGATATATTTAGTTCTGATATATTTAGTTAAAAAACAATTGTTAGAATGAGATGCAAAATAGTGTTTATGAATTTATAAGTTAAAAGGACTAAATGAGAGAAATCAACCTACCAACAAGTGATACAATGGTACAACCATGAATGCAATATTGGACCACAAATTATGCTACCTACCTACTTACACACATATATGTATATGTATACACACACATGTTCATGCATACACATTATTAAAACTCAATATTAAAATAGAATAAGGGGAGAGTAATTAGCATAAAATAGATCATTAACACAAAACTGACAAATACTATCTCATTATTAAACATGTCAAGTTAAACATTGCATTTATATATTAAAAAAAAGGATAACACGATATAATTCCTCTAATAAAGTATAAAGTAATTTATATATTTTTGTAAACAAAATAGAAACCTTAAGAAATAATACCTCCTTTAAGCAGCATCAATGGATGAACTCAACACCTGGATCTACAAAAGACAAAATTTTGTTCGTGTTTACAAAGATGGTCCTCGAGGTTTACACCATATTTCACTTATGATCCTTTACTTTAACAAGATACACTGTTAGTCCTTTAAAATTACACAGGTGGTAGTCTTTATTCTGTTAAAATATTTAATGCAAGTTGTGCTAAAGGACTATAGATGTAAATGACTAGCAATATAATTTTTTAAAATAAAGGACCATACATGAAATTTGGGTTAAACCTCAAGGACTATTCTTGTAATTTACTCCTAAAAAATGTACCGATTAAAATTTGTAAAAAAAATACCTTATTTACAAGAACATTTACTTGTTCTCTATACATCTCCTTCAAGTCCACAATATCAGCCCGAAGTTCTTCAAGCTACACACAAACAAATTTCAACAATATAGAGAGTGTAATTTCGACCCGTTTAGCAAACGGGTCAGCCCATATAAAAAAAACGACCCGTTACCCGACCCGCCCATATTTACCTCTTCATCACGTTCACCCATCAACTCCAATGCAGCAGTGTGCCTGCGTCTTAGTGATTCCAGGTCAGCCTTGATTCCGGGCAGTTGAGAAACTTCTGCCCGTAATTTTTCACACTGCATGATAATATTCATATTTTTCACAATTAATATTATAAGTAGGGAGAATCACACAAATGTCACAATTGGTCCCTGATCTTTCTTTTTTAAATTTAAATCCAATTTGTCACAATTGGTCCCTGGTCTTTCTTTTTTAAATTTAAATCCAAATTGCACAATTGGTCCCTGATCACTAAATGTCGTAAGATTTGGAATTTTAGTAGGATTTTCTTATGCGTATTGTACTTTTAGCAGGACTTTTTGTACTTTCAGTTAAATTGGGCCTATTTACACCATATTTCTGGATTTTTAACTCATTTTACCAATTTTCTTGTTAAAATTGAGAGAATTTGGGTGTAGTTGTGTGTCCTTTAGAAAAAAAAAAAAACGTTATTTAGTGACAGAAGATAGAAACTTCAGGGGGGTAAAGTGAAATTTTTATGATTTTCTCATTTATAATAATATACCTCTTCAGTCATTTTAACCAACTCCTCAGCAAGCGAGTCTCGAATAGATTCCATTGATGCCTAAAATTAATCGACCAATATTATAAAAATGGAATAAATTAGAACTTGTTTATTAGTTTAAGCATAATTCCTAAAAGGTTTTGTTTCTCTAAAATAAAGACATACTTTTACATTTGTCTCTGTTTAGCCACTATGCAAACTTTTGTCCAATTGGGTCATGAAAAGATAGTTTTTTGTCCCAATTGGAGCATTAAAAGATATTCTTAACAAAAAAAAAATGTTCATAAATGAATTTATTCAAAAAAAGTTAACTTTATAAATAAAAAAGTTATATTCATATATAACGACGACTGTAATATAAAAAAGATTGATTTAAAAGCTTTTAGTGATCTGATAGGGACGCAAAATTTGTAAAATGACTAAAAAGAGAAATATAAATGTACGTTATTTCAGACAAAATAATATAATAATAATAATAATTTATGAGGTTTAAAAAAGATGTGAAGTATACCAGTCTAGACATATAAGAAGCAAGTTCACCCTCTTTTTGTCGAATTGCAGCTTCAAATGCATTTGGTGTTTTACTTTTTATATAATATGAATTTACAGTATTTTCTCCATTATTATTTCTTCTTTCTGAGAGAGTATCAGATGAATCTAAAGATGCTTGCAGATAATAACTTTCCTCCATACTACTCAAACTGCTGGCACTCGAGAGCTTGCGAGTCAACCCTGCACATTAAAAAGTCAACCTTTAATAATTCAAATAAAATTTGGAGAAAAAAATAGCTAATTTACCATTCTCAAATGTCGATTTCGTTCTGGCCATTGGATTTTGCTCGGTAACAGTAGAAGATTGAAGATGAACGGCTTTTTCTAGTTCCAAACGTGCGGTTTTTTCACGTTCGACATCCTGACAATTAAAAATTATAGAGTAGAATTCAGATATTGTCCCTATGGTCTTCCAAATTCTACAATTTTGTCCCTCTACTTTTTTTTTCATTTTTTTTTTTGTCCCTATTTTTTAATTTCGTGTTTTTTTGTTCCTATGATCTTCAAATTTCATTTTTTCGTCCATTTTGACCTAAAATGACCAAAATACCCTTATTTTAAGATTTTTACTTTTGTCGGAGAAGACGACCGGAAAGAAAGAAATTAGAAAAAGTTAAAAATTTAAAATAAGAGTATTTTTGTCATTTTAGGTTAAAATGGACGGAAAAAACGAATTTGAAGACCATAGGAACAAAAATCACGAAATTAAAATATACAATGGCCAAGAAAAATGAAAAAAATAGATGGACAAAATCATAAAATTTGGCAATTTCTGTAATTTATTTAAATTTATATTTATATAATGAGAATGTTACCTGTTGCAAATGTTCACGGTGTGTTAATGCTTCGTGTAATTCTTGCTTATGTTTGTGTTTAAGTTCCTTAATCTGGTTTTCAAGTTGAGTTATGTGATCTTTATGAGCATCGGCTTCTTCTTTTAATGTTAGGTAATCCTGCCTGTTTTCTGCTGCTTTTTGTCTTTCTTTTTCAAGGGATCTTGTTAATTGTGTTTGCTCACTTCTTAAGCATGATATCTGCAACAATTATTATTATTTATTATTATTATTATTATTATCATCATCATCATCATCATCATCATCATCATCATCATCATCATCATCATCATCATTATTATTATTATTATTATAATAATAATAATAATAATTATTATTATTATTATTATTATTATTATTATTATTATTATTATAATTATTATTATTATTATTATTACCTGAGCTTCTAGAACGTTAATGCGAGATAATGTTTGTGATAATCGTTCATTAACAGTACGCTCTCTTTCCTCTGATCCTGCAGCTTTTGCCTCTGCTTCCTGTGAATTCTAAATATTACTAATGCCCACAAAAAATATATATATATATAATTCAATTATATGTATAGATATATATATAGACGGGTTCATGCGAGAACTATATTTTTGCGAGAACTTTTGAATTATGTGATAATTTACATGTTTTAATATTCATTCATAAGTGAGTGTTTGTAAATATTCAAATATGGACAAAAAAAAGTTAAAAAAATTATATAATTGACTCTTAATTACGTGTCAGTTTTTTTTTGTTTATATGTGAACGTCAAGATTTGTTCATATACGGAAAAAAAGTGACATGTAACTAAAAGTTAATTTTAAAAAAAATAACTTTTTTTGTTTATATATGAATATTTACAAACAGAGTTCTCACATAAACTCGACACCATATATATATACACACACACATATATATACATATAAATATAAATATTATATGTAGGACCTGAAGGCGTGAGTTCAATGATCTCTCAACAGCATTCCAAGCTTCTGCTTTTCTAGCAGTTGTTTCCTATTACCAATAAAAAATAAAAAGAAGGGAATTTTAATGAACAAACTATAAAACGTAAAGGTGGAAATTTAGCACATTTATTAGTGATTGGGCTTAATTGGTAGTTTTTTTTATATCTAAAAGTCCAAACGAGTAAAAAATATCTAAAAAGTCAGAATATTAGATCACTATTGTAATCTTATGCTGTAATCATATTTAATATATTATTGTATTAGTTATTTAAAAGAACTAGACACAAAACTATTTGTAGGTCAGTTAAACCCAGCCCAACCCGTTACAAAAAAAAAAAAAAATTAAATATAAAAAAAAAACTATTTTATCACCTGAATAGCTTCGATCTGCCTAAGAAGAGGCCTAGTAGATTCAGGAACTTGTGTAACCAATTCTTCACATCGACGCTCACTTGCCTAGAGACAAATGAAATAAATAATAATAAAATTTAAGTTGTAAATTTACAAAAAAAAAAAGAAATAAAAAAAATTAAAAATTAAACAGTAGAAGCAGAACACACTTGGTATCGTTTTTGAAGGTCCTCAATGTCTCTCCTCATCATATCTTCTCTAAAAACTGCCTGCAACACAAAAAAAAAAAACAAATATAACAGAATTAACCGCCAAAAAAAAGTAAATTACAAGGATGGTCCATGACGTTTACATAAAATTTCATGTATGGTCCTTTAATATAAAAAATTACATTGGTAGACCTTTTTTTTTGGAAACCTTTTGCGCCTTATTTAAGTTAATAAGCTTTTTTAAATAAAGTGTTTAGAAGAGCTTATTTAAACTTATTGTAAAATTACTAAAATGGACATCTTACGTTTTTAACGGAAAAAAAATAAAATAAATTAATTTTTAAATAAAAAAAATAATTAAAAAAAAATGGATTAAAATTTATGTAGGTGTCCAATGTGAGGGCAAAAAGGTAAAATTTCTTAAAAAAGTCCTTTAGCCTAACATTCGTTAAACTTTTCCGATAGTACTTTTTCTGTTAATATTTAACAGACGTTAGCCTAAAGGACTATAGGTGCAAAAGGTTTCCAAAAACAGTACTACAAATGTAATTTTTTGAAATAAAGGACCATAAGTGAAATTTTGGGTAAACCTCAAGGACCATAAGTCCATAATTGTAATATTCAAACCTGTTGTTCCTTTCTGCTTAGAGTTTGCCTTAATTCTTCGAGAGTTTGAACTAACATAACTTCACGTTCTTCAGCTTCTTTTAACCTAGTTTCTAATTCAATTCGGGCCTCATCATTGGCCCGTGATTCTGCTAATGCTTCAGCTTCTTTAGCTGCAGTTAAAGCAGTTGTATAGAATTCCTTTTGGGCTGCAATTTCTGCCTGATTTTTCTCTATTGTTTCTTGAAGCAGTTTTTCTGTTGCTGTTTTGTCCCTTTTTATACTCTCTACTTTGTTTTCCTCAACCTAATAAGTTATTCAAATAATAGATACAATTAGAGGTCGCCACTTTGACCCGTTTCTTATAAACGGGTCAACGGGTAAATCAAAATATTAAGCTAAAATAGAACGGGTCGAAAATGTAACTGTTAATGCATGTAAACTCCTACATCGTCTTATTCTTGATATAATTTCATAAATCTAATTAAAGCACAGTAATTATTCATAACTACTATAACTTAAAAGAATTATATCATTATATTTGATATAATTAGTTTGACAGCTGTAAGTTGTACATAGAGTAGAGAATGTAATTACCTGTAGCTTTGTTGTCAATCCCTTCTTCTCTTCTTCAAACTCTCTAATCTAGAGTTCATCAACAAAATTAAAAATAAATATAAAAAATATTCCAACATAAGACTATATGAAAAGTGGTGGTTTCGGGCATCTAGAAGGGAAAATATCTAACTTTATTCGGTTAATATAATATAATATTATACCTGTGCACGTAGTTTCCTAATTGTTGATTCTTGAGCAGCTTGTTTCTTTGATAACTCTTCACCTAAATGAACGAAAAGAAACCATATCTCATAAACTTATAGTAATATAAAAAAATTAGTTGATAAAATATTTATATTATTATATATAATGTTTACCTTCTGCCATAACTTGAGTGATGATTTCATCTTTTTCTTTAAGAAGAGCTGCTGCATCACTTTTTTTATTTTGCTCTCTACGTAGTGTATCTCTTTCCCTTGTCAGAGCATAAACCTGAATAATTATTAATTATAAATTAATGATTAAATTTTAATATTTAAACAATATAAAATTTTGATTTAAAAATATAAAATAATCACCTTTCTTTCAAGATTTGAGACCTTTTGATGGTATTCTTCTCGTAGAGACTCGACTTCAGCTTCATTTGATTTTCTCTGTTTAATAATGTGAAATAATCAGACAAATAATATTTAAATGTAATCACATGCAAATATATAAACAAATAATATTATATAACGTGTATTTACCTTTTGATCCTCGAGCAAAGACTTGAGCTGCTCATTTTCATTCATCAGCTTTGCAATTTCATCAGCTTTTGCCTGGTAGCACAGATTAATATAATAAATAAAAATTAATAAATAATCGGATTACAATTCCAAGAAAAAAAACGTAATATGTTTTAGCCAATTACAATAGTTTATAATTTAACAAAACAAGTAACAATTATTTGACTCTTCTATTATATAAATTTAATTGTATGTAACTTTATACTAATAGTTAATATTTATGTACCTGAGCTTGTTTAGCAGCACCTAAAAGTGCAGTTTCCATCGATTTCATCTCTTTTTTCACCTTTTCCAGCTCAGCAATTGAATCTGCATTTTCAGACAAATTTCTTTCCAAATTCTGTAGTTCTTTTACATCAGTTCGATTTTCACTCATTAATTGCTCAACTATATGAACTTTAGCATTTGTTTCACCTTCATTTGAAACAATAACATCCCGTATAATATCTTCTTTTTGGTTCTTTAGTTCATCTTCAGTTTTTTGCAGATCAAGAATCGAGTCAACGTTTGACTCAGGGGTAGTACCTGCAACTTGTTCTTCAGAGACTGTTGACTCGTGTTCTGTTGACTCGACACTTGGTTCTTCAGATATTTCAATAGTTGACTTTTCAACAATACCCTTTTCTTCCTCTGCAATATTTGTATCAAGAGTGATGTCAGCAACCTTAATTTCTTGTTCATCAATAACAATGTTTTTTTCATCTGATTTTTCAATCTTGCTATCATCTTCCTCTGAAACTGAATTATTCGTTTCCAAAGGGTGATCTTGATGTTCTTCAGGATTCAAAGTTTCTACATTTGCTTCTACATGTTTACTTGAATTTTGTTGATCATCAGTTTCATGATCCCGAGATTTTAATTGAGAATTTGAAGATTCAATATTTTCAGATGATTTTGCATCATCATCATCATCATCTTTTTGACCCATAAATGACATTAAATCCGTAGACCACAACCCTGAAGCTGTTAATAAACCATATAACACAAATTTTCAATCTCATGATGCACCAAAGAATACAAATTTAACCATTTTTATTAAAAATGTGACAATTTGGATTTAAATTCTACAAAAATGTAAAATTTACCTTCAGAAGTTGAAGAAGCAGCATCAGGATTATCTTCCAACCCAAGTGCATTATCAAAATTCTTTTCAATCGTTTTAACACTTTCACTGATCTTGCTAACAGCTTCAGAAAAATCTGGAAAGTTTCCTAACGAAACCTTCCCACTAAACCAAGCCATTACCTAATCTATAACTTAAAATCTCCCCAATTCTTCAAACTAAACAGATCAAATGCATCAAAAACCCTACAATTTAAACCAATATTTGTAAGAGTGTAAGTAATACCATCAGCACTGAATTGTGAATCACATACAGAAAAACAAAAAAAAACACATTTTTAGTCATTCGTAGACATCGATCGCATAGATCTAGGGTTTTGTATCTTTAGTAATTGAAGAACTTACTTTAATTAAGATCCTCTATGAATATCTGTATATTCGTTATGAATCCTGAATGATTTGATGCAAGAGCTGAAAGCTAATTCAGTTGGATCAGATGTAATGCGCTGATGATTTAGCAGAAATTAATTGCGAAATAATCTCGGTTAACACAAATCTCGATTACCAGTAGATTTCGAGTTTGGTTATCCGAGTATGATGTGGAGATATCTTTCACTTGTGCTCGGGTTTTCGTTTGGACGGTTCGGTTCGAACGGTTGAAACCAAATAAAATTCGGTTTTCAAAGTTTAAACCGAAGCATCCAAATTAATTCGAAAACCAAATCGATCCGAACTAAATAACAATTTGGTTGATTTGATTTTATTCATTTGGTTTTTCCTTAAAATTTTTAAAATATTCCAAAAGTATATAACATAAATAATATTAAGTTCATATGTTTGTACATAAAAACAAGTAGTAAGAAAGTGAAAGTTCAGTCCTCACAGTTTCCCTATCCCACTGCCAAAAAGAAGACAGCAACAATCTAGCTCCTCGTACTACTTCTCTCAGTAAATACCATTCTCTTAGTTAGGTAGTAAGTAGATAGACGGATTAGTACTTTTACCCAGGGGTAGCCTTCCTTGTCGCCAAAGAAGAATGATAATTGATAAAGTTTTCTTGGGGTTTTTCGCTTCAATAGCAGAAGCAAAGAAGTCAAATCAATGCAGCTTTCGTGCCCAGCCTAAAGATCCTATCCTCTTGCAGCTGGAGCTCTTGATGGCACGTTCAAGCGAGTTTATGAATGAATGAAATCAGTTGAAGGAGCGGTTCATAGCTTGTGACATTTACAATCATATATGCAAAAAATCTGACATCAACTTTATCAAAAACTTTAAAAAGATTGGTACATCACCAACTGATACAATATAAAATGAAACAAGTGTTAGTATATAAATCAATTTACTATCAGAATTGTAAAGAAAAGGGAAACCATAATTGCTTACAACGAAACCAACAAGTGTTAGTATATAAATCAATTTACTATATATTACTATTCGGTTTTTTTGGACAATCCGGTTTTTACAACGGAAACCAAATTCAATCCGAAATCCAAACTATTAATTTGGTTCAAGTCCAAACCGATCCAAAAAACCAAATAACCAATCCAAATAATCCGAACCAAAATGTCCAATTGGACAATCCGGTTATATCCGAAGAGTGAACACCCCTACACTTATGTGCAACTATCAATTTTGACAAATATATTGACCCTGAAAATACGACATAATAATCGAATATTTATAAAAATTAAATTACATAAACAATAAAAAAAAAAAAAAAAGCGGTCGGTGTGCAAAACCGAGGGAAAATTGAACATCACTACGAATCTCAAAGACATGTACAGAAATCAAATTAGGTAATTGATTGATTATAAGGAGATGAAGAGAGAAATTACCTCGAAACAAACAACAGTTTGTTCAGGATCGAAGATGGCGTGTGAATCTGAAACTAAAACTAAAACTAAAATGGTAATTGAGATAAAGGAACTTTCGATCATAAAAGTTAATAACTGGAGATAAATTTGCTGGAAAGTAGATGATGATGATGATGATGATTCGAATGGAATAAAAAAAATGGGGCGATTTTGTGTGAGCAGAAAAAAATGGCAGCTGAAGCTCGATTAGTATAACAATGGTAAAATGCCACGTGTAACATGCTAACACTTTTTAAATGCCACGTGTAATTTTGGTAACCAAATGGGGATGTAGCTCAAATGGTAGAGCGCTCGCTTTGCATGCGAGAGGCACGGGGTTCGATCCCCCGCATCTCCAAATTAATAGTATTATTTTGTTTGAAATCTCATTAAAGATTTTTTTTGTTTTTATTTTAGCTTCTTTCTCTTTTTTGTATAACCAAAATAGGGGCTTGTGTTACACATGAAAACAAAATACAAGGAAATCAAACTTCAAATTAAAGAATTCTTTGAAAAATTCAAAATAAAGGAAATGAAATTCATTTTCATTTTTTCAATTTCATTTGTTTGTATCAAACATGGTCTCAGGTAATATGAAATCTCATTAAAGATTTTTGTTGTTTTTATTTTAGCTTCTTTCTCTTTTTTGTATAACCAAAATAGGGGCTTGTGTTACACACGAAAACAAAATGCAAAGGATATCAAACTTCAAGTTAAAAAATTCATTAAAAAATTCAAAATAAGGGAAATGAAATTCATTTTAAATTTTTCGATTTCATTTCTATGTACTAAACATGCTCTCAGGTAATATGAAATTACATTCACTATTTACTTAATGTTTGGTTATCTTTTTATTATTTAAATCACAACTAATTGGTTTTTTGGATTATAATTTGGAAAAAGTAGGTTGTTTATTGAGTTTTGAAAACTAATTATTTATATTTTACTTATTAATTAAATAAATAACCAGTTTTCCAGACACTAAATAAATGAATAGTCTTATTATTGTGATTTCAAACAGTATAATTAAACCGAAATACCACTTTTCATAATCACATTTTATAATCATTTATTATTTGATTATAAAAATATATAATCTATTTTTAATAAACAATCTTAAATACCACCAAAACTAAAATTGCATAGCTCACACATCTAATCTTTTGATAATAATGCCTTATTTAAGTTATGCTTGTGATGTGCAAAAATATACTTCGTATATGATATACAAATAACTTTCCATATCTAAGGAGGGATCGTCTAACACCGGTGTCAACCATGACACCAATATTACTTCAATTTTTGTAACATCAATGCCACATCAACTGACACTCATCTGACATACACATTCAAAAAAACTTATTTTACTTAATATGTTATACGTATATACACATAGAAATATCAGTACCTATAAAATTACCATAAACAGGTGTCCCTCTTTATGTCTGACGACCCAAAAAAACTGACGCCTCCAACCAAAGCCCTCGTACCAACCGTTTGAAAAACCCGAAGACCTTCGCTTTCAACCGAAGTGCGTGTTGGCACAAGCCTTAACATGTTCCTTCACATTAGGATTAGCTAGTTGTGTTTTTGAGAGGCATCAGTAGATCTAACTCAAAAGTTAAAATGTCACATCAATAGTGCAAAAAAAATTCAATGTCGTTTTTATATCTTTGATTTCGAAAATGGATAACAAACTAGCGGGATCATGCGATGAACAGAGCCATCGTTTAACTAACATGGAACATGCATGCATTGTTATCATATCATGTTACGTTACTTTTGAAGACGGGTTGCAATTGCAAAATTGATTAAAATTACTTAATACATATACCACAAAACTACTCTCTCACCCCATTGCAAGGGTTAAAGCACAATATACAAAAACATTATACTATGGTGTGTGACAAACTGACAATGTGAGTAAGTTATTATGGTTAAAAAACAAAGTCCCTTGAAAATAATGATAATTGGAGAAACATTTAAATGTCATAAGAGAAGACAGATCTTTAGACCACCCGTATTGCATGACCAAACGATCGGTCGCGACCGGTCACCTCACCATTGCCGACCGGTCGCCGTCGTTACGAGCTCGGAGCCAGGACGCGTCGACCAAATTGAGTGGTCGACTAGTCGACCGTTCAGGGACCTCTTTCTTCCTCTTTCTCCTTTATACATATATATATATATATATACATATATATATACATATATATATATATATACATATATATATATATATATATACATATATATATATATATATATATACTAGTCGGGTACCCGCGCAATGCAGCGGCAGGTACCCTGTAATTTTATTTTGATGTGGCAATAATGATGGTGACGATAGTGATTGTGGTGGACTGGTGAGTGGTGGATGGTAATGGTGGGCGGTTGTGCGTGGAGATGTTGAGTGGTTATAGTGATGTTTGTAGTGTTGGGTGACGGTGATGAGTAGTGGTGGTGGTGGTGGCCAATAGCATGATATGTGTTTAAGTATAAGTAAAAATAACAAAGTACAATTACATTCAAATAATTAAAATTTATCATTGTGAGTTGGTTATCGCCTCTTGCTAATAAGATAAGGTATACAAATATATACCGAAATCACAATTATGTTGACTAATAACTAATCATTGCTAATTTGGGGGGTTCCAAATACGTTGTATATAGTAAAGACATACACTTTGTGGTGTTCCAAAATTTGGGTTGATGTTTTCGGTTGTCATTTCATTACATGATATATTTCTTTCATGTGCATGGCTTCCTCATCCTGCAAAACAGGAGACAAGAAATATTTTAAAAATTGTAACAATTTAAAAACCAGGTTAAATTAAGTTGTAGTCTTTATTGCTTCCTCAAAGCAATCGTACTTCAAAAACAACACATAAATAATTAAAAAAATAAATATCGAATATGAGATAGCAGGATATTTATGGTTTGGACAGCCTCTCCCCAAGTGGAAACTATTGCATGGTTTTGATTTTCAGGTTCCTTCACCAAGTTTCGGGTCTCCGAGTAGTTTAGTGGAATATATTTCCTAACAGGTTTTATATTATGTTAGAGTAAACTCAGTTATTAACAAAAGAGATAATATGAAACGATATTATACCTGGTTTTTTCCTTTGTACATCAGCTTTGACAAGCTTTGAATTAAAGTATAAAACGATTTTATAATTTTTCCATCACTCCAGCACTCTCTTCCACAAGCATGAATGCAAGTAATACAATACGCTTAACGTACCTCCAAACGTACCTCCAAAATAACTTTGAAACAACAAAGCCCCCCGGTAGTTATACCATGCCAAAAAGGTACATATTAACCATAAAAGCAAAAAAAGAAATTTAATAAAAATAATTAAGTATGACCAGTAATCAAACTACCTGGTTTGTAGGAATTCATAGTAGCCTTCGCTGCTTCCAATAAACACCTTTCATCTTCAAATAAAACACATCAAATAACCAGTAGATGTCAACAAGCTTACATTACCAACCCGTCGTTTTAACCTAACTAAAGAGAATTCTGCTAAAGTTTCATACCCGCATCTCAAAAATAAGTGATTATTGATTTATTAGAATCATGGTTATTAAAAAGTAGATTCAAACAAAATCTGCGTTTAATGCTCAGTAAGTTGATAAATATAGGTAAGAATAAACCTAAACTGAGCCGGAGAAGCTTTGGTAAACCAATAAAACAGAGCTCTTCCAAATGCTTCACTCACAGTTACATACCCAACATACTGATTAAACTCAGTTGAAATTTTGACCAGGTAAGTTCGAAACCCGGTTCAATTTCTACATGTAACTGAAATAAAGACGAAAATTACAAAGCCCCAATTCGATATTGCCATTGTACTTTTTAGGGTTTAATCTAAAGAGGAGAAAGATGAAAATAAAGATTAATTGAGAGCACCAATAATAAGTTTACATATTATAGAAGTACATGAGATGCAGAGGAATTGAGAAGGCAAACGGTTCTCGGAAAGGGGTAAAAAGTTGAAGAAACCGAGGGGTTAGGAAGTGAAAGGACGCGAGTGGTTTTGAAGAGTAAGGTTTGATTGGAGTAGAATATATTTAATATTTAGGAAAAATCAAATGTCCTCCAATGTAGTTCAGTTGGTTTGATGCGCTTCTTTATATGGTGTTTGTCCGTGTTCGAATCCTGCACGCTGCAATATTTTTTTGAAAAACAAAGTAGACCTAAAAATAGAAAGTAAATGGCTGAATTTTCAAGAAGCTATTTAAGGAAAAGTCCTTAATGCTTTATAAGTAGTAGAGATATTAATAATTAATAATTTAATAATATATTATATATAAAATAGATATTATATTTATATATATATATATATATATATATTAATAAAATGAAAATTCTATGAAAAATTAAAAAAAAATTGGTCGCCGATTCGATCACCTATTAAAGGCTATTGGTCGCTGTCTGGTCATGTATTTGATCAGGAGAGATAAAGTTGATGTGGCGCAGAGGTGGCAGGATAAATGTAACATAACATTACTATATTCCCTAACTTAGTCCAATAAATATATTATACAGTACATTTTAATTCTTGAGAAAGATATAAATTACTTTCTAAAGACATCCAAACAACCCTGCCTGTAAATTGAGGTATCACTTCCCTCAGACATTTAATCAAACACCTTGTCTTCATTTCTATATCAACCATTAAATTTATAAACTGGAATCAAACGACTCATGAAGGTGTTTCATTTGATCACAAATAGTGATTTTACATTACAATTAAACAAAATAACACAAACCCTCGTACAAATCAACAAACCTTCAAACTCTAAACTTGCGAAGAAGAATCAGATTCCAACGGAATTCCAAGCTCCGGCGATCCAACCTCCTTCGGCTGTTTGGGCGCATTCCTCTTGGGAACCGGAATAGCGAGAAAAGTTTTCTTCTTACTAATTGGTTTACATTTTTCAAGCTGAACTAAATCCCCAATTTGGAACTGGTTTTCAGGGTCATGAGCTTGAAACTTCTTCTTCTTCCTCACTCTGCGCTTGTACTTTGGGTGCGGTGCCAGCCGTACAACTTCAACGTTCACGGTTTTGTCGTTTGTGGTGCAGATTACACGGCCTTGGAGGGATCTCATGGCGCGAATTGGGGTGAGATGGGTGAGGTGGTGGTGGTTGGGGGCGGTGGTGACGGAGGGTTTGGTGGAGATGGCGGTGGTTCCATGGAGGAAAGGGGTGGCGAGATTGAGAGATTTGAATTGGGAAATTGGGAGTTGGAGATGGAGGAGAGACATGGTTTTCTGGATAAGAGATGGAGAAGATGATGTATTTAGGGATTGGGTTTTTGTGTTCTGGTGCTACGCATCTATTTTTGTTACAGTGGTCTTTTATGTAAGATTGTAACACGTAAGCCGGTTTAAATGTCACTGGATTGGATCGATTCACAAAGTGTTAAACCGGGATCATAGTCACACGATATGCTAGTTAGGGTGCGTACTGCGTACTGGACACCGCGTACCAAAACGTGATACGTTGGTGTACCGAATGTTACCGGGATCGCTCTTTGATACGTCAATTTGCAGTTCCCGAAAAAAGAAGGTAAACGAATTGGTATGTCGTAATTCGTGTTCCCAATAGATGGGAACCTCGTACCCAATTAATATGGAACGCGGATCCCACGAAGTCAGGAATGTATCGGCATAATTTTTAAATTAACGATCGACTGTGTATATTTTTTATTATAGGGATGATTCAAAATCAAATCACCCCTATAAGAATATTTTTGTTGGCTTTATGTGTTTTAATTTTTTGGGATATTTTTAAGTATTTTTGTTAATGTCTTTAAAGTTTTATGAATTTTATGTTATGTTTTTGTTATTTAAAATTTTGAACTTTGAACTTTTAATTATAATTATATATATGCAAAATAAACTTAATATTAAGGATACATCGTATGGTACATCGTTCCAAAATGTAAGGTACACTGTACCGGACACGTACCGAAATGAACTTGCCCCCTTGCATACCATATACACCTAAACTAGTGAATCGCGTACCCGTACCGCGTACCCGTACCGGAGCGTACTGCGTCCTATGTGACTATGACCGGGATTGGACTGAGCTGGAGAGATAGTTTAACTACGTGAAAGGACCGGTTTAAAAACCGGATTTTGACACAAAACCGGTTAGGATCCGGTCAGAACCGATTTCAACTGAATACACACTGCACTCCCCAATACCGAATTAAAACCGAACTGGTTTCATCAAAACCGGATTTCACCGAGATTGTCTGTAACTGAACCAGTTTTGAAAGCATTCCGATTTGAAGAAAAAATCAATGTGTACCCCTTAATCTCGATAAAAAGATGATTCAAAAGTCCGAAGAATTACATAATTTGATAATAATGTCTATGGTGAAGTAGGTTCACATTAAACTTATGGTGATTTCTTAATTTGGACCAAATGAAAATAAAATTCTTCAAGAATAGACTTGAGTTTCAATTCTTCTCAAAATACACCGTGCAACTACCCCCGCGAGCGTGCAACCGTGCAACTCCACTAGAACGCCGCCATGTGTCCGAGTTAGTGCTGCTCAACCTTGTTACTACTGCCTGCCCGTTAGTACTGCTCAACCTTGTTACTACTGCTCTAAACCTTGTTACTACTGCTCGTTAATACTGCTCAACCACTTAGTGTTGTTCCGTTAGTACTGCTCACCACTTAGTGTTGCTCCGTTAGTGCTGCTTAAGTCTCCCAGTCGCACGGGGTATTTTGGGAATATTGAAGTCTATCAGAATTAAATGAGAGTCTCTCATTTTTTTGGTCTAAATTGGTAATAATTTCTTTAATTTATTAAGAATCCAAATAGTTTAAATATATATGTGATTGCTATTAACCGACGGGATTGTGAGTTTAAAGTCTCATATGAAACATGTGTAAAATACTAGCTTAGTTATAAAATTTGATCAAATAAGTTTGATCAATATATACAAAAAAACCTAATTTTGACAATACGTACATGTATTCCACAAGGGGTGTGTTAGATGTGAAATTTGAAATTTGAAATTTGATCTTTACTAGTGACAATATTTAGAGATTCTGAGTTCAAACCCTAAAAACAACAAAAATACTTTGTGACAAATCGGACTACCCATATAAATTTGCAAACCATTCGATTCATGTTGGATCGGACCCTTTCGGGTCATACTTTTTACATGGTATTTCAAGAATCACAGGAGATAGGCTTATCCACATGCAACCAATCCCATATCTCTCCCAACAAACCCAATTTGCCACGTGGCATGCTAACATCCATCAATTCTTTCTTCCCCTTCATTCCATATACTACAATCCATCAACTTGATTCACAATAACAAAATCAAATTCAACACAACACCAACTTCTTAAAGCTTCCGGTTTTCCGTAACAATGGCGTCTCTCACAACTTTCACACCCACCACCGCCACCATCAAGGGCCTCGCCGGCAGCTCGCTCGCCGGAACCAAGCTTAACCTCAGGCCTTCTCGCCACAGTCTCAAACCCACCTCCAATTACAGGTACTAAATCACAACTAGGGGTGTTCACTATTCGGATAAATCAGGATTATCCAAATGGACAATTTGGATTGAATCGTTTGGATTGGTTTTTTGGTTTTTTGGAACGATTTGGACTTGATCCAAATTGATAGTTTGATTTTCGGATTGGATTTGGTTTTCATTATAAAATCTGAATTGTCCAAACAATCCAAATAGTAATATTCTATATATATATATAAATATATAAATACCCGTATATATAACAATTCTAGCCCATTTCTAGAAAACCAAATATATGAACAATTGAAATTAACGAAATATCTTATGGATTAGACTTGTTTTTATTTATAAAGTAGTTTATCGTTTTAAAATTGTATATATATTAAACTTAATACTTCCTCCGATTCAAAATAAGTGCTTTCCAAAAAGAGGTGATTCAAAATAAGTGCAACACTTTCTTTATTTGGTATATTTTTATCTATAAAATTACTATTTTATCCCTACTTAACTTTATTAAACATCATTAATTTCTCTTTCTTCAATAAAGACAAAAATTATGGTGGGACCCTTTTCACTAATTATCCCTTTAATTTATCATAATCTCCATTAAACTATTTTACTTCAAAATCCGTGAAAATACAAATGTTGCACTTATTTTGAATCGGAGGAAGTATTTAGTTATGTTATACTAAGAAAAAAACGGTTTGGTTTGGACAAATCCAAACTATCCAAATTGTAATTTGGTTCGGATCGGTTTGGATTTAAATTAGTTTGGATGGTTCGATTTGAACATTTAAAATCCAAAATCCATTTGGATTCAACTATTTGGTTCGGATAAATCCAAATTATCCAAACGAACACCCCTAATTCACAACTATTTCTCGTTGAAATTAGATCGAAATCATTCAATTGATTTGCGTTTTTTTGGGGTTATTAAACATTGTATATATCTTATAAATTAGAGATAGATCTCATTCAAATATTGTATTATAGTTAGAGATTATCTTTCCTAGTTAGTTAGCTTTTCCTAGTATATATATGATGTACATGTATTATTCCAAATCAATGAATCAGTTTGATTTCTAATATGGTATCAGCTATTACGATCGCTGGCCTCTAAACCCTACCACCCTCAAACAGCCGCCGGTCTTCAAGAAGCACCGCCGCTGCCCACCTACTCAAATATTTATTTCCATTCGTAATTGTGAACATTGTTGTTCACAAGCACTGCCCACCTACTCAATTTTTATACTTTTCCCATTCTTAATTTTTGTTCACGTGCACTGCTCTCCAAACCTCACTTATTTATTTATTCACCCTACTTATTTGTTTGTTCACAATGGGCACACCGCCTCCACCAGAATCAAAGCTCCACCCGGTTTACACTGTATCAAACATACAACATAAAGTTCGTGTGTTAGACGGTACCAAAGTCACTTATTCCGCGTGGGTAAAATTGTTTCAGCTTCATGCCCGCGCTTACAAGGTCTTGGCTCACATCGACGGTACGCCACAACCGGAACAAACCGATGCTACCTTCGTCGCCTGGTCTGAAATTGATGCACACGTGCTTCAATGGATCTATGGAACCTTATCCGACGATCTTCTCCCTCGCGTGCTGACGGATGAGTCCACCGCCTATCAGGCCTGGATTCGTGTTCGCAATATTTTTTTGAATAATAAGGGTGCTCGGGCTGCCGCACTTGAACAAGAGTTCAACAATTTGAAGCTTGAATCCATGTCGTCGCTTCAATCGTATTGTCAACGGATCCGCGATCTAGCCACTCAACTCAAAGACGTTGATGCCACTGTCTCCGAACAACGTTTGGTTCTCCAACTTGTTCGCGGACTCCCCGCAGAGTACGACACGGTCGCTTCCTACATTCATCAAACACTGCCACCATTCGAGACCGCACAGAGCATGCTCGAACTCGAGCAACACCGGAAAACCGGTCGCGATGAAACTGCTGCCGCGCCCACTGTCCTTGTTGCACCCAAACTGTCCGACACAGATTCCACCCATACGGACCGCAACAACGCACCGACACCACCCACCTATCGACCTCCTCATCAGCGAGGCAACAATAATAATCGCAACTACAACAACAATAATCGAGGCAGAGGTCGTGGTTCGGGCAACCGGCAGCCCACTTCAAATCGTGGCAATCAGCAATATTCATCATGGCAGTCCCAATGGCAGTTGCCCCCGTGTCCCTACCCCACCTTTCCTTGGTCCGCACAAGCTTGGAACCCGTGGAACATGCCACCACCGAACGCACCTCAGCAGCGTCCGCAACAGCTCCCTCCCAACACGGGCCAAGCTCACCTAACGGATTACAATCCGCTTCAACCTTCGGATCTTGGTCAAGCATTCCAAGCTATGAGCCTCAATGCTCCACCGGATCAATCTTGGTACATGGACACCGGGGCGTCACAACACCTCACTGCAGATTCTGGTATGATATCTAACCCTACTAACCGTAGTTCTGTACGTTCTATTTTTGTAGGGAATGGCAATAGTATTCCAGTTGTTGGCTCCGGATCTACCCATATTCCCATTGGAAACCGTACCCTACACCTACAAAACATACTTCACGCACCCAATATCATTAAAAACCTAATCTCTGTTCGCCAATTTACCATTGATAATTGGGTTTCTATTGAATTTGACCCTTTTGGTTTTTCTATTAAGGATCTCAAGGATGGGAAGCTCCTCAAGAGGATCAACAGTACGGGTGATCTCTACCCCTTTCCTACCGCCATCTCCACCGGCACTTCACCCGCATGTTTTGCCGCCATTTCTCCAACGATTTGGCACAACCGCTTGGGACATCCCGGCGACTCTATCTTAGCTAGTCTTCGTTCTAGGTCTTTTATTTCTTGTAAGGAGCCTAGCTCCCATTTATGCAATTCGTGTCAAATTAGCAAACATATTCGTTTACCTTTTAATAATTCAAATTCTCGCACTTTTCTTCCATTTGATATTATTCATAGTGACTTGTGGACCTCACCAATTTTAAGCAAAAGTGGGATTAAATACTACCTAGTCTTAGTTGATAATTATACACAATTTGTTTGGGTCTACCCTCTCAAAACTAAGTCCGAAACCTTCTCTAAATTCAAACAATTTTATCAACTAATCAAAACACAATTCGGTATACCCATTAAATCTTTTCAATGTGACCTAGGGAAAGAATTTGACAACAACGAATTCCACAACTTTGCTAGTTCCGTCGGTCTTACCTTCCGTTTTTCATGTCCCCAAACCTCCCCTCAAAACGGAAAGGCGGAACGCATGCTTCGCCGCCTAAACGAAATCGTTTTGGCACTTCTCTACCACGCCTCTCTCCCTCCCACATTCTGGGTTGAAGCCTTACATACCGCCACATATTTACACAACATTTTACCCACCAAAACTCTCCATAATAAATCACCTACCTATGCCCTTTTCCGTCGTGACCCATCCTTAGATCACCTACGTGTCTTCGGTTGTGCTTGCTACCCTAACCAATCCGCAAAACGACCCCACAAACTAGCCACCCGATCCACCCTTTGCACCTTTCTCGGTTATCAACCCCAATCCCGAGGCTATCGGTGCCTCGACATGATCACCGGCAAAGTCCTCATCTCTAGACACGTCAACTTTGACGAAACTATCTTTCCCTTCGCCAACACTTCTCCACCAAACCGGTCCGCCTACTCGTTCCTTGACACCTTCCCTCCACAACTCTACGATGACATCCACCCCAATTCCGCTTCACCACCTACTCCCCCGCCTCCAATCCCACTGCCTACACCAAACCACCCACCCCCGCCCCCTCCAACCCACCCCACACCTCCTAACCCGCTGCCACCACCCAACCCCCCACCTCAGTCCAACACCACACCATCTACTTCCACCCATACCCAGCCCCCCACCTCTGTCCGTACAGCCCCCCCCTCCACCACCCCTGCCCGTACACCACCCACCTCCCACACTCCCTCTGCCTGCCCAACAGTCCGTACCCACACCACCACAGTCCACATCCACCCACCCCATGGAAACCCGATCCCAACATGGCATCCACAAAACCAAAACCATCCTTGACCTTCATGTATCCTCTAGTCCACCAACCTCCCCCATACCTAAATCCCCCCGCGATGCCCTCCGGGATCCCAACTGGAATACGGCCATGAACGACGAATTTAGGGCACTACAAGACAACGGTACGTGGGAGTTAGTCCCGAGACCATCCGATGCACCAATCATTCGGTGTATGTGGCTATTTAAACATAAATTTAATTCGGATGGTACTCTACAACGCCACAAGGCACGACTTGTGGTGAATGGCAAAACTCAACAGGTTGGTATTGATTGCAATGAAACATTTAGTCCTGTGGTTAAACCTACTACTATTCGCACGGTTCTCAGTTTATCCACCACCCGCTCGTGGCCGATTCACCAACTCGATGTTAAAAATGCATTTCTACATGGCGACTTGACAGAGACCGTGTTTATGCATCAACCACCGGGATTTGTTGATCCACAACATCCTCACCATGTCTGTCATTTACGGAAATCTTTATACGGTTTAAAACAGGCACCACGTGCATGGTATCACAGGTTTGCTTCATTTTTACACACGAAGGGGTTCACTAGCAGCAAATGTGACACCTCCCTATTTATATTAAACCATGGAAAAGACACGGCTTATTTGCTTTTATATGTGGACGACATCATTTTAACAGCATCAAACCAAAAATTACTAACCACTATTATTCATACTTTGTCAAATGAGTTTGCCATGACAGATTTGGGACCACTACATCATTTCCTCGGCATCCATGTCACCCGAAACAAGCAAGGGCTGTTTTTAACCCAGTCACAATATGCCAAGGAAACATTGTATATATCTTATAAATTAGAGATAGATCTCATTCAAATATTGTATTATAGTTAGAGATTATCTTTCCTAGTTAGTTAGCTTTTCCTAGTATATATATGATGTACATGTATTATTCCAAATCAATGAATCAGTTTGATTTCTAATAGGGGTGTTAGAGCTGGTGCTGTGGTGGCTAAATATGGTGACAAAAGTGTTTACTTTGATTTGGAAGATTTGGGTAACACGACTGGTCAATGGGATGTGTACGGTTCTGATGCTCCTTCACCTTACAACCCACTCCAGGTATTCGACCAAATGCCTCAATGAATTTATTCACATCTCATGGTCTTAACTCTTAATACCAATGTTTTAAAATCCAATTTTTTAATTGAATCGGTTCAAAATAAGTCTAAAAAGATGCAAAATAAATATTACAACAAATACAAAAAAAATAATTCTATTTTCTAACAAAATTAACAATTTTTACTTCTAAATCTAAAATCATTGTTATACACTTACTATTCAATTAAAAAATTTGATGTTCACTTCAAAACATATAAGATTAAATAAAGCTCAAAATCTATAAAAAAAAAATGATACCAAATGTTGACTTTAACAAAAGAAATTGAGATTAAAAGGAATAAAAGTGTTCGGTCGAATCCGGATTTTAAAACACTTATAAATACATACTCCCTCCATCCCTAAATAAAGTTCTCATTTCTCCTTCAAATTTTGTCCCTAAATAAAGTTCTCATTTCTCAAACTTAAGGGCTCACTTAATATAATAATATTATTGTCAATACTTTCACCACTAATTATCTCCTAAAACACTTTATCTTTCCAATCAAACCTTATATTTTAATCAAAAGTAATATCAAATACCTCACCACTAACTATCTCCTAAAAAGTTGTGCCCAAGAGAAATGGAAACTTTATTTAGGGATGGAGGGAGTAATTTACATGGTTTAAATAGTAATTATATCTGTCAAACTTACACAAAAAAATGTACTCAACTTACTGAAATGTCCAAGTTGAGCTACTAATTTTATTCATTTTTTTGTTAATTAGAGATATTAATTAAAAAATTGCGATAAAAATGATGAATTTTTGATAAATTTGGTTGCAGAGCAAGTTTTTTGAGACATTTGCTGCACCTTTCACCAAGAGAGGATTGCTACTCAAATTCTTGCTATTGGGAGGTGGCTCCACCCTTGCTTACTTCAGCGCCACCGCAACCGGAGACGTTTTACCGATTGTCAAGGGCCCACAACAGAAACCTAAACTTGGTCCACGTGGCAAAATATAATCTCATCAAACGACAACATACGATTTAGTGTTGTGCTTTGTTAAATGTGTCTTTGTCGTGATTTGTAAGTATGTTTGGTTGCTACTACAAAACTTATTTCATTTTTCGATAAAGCATGCGTTTGTGTTTTCTATTTTTTGTGTGAAAATATTTTGCTAATTTATAATGTAGATCGAGGAATCTTAGGGTAATGTAGTTTTTATAAGTATTAGAGTATCGAGTAGTGGCTTGAGTAAGATCGTTACTGCTCAGGTCTGTGCAAATTGGACCGAGAATTGATCAGAACTGCAAATTGGACCGAGAACCGACTGAAACCGCAGATCCGGAACACTCTTTGCAAAATGGACCGAGAATCAACCGGAATCGTAGAACCGAACCGGAACGAACCGAGCTACATCAGTTTGGTTCTCGATTTTAATTTTTATGAAAAATCGATTCTCAGTTCTAAATTTTATGGAAAATCTTTTGGGTATAGGTTTGAATTCAAAGAAATAGAGGTGTGTATAAATGTGGTGGATGTATATGAATAAAAAAGGAGAAAAAACAATTAATAGAGTAAATTTCATGAATAGTCCCTATAATGTATCACTTATTAAATTAACAGTCATTTTTCTTCCTCTTATTACAACCAAAAGAGTATTTAGTCATTTAAAAAAAATTCAAGATACTCGAACTATGGGTAGGGGTGAGCATAACCGGTTACCCGCCGGTTCCGGCCGGAACCGGAACCACCGGTTCCTTAAATCTCGGAACCGCCGGTTCCTGTGCCGGTTCCGGTTACCCTGTCCCACGTCCTATTACATATGAGATTTCTAGACATCTTTTTCCGAGGTCGGATGACTGATATAGTTATGTGGTAACGTGAGATTGAGGAAGTTAAATAACTCATATATATAATTTAATGTGTAAATTGTAATACTGTGTAGTCATTGTAATGTATTATATACTTATAAAAAGTTAAATTATTTAAAATAATTGTATTTAATAATATATAATATTTTTTAATATAAAAATAGAGCTAATAACTACCGGTTCCGGTTCCCCACCGGTTCCTGGTTCTTTAATTTTGAGAACCGGAACCGGAACCTCTTGGGGCGGTTCTATGATTTTCGGAACCGGAACCGGAACCTCTTAACAGGTTCCTGACTCGGAACCTCCGGTTCCGAAGCGGTTCCGGTTTCAATTCCGGTTACCCTCTTTTTCTGCTCACCCCTAACTATGGGTGTAACAAAATCCATAATAAATGAAATTCAGGGATTAAGATTGTAATTAATGATTGTAATTTACTCTAAAAAATTCAGGGATTAACACTGTGTTCCAGACATTTTAAGTGAAAGAAAAGAGAGGAAAAGAAGAGAATTAAAGAGAAAAGAAGAGATTTTAAGAGGAAAATATTTTTGTTTTTTATGTTCCTGAGTCGGATAGAAAAGAAAGAAAATTTTTCATTTTTTGTGTTTCCGAGTTGGAGAGAAGGGAAAATAGATTACATATTTACAATTTATCCTGAAAATATTAATAAAATAGGTAATGTTAAGGGTACTTTGGTAATTGCAAATATATTTAACTAATCTTCTCTTCTCTTCCTTTCAAATCTTCCCACTTTTACGAGGAAGATTAGGAGAGAAAAAATGCTCTAATTTTCTTTCCTCTTCTCTTCCTTTCTTTTATAAAAAAACTTTGGAACACAATACAATTTTTATTTCTTTCCCTTTTTTTCTTCTCTTGAAATTAAAAATCGGGGACATATTAAGCGTGCTCTTTGTAAGCTCATAATCCGTCGTCATATACCTTTTAATTCAAGCTATTAGCTGTTAAATCGGTTACTAGCCGGTCAACCACCAACCTCCGATCATGGAAGCAATCGGCGTACTGATGACGTACCCGACGTCTACTTACCTCGAGCAACAACTCGAGAAGCGATTCAATCTCTTCCGCCTGTGGAACCTTCCTCAAAAAACCGATTTCTTCAAGGAAAACGGCGGATCTATCCGAGCCGTCGTCGGAAACGCCAACATCGGTGCCGATCGGGAAATGATCGACTCGTTACCGGCTCTGGAGATCGTAGCGAGCTACAGTGTAGGGTTAGATAAGGTGGATTTGGCGTATTGCAAGGAGAAAGGAATTAGGGTTACAAATACACCTGATGTGTTGACCGACGATGTTGCTGATCTGGCAATTGGATTGATTTTAGCGACGTTGAGAGGAATTTGTGCGTGCGATCGGTATGTTAGGAATGGATTATGGAAGAAAGGTGACTTCAAATTGACTACTAAGGTTCGATTTCAATCCATCAGCTTAACAAAATCACCTTCGATTCATGATTCGTCTATACTGCAGACATAATCACTCACTTAAATTAGTTATTCATGACGATTGTATTCTTCACAGCTTCAAAATTGAGTAATCTGTGTGTATATCTGTCAAATTTTCATAATGTTAGGTATGGTAGGGGTGTTAATGAGTCAGGCTTTTAACGAGCTACTCGAGCTCGAGCTTGTTTATATCGAGCTCGAGCTTGTTTATATCGAGCTCGAGCCTATACTAATTCGATCTCGAGTCGAGCTCGAACATAAAACAAGACTCGATTAATCTCACGAGCCGAGCCTAATAATTTAATAATTTAATGCTCGACTCGACTCGTTCGATAGCTCGTTTAATCTCGAGCCAGACGATCTTAACGAGTCGATCCTAAGGAGTCAATCCTAACGAGCTGAACAAGTGTTTTATACAATAAGTACAAGAATCCCACCCTATATATGAGGCCTAAATTTGAAGAGGGTTTGACACCATGGCAATTCCAAGCATTCTTATTCGTCCATAATGCCACTTGGAATTCCCTAATTGGTCCACCTCAATTCTCCTAAAATTCGGTAGACTATCAAACATTAAATTGAACACAACCCAATACTTGGCACAAAATTCGGAACAGATATTCAAAAGATTTGAATATCTTGGCAAAAAAACTCGAAACAAGTCAAATCTTGGCAAAATTCTTTACACTATATTTAATAACATATCAAACATTTAGTATCTCCGAAATAAGTCAAATCTTGGCAAATATTTCGGAACAAATATTCGAATTAACCAAAAGTTTATTCCTGCATATAAGGAAACACCCAAAATTATAGGCAAACATTATGGAATTTATTTACTGTTTTAATTTTTATAGTTTAATTTATAAGGAATTTATTTATCCATTAATTTGAATAAGTCTATGACTCTTCAAATTGAATCGGAGGCAATTCCCCGTTCAAGTATGCTTTGCTATGACCATTAATAAAAGTCAAGGTCGGACGTTGTCTCAGGTTGGTCTGTTTCTGCAAAAACCGGTATTCTCACATGGCCAGCTTTATGTAGCTGTATCTCGAGTTAAGAGTAAGAAATGATTGAAGGTCATTTGTTGTGACAGAGATGACAATTACACTAATTCAACATCAAATGTCGTTTACAAAGAAGTCTTATTTCGTTTGTAAATTATATGTAACATTTCTACATGTATCTAATTTTTAATTAAATTCCACACCACATTTAAACGATTATTATGTGATTAAGAAATTTATTTAATCTTTGTTTGTATTTTTATATATTCTAAAATTTGAAGCATACCCGCCCATAGGGCGGGTTTTGTAGCTAGTATACATATATATTAATAGGGGTGTTAACGAGTCGAGTAATTAACGAGCTTTTCGAGCTTGTAAATTAGTTATTTTCAAAAAATATGGAATCATAAACGAGTATCGAGCTCGAGCTCGAACACTATATAGATATTCGAGCTCGAGCTCGAGCCCAATTTTAAAAGCTTATTCGAGCTCGAGCCGAGTAATTAGTAAACGAGCCGAGCCCAAATTTCCTGATATTCGACTCGACTCGAATCGTTAACACCCCTAAAGTGGTACACTTATATGTGTATCGAATCGAGCAAATAATCCATTGAAAAATTGGGAATCAATTATGAAAAAAGGATGAATTGTTTATTGTGTAAATTATAAAACAAAATGCAGGAAGTTACTACATACATGATTATGTGGGGTATGGATCAATAGAAAAGGGTCCTTATTTGAAGAAGTTGAAAGAAGCAATGCATTTTCGTAAATTATACATATATGTATACATATACATACATCTATGTATATATACATACATATTCATACCATAGATATACATATGTTCATATTTATACCCTATATATATATGTATATTTACACATATATATACACGCAATTTACATATTTTCCATTTTCAGTCGTAACTTGCATTTTCAGTCGGAACTTGCATTTTCATTTACGAAAATACATATGCATACCGTATATATATGTGTGTGTATATATATACATATATAGGGTACAAAATATGGACATATGTATATCTATGTATGAATATATATGCATATATACATATATGTATGTATGTGTATACATATATGTATATTTTACGAAAATGCATTGCTTCTTCAACTTCTTCAAATAAGGATGGTTCTTTTTTGATCCTTATTCTGATTATGTGACTCTTATTTTACCTGTAATCCTTGCAGTTCAGTGGCAAAAAAGTTGGAATCATAGGTCTAGGAAGAATCGGTTCAGCAGTTGCTAAAAGAGCCGAAGCATTCAACTGTCCAATCAGTTACCACTCCAGATCCAAAAAACCAGACTCAAAATACACCTACTTCCCCAATGTTGTGGAACTAGCTTCAAATTGTCAAATCCTAATCGTAGCATGCCCACTAACAGACGAAACCCGCCACATCATCAACCGTGAGGTCATCGATGCTTTGGGGCCCACGGGGTTTTTAATAAACATCGGGCGGGGACCACATGTGGATGAACGTGAGCTGGTGGCTGCCCTTGTTGAAGGGCGGTTAGCCGGTGCGGGTCTTGATGTGTTTGAGGATGAACCGCGTGTGCCCGAGGAGCTTTTTGGGCTTGATAATGTGGTCCTTTTGCCACATGTTGGGAGTGCGACGGTGGAGACGAGAAATGATATGGCGGATCTTGTGGTTGGGAATCTTGAGGCTCATTTTAGCAAGAAGCCGTTGTTGAGTCCGGTGGTTTAGTTCGGTTTTGATGATTTAAATGTGTTTATTTGGTCGATATCGTCTGTATTTCCGTGGATTATGGAAGGAAAATTAATAAATATGCAAGTATAATGTAATGTGATGTTCATGTTCATAGTTTTGGTAAGCGTTGAAATGAGGTGACCAATTTGCATTTGATTCAGTCTTATATTCTTTAGTTTTAAATGTGTGAACATATGACATTCTATTTGTAACATGGGTATATATAGTTATACAACAACTGTAAAATTTATATTATATGATATATGAGCTAAAAGTTATAGTGTAAGAATGGATTCTCTTTTCTAAAAATATAGTGGTTATTTCCTAATTCTTTCATAAATTTTTTATAATGAATTTTAATTTCTATTATCTTAGAAGATGTAAACAACTTTTGATATAAACAGAAATTTGATGTCAATTAATAATTACCAGTAGAATGGACATTAAAAAAACTATTGTAACATTTCGTGTGTCGAACAAATGCGGATACCAAGTATCAAACGATGCATAAAAGTGACAAGCAAATTTAATTGAGAATTATAGTAGAGGTCTGTGTAAAACACCAAAAGTCACAAACCCTCGCTCAAGTACATACTCCTAAACCTTTGGCAAACAATAATAATAATAAATTAATAATAATAACGATTATAAACAAGATAATAAAATAGACCAGAAGACAAAAGTCATCGTTGACCCCACCAAAATCTATGAACTAAGTATACATGTTATTGGTTCGGTTTCGGTTTTGAAAATTCATCATTATTTGATCTGCAGCACCATGTTCAGTGGCAGGAGCATCCTGCATGTTTACATAAGTTTCATTGGTGGATGCCACGTCAGCAGGAGTCTTATTTGTATCCATATTTGTTGTTTCTTTGGACACTGAACGAACTAAAGATCTCGTTCTTGGTAAATCTCTGAAACACCTAAAAATTTACAAGAAATTTAAAAAATTTCGAGTACAAGATTTAAAGTAAAAGGTCTCAATCATTCAATGCATTAAATCCCAAAATGGTAAAATCGTTATTTAAAAATATATTTAGTGCGGAAATAGTTTAATAGAGTAAACGTGTTTAAAAAATAATAAAGGCTGTCCACATCAGCATTAGTGAGATACAGCGGTCAACCGTCCATCTTCTCCTTTCCTTTGCTGGTACCTGAAACAGTGGGGGAAATATGGGTCAGCTGGGAAGCTGAGTGAATAATCTCAAAATGCAAACAATTAAAACATGCAACACATGAGGGCACATCGGTGTACTCCTAATCAGATTCTACTCAGTTAATTTCTCAGATTTATTTTCTCGGATTTTATTACTCAGATTTTTATTTATATAGCGCGCTTGTGTGATTCGGGTCGATCGCCCCTCCTCACACCTCAGATAGGCATAAGCCAAAACTCAGACGGGAGTGATCCCAAAAACTCAGACGGGAATGATCCCAAAAACTCAGACGGGAGGTGATCCCAAGATAGGCATATAGCCAAAAACTCAGATGTGTGTTATTATGTTTTATTATCTCTTTAACATAATTATCTCAGATGCCCTAGCAAGTAGTAGCACAGAATGACCCTGTGCCGAGCTCGGTTACCCAGGCACAATATCTCAGATCAAAATAAATCAACAGATGCTCAGATAACATATCAACTCAGATAACACATAAGGTTCAACTAATATAACACATAAGTCATGCATGTACTATGTTAAAACTGAATACACGGTGAGAATACTCACCTTAGCTTTGCTAGCTTCCAAACATCCACGTAACAGCCAAAAATCAGTACCAAGACACTCCCGGGCCTATATCACATATACAATAAAACCCTAGTCAAAAGCCGACCTCAAACTAACAACAAAATCAGAATCTGCCCAACCCGCGACCACTTATCATAACGGCGATAACTCTCAAACCGTTATTCGGAAAAACCCCAAATGTTTAAAGCAATTAAAAGACGAAACGTAAAAACACAAAGAATCAGAAACAAAAACGCAGGGAATTGAATAAAACAGGATTAAGGAAAAATCATTCCAGATGAACGGGTGATTTAACCTGCTTGACTTCACCACCACTTGCTCGGCCCTTCTCTGATCGCAATACCTCAAGAACTACGAGAATTATACCAGATAATTGCTTAAATCAATTGAAGGAATGGAGAGAAAATCGGAAAAAGAAAAGGGGGAAACGAAAAACCCGAAATCATCTTCTTGCTTCTTTCTTCTGGTCACGCACAGCACAGCTCAAGAACGGGGAGAGAGATTGGAGGTGAGAGATGAAATTGTTGTACGAGCAAAATAGAAATCGAGCAATGAGGATTACGTACCATCAAAATTGGGTTTAGGCTCCAAGCCTTTCTTAACATTGGGCTCAAAATCTCGGGCCCTTGGCCGGCCTCACCATCAGCTCAACTCGAGATATTAAACGACTAACGAACATTAATTACTCCTAGATCATTTAATGAATAGAATACAAAACGATACACGTACGCCACATAATAACCACAGACAAAATAAAACGATTAACATATAATTTAAATTAATATGAAAGTAATATTTAATTATTAAAATTTTCAGGGCGTTACAATCTCCCATCGCTAAATCTTCCTTCGGGCCCTCACTACGCTCGTCTTTCACCTTTTCATTTGCACAAGGACCGTAAGCACAACTGCAAGCAACAAAATAAAACAAATTCACAAAACTCGTAATCGCAAGGATCCAGTAGTAACCATCGTAACGTCCCTGGTTAATGTTGGTGGTAATCCATCCTTTGTCATTTTTTCCTTTGGTCGTTTTCTCAATCGTGGTTAGTATAACACTAGCCAACAAGTTACCCAAACCCATCCCCAACCTAAAAAGTGAACCCGCAATGCTCGCCATGCTTTTGGGGAATTCCGAGTAATAAAACTCGGTTTGCGCTAGGGGTGAGCATTTAGACCGAAAAAACCGAACCGAACTGAAAACCGACCGAAACCGAACCGAAACGAAACCGATAACTTCTATCGGTTCGGTTCGGTTCGTTTTTCGGAAAAGGGTGAACATTTGGCCGAAACCGAACCGATAACATGTTATCGGTTCGGTTTTGGTTTTGAAAATTCATCGTTATCGGTTATCGGTTCTATCGGTTTCGTTCGGTTCGGTTCGGTTTTGACCCGATAATCACCCCTAGTTTGCGCAATTGCACTAAACCCCCCGGCTAGCCCGTTTAAGCATTGTTTTGGAATAAGCCACATTGCCGACTATTTCATGACGGTTTGTGTATCATTTATGAGCCCTTGTTCAATTGCTTTTGTTCTTCGAGTATGTTCAACAATGGCGGAAACCACCATAGCCAATGTTGAAAATACAAGACCAATACCCATTCTTAGTTTGACACCTAGATGAACTTATTTTCTTCGGATTTTTGATGCAAGTGAGATTATTGCACAATCGTATACAATCACCCAAATTACTATCGTTCCAATGGTGAAAAAAGCAAAAGAGCTCGCGGGTATTTGGAAGTATATTGAGCCTAGATGTCGATCCATGGACTTTGCTTGAAGAGTAGGAAATGATGGTTGACTTATGTTCTATTAATGGCTACAAACCAAGCGGGCGCAAAGTTCTCATTTATGTAAAATCAGAGGCGGCACCAAGAATTTATTCAAAAGCGGGCAAACATTTTTGAGTTGCTGAATTTTTTCAAAGGTGGACAATTTTTTCAAAGGTGGGCAATTTTTTCAAAGCTGGCAATTTATTTAAAGGTGGGCAAAAAACTTTAACTTGCTACATTTTGTTAAAAGCTCTGTTTGTTGAGTCCTCACACAAAGCTGGCGAACATTTTCCTTTTTTACTTTCATCTTGATATAAAGAGAATAAGCTACAGAAAACAAAATGACCGATAATAACATAAGAATTGCCGGAATCTCAAAACCGATCTTCCATCCCGCGTGATCTTGAATATAAACAATGTCCGTAAATGAAATGAGCACCGCAATCCCATTGGAGGCATAATACCACCCGAAGAAGCTTTCTAATGCCCTCTTATTATTGGGATTATCTTTATGGTCAATTTGTTGTGCACCAAAAGCTAAAGAAAATCCTCTAACACCACCAGCTCCAATAGACATGAAAATGAAGGCTAAGATCAAGAAAACATATTGAGGTTGGGTTGGTTGCTTGCAAGTTTCTTTGTGTTGGTTGCATGGGGGTGGCTTCAGTTGTGGTTGCATTGTTGTTAACCAAAGTAATAACATTCCCTATGTCAGTTGAGTGTTAGTTGGGGTGAGAGCTGAATATACAAAAACTGAAATATCAGTTGATGTTACATTTATGAGCGCTCTTAAGAAAGTATCCTTAATTACAACAATTTCTTACACCAAAAGTATGTATGATAACTGATGATATGAGCACATTTCATTAGTATTTATCTACTTTATACTAAAGAATAATTTATCTTAATTTTCTAGTTTATTTTACTTTTAAGGTTATGTACATCTTATTGTATATTTTACCTTTTAATTATGTAAACGTTTTCAATAATTTTAACATTTATCATTAAGAATCATAAAATGATACTTATTTTCAATAGGCATAGATCTTAACAAAGTCAAAGTATTGATATATTATGTGTCTTCTTTAAAGTTGTTTAAAACTCATAAAATGATACTTATTTTCAATACGGATAGATCTTAACAAAGTCAAAGTATTAATATATTATGCGTCTTCTTTAAAGTTGATGAAAATGGTTAGGAAAAAAGTCAAACTTGTTGACTTTGTTAAGAAATTACCAGAAGGGAATTCTTGTGGCTGTAGGTACACTAATATTGTAATCATTAAGCAAATACAGTATCATATTTAGGAGCAGCCCATAGCTTGCTACCTTCTCAAATGCCTAATTTGCTGCAAGATTCAAGAAACCCACATCATATTAACTAAAAAAACTCAAGATTCAAGAAACCCATATCAAATTAACTAAAAAAACCTCAAGATTTTGAGAAACCCACGTCAAATCAGCTAAAAAACTCAAGATTTTGAGAAACCCACGTCAAATCAACTAAAAAACTCATGATTGAAGAAACTCACATGAAATCAACTATTATAAATCAAGATTTAAGAAACTCGTGTTATAAAAATGCGAAATTGATTGTAAAAATGAAAATTATATGATCCAAGAATGTGAATTACATTAGATGTTACATACCTATGATGAAGGGCATTGTTCTTAAACCGCCTTTCTTTTTTGTTAAAAGCTTTGTTTGTTGAGTCATCTTTTCTTCCCCCATTTTCTTGTTAAAAGCTCTGTTTGTTGAGTCCTCTCTCACCCACAAAAGAATGTATTTAAAAAAGTGGGAAGAATGTATTTAAAAAAAAAAATTGAAACATAATTTTAACGAATGGAACATGCAGGGTGGGTTTTTCTATATAAAGAGGAAAAATACAATGAGGTGTTGATGAGGTGTTGTCAGTGAACAGGTGTATAGGTGATAAAGATTGCTAACTGTAACATAAGTGATGTTTTCGGTTTTTGCTAAATGAGCGTGACGTCAGCTGACATTTCAACTAATATATTCATGTCAACAATACATAATCTCTTCAGTTTTTTGAGTTACAATATGAACTATATACACAAAATATCAAATACACTATTATAATACTTTGGGCCCACCTTTCTCCATTCTCTACATTTCGGCTAGAAGACATGAAAAACCCACCAAAAAGAAGTTACGAGGGTTGCCATAGGTTTGGAAAAATCAACGCGACACTCCATCACACTAGTCTAAGAGGGGCGTGTCGACTCTTAAAAGTCGCTATAAGATATCTAAAAGTCGCTATAAAATTAAAAGTCGCTATAAGAAAGATTATCATTTAATCTTCTTCTTTAGAATAAAGTAAAAAATATCTAAAAGTTAATTGTTTACTACATAGTAGCTACAACTTTTATTAATGTAAATAATATTTTTGTAATATTCCCTCCATCCCATAAGATATTTTATAATATTATTATTTGATGTTACATGTTAAATAAATTAATTTATGGCTTGACAAAAAGGGGCAAAAATTTTTTTGAGTTTATATCTCTATTCGATTTCAAACTTGGCAATTAAATTTAGTTATTGATTAGGGTTTCCATTACTATGTTTGTTTGTGTTTAGAATCTTTTTTTCTTTTCAAATTTAGGTTAATATGTTTGTTTGTTTTTATGCTTATGAATATGTCCAAATTCAAGAAAATTGAAATGGTGGGGTGGATAGTTTGCGGTGGAGATGATGGTGATTGGTGGTTTTGTTTATACTAGTAGAGTTGCGTTCAAATAAGTCTTTGATTTTTATAAAGTTTCAAGGAACAAATCTTAGCCATTGTATCAAAAGATTCCTTAACTATCGCTATCATCAAATCACATGTAATTCAATATACAACCACCACATCATCAAATCACATGTGATTCAATATACAACCATCACCATCATCAAATCACATATGATTCAATATACAACCACCACCATCATCAAATGACATATGATTCAACTTTTAGCACCAGCATATCTCCTTTTCTTTTTTCCCACTTCTTGCCAGGAAATTGAAGAGAAAAAAGACCAGATTATAGAGAGAGGAAGGGGAAGAGATATGAGAGAATGAGGAAATTATTATTTTTTTCTTTTTTAATAGTTTTTTAATATTGTTTAAAAAATTATTTTGTTTTTTTATCTTATATTTTGTTTTTTAATGAATTTAATGTGTTAAGATCTTCATTTAATTAAAGAAAAACTTACGTCCATCTCAATATATTGATATTAGAAGCAGATCACTTGAGAAACAAGATTAAATTAGTAAATTAGGGTACTAAATTGATAATTTAATGAAGTTCAGAGTACCATATTGCATCTTTTATAGTTCATAATAGTAGAGAACTTAATCAGCTAAGTTTAGACCGGTAAAATACATATTAACCTTTAATTTATGGATTTCTATAACATCCAAGTTTCTCCCCAGATTGGTGTGCTAACTGCTAAGGTTCTTCAATCTAATTCTATCGATTTGATACTAGTATAAACATTAGTTTTTAAGAAAGATATTACGTACAATTTGAAGAAATAAAAGAAAAAATGAACGGAAAATGAAGAACAATTGGAATCAATACTACTGACTAACAGCATGTTCCCAAAATCATAACTATCGTATCAAATTTCATGTCTGAACACAAACACGACACGAATTCAAATTTCAATCTTATCTCAATTTCGTTTCGTGTACTTTTGTCGTGTTAAGTTTTGACAACCTTAGTTTTAGATGTGTAAACATGTGACATTCTATTCATAACATTGGTCTATTTATAACTTAAGTTTTTCTAAAAGGAGATAATTTTTACTATAATTTTTATTGCATGTACGTACAGTTAGTTGAAAAACCTATAATGTGTGGTATATGATTAAAAAGTTATGGTATACAGATGCCGGACTCTAAGAAAACTCTAATAACATTCCATGGCTAAAATGACACATAAAAAGTGAAGCAAATTTCATTGAGAATTATAGTACAGGTCTGTAAAACACCAAAAGTAACAAACCCTCCCTCAAGTAAATACTCCTAAACCTTTGGCAAATAACAATAATAATAATAATAATAATAATAACGATTTTAAACAAGATAACAAAATAGACCAGACCAGAGTAAAAAAAGTCACCGTGACGCCACCAAAATCTATGAACGAGTATACAAATAAAAACAAGTCTCATGTCACACACACCATCAAAACAAAATTAAAAACCATTGTTTTGACCCAACTTATGCAGCAGGCTCATGGGTCTCGGTTTCCATAGGTTCTGGAACATGGTTTTCTTGTGCATTTGGGTTCGGGTTCTCGGGTTCACCTTCCTGAGCCGGTGCGGGTGAAGCTGGTGCATCTGGTGTAGGTGCAGGCTTTGGTGGTGCCGGCTTTGGTTTTGTCATGATTGGCCTGCATACCCTGTTGTAACAACCATAATTACCATCATTAGTAAATAAAATAAATCATCATTATTTAATGAGTTAATTACACGAATGGTCCTTTAACTTTATACCAACTTTCACCAATGGTCCTTTAGTTTTAAAAATAACACTGATGGTCCTTATTTTTGAAACTTATTTCACCGATAGTCCTTTAGGCTTAATGGTGTTAAAAATTTCTGTTAAGTCTCCTATGTGAGATGCACATGGGTGTGGGTTTGTGCAAGTGGTGTGGTACTTTTTGCCTTAAAAGTTGTAAATAAGCTTGCTTTTTAAATTTTTTTGCAAAAAGTGAAATGGGAAAAGACTATAATGCCCTCATGTGCATCTCACATGAGAGACTTAACATAAAAATTTAACACCGTTAAGCCTAAAGGACTATCGGTGAAATAAGTTTCAAAAATAAGGACCATCGGTGTAATTTTTGAAACTAAAGGACCATTGGTGAAATTTGGTATAAAGTTAAAGGACCATTCGTGTAATTAACTCTTATTTAATAATGAAAGAAATTAATATTTTGTTTTGTTTTGTTTTACCTGTCAATTACTTCAGCTTTCTTTTTAATATCAGATGAGAGGAGAACTGGATCAACATGCTTAGAAAGGGAGTCTTGTGCCTGTTTTTTCTCTCTCAACCAATTCTCTGCTTCTGAACACTCGTTCAACACCTGAATAAAGTGGATAACCAAGTAAGAACATAAAAAAAATTAAAAAAATAAAATATTTTTTACCTTCTGTTTGTCATTCAAATCAATGTGCTCATATTTGGGATCACTAGATGCTGCAGCTTGTCTGTACCAGTTAACATGAGTGGCCAGCTGGTCAATAAAAGCTCCTCTTTCAGAGTGCTCCTTGAATCGTTGCTCAATCGGATCACCTTGCTGCAAGTGTTTTAATCAGTATTCAATATTAAAAAAATTATTTATTTATTTATTTAAGAAATAATAATAAGAAAAAGTGTAGAACAACCTTCTGGAGCTCTTGGAGTTTGGCGATATAAACACCTTTTGTTTCATCTTCACCATCTTCATACAACCAATCTTCCGTCTCTTGAAGCTTTGCAATCAATGCTTCTCTGTCTGCATCCGTTACAAACTCGTGCAATTTGTCATTCAGCTGCAAAATTAAACAACAAAAAGTGGTTATTATTAATATGTCTCAAATGTAATAATAATTTAATTTAATTATTTATTATTATAAATATTAGATTAGGTACCTTGTTCCTCATGTCATAAACATAGGCTTCAACAGCATTCTTCTTGTCTTTAGTTTCTTCCATAACTCTGTCTTGTAACGCCATTTCAAACTCCTTTTCAATTGCTTTCTGAACATCTTCATGTAACATCGCCCCATAAACAAACTCTTTTACACCAATATTCATTTTCTTTACCTTCTTCTTTGGAGCTTCCACCTAAAAATATAATAATTATTAAAAAAATAATATATATTTGGAAAAGTATATATTTATATATACAGGAAAAGTGTGTTTTGTTTTTTACTAACCTTGACTTCAGTCTCCATCTGATCTGCAGCTCCATTTTCAGCAGCAGGAGCATCCTGCATGTTTACATCACTCTCATTGGTGGATGCCACGTCAGCAGGAGTCTTGTCTGTTTCCATATTTGTTGTTTCTTTTGACACTGGAACTTCAACTTCCTCTTCTTCAATAAGCTGTTCAATCACATAAACCAATCAATATTAAGCAAAAGAGTTTTAATTAATCAATATAAAATTCAATAACAAACCTGTGCAGACTCCACAGAGACAATTCCATGCAAGTTCAAACGGGCTTTCACCTTCACTTTGGCCCGTTCACCTTTTGTAGCTTGGAATGGCCCAATCTGCAAATTATCACCAAAATTAAAGATTTAACTATTAAAAAAAAAGAGTTTAAAAATGAGCCCGTGAATATGTGAGAAGCAAAACTACATACCGTGTAAGTACTGATCTTTGCTGGTGCTTGTAATTCGCTGACATCAGCGTATTGCAGGTCAACTGTAAATGTACCAGCCCTGTAGAAAGTCAAAGCTTTCACACTGGGAATTATATTTCCCTTTGGGAAAACAATACTGCTTTGTTGATTCTCCGCATTTCCATTCTCTTGAGCAGTCCCCTTCCATGTCAAAGCAATTGAAAACGGGAAGCTTTCTTGTACCTTCAACAACAAGCAACCCAAAAATTAAAACTTTTTAATACCATAAATATTAAATCACAAAAAAGAAAAAGAAAAAGAAAAATCACCTGAAATTCTCTAACTTTAAAGGTGGGACTGAGAATGGCACACTCCAAAGCACAGCCTTTGGAAACACACTCACTCGCGTTCATTGTACGCCTCGGTTCTTT
Organism: Calendula officinalis; assembly: GCA_963853835.1. Taxonomy (NCBI): domain Eukaryota; kingdom Viridiplantae; phylum Streptophyta; class Magnoliopsida; order Asterales; family Asteraceae; genus Calendula; species Calendula officinalis. Next base: position 78,053,738 of record OY970828.1, read on the forward strand.
CCCGAAAAAGTCAGTCAGAATCTTGATGACAGCTGGCACTCTTGAACCTGAACCAACAACTTCAACAGCATAGATATTATCAACTGTCAGTTGAGCTTCAGAAAGAGCCTTCTCAAGAGGCTTCTTCACACGTTCCAAAATCGGTGCACTTATTTGCTCAAATTCATCTCTTTTTATAAAACCTCTGACATCTTTATCATCCATCAAACATTCAATGTTCATTGGTGCTTCAGGATTTGCACTCAACACCTTCTTCAGCTTCTCACATGCAGCACGAAGCCTCAAAGAAGCCCTTGCATTCTGATAAACATCGATTTTGTAATCCGTTTTGAATTTTTCAGCAAAATGTTTGAACAAAACCTCATCAAAATCCCTCCCGCCAAGACACCGGTCAAACGAGTGAGCCAATATCTTGAGTTGACCTTTCTTGAACCCTGCAATGCAGACCTGCATGCTGGCATGCCCAATGTCAACAAAGGCCACATTTAACTGCTCGTTTTCAGGTAAGTCGGTTTTGTAGATTCCATAGGCTAAAGCAGTTGCTGTTGTTTCATGCATCAACCGCAAAGGATGCAAACCAGCAATAGTAGCAGCATCCATAACAGCTCTTCTTTGAAGATCAGTGAAGTAAATAGGAATCCCAATGCAACAATCAACAACTGCTGCATTCAGATTCTTCTCTGCTATCGTTTTCATGTTTGAAAAAACCATCCCCATAACTTGCGTTGGTGTAAACGACTTCTTTTCTCCAAGATACTGAGCATTGATCAGAGGGAAACCATCAGGTCCTTCAGTAACAGAAAATGGTAAAGCTTTGAGATCCTGTTGTAATTCAGGATCAGAAAAAGGGCGGCCTATTAACCGTTTAATTTGAGAGATGGTGTTTTTAGGGTTCATCATGCTGGTTGCAGCGCCAGCTGTCCCGAGAAACCGTTGCTTCTCACCAAAACAAACGAGAGCAGGTGTCTCACGCTTTGATTCATCATTGAGAACAACATCAATTCCCCTTTGTCTGGCAACTGCCACAACACAACTCTCGTTCCCAAGATCAAATCCCACTACACTCATCTTTGCTCAGTAATGTATATTGTTTACCTGAACCACATGAAATAAGAGCAAGTCAAAAACAAAATTGAGTATATGTCATCAATTGTGTCATTATTCATCTATGTTGCCTATGTGAACAACATGAAATTAGCAACTAACAATACATAGTAGAACAGTAACATCCGGTATTAAAGTTCCTAGCTTTTAAACTAAAATATACTGATCTATAACTCACTTTGACCTCTCTTTCAAGAAGGTTAAAAGACGGATTTTGTCATTTTACAGCTGAAATTTATTATGTACTACAGCCTATGATACGTAAGCAGTTCAAATGGTTAAAGCAGGAAGCTGCATTGCTCACAAAAGCTAAGTAGAGAAATGATAGAGACCTAATTCATCAACCTAACAAGGAAATTTAGACAAAAAAAATAAAATCAAAGATGAATACAAGGACTGAAGAAATCAAATCATATTTTGAATAGATTAGCTTGATTTTTAGGTAGATGAATTAAGTCTCTCCATAATTTCTCATATAATTTCTCATAAACTGCCCAATTTTTTATGTTGATTCCAGAATAAAACTTAGACTACTCTAAGGTAGCATCTAGCATCTGTTAAACGACAAACGGAGACTTCTTCACCTACCTCAAACTAGCACGACATCATATACATAATTAAGCAATCATATGGTGAACGCATTGGTCCGATTAGGTCTATAACAACCCTAACTAATACATCGACAACGTTCAACATTCAAAAAAAATAAAAAATTGGATCTCCTTTTGAAGTAATACTCGACCACAAAACCTGCTATTCTGCTAAATCTGTACGATCTATAAACTCTTCTATAACATAGCAACTAAATTCAAATCAACCACAACGAACTAAACATTCAACATACTTAGATTGAACCTAGGAACATGATGATAACAAATACTTAAAGTGCACAATCGCCTAACCGGATCTGATAAAGTGTTGCCGGAGATCGTACCTCCGGACGACGGAAATGAAGTACGGCAGCGGCGTGAGAGAAAAAAGAGCTTCGCGTATCTTCCAAAACTTTAGTAAAAGGCGTTCGGTGGACCAAAAGCAGATGTGGGAGAGAAATGGAGAGGTTTATGTGGATTTTTCAGAATTCTAAATTGGAAACTAGATTCATCGAGAAAAGATATTCTAGAAAGATCTATTGTGTTTTGGTAGGTGGACTCGTATATTAATTGGGCTTTGTTGTTAACATAACGTAGCCCACTAAATCAAGCATTCAGCCCATTCAATATTCGTTTTAATTTAACCTAGTTCTTCTAAGTTGAAGTAGGGCTGTCAAAACCTGACACGACACGATAAAAATACACAAAATGAAACGAAATTGGCACGAAACTGAAATTTGAATTCGTGTCCGTGTCATGTTCGTGTTGTGTAAAAGAAACATGAAGTCGTGTCGTGGCGTGTTCGTGTTCAGAGATTTAACACGAAATTGACACGATAGTTATGATTTTGTCGTGTTTGTCGTGTTTTTAGCATTTAATAAGTAAGAAATTTGTTATTTATTTTGTGTTATCGTGTTTATCGTTTTTTAATCGTGTCGTGTTCGTGTTACCAAAATAAAACACGACTCTGTGTCGTGTTGTTTTCGTGTTGAACGAATTCGTGTCGTGTCGTGTTATACAGAAACACGAAACGATAGTACGATTTGACAGCTCTAAGTTGAAGTCTTTCTTTTCACTTTCTTAGTAAATTATATTGTACGATTGTGTTCTTAAGTTAGAAAATATCAAGGTTCTAAAAAATGTGTCATGGTGGCGTCTTGGCGGTGTCAAGGTGTGAGGCGCGACTCCGTCGTTACGAAACAGTCTCTGACGGCAGTATAAGGCGTGACGGAAAAAATAAGCGATAAGGCGGCGTAAGACGCGCCTTATGGCGAGTTTTTTTGAAAATTCTTGTAAAAATTTGGCATGTAATTATAGATTTAAATTTAATTTTTTATTATAAACTTCACATATGAAAATCATGTAAATCAATAGGGATATAAATATTTTTAAATGTGATATACATATATATTAAAAAATTTACCGCCTTAAGTCACACCTTGAAAAACGTCATGGCTCGCCACGACTCGTCATGCTCAAGGCTTGATGTTGCCTCCACGCTGCGCCTTGCATCTTTTATAACCTTGGAAAATATGCTACCGTCATGTCATATTGAGTAATACATTTAAAGTTTCAAATGTTTTTAAACAAAATATCAGAATAAAAAATAAAATAAATTAAAATGAATAGTTAGTGAATGATATAATCTATTTTATTTTAAATATGATATTATTAATCTTTAAAAATAAAAATAAAGAGAAATACGTCATTTTAGTATATTAACAAAGATAGTTAATAGATGTAAGTCACACTACTTTTTATCAAATACTCATTAACAGGATATGAGCCATTGGTTATTGCGGTAACTCTCCTTAATTTAGGAATTGAAGTGGAACCTGCTAACCGGCTCTTGGTCGGGTATCCAGGTTTCAAATCCGATTTATTCACTTTTTATGCTCACCCATTATTACCCGTCATCCACCAACCACCATCATCACTCACCACCATTGCTATTGCCGCCTCCCACCATTACTCACCACCACTATCGCTATCGCCACCATAAAATATAGTGACAAGATACCAGCTGCCACATTATGCAAATACCTGCTAGTCATTTAAACACGTATCAATAGATATCAAGAAATAAAGTTGCCACGTCAATGATTATTGATTCAACACGTGTCTTCTAGAATCTTCGTTAGGCCATCACTTCGTCTGTTAAAAAAATGTTATCTTTCCACATTAGCCCTTCTTCTCTACCGCTGTATCCAGCCTTCGATTCATCAAGTTCATCATCTTCATCCTCGATCCTAAGTTGTTTTCTATCAACAACCGGAAAATAATCAAAAACATCTTCATATCTTCAAGTTAGTTTTGTCGATTCGTAAGCTTTTATTTCAACTTTTTCGTTTTTTGTTTGATTTCGATTTAGGTTTTAATAACGAAGTAAAAACTCACCATTATCTGCTATGATTTATGCTCATAGGTTTCAATTTTGTTCGATTATGCTTTCGAGATTAGGAGCTGATGCGATTTTGTTTTTTCACTGTTTGAATTCTGATATTAGGATTTCAATCTGAGAATTTTGAAGAAATGTGACCCATTTTCTGCATTTCAAGTGAAATGTTATGCGAAACCTTATTATTTATCTCAAGGATAATTTTCATAAAATGACATCGATATAATCATGTAATATACTAAAATGTAAAATACTAAAATTAAATCATTTTGATTCCTCTTTTGAAAGAAGAAGACACCAATTTAGGTGTTGCTTGGATTGGATGTAATTTTTGTGATTATAAAAAAGCAGAATCCTTTTAAGTTGTTATGTTATATCGATAATTGGTTTTTTTATAGCAACTTGTTAAACAATTATGCAAATATGATTATGATGACCATAAAATCAAAATAATCATCAACTAGAGTATGATAATGACCAAAATGCATTTTAGTACCTTGTACTAGTCAGACTACGTATTCGGTATTCTACTATTAGAATGTGTAACATGGTGCTCTGAACTTGACAAAATGGTCGATTTAGTACCATTGACTCATTAATTTGGTTTTGTTTTCTTACCTGATTTGCTTCTAATATGAATATATTGAGACTAACTTAAATTTTTTAGTAAGTCAAGTAAGAAAACACGGTCAAAGTAATAAGCCAGAGTACTAAGTCGACCATTTCTCAAGTTTAGGCACCCAGTTAGCCAAGTTTAGGGTACTAAAATGTATTGTAAGAATGTGAGAATTAGTGTAATCACCGATGATTAAACAGGGCACATGTGCCCCCTCGTGCCGCGCGACATATTTTGTCGGGCCGTGAGTCCAAAATTCACCAAAATCAATGGCTAGAAATCTATTCTCATATTCTCACCCAATATATTAATTCTCAAAGGAATTCATTCCTGCAAGATGAATACTATATCACATGAATAATTTTTATTTTTGTTTCAAAGTGTTTTCATTGCACAAAATACACATTTTTCCCGTTTACAAAGAAGAAAGAACCTATTGTTAGGTTACAAAACAAAGCCCAATTAAAACTTGGGCCATGTACTCAAACCCAAAAGATCTTTCTAGAAGGTCATTCCCGACGAATCCAGTTCTTTCTGAAAACACCACAGAAAAACCCCTCAATCTCGCCTCCATCTGTTCACCGGTCCACTAAACGAACGGCCATCGGAAAATATCACAACCTCTTTTTCTCTCTCACCGTCTCTGTCGTCCTGAGGTACGATCTCCGGCTACAGTTTTATCAGATCCGATTTCACACTTTAAGTGTTTGTTATCATTATATTCCTAGATTCAGACGAAGTATGTTGACTGATTAGTTATTGATTTCATTTTTTATGCGATAATTACTATCGATGAACTTATCAATCGTACGGATTTAGGAGGTTTTGTGGTTGAATATTCCTGCAAACAGAGATCCAGTTCTGTTTTTGATTGTTGTCTGCGTATAACTATTTACGATGCATTAGTTATGGTTATAGACCTAATTGGACCAATGTGTTCATCAGCTGATTGCTTGATTGTGTAAACTGTGCGATGATAGCTTGACGGAATGAAAATGTCTTAATTTTGTTGTAAGATGTTACTATAGATGAGTTTATTTTCATTCTGAGATCAATAATAAAAATTGTACACATAGGTCATGTTTGTGTAATTATTCATCAAAGACTGCAGCTTACTGACTGATAATCTGATTTCATAGTTAAGTTTCATGTTGTTTACATATGCAATTTAGATGAATTAAGACATAATTGATGACATATACTCATATTTGAAAGTGTACTTATTTTTACTTCATCTGATTCAGGTTGATTATTGTGAGGAAGAATAAACACGATACATATTACTAAATATTGAGCAAATATGAGTGTAGTGGGATTTGATCTTGGAAACGAGAGTTGTGTGGTGGCAGTTGCCAGACAAAGGGGAATTGATGTTGTTCTTAATGATGAATCAAAGCGTGAGACACCTGCTCTCGTTTGTTTTGGTGAGAAACAACGGTTTCTCGGGACAGCTGGCGCTGCAACCAGTATGATGAACCCTAAAAACACCATCTCTCAGATCAAACGGTTGATAGGCCGCCCTTTTTCTGACCCTGAATTGCAACAGGATCTCAAAGCTTTACCTTTTTCTGTTACTGAAGGACCTGATGGTTTCCCATTGATCAATGCTCAGTACCTTGGAGAAAAGAAGTCGTTTACACCAACACAAGTTATGGGGATGGTTTTTTCAAACATGAAAACGATAGCAGAGAAGAATCTGAATGCAGCAGTTGTTGATTGTTGCATTGGGATTCCTATTTACTTCACTGATCTTCAAAGAAGAGCTGTTATGGATGCTGCTACTATTGCTGGTTTGCATCCTTTGCGGTTGATGCATGAAACAACAGCAACTGCTTTAGCCTATGGAATCTACAAAACCGACTTACCTGAAAACGAGCAGTTAAATGTGGCCTTTGTTGACATTGGGCATGCCAGCATGCAGGTCTGCATTGCAGGGTTCAAGAAAGGTCAACTCAAGATATTGGCTCACTCGTTTGACCGGTGTCTTGGCGGGAGGGATTTTGATGAGGTTTTGTTCAAACATTTTGCTGAAAAATTCAAAACGGATTACAAAATCGATGTTTATCAGAACGCAAGGGCTTCATTAAGGCTTCGTGCTGCATGTGAGAAGCTGAAGAAGGTGTTGAGTGCAAATCCTGAAGCACCAATGAACATTGAATGTTTGATGGATGATAAAGATGTCAGAGGTTTTATAAAAAGAGATGAATTTGAGCAAATAAGTGCACCGATTTTGGAACGTGTGAAGAAGCCTCTTGAGAAGGCTCTTTCTGAAGCTCAACTGACAGTTGATAATATCTATGCTGTTGAAGTTGTTGGTTCAGGTTCAAGAGTGCCAGCTGTCATCAAGATTCTGACTGACTTTTTCGGGAAAGAACCGAGGCGTACAATGAACGCGAGTGAGTGTGTTTCCAAAGGCTGTGCTTTGGAGTGTGCCATTCTCAGTCCCACCTTTAAAGTTAGAGAATTTCAGGTGATTTTTCTTTTTCTTTTTCTTTTTTGTGATTTAATATTTATGGTATTAAAAAGTTTTAATTTTTGGGTTGCTTGTTGTTGAAGGTACAAGAAAGCTTCCCGTTTTCAATTGCTTTGACATGGAAGGGGACTGCTCAAGAGAATGGAAATGCGGAGAATCAACAAAGCAGTATTGTTTTCCCAAAGGGAAATATAATTCCCAGTGTGAAAGCTTTGACCTTCCACAGGGCTGGTACATTTACAGTTGACCTGCAATACGCTGATGTCAGCGAATTACAAGCACCAGCAAAGATCAGTACTTACACGGTATATAGTTTCTTTCTCACATATTCATGGACTCGTTTTTATAATCTTTTTTTAATAATTAAATCTTTTATGTTCGTGATAATTTGCAGATTGGTCCCTTCCAAGCTACAAAAGGTGAACGGGCCAAAGTGAAGGTGAAAGCCCGTTTGAACTTGCATGGAATTGTGTCTGTGGAGTCTGCACAGGTTTGTTATTGAATTTAATATTGATTAATAAAATCTCTTTTGCTTTGTTGATTGGTTTACTAATTGGTTTATGTGATTGAACAGCTTATTGAAGAAGAGGAAGTTGAAGTTCCAGTGTCAAAAGAAGCAACAAATATGGAAACAGACAAGACTACCGCTGACGTGGCATCCACCAATGAGAGTGATGTAAACATGCAGGATGCTCCCGCCACTGAAAATGGAGCTGCAGATCAGATGGAGACTGAAGCTAAGGTTAGTAAAAAACAAAACACACTTTTCCTGTATATATAAATATATATTAATATTTTTTTTATTATTATATTAACAGGTGGAAGCTCCAAAGAAGAAAGTGAAAAAGGCAAACATAGGTGTTAAAGAGTTTGTTTATGGGGCGATGTTACATGAAGATGTGCAGAAAGCAATTGAAAAGGAATTTGAAATGGCGTTACAAGACAGAGTTATGGAAGAAACCAAAGACAAGAAGAATGCTGTTGAAGCCTATGTTTATGACATGAGGAACAAGGTACCTTATCTAATCCAATATTTATTATAAATAAATAATTAAATTATTATTACAATTGAGACATGATAATAGTTAATAATAATGACTTTTTGTTGTTTAATTTTGCAGTTGAATGACAAATTGCATGAGTTTGTAACGGATGCAGACAGAGACGCATTGATTGCAAAGCTTCAAGAGACGGAAGATTGGTTGTATGAAGATGGTGAGGATGAAACTAAAGGTGTTTATATCGCCAAACTCGAAGAGCTCCAGAAGGTTGTTCTACACTTTTTCTTATTATTATTTCTTAAATAAATAAATAAATAATATTTTTTAATATTGAATACTGATTAAAACACTTGCAGCAAGGTGATCCGATTGAGCAACGGTTCAAGGAGCACTCTGAAAGAGGAGCTTTTATTGACCAACTGGCCACTCATGTTAACTGGTACAGACAAGCTGCAGCATCTAGTGATCCCAAATATGAGCACATTGATTTGAATGACAAACAGAAGGTAAAAAATAATTATTTTTTTTAATTTTTTTTATGTTCTTACTTGGTTATCCACTTTATTCAGGTGTTGAACGAGTGTTCAGAAGCAGAGAATTGGTTGAGAGAGAAAAAGCAAGCACAAGATTCCCTTCCTAAGCATGTTGATCCAGTCCTCCTCTCATCTGATATTAAGAAGAAAGCCGAAGTAATTGACAGGTAAAACAAAACAAAACAAAACAAAACAAAACAAAACGTTACATTAATTTCTTTAATTATTATATTAATGATGATTTATTTTATTTACTAATGATGGTAATTATGGTTGTTACAACAGGGTATGCAGGCCAATCATGACAAAACCAAAGCCGACCCCACCAAAGCCAGCACCTACACCAGATGCACCAGCTTCACCTGCACCGGCTCAGGAAGGTGAACCCGAGAGCCCGAACCCAAATGCACAAGAAAACCATGTTCCAGAACCTATGGAAACCGAGACCCATGAGCCTGCTGCTGCATAAAAACGATGGTTTTTTAATTTTGTTTTGATGGTGTGTGTGAGATGAGACTAGTTGTTTTATTTGTATACTCGTCTATGGATGGATATATAGATTTTGGTGGGGTCACGGTGACTTTTATTTTGTTAGATCCTTTATCTTGTTTAAAATCATTATTATTATTGTTACTTGGCAAAGTGTTTCTCTTATATTTCAAGTGATTTTTTTCTCTCTTAATGTCACCAGTTATGGTTCATTTAACACGCTTGTTATTTATGGTTATTATTTTGTGGGATCTCATATTCACTAAAGTTGCTTATCTGTTAAATGAGGTAGAAGCTAATAATGCATGAATGAAATGGTTATAATGCAATGGAATTTGAAAGAAAGTTTTAACGGTTGATGATAACTAGGAATATCGACTACCGTTTAGATCTGTGGTTCAAAACCCATCTATAAGCATTACTAAGGAAGTGAGTACATGGTGTTCGGTGTTTGTTTTAGGTGCTGTTTGGTAGCATCTGAATGATACAGAGGTCTGAATGATTCAGACTTCCCTTAACACTGTCTGATTAAAAGGCAGAACATGTTGAATTTTTAATTCAGATGCTTAAGGGGTCTTACCAAACGCTTTAAATTTGTCTGATTAAATTGAATTATTATGATCTTACCAAATAGCACCTTAACTTATTAGCTTATTTAGGTTGTAACATGTATGAGCTCAATAAACGAGTGTTTGGATAAGTTAATCGATTATCCTTCCTACTCTTCTAAGTGATATTACTTCATATCTATTATCTCTATCTTAATTTTATTTTCAAAGTATTTCTGTTTATAACAAGTTTCCTGGGTGGCTAAACTTTCTCTTGATCATCTGATAAATATTTACAGATTTACCTAGAGAAAGATCGAACTTATGACCTCTAGAAAATCATTATAGACATTCTTACCGCTATTCTATACTTATTGTCCTTTTCCCCAAATTCTATATACAATATTTTTATTTTATTTTTATAGACACACAAGATTATAAGAGCAATGAAATACAACTAGATGATGTATTGTGGCCTAAACGCATTTCCAAAACAATCACTCCAACACATCATTATCATTACAATGATCTTGATATATAATAAATAAAATAATTATTCTAACAAAAGACACAATGGGAGCTTCATTAAAATGGTTATTTGAAGAAATTTATATAAACGAATAAGATAAGACTAACCGATATAAACCATAAACTTCATGGTTCAACATTCACATCCAGAAGATCTCTGCTGACGTCTTTCGCCACTGACATCAATTGATTCAGGAAAGTACCTATTATAACAACAATCATCAGATCAAGAAACTAAACACAACAGAATAATTAATAAAGGTGATAGAGTCAATTACATAAATTGTCCCTAAGTATTTCACATTTTATATTTTTCTCCCTAATTTTTTTTGTGGATATTTATTCACTATATGGTCCTGATTTTTCATTTATTTCGTCATTTTCCACCTAAATTGTAAAAAAAAATGTAAAAAAGTACGCTTGACGACTTCTCTATTCTCTCTCCTCTCTCTCTCTCTCTCTACCCCTAAATCTTCAATTCAATTTAGGTGGAAAATGACGAAATAAATGAAAAATCAGGACCACATGGACAAAAAAACTTGGAAAAAGATGTTTAAGAACAAAAATGCAGAATCTGAAATACCTCACTAACAATTTATGTAATTTACTCTAATAAAAACTTAAGGATGAAAAGTTTTGTCCCTAAACTTTTTTTCACAATTGTTGTTAAACTTTTTTTCACAATTTTGTTTTTGTCCATGTGGTCCTTATTTTTCATTTATTTCGTCATTTTCCACCTCAATTGTAAAATGTACGCTTGGCGACTTATCTATTCTCTCTCCTCTCTCTACCCCTAAATCTTCAATTTAGGTGGAAAATGACGAAATAAATGAAAAATCAGGACCACATGGATAATAAATGAAAATTCAGGACCAAATGAAAATTCTGAAAAACCCCACCGACAATTTGTGTAATTTACTCTAAAAAAAAATTTAATGATGAAAATAGTAACAAACTTACGTTGTTTGTTCTTGGGGTTCGTTCTTGAGAGCATTTGTGGCAATACATTGGAAAGCAGCTTCTACATTTGTTCCTTCTTTTGCAGAAGTTTCAAAGTAAGGTATGGAAAGTGTGTCACTTATTTTGATGTGGAGGAAGTATATAAGTTTTCAATTTGACACCCTATTTGACCCGAATCCATATTGACCCATTCAATAGCAAATGGGTCAAAATTGCAACCTCGAACTTGCAAACACAAACAAATTATTTACAAAAATTCAATTTAAGCAAAAGTCCAACTTACCACTCGACCATTGCCTCCATCAACATCTACTTTATTCCCCAACACAACAAATGGAAAGTTCTCAGGATCAGATGGACTTGCCTTAATACATAATAACAGAAATTTAATTAGCAAATAATGATCAAAATATAGAAGCAACTATATAATATAATTAATAATCACCTGAATTAAGAATTCTTCACGCCAGTTGCTTAGACTCTCGAACGATTTTAAAACGTTTACATCATATACAAGAACACAACAGTCAGCACCCCTATAAAAGGCTACACCAAGGCTTTGGAATCTCTCTTGTCCAGCAGTATCCCATATCTTGAAAATAATTATAAAAAAAAAATCAGGTTCAAATTATTATGAATACATAGTTGATTAAGGGAATTCATTTCTGCACCACAACTTTTACTACCTATACCACACAGTACAAGTTTTACAGCTTACTGTACAAGTATGTCATGCAATAATTGTGGTAGATGACATAAAAATTGTGGTGTGAAAATCACCACCTGTTGATTAAATATTGTGAAGTATTAGCGTAATACTCAAGACATGCTAATTACCTCCTAATTAAGTAACCTAATCGATTTCTAATTGATATTATGTAACTTAAGCTTGCAGACTATAACTGATAACCAATGGCAACATGAACACAATTACACAGCAAAAAAAAAATTAATATAATATTACTATGAGCTTCATGTCACCTGCAATGTGAACAGCCTATCTTCAAACTGTACTTCTTTTGTTAAGAAATCAGCTCCAATGGTTGCCTTGTACTGATTGCTAAACTTACGATTCACGTACCTAATCGAATCATTCAATTTCAACGAAATCAGAATCCAGAAAATAGCAACATTGCGGAAAACAAGCAAATCGGTATTTGAAATTTACTGATTCATCAGAGACGTCTTCCCAACCCTACAACAGATATAAATAAACCTAAATCAGTACACAAATCTAAATCCAGTTCGAGTAATGCTTCTGCGATATATCAATTGTTCAATCACGCATTCATACATAAAAATTATGCTCTACAATAACGCGATTTAAATTTCGGAAATGAACGGCATGAAACCTCAGATTCGTATAATTTTATCCGATTATTTTCGATCAAATTGAGAGAATACATGATTACGTACCCGCTGTCTCCGAGGATGATGATCTTCAGAAGCATTCTCCTTCGAGAAGCCATAATTGATCAGTGATTAGTTTTGACGAACAGCAGTATCGATATGTCTGATCAATCTGCAGTCTCGTTTGTAAAGTGCAGAGAGCGAGAAGAACACGCGGCAAAATAATTACATATAGAAAATAACTGAATAAAATTTCCATTTATTGTAGGTTTCGAATACGAGTGTTATCGGTTTTTTTATATGTTTTTTTGAATAAGTTTAAAGTTTATACTAGTATATTCTTTTTGACAAAATACATTGTTAGTATGAACTTGGAGTATTCTACCACTATAAATTAGTAAGGTGAATCATGTTACCATGAATTTGATAAAATGATCAATTTTGTATTCTGATTCATTAATCTGATGGTGTTTTCTTGCCTGACTTACTTACGTTGAAGTTTTTGACGGACTAAATAATATACTTCATCTAAATAATATTGATATTAGAAGCAGATCACGTGAGAAAAGAAGACCAAAATAATGAGTCAATGTACTAAATCAACCGTTTAGTCAAGTTCAGAGTATCATTTTAGCCTATATATTTTTCTAATAGAGTTAAAAGGATATTCCTGATATAAATCTCCAGGTTGTCTGAGTTTTTCTTGTGATGTACACGATATAACCGTTGTTTGGTTGTTTCTAGACTTTTCCTTAACCATCTACTTATGTGGTAATGTTTACTTAGAAAAAGTTTAAACTCATAACATTTAATAAGTTATTTGAAATCTCTTAACACTAAGTCATTACCATTATTTTTCTAATAAAGTTACGGTTATCTTAATCTGTTTTTCTGATCACACTATGACCAAAATATGTTGACCATGATTCATGTATTTATATTTTTCATGTTCAAAGAAATTCAACATTCTCTCATTAAATTGTTTAACCTCATTCCTGATTATTTTTGTCCCAAATTGTAGAGGTGTGTAATGGCACAAAACGAACCATACCGATACTGCCTCGTTTGTATTTTCGAGCTAACGTTAGCCAGATTTAAAAACTTAGTTAGCAATTTTAGCCGAATTTCTTTCACCAAAATAACAAAGTAAAGTAATAAATAAATAAACAAAAGTAAAGAAATAATATGGAGGATTTGTCAGTAATTAATTTCTCCTAAGAATGCAACAATTAAACAAGATATGATGATGTACGTAGTTTAAAAAAGGGAAAACTTGTACGCACGTATATGTAGCCCTTAAAGCAATTTTTTCAAATTTACATTTTCAGCCCCTTAACTATTTAAAACAGTCAGAAAAAAACTATTTTTCAAAAAAAGCAAACAAAAAAGCCTTAATGTTTTACATCAATCAATTGGTATTTGATGATGACCAACAGTAGAGCCTAAATCATGTGTTTCACTGCTGGAACCAGACTTTTGTTGACCAAAATTGCTAGTGGGTGCACTCCAACCACTTGAGTTATTCTGGCTTTCAAAAATCATTTTTTCAAATTTTCTGAGTTCTTCTCGGTATTTGGCGTTGTCAAAATCTGAGCTGGCGTGAGACTGAGAATCGGTTGACTTGTTGTGTTTGGTACACTCGTCTAACTCCTCGAGTGGTAGGTTTCCTTCTAAGGCTCTAGCTACCTGCAACCAATCATATAAAATGTTAAAAAAATATCCTTCTAATTGAGAATAGGTTGATTTTAAGTTGACTTTTTTTCCCTCTAACGGGTCAAAAGTTAAAGGCCAAAATGCGTTTTAGTACCCTGAACTTTGCTGACTAGGTTCTCAGCCTGAACTATTAAAGTTGCAACATGGTAGACTGAACTTGACAAAATTGCTGATTTAGTACCATGACTCGCTAATTAAATAGAATAATAAATTACATAAATTGTCCATGTAATTTTTCAAATTCTATGATTTTGTCCCCATATTTTTAATTTTGTTTTTTAAATTACATAAATTGTCCATGTAATTTTCCAAATTCTATGATTTTGTCCCCATATTTTTAGTTTTGTTTTTTTATCCGTGTACTTTCTAATTTTGTGATTTTTGTCCCTATGGTTTTGAATTTCATTTTTTCGTCCATTTTTTTCAAACCTAAAATGACAAAAATACCCTTACAATTTTTGCTTTATTTTTTAATTGTTTTTAATTTGTTTTCTAATTTTGTGTTTCTATTTTTTCTTTTCAAGCCACACACCATCTTCACCTTCACCAACTATGATCACGAAGTTAAAAAGTAAAGGGACAAAAAAAAAGAAACTAAAAGTATGGATAAATCATAGAATTTGGAAGCCCACATGGTCTATTTTTGTAATTTACTCACTAAAATGTTTTCTATTTGAGAATGCGTCGATTTTAAGTTAACTTTTATCATTAACTGGTCAAAAAAAGTAAACTTAAAAAAGATAAATAAAATATTCATTAGCATGTGATACCTGGCTCATTGATGGTCTTCGTCTAGCCAAATGGCGAACACAAACAGCAGCACAAGCAATTAATCGAGACATTTCAGTTGAATCATAAGTATTTTCCAATCTTACATCAACTAGTGAACTAAAGTCACCATCCTCCATTGCTCGAGTCAACAACGGTCTTGCCTGCAAGTGACATCATCAAATTTAATTTTAGCACATGCTTAAATGATAAACTAAGCTCAATATAATGAAAATCATGTTAGAAATGATAATAATTAGCACATGCATGTTCTTAATTACAGGTGAACTTTTAGGCTATCATCTAAATATCAAAATAATTAGCAATGAAAAAACATCACCATTAAATATATATATATATATATATATATATATATATATATATATATATATATATATATAATATATAATAAAAATAACCATTAAAAGATATATGTATAGCTCACCCAGTCAACAATATTATCATCCAAAAATTGGGCTTTATCAATGGGTCGACGACCAGTAATTAACTCAAGAAGCATGACACCAAAAGAAAACATATCCGATTTCTCTGTCAATTTCCCAGTAAGAGCATATTCTGGAGCTAAATAACTGCAAAAGTAAGTTTTTTTTATTTAAGTATATATATATTAATATCACTGAGAATTACAAATTAATATTATTAAAGATTAATGTAATATGACATGAAAATGTTGGGAGAATAACTGACCCAAAAGTTCCCATCACACGGGTGGAAACATGAGTATCTGTTTCAGAAGTGAATCTAGCAAGCCCAAAATCTGCAACCTGAATAAAATAATTTCAAATTTAAACATAAGATGGTATTTGATGCTAAAAATTAGGTTATTTGTACCTTTGGTTCAAAGTTGCTATCGAGAAGTATATTTGCAGACTTGATATCTCGATGAATGATCTTAGGTTTACCTGCAATGTAGATTAATTTCATCACTTACTTGAAGTAAAAGCTTGAAAAACAAAATACTTAAAAACACAAAAAATAATAAAAAAATAAAATAATGATAATAATAATAACTGAAAACTCACAGTCCTCATGCAAATATGCCAATCCTTTTGCAGATCCTAGAGCCACTTTCATCCTCATATCCCAGTTTAGGAGATTGTTTCCATTTCCTTCAATGTCAAAATTTAGTTATAAAATTACTCAAAAGTCAAAGTTTCTAGAAGAAAATTTGACTGACCATGTAAATGAAACTCCAATGTATAATTTGGAACAAATTCATAAACCAACATTCTCTGAAGACCAGAAGTACAATATCCAACTAATGAAACAAGATGTTTATGATGAACACGGCCTATAATAGCAACTTCAGCTTGAAATTCACGTTCCCCTTGTCCACTATCAACTTTCAACTGTTTAATTGCAACTATTTCACCATTTGGAAGAACACCTTTATGAACATACCCAAAACCACCTTGACCTAGAAAATTCTCATCTGAGAAGCCTTGTGTTGCATTTGCTAATTCTTCATAAGTAAATACTGTCTTCTTGTTTCCAAAATCCGTGTTTAAAATTTGTTTCTCTGAGTTTTTAGTGCTTGTTGATTGTTGTTGAGCATTTCCTGGTGAATTTTTGAATTTTGGTGGTAATTCGTTCTTGTTTTTCTTTGATGAAGGAGTATTATGTTTCCAGCTTTGAGGTTTGCCCCCAAATCCACCTACAACATGCAAATAAATAATTGCAAAATGGTATCATAACTTCTGAGATTGGTACAGAAAATTGTGAGATGTTTCAAATCATATGACTTGCCTACCAAACAACTGACTGTTTTCATGAAAAAATTGCATAACATTCAATTCCACATCTAATTATCTACACCATTAGCCAGTAAACTATATGCAGGCATTTGTTAGATAGATTTTAATGCATTTATAAATCTCTATCAACTATGAAGGTCAGATTTACTTAGTCAAACTGTATTAATTAACAGTTTGACAGACTGAGGATTGTTGAAGGATTAAGTAATACTTGAATCTACTCATCTAAAATCAACTTTTCCCCTAAATCAAGACCAGATTAGACCTAAGTAATGTATCAATTTTTGATACGAAAATTGAAAAAATTGAATAGCTAATCGATTGGAAATTAGCGAGAATTAAGAACCTAAACAACCGTTAAAACTTAAAATAGATGACAAAAACAATTCACAATTGGACAAAATAGTAAAATAACGCATCAACAATTAAACAAACAACATGCATTATTCAACACCTTACCTTTAAACCCTACCGGATCATCCGCCAAAGCACGACGACGTCGTTTCCGTCTCTTGTACCAAACAACGAAAACGCAAACAAACACGAGCACAATTGCACCGCCGATGCCTATTCCAACTCCAAGCGCAACCAATGTAGGGTTACTTTTAGATCGATTTTGATCTACTGGCGAAGGATTAGGTACAGAGCTGATAGAAGTTGTATTCGTCGGTGGAAAGAGGGGAAACTTCGTTGCCGGAGGAGTAGTGACGTTGCTTAGTGACGGAGGAATCGGAGAAGGCGGAGAAGTTTCCGGAGCCGGCGATGACATCGGCGACGGCGGTGGAGTAACAAAACCTACTATAGGTTAACGGTGAATAATGATTAGAGATAGTAAAGCAAAAAACTCGCTTTTCAATGGATTCATGATCGAAAAAGATGGCAGTATAGTATTGTAGAAGCTGAAAGCTTGAAAGTGGGTTTACAAGTGCTAAACGACATCGTATCTGATTTTGCTCATTCGGACAAGCGTCGATATTTTCATTTACAACCTTTTGTATTTTAAAGTTTGCATATCAGTCCAAAACTTTTCTTTCCGATTATTAGTGTTTTCTAAAATAGGGGTGAGCATTTGGACCGAAAAAACCGAATCGAACCGAAAACCGACCGAAATCGAAGCGAAACGAAACCGATAACATGTTATCGGTTCGATTTCGGTTTTGAAAATCGTTATCGGTTATCGGTTCTATCGGTTCGGTTTGGTTCGGTTTTCAGAAAAGGATGAACATTTGGCCTAAAATAATCGAACCGAACCGAACCGAGCCGAAACCAATAACATGTTATCGGTTCGGTTTCGGTTTTGAAAATTCATCGTTATCGGTTATTGGTTCTATCGGTTCAGTTCGGTTCGGTTTTGGCCCAATAATCACCCCTATTCTATGATAAGTGGTAGAATTCATTTAATATAAAAAACATTTAGTATATATTTCTCAAAGTTAGTAAATATTAGTATGTACAACTCTATTTTAGTAATAAAACATTCATTCATGGTACAAGATCAATAAATCACGTCTACAACACTACTAATGAAGTAATGATGAATTAATGGTATATTTCAAATTTAGATGTTGTATCTTCACCGTTGTAAAATACAACCAAATCATTTCATTTATAAGCCCATAGTGTATGAAGATTTGGACACGCTTTGCTTAGAACGTGTACATTTTATTTTCTTTTGCAAAATAGAGTTTTTAAATTGAATATGATATTCTGTCTCATTTTAGAATCTAAAATTATATGCTTGTCTAAATTGAGACTATTACAAAAGCGATAGGTTTGGTTCGGTTTTCAGAAAAGGATGAACATTTGGCCTAAAATAATCGAACCGAACCGAACCGAGCCGAAACCAATAACATGTTATCGGTTCGGTTTCGGTTTTGAAAATTCATCGTTATCGGTTATTGGTTCTATCGGTTCAGTTCGGTTCGGTTTTGGCCCAATAATCACCCCTATTCTATGATAAGTGGTAGAATTCATTTAATATAAAAAACATTTAGTATATATTTCTCAAAGTTAGTAAATATTAGTATGTACAACTCTATTTTAGTAATAAAACATTCATTCATGGTACAAGATCAATAAATCACGTCTACAACACTACTAATGAAGTAATGATGAATTAATGGTATATTTCAAATTTAGATGTTGTATCTTCACCGTTGTAAAATACAACCAAATCATTTCATTTATAAGCCCATAGTGTATGAAGATTTGGACACGCTTTGCTTAGAACGTGTACATTTTATTTTCTTTTGCAAAATAGAGTTTTTAAATTGAATATGATATTCTGTCTCATTTTAGAATCTAAAATTATATGCTTGTCTAAATTGAGACTATTACAAAAGCGATATTTATTCAATTTAAAATCTCTTCTATAAAATAACAAAATAAACGGAAGATTTTTCGTGTAAACCCGAAAAAAAAAACAATATTATGAATGATGCAACATTCCATAATTTTTTTAATCGATTTATTACTTTCACAACTAATAATTACTATAGGATACTACTGGCGAAGCTAATTTTAGTCGAAAGTTTATTTACTTTATTTTGCTAAAATGTATTTTAGGTATTTGCTTATTCAGCGAGACTAGCTTTTGATAAATTGCACATTACTTCAACATTATATACTTTTCATAATTGGTGAAAGATTGTTCATGGATTATGAATCAATGGTTAATATAATCATATCTTTAATTAAATATGAGCATTTTAAACAAGCAATTAAGCTTACTCTACGATTAAGATAAGTTCGAATTGATTAAATCAACATACATATTGTGCTAAAAAATCAACACATATATTTCAACATACATATCGTCACTTTCCGTTGCACAATGCTAGTACATATAATGTGTAAAGCAACTAATAATATATCGGTTCGTTTTCCATCTTCTTCAAAAAGTGTATATTGACAGAATTACTATAACCCCAAATGCTATAAACAACTCTTGTGGTTTAATGGGGAACCAACTGGAGCGAACAAAACCAACTGGTGTCGTGTGGTGTGATGTGGTGGGTATTTCCTGGATAATGTGGTGTGGTGTGGTTTGTGAATTGGCAGATGATGTGACAGAAATTTTCAAGTGGTGGTGAGGCTCATACATGATAGCCTAATCATTGTTTACCCGTAAAAGAATATTAAAGTAAATATATATAATAATGATATTAACCCTTTGGTTAACTAACCCCATCAATATTAAATACGGAGTATCGTTTAACTCACCATTTAAAAAAACTTAGAATCCGTTTGATAGCCGTTGTCATATTTAATATATTTTTAAAATAGCAATATCCTTTTGAATCAATTTTCAAATATCATGTCACATGTTCCAACTTCCCTAAGTCACGAATATTGTTGTTCATCCCTTTGCACTAAAAGTCACGAATGGCCGAACGAATCATTTACCATGTCGTATAAATCAAGGTTGTCAACATCTTCTACGAAAACTTAGAAAAAGATGCCCCTTGACGGTGTCAAATGTCTCACGATCATTATTATAACAATAATCATACGAGTTTTGTTAACGACAGATCTAAAGAGTAAGAGCAGGCTCTAAAAAGTTCTTAATTGCATTAATAACTTGCATTATAATCAATGGAGTGGTAATATTGCAAATGCAGGGATGGTTATTAATCAATGTATAAGTTCGTAATACATGACCTAACAATTTTATGAAAGCCGTAAGACTTGTTATTATCATTCTTCCTAAAAATAAACGTACCATCAAATACTACAAACCGTTTATGATGAACACATACAAATACGTCAATCCTTTATTTCCCTAATAAATAACATCTCATTACAAAATCTTTGGAATCTTAAAAATGGATACCATCACTTTTGCATTCTCCCTACCCGTTATTGTGGTTATCTCTTTATCCTTCTTTTGCTTACCGTTTTTACTTAAACGAAAGCCATCCAATCCCAACGTGCCACCTGGCTCGAGCGGATGGCCGATCGTGGGAGAAAACATCAATCTTGGTTTATCGGGTCCTCCTAAATTCATCAACAAAAGGATGAAAAAGTACTCTCGTGACGTATTTCAAACATCGTTACTCGGAGAGAAAATGGTATTCTTTTGTGGACACCAAGGAAACAAATTCGTGTTCACTAACGAAAACAAACTTCTCACCTCGTGGTGGCCCAAATCGGTCACGAAAGTTCTTCTCTTCACCGAAGTCATCAACGAGAATCAAAAAAGCGTAGCCCCATTACTTGCAAACTCTGTTCACACTATTTTAAAACCCGAAGCGTTAAAAAAGTACATTTCTGTAATGGATTCAATGGCACGGCAACATATGGAGACCGATTGGGCTCCATATGATGAAGTGAAGGCTTACCCTTTGTCACAAAAGTACACTTTTGCACTTTCTTGTAAACTCTTTATGGACGAAGATGATGAACATAAAGTGGCGAAAGTACTCGAAAATTTTAGAATTGTCACAAATGGTATGATTTCGGTACCGATAGATTTTCCCGGTACGGCCTATAACCATGCTATAAAAGGAGGAAAAGTGCTTCGTGACGGGTTGATGAATATTATAGCAACACGAAGAAAGGAATTAACCGAGAATAAAGAGATAGTGAGAGATGATGTATTGTCGAAAATGCTACTTGTGACGAATGAAGATGGGAGACTTATGAGCGAGAAGGAGATATCGAATAATATTATCGGTTTATTAGTTGCGAGTTATGAAACTAGTAGTGTAGCAATAACGTTCGTTTTGAAGCATCTTGCCGAGTATCCACTTATCTATGACCAAGTTTACAAAGGTAATCTACAAATTGTCAAATTCTAAACTTTTATGATTCGAAACTAGTAGTTATGAAACTTGTTTGTGCTCTTGGAGCAAAACCAACTACTTCCTCCGATTCAAAATAAGTGATACACTTTGTGTTTCACGCTTGTTGAGGCAAAAGATTATAATAGATGTTATATTAGATTAATTGGATGGTTAGTGAAGAATGGATCCCACATTTATTGAATAAAGTAAGGTTAATGATGTTTAAAAGTAAAAGTATGGGTAAATGGGTCATTTCACTTTATTAAAGTATGTAGTTAGTGGTTGTGGCCGCCACTACTTTTTACCAAATAAGGTAAATTTTCAAAATGTATCACTTATTTTGATTCGCCCAAATATGAAAAGTGTATCACTAATTTTAAATCGGAGGAAGTACATCATTTTGTCTATATGACACACAATAATTGTAAACATTTTTTTTTCAGAACAAATGGAGATCGAAAGATCTAAACAACCAGGAGAGTTACTAAGCTGGGATGATATTGAAAAGATGAAATATTCTTGGAATGTAGCACGTGAATCTATACGTTTAGCTCCACCTGGTCAAGGAGCTTTCCGAGAAGCGTTGACTGACTTTAAGTACGCAGGTTTCACCATTCCAAAAGGATGGAAGGTAAATTATTAAACACTAAAACACCACAAAAACTACTTCCACACAGTACAAATTCTAAAGTAGCCTATATAAATATAGTTTGTGCTCCATAAACCAAACCAAAACTGAAAATGATAAATTTTCAAAATCAACCGATAACATATTTTCAGTTTCGGTTTTGTTTCAATCCCTATCCAAAGACCGAACCAAAACCGAAAATGATAAATTTTCAAAGCCAAACCGATTTACATTCTGGAAAATGATAAATTTTTAAAGCCAAACCGATTACATTCGGGAAAATGATAAATTTTCAAATCCATCCAATTACACTCGGTTCAGCCGTTCATTTCGATTGGTTTTTGGTTCGTTTCAGATTTTACAATTCGGTTTTTTCGGCCAAAATGCTCACGCATATAATAAAATAATGTAGAAGATGATGCAAAAATATTAACTAACTCTCAATGTTTCCATCAATTTTGCAGATATTTTGGAACGTGAATACGACACATAACGATCCAAAATACTTCCCGAATCCGGAGAAATTTGATCCTTCAAGATTTGAAGGATCGGGACCGATGCCATACTCGTATGTACCTTTTGGGGGAGGTCCTAAAATGTGCCCTGGGAAAGAGTATGCTCGATTAGAGATACTCATTTTTATGCATAATTTTGTGAAAATTTTTAAGTTAGAGAAGCTAATTATGAATGAAAAGATTGTGTATCGATCTACTCCTGTACCAGCAAAAGGTCTCCCTATTCGACTTTACCCTCATAGCAAGAATTAGAAGTGTAATTGTCTGATGTTTGTAATATTCAAAGGAAAATTGAGAAAATAAAAACTATAAATTTATAATCAATCCATGAAGTATATCAAAATTTTTATTATGTTGAATTTTTATTTTGTATGCTATGTATTTTCATCATTTAGATGTTTGACCAAATAACAATGGCTGATTTTCAAATTTGGACCAAATGAAAACAAATTTCCTCTGAAATAGACTTAAGTTTCAATCCTTCTCAAAATAGACTGTGCGATCGTGCAACTCCATCAGAACACCACCACGTGTCCGAGTTAGTGCTGCTCAACCTTGTTACTACTGCTCGTTAGTACTGTTCAACCTTGTAACCACTGCTTGTTAATACTGCCAGTTATTACTGCTGACCACTTAGTCTCCCCGTTAGTGCTGCTCAAGTCTCCCAGTCGCACGGACTATTTTGGGGAGATTGAAGTCTATCACTCTTAAATGAAAGTCTCTTACTTAAATTGGTCTAAATTGGTAATTAATTCAATAACAATTTATCATTAAGATATATATATTATTTATCTATAACCCTATGGAATACCGCAAGGAACAACATAGAGCAAAACTTGTTCAACATTGAAAACAGTAATATCAAAATGTATCATGATCCATAAAATCAAAATAACAAATTCCAAAAACACGATTTAATAGCACCAAATGATGTTCAATTACACTGATTGCCCTAAAAAAGCTTAATTCATACCGGAAATTCAATTTCATTGCAAGTCCTCAAAGTTTTAAGCAGAAGCTGCTGAAGCAATCTTCTTCGGAGCAGCTTGAGTACCTAAAACAACAAATTAATCAAATTCATTAACTCAATTAACAAATAAAACAACAAATTAATCAAATTTATTAACTCAATTAACAAATAAAACAACAAATTAATCAAATTTATTAACTCAATTAACAAATAAAGCAACAAATTAATCAAATTTATTAACTCAATTAACAAATAAAACAACAAATTAATCAAATTCATTAACTCAATTAACAAATCATCGCTACAAAACACTAACTAGAATAATTAATTTAGGGGTGAGCATTTGGACCGGAAAAAACCGAACCGAAAATCGACCGAAACCGATAACATGTTATCGGTTCGGTTTCGGTTTTGAAAATTCATCGTTATCGGTTCTATCAGTTCGGTTCGGTTTTGGCCCGATAAGCACCCCTAAATTAATTGCAATTGTTAATGATACCTTCTCTGAAACCGCTCTTGAATCGGCGAGGCACATTACGGAGATACCTCATGCGACCAGTTCCGGTGGTCTTCCGCCGTATCGCCTTCTCGCTCCAGTTATCTACGTTAACCAAAATTTTAAAATCGATCAATATGATGAATCGGAACACATACAAACATGGAGAATTAGATCTAATTTACATTTTCTGACGCGAGCAGCAGGATAAGCACAGGCGGAGCAACGACTCTTCTGGAGGTGGAAACTCCGGCGACCACACCGGACACACAGTGTGTGTGTTTTGTTCCTTCTCTTACCGAAACTTCCTGTACCTTTACCCTGTAATTGTGACGGTTACACAGAGTTAGTTATGTATATACAAACAGATATACGTATAGTTTCATGTGGAGTAAATTGGGGGAGGAATCACCATTGTTTGCCGTTGCCGAGATCCTGATTATTTGAGCTTATACTCGCCGGACGGAAGAGACGGTGGCGGCTATGTATTTATGCAATGTCAAATATTCAGGGTTTTGCTTGTTACGTTAATTGGGCTTTTATAAAGTTTGGCTCAATATTAGCAAGGCCCATCAAAAAAGTTTTTCGTGAAGAAGAAAACAAATACTTCCTCCATTCAAAATGAGTGCTACATATGTCATAAATGGGTGATTCAAAATAAGTGCTACACTTTGAAAAATTATCTTATTTGGTAAAAAATAGTAGGACTCACACCCACTAACTATCTACTTTAACAAAGTGAAATGTCTCATTTACCCTTACTTTTTACTTTTAAACATCATTAACCCCACTTTATTCAAAAGGTGTGAGACCCATTATCCACTAACCATTCAATTAATCTAATTTAACTATTATTATAATAATTTGCCTAAAAAACTGTGAAAACCCAAATGTAGCACTTATTTTGAATCGGAGGAGTATTACATCTACTTTAATAGTAAGAAAACAAATATCTTACTTCGTTGTTTTTGGTGTTGTTTTGTGCATGTTTGTAGGGTGATTTGGTGTTGTTTTATCTTGTACTAATACTTTGGTTTCCCTAGCTTCTCGCTAGGTTTGTTAATAGATGTTTCTCGGGTCTCAAAGCGGGTGATGGCATTGTCGAAGCTCGTCTTTGTTTCCTCTTTTTGCTGTTAAAAAAAAAAAACATCTACTTTATCTTCTTATTTATTTAATCAATATCCAAATCAAATAATAAAATTAGAGAAGAAAAAGACTAATTTTCATATGTCAACTATTTTTTTAGGTAAGAAGTTAATATATAAATATTTAATAGGAAGCAGTATATTTTTTCTTAAAAAAAGTCTCTAAGTTTTAACTTTTAACAGGTTAACCAAAACATATTGCCTAGCAATACAACATCTAAAATAATCTCCTACAAAAAAAATCATGTATTACTTCAGGAATATCCATTATATATAAAATAAGATAAAGACAAATTATAATCTTTCATAACTTTATTGTTGGGAATTCATCCATTCCCTAGTTAAATATTATTAAAATGGACTTACTGCAATGATTAAGCCCGTACATCATAAATAAAAGTTCGGTCACTTTAGGATAGCCCGTTATAATAAGAACACCCTTTTTGGATAAAAGAAAGTTAAAAGTTTTGTAAGTTGAAATATCAAACATCCAGTAATTTTTATTTGGATGGTCGTTAATCTGAAGCATTAATAAGTAAACATTGTTTGCTAATATGTATCCTAGTGACATGACAAATATTATAATATGTATAATTACAATAACTGAACAAATATTGCATTTGGAAAAAAAGTGAGAAGACGACATACAACAATGAAAAATAAAGAGAAAATGAATCATTTTATAATAGTTAATTAATGACAAGATTTGACCATAACCAAGGATACATAAAACCTTGGTTAACAAAACGACCTTTAACATGCTCATGATTTGATTAAAATCACAAATAATTCTAATTAATCATTTAGAGACCAGATGACACTAAAACATCATGGTCCCTAAGACGCCTTTGAAAATGGGCCAAACGGTTTTGTAGTTGTAAAATGGCTGCAGCCTTTTGAGCCAAGATTGCATTCAATTTTGCCACGTAGTCGTCTAGCTGGTTTCCTGGTTCATCTGCCTCAACCAATAAGTTCATCTCCTACAACCACAAAAAATAAAAAATAATAATAAAAAATTATTGAATTTAAGTAACAGAATTAGAATCATTAACCAATATTTTAAAACTGGGGTTTTGCATTGAACCGGCCAATGTCCTAAATACGGTTTGAACAGGTCGGACAGGATTAGCTGAACCGGATGACAATATTGTTGAGTATATATGATGCAATAATTATGTAAATGGTATATAAATGCCAAAAAAACTTGAAAAAAATAAATAAATACCAAAATAATTCTACAAATTAAGTAGAAATGATGCAGCACTTTTTTAGAAATTAAGGAAATTTTGAGAAACTTAAAAAACTGTTCAAATTGGACTTCTAAGGAGGTGTTTACATATTCTCGCAAATTTTCTAGAAACTGACTTTTTTTTTCTATCGAAAATCACTAATTTTCGCAAATTATTGAACTAAAAAGCCAAATTACAACGGTTTAAAAAGCTAACGACTAATTAAGATAATGATTATTAATTAACATACCACTCTAACAATATCCATGGTATCCTCCACTTGTTTCCGATGAGCATTCACAAGATCTTCTTCCTCCTAATATTATTATAACACAAATTATCATATCATGATATAAATATATTCAATAAAAAAACATCATATTCATATACTCATATACCAAATTCAAAACATAACAATCCTAGGGGTGAGCACTAGGGGTGAGCATTTGGACCGAAAAAACCGAACCGAACCGAAAACCGACCGAAACCGAACCGAAACCGATAACATGTTATCGGTTCGGTTTCGGTTTTGAAAATTCATCGTTATCGGTTCTATCGGTTCGATTCGGTTCGGTTTTAGGAAAAGGATGAACATTTGGCCTAAAATAACCGAACCGAAACCGTACCGAACCGAAACCGATAACATGTTATCGGTTCGGTTTCGGTTTTGAAAATTCATCGTTATCGGTTATCGGTTCTATCGGTTCGGTTCGGTTCGGTTTTGGCCCGATAAGCACCCTAGTGAGCACGGTCCAGAAACTGAACCGAAACCAATGATGATGAATTTTCAAAACCGAAAACTGAACCGATTACATGTTTTTGGCTTCAGTTCGGTTGGTTTTCAGTTCGGTTTTTTCAGCCCAAATGGTCACCCCTATCTAGGGACCCGACTTAATTGGACCAAAACCAAAAATCATGAAATTACAAAACCAAAAACCGAACCAATTACATGTTTTCGGTTTCGGACAGTTTTCTGTTCGGTTCAGTTTTTTCGGCCCAAATGCTAACCCCTACATAATCCATACCTTTAAAAGGGCGTTCAGCTCATCATCAGGGTTCAAATTCCTCAGTTCCGATCTCGGCACCTCCTTTGACTTTATTTGACCGTTCAGTCTTCGGTTCTTATCTTGAGCATTTGAGTAGTTATTATACGATTCAACTTTTGTGTTATTATTCTTCCATGTTTGTTGTTGTGGTGGTTCAGGTTCATAAAATTCTTCAGTTGTATCATAATCATCTTCTTCAACTTGTTCGGTATACGAATCGATTAAACAATCATCATAAGATGAAACTCGGGGTAAAATGGTAGTTGACATTGATACAGTTGGTTCTTTTGAAATATAAGTTGATGGAATTGTGTCTTTTTTGTTCCCTTTTGACAGACTTTTAACTCTGTTGGTTAATAAATAATAATTGTAGAATTATTAGTTAAAAGAGATGGAAATTTTGAGCTGTTTATATGAGAATCGGTTGGTTTAGTAAGATCAAAAGTTTTAGATGAAAAGAATATGGCTTCGAAAGTCGTTGTACGTATATTTTAAATGCATACAATTTGTAATCATATAGTTATTGTGATGGTAAAAAAGTGTAATGGGTCAACCCGACCCGTACCAAAGCTCCAAAAATTCTTGTTTTGACCCAAACTTGTTTTGATCAATTAACTTACTCACTACCTGCTAATATTTCCACCTTTATAAAATAGGATCAAATTCCACCCAAAATGTGTTTTAAAATCATTTTATTCAAGAAAACAAATTAATATAATTATATACGTACTTAAAAAAACAAAGAATTTTATACTAAGAAACAAAAGTTATAAAAACACATCCCCAAACACCCAAAAAAAGTTATAGTAATTTCTGAAGAAAAAAAAACCAAAACAAAATTATAATAATTTCCAAAAATAAAAAATTATAATAATTTCCAAAACAAAACAGCAACACAATCTTGACACACTGATTATTTATTTATTAGAATTTGAATAACTTTGGACAAAAAAATGTTTTTTGGGTCAACCCGACCCAGGCAGCCAGCCCATTTTGAATTGAAATACTCACTACCCAGTTTCACTTGCCCATTGTGCCAAATTTGAATTTAAAAAAATAAAATTAAATATAAGTAACTGTTTTTACCTGTCAGCATATCGTAAAGTATTAAGTGTGTGCTCACACGATCCAGCATTTGGTGAAATACAAGAAATCATAACGGTTCTTGAATTTCCAACAAATGAATCCCTCAAAACTTCAGTTAATTTACTGCCTCTAAAAGGAATATGACCTTGATCATTATCAAGTGCTCTGATGCATTCTTTCAACGCAAGCAAACTTTTATTAATTTCAGCACCTTCCATTCTGCATTAAATCCCACATTAAAATAAATTAATATTTTTATTAACTGCAGCCACCTACTAAGAAAGTTCATTAAATAGCAACATACTTTCAACTTTTTTCGCAAAAACAACAACATTTTACCTAATTATTCAATTGCTAAATAAACAATAATTAACAATGATAATAGTTTTATTAAGTTAAAAATTAGGTGAAACATTAAGAGGAAAAAGTTTGACGGTTAAAGTTGAACTTTTATTGCATTGTACATATTTCAAATCCCACATTAAAAAAATAATATTGCAGCACCTTCAATTCTGCATTTAACATATTTTAAATCGCATATTAAAAATAAATTAATATTTTATTAATTGTCGCCACCAACTATAAAAGTTCCATAAAATAGCAACATACTTTCAACTTTTTTTGCAAAAGCAACATTTGACTAAATTTTTTAATTGTTAAATAAACAATATTAAATAATAATAATAATAATAATAATAATAATAGTTTTATTAAGCTAAAAAATAAGTGAAATATTCAGAGGAAAAAGTTTGACGGTTAAAGTTAAACCACCACATAGGTGAAAGTTTAAGGATTAAACCATAAATAAACCTATCGAAAAATTACACCTCAACACAAAATGACAAAATTACTGGTTTGACCAGCAACACGTCAACAAAAGGGTTAGAACACAAAGTCAAACAAAGTTTAGGACAAAACCATCACCAAAATAAGTTTGAAACTTTAGAGATTAAAACATAATTGACCCTATATTAAACGAACAAAAATTAAAAATAATAATAATAATAAATAATCAAAGTAAATAAACAACATCCATTGAAGTTACCTTGTTTGTTTATCATTATCAGTTGTATCTGCACCTCGTTCACTTCCAGCAAGATCTATAAACGACAGTTTACCAACAACTTTAGGCGGTTTAGTTTCATTTCCATCAACAAATCTTTTAACAACAAGTTGAAGAATCGCATGTGATCTAGAAGATTCCTCATTTGCGCCAGTTGTACCCGTACTTCTTGTTGCATTCCCTCTTTCAATTAATTCCTTAATTGTTTCAACATCTGACACTTTATATTCTTGTAAACCAACGATGCATACTTGTTTGCTACCATCTTCTCTCATGCACAACTTTCTGCAAAAAAAAAAAAAAAAAAAAATCGAATCTTTTTTATAAAAAAATTATTATGTAACTTACTTTCTATCGTTGAGGAGATCGAAGAGTTTGCCACCGTATATTTCAAAGAAACTGAAATATAACTGAAAACCTTGGCTGCGATAAGTGTGGTTCACGAGGCGTAAAATGTCACGAGATGCTTTTAGAGGTAATGGTTTCATTGTAAAAGTTTTTCCACTACCTGAATGGTAAAATTAAGACTTTAGTTAAAACCTGATTAAATTATTTATCAGTCAAGTCGGTCAACTAAAGTCAAACTTGATTAAATTATTTATCGGTCAAATGTGTGAAATCAGAAATAAAAAAAATAGCTAGAAGGAAAACATATCAAAGGCCTAAAGTTGAAAGGGACATGGGTCAAATGGCTGAAATAAATAATTCAGTTAAAAAGTAAATGGGTCAAAAGGGTAAAAACAAAAAAAAAACAAAAATTAGATAAAAGGGAAACAGGTCAAAAGTGTATTGTTGATGCATACAAATATACAACCTACAAAATAGCTTTAATCATTAGATCATTATTGTAGTTATATATCTTTTGTAGTATAAATTAGTTATAAAAAATATGGACATAAAAGTGTTACGGGTCAAGTCAACCCGACCCATTTGATAGAAATGTTATCTAAAGCTTGGTTACCTGTTTGTCCATATGCAAAACAAGTAGCTTTAGTACGTTGGAAAATTATGGGAACAATTGGCTCAACTGTTTCACGATAAACCTATGAAAACAATAAACGAAAACATTAAATTAGAATTAAATATTGATTATAAGCTGTAAAAACATATGTAAGAAATTGTTGTTCTCTCTCTCCATCAATTATTTGCTGACCTCATCATTAGAAACCTCTTCACTTAGTACTGCATCAAAAACAAATTCATGTTTTTCCATGTATTCTGTTAGATCAACCTGCAAGATTTTGAAGTTAAGATGTGTAATCATATGAGGCTGTTGACTATTGTTGACTTGTTTAAGAACATGATAAATTCAACTAAAGCCTTCATACAAACAAGAAAAAAATTACTTTTTTAAGATAGGCACAGAGGCACGTGTATAGTTGTATAGTGTAATCTAATTTACTTTTTTCTTAAGTCAACCTAAGTCAACATTATTTTTACCCTTTTCAAAGTTTAGGTTAGGAGGATGGAGATTCCTTCTAGAAGAACAACATTTTGTACAAAACTTTACTTTATAAAAATAAAAAATAATAATTCTGGTACTAACCTTGAGTTTTGTCTCATGAACAGTTAGGCAATTCGAATGGGTCTGTGTAGTAATGATATCTTCCTCATTCTTTGCTAACTCCTTTTTGTTTAACGGTCTTTTACGCACCTGAAAAATTAACCCTAATTACAAAATTTTAAAGCAATTAACCAAAATAATTAACCATTTACATAACAACACAAATACACAAACAATTATCGGTTATAATTGTATCATAATTTATAAGAGTTAAGATGTTGAAATACGGTCTGCATACCACAACTTTGATCTTTGCAACACTGCTTGTTTTCTCTTTTTCTGGAGCAAAACTTTTTAAAAGGTTATTATTATCTGGCAAACCTCGAGTTTTACCAGCTTGTTTGTTAATGTTATTTCCAAAAAACTGCTCAGAATCATCAAAGCTTCTACCACCGTATGTTGTAGTTACAGGCACCTGTAGGTATATTATCAAACAGGTCAGAAGAATAGTAATTAAAAAAAAAGATATAAATTTGTTCAGACTCAAAACTGCAGCATATCCAAATCAGGAATCACATAGAAGGGGTGTTTGGCTGGTGATTTGGAAGTTATAACTGCAACTTATAATAATTAGAGTCAGATAAATCAATCCTAAAAGCCAATTATAAGTAGCTAATTTACAATTCGTATCGGTGATCAAATTTCTTATAGCAATCTCTGATTGTTTTGATTTTGGCAATCAAGTCACGTGTCATGAATAAATTGTGGCAGAAAAAATAAAAAACAATAAAATTTATCCATGACACCATAAAATTGATAAGTTATTCAACAATGCAACAAAACTCACCTCAGGTATAAGCTCAGTATCAAAGGAATGTAGATCTAGGAGACCAGGACTGAAGCCATTAGGATCATCACCGCCACCACCGCCGCCGCCGCCATACTTTTTCTGACGACCTGGCGGCGTCAACGGCTCAGCAAATAGTGTACCAGTATTCCTGTTATTGTTATACATTCTAGAACCTTGAGCTCCATAGTAACCAAAATCCTGCTGCTCAATTAATCAACAAATCAATTTATAATCTGAAGCTATAGCTATAGCCAGATCTAATAATACAAGCTTTAATCAGAACTATAAACATTACGAGATTGAATCATAAGCATACCGAAGAAGTGGTGTTTGTTGACGGTTGTTGAAGGTGTTGAAGACCAGCAGATTGAAGCCATCTGCCATTAGATGATGAAGAAGTGGCCTCCAGAAAGTTATCGGAGTGTTGACGGTGGTGATGAGCTGCCGGTGCACCGGATCTCTGACCATTTCTACCTACCGCATTCATACTGATTACAATCTCCGATCAAACACTTGTGTTTCTGACGATTTGTTAAATTCTTTGCCTCAATTGCAACACAACAACAACTGCTTTTGAGCTGATGTAATTAACAAAAGGATTGAAGGTGGGACACCGTGAATTGAATCTCTGGGATTTGAACGGTGGAGATTTGATTTGATTTAAACGGTGTAATTGGATTTTGAATTTTTTGAAGACAAAGGTTTGGGAGTAATGAAGTCAGCAAGCTTCTTGATTTGGTCAAAATTTGAATTTAAGTTCTCGGCGACATGTCGTGGAGTAGGGGTGATTATCGGGTCAAAATTGAGAGTTATTTGCTTGATTAATGCAGTATAGTCTAGGATTGTACAAGTAATGTTGTTTTTTACCTTTTTGTAAAACTAATGCTAACCGGGTATTGAATTCCCGGTTTGAACCACAAGCCGACACGTGTCCTACGAGGTGGCAGTCCAGCAGCTTTTTTGACTAAAACGGGGGTTCCAAATCCCGGTTTGCTTTTTTGACTGAAGCGGGGGTTCCAAATCCCGATTTGCTTTTTTGACTGAAACGGGGGTTCCAAATCCCAGTTTGCGTTTTTGACTGAAACGGGGGTTCCAAATCCCGGTTTGCTTTTTTGACTGAAATGGGGGTTCCAAATTTCCACTATCACATAAATTTCCCTACAACATTACAACTATCACTATCATATTTCTCAATTCCTAAAAATATCAACAAAAGACAAAAGTATTATTATTTCTTATAAAATGAATAATAATATGCAAGTTGTTCCCGGACCCATCAACCCAGATTTGTTACCCCCGTTTCAGTCATAAAAGCAAACCGAGATTTGGAACCCTCGTTTCAGTCAAAAAAACAAACCGGGATTTGGAACCCCCGTTTCAGTCAAAAACTCGTAGGACACGTGTCGGCTTGTGGTTCAAACCGGGAATTCAATACCCGGTTAGCATTAGTTTTGCAAAAGGGTAAAAAAACAGCATTACTTGTGCAATCCTGGGCTATACTGCATTAGTCAAGCAAATGACTCCAAAATTGAACCGAACCAATAGAACCGATAGAACCGATAGCCGATAACGATGAATTTCAAAACCGAAATTGAACCGATAACATGTTATCGGTTTCGGTTCGGTTTGGTTTCTTCGGTTCGGTTATTTTAGGCCTAATGTTCATCCTTTTCCGAAAACCGAACCGAACTGAACCGAACCGATAGAACCGATAACGATGAATTTTCGAAACCGAAACCGAACCGATAACATGTTATCGGTTTCGGTTCGGTTCGGTTTCGGTTGGTTTTCGGTTCGGTTTCGGTTTTTTCGGTCCAAATGCTCACCCCTGTTGTGGAGTGTGATATGTTTTAAATTTATTGAAACAGTCCCTTGAGTATATGTTATGCTGCATTTTAGTCCTTTATATAATTATACATTTAATTCAAGTTCTTTTTAAGCACTATTAGAGATAAAGATTTAGAAGTTAAAAATTAAAGGAGTCATCTAATATCTGTATAATTTTTTTTTACTTAAAATCACTATAGTATGCACTTATATGTGCTTAAATTTGTACAACTTGATCCGTCGTATATTCTTGAATATGTTAAGATGCATTTTAAATCTTAATATCTATACTTTTCGAATGCATGTATCTTATACTGCAGATTTGTTATATTTAATAAATGATTTTTGAGCATTAATCCATAGTACACATTTGGCTGTTAAGAAATGTTATTTTAATATTAAGTATTCATGCTATATTTATTCGATAATAATTTATGGAATGCATAATAGTTGTGTAATATTATTATTATTATAACGGGCGGGTAAATGAGTCGGATATCCGTTAATCCGATGGATAAGGGTATGAGTTTGATTTTTCAAAACTCTGCGGATCACATATCAGGGTTTAGATTGTAACGACCCGAAATTTGTAAATAAATAAATTATGAAAAAAATATGATAAATAAGGATAAATTATTTAAAGAACGTAGGAATTGGTTTCGTGTCATTTGGACATCGTATGAGAAAGTTATGGACAAAACCGTGTCGAAGCAAAGGTCGAAAAGTGCAGCCTGCCTGGGGAGCAGAGTTCGCGACCCGAACTATAGTTCGCGATCGCGAACCTTCGACAGGGATTTTGGGGTTTCTGATTTCGAGAGTTCGCGACTCGAACTCTAAAAGTTCGCGACTCGAACTTCGCGCGTACAAAGAGTTCGCGACTCGAACTCTGAAAGTTCGCGAAGCGAACTTCGTCAGACAGCAATAAAATCGGGTTTTGGCTCATTTGATACCATTTCAAGCCCTAGTTTCTCTCCCAACGAGTTTGTATACGTTTTTGAGTGGAAAACATCATTTGGAACCGATTTCTTGGTCAAATCTCGTGAATCTTCACTCCTAGTTGGAGATTAAAGGTAAATCTTCACTCTTTGATCTTTGTAGCTTTAGATCTATGGATTTTTGGCTTGGGTTTGAAACCCTACTTCTTGGGTTGGTGATTAATGGTTAAATAAAGGTTGCATACACTTAATAGATGGTATTTTAACAAGGGAATCAAGTGTATGGTTTGGATTTGTAAGAATCATATGGGTGGCTCAACCTAGGGTTTGGTAAATCACCATAATTGGGGGAAATGTGTTAGTAGGTGTTATTTAGAGATAGATGGACACATTGGTAGTAGTATGTGATGTTGATCATCTTGTTGTTATAATTGTTTTAGACATTCGGTGAAGTATTGAGGTGGACGAATTGTGAGCAAGGGACCGGCGGAAAGAATACGGTTAAAGCATCTTTATTGCTAAGGTGAGTACGTGTGGAATTTACTGAGTACATAGCCCTTTTAAATATTTTCATTACTTGTGTTATGGTCTATTTGCTTAAATGTGTAGACTGGTAGTTGATAGTTAGTTATACCGATGATAGTATTGAACTAACTTGTTGATGATGAAAGTGATAGCCGAGAGCTAGATTTGCATAACCATAGGGTTATGATGAGATTGAGATGATGTGATGATACGGGCTACTCCCGATCATGAAGTGTGGATTGAGGGGCAGTTGGGCGTATTCCCATCGACTCTTCCACGTTAGTCATGAGATGACACGGGCAACTCCCGGTCATGAGGTGTGGAGTGAGGGGCAGTTGGGTGAATTCCCATGTGAATTCCCATCGACTCATCCACGTTAGTTATGCGATGTCACGGGATACTCCCGGTCATGAGGTGTGGAGTGAGGGGCAGTTGGGGTGAATTCCCATCGACTCATCCACGTTAGTTGTGATTGCTAGGTAAGCAAGGTTGTTAGGGTCACACTAAGGTGACTAGACTGGATAGTTGGATATATATATATATATATATGTATATTGATTGATTATATGAAACGTGACATTTCATTTTATTATCGGGTCTAAACCCATGTAGCTCTCGAGACGTTTTTGTCTCACGTACTCCTTGTTTTGTTTTGCTATGTACTCAGGTTCGGGATCGAAGGTTTAGGTACGCATGGATATAGATGCGGGGCCTAGAATAGAAGAACTTTAGATTGGACTTATGCTTAGCTTTGGTTTTGATCTATTTTGTAACACCAAACTTTATACTCTGATTTTCATACCAAAGGTTTTTGTAAATCCATATTTTGGAATAGTTCTTCTATTTATGAAAAATGTTTTTATTTTGGGCAAATGTTTTGTGTTTAAAATTTGAGGTGTTACAACTTGGTATCAGAGCTATAGTTTAAGTGAATTAGGTTGGATGACCATCCTAGTCTTAGACTGTAGCATTAGGAATGTAAGATTCCTTGAGATCGATAGGTTGACCTTGAGACTTTATATTAAGTTTAGGGTTGAACCTAGGGGACCGATGAGAATTGATATGATTATGGATATTGAGTCTTATGAGACTAATGGGTAGTACACAAGGTACTAAATGTTTAATGTCTTTCGTTTAGTCTTGATCGAAAGAAATGGTGACCACGCATAGAAGTGGTAAAGCCCCGGAGGGCCGGGAGGAAGAAATACCTCATGTCGAGGTTGTGGTTGAACATGAAAGCCAACCGTCGATGCATCGGATGGGTGACTCGGAGGTCGGAGCTAATAGAACTCCGGTGACCATGGCGGACCTCCAAACTATTATTGAACAACTCAAGGGAGTGGTGGCCGATGAGGTGCACCGCATCATTGGGGACCGTGAGAGGTCGGGTGGAGATCGTGTATCCGAAGCTAGATCGGATGAGAAAACCAGGGATGGTGGCACTCGAGTGGAGAAATCCTCCACAGGTGGTTGTAGTGATGCAAGGGCGAGACCCGATGAAAATTATGGTTGTTCTTTTAAGACCTTCATGGCTTGTAAGCCAAATGTGTATTCGGGTAGTTCGGACCCGAAAGTAACTATGAGGTGGATCCGAGAGACCGAGAGGGTTATCGGTAGTAGTAAGTGTAAGGATGCCGATATGGTGACGTATGCGTCACAACTATTGAAGGAAGATGCCATGGTGTGGTGGGATATCGTGTATGAGACCCTCGGGAGGGAGGTGATTGAGAAGATGTCATGGGACGACTTTACCACGAGGTTGAAGATAAAGTTTTGCCCCGACAGGGATTTGGAGAAGATGCATGAGAGGTTTGTAAACC
Source organism: Calendula officinalis (assembly GCA_963853835.1). Lineage (NCBI taxonomy): Eukaryota > Viridiplantae > Streptophyta > Magnoliopsida > Asterales > Asteraceae > Calendula > Calendula officinalis. The sequence goes on from OY970828.1 coordinate 78,091,007, forward strand.
TAAAGAAGGGTGATAGGTCGGTTGAGGAGTACTCAAGGGAATTCACGGGATTGCTCCCGTTTGTTGCAAGAACTTATTTTGAGGAAGGATCGAGGGTAGTCCGGTATGCTTGTGGGCTACCTTGGGATTACCAATTGGAGGTAAGGAGAGCGGCCACACTCGATGAAGCCATTGGTGCCGCCCGGGGTGTGGAAGAGGTAGATGCGACAAGGAATGCCGTGAGGGCCCATGTGAACGAGAAAAGGAAAGCCGAGAGTGGCTCGGGAACTTCTAAAAAGGGGAAGTTCACATCAAATTCCTTCAAGCAAGGAAGTGTCGCCTTGTGCAAGAAGTGTGGGAAGAATCATACCGGCGAGTGCCGAAGTGGGTCGAGGTCTTGCTTCAGTTGTGGAAAGACGGGGCATATAGCACGAGATTGTAGATACAAGGCGCTTTCCGAGGTGGAGTGTTACTCGTGTCATGAAATGGGACACTATAGCAATGCGTGCCCGAAGAAGGGGGCCGAACCGTTAACGTCCACGGCTCAAGAGAAAGTGGAATCGGCTAATGTGAAGGGGCGTTCCTTTCAGGTGACTCGAGAGGAGGCAAAAGAGGTGCACGATGTAGTATCAGGTGCTTTATTCATTAACTTCATGCCATCTTCTATAGTATTTGATTCGGGTTCTACTTATTCGTTGTGTCTCATGAGTTTGGTAAAAAGTTAAATGTGCCGACCGATGTTGTTAGATGAAAAATATGAAATAGAGGTAGCCAATGGGAAAATCTCAACGGTCGAATTTGTTTATAGAAGCTGTGATTTAGAAATAGATGGGAAAAAGTTTAAAAAAAAAATAAAAAAAAAAAAAAAATTTTGATTGAATTATGTCCATGAGAAAGAAGGATTTTGATGTGATTATCGGTATGGGTTGGTTGGGTATGCACCAAGCCAAGATATTGTGTGACTATAGCTTAATGGTCGCACGGATTGGTGGTTGTAGGAATTGGAGGCAAGTTGTATGACGTGAATATTTATTTGGGGAATGATTTTCCCGGTTAGTTATGTGTATGGAAATTATATTTTTAGAAAGGAATATGGTTCGGTGTGTCGCAGACAGTAAGGATATAGGGGTTGATGTTAATATGTGGTATCAAAAGATGAACCGCAAGGACGGTAAATGTTTCCAACAAATGGATAGTAGTACAATGAAGTACTAAGTTTTGGTAAGAATTGTAGTAAGGATGGAAATTTGGAAATAGAAATCTTGGAATGGAAACTTGAGTATTTGGCTGGAATCCGGATAAGTAATGTAACGTTAATATATGTAAATGGGAAAGAAAAGGATGATTAAAGGTATAGTGATGCCTTGGAACTAATAAATGTAACATAGGTGGAAAAGAGTAAGTGTCAGGAATGGCATATTTTAATTGTTAGAAATGGTTGAGTAAAAATGGGCATGTAGCCATATCAAGTTTTGTGACAGGGATGATCGATTCGATATTACGGGTAAGATGACGATTATGGGCAAGATGTCCTAATAATGATGTGATATAATATGACATAGTGTGTGTGAGACTACGACTGGGAAATAAATATTTCGAGGTATCGTGATGTAGAAAGACGGGAACGTGGAATGTTGGGCTAATGGGTGCCAAGTCATGGGTTACAAATGTAGACCAGAGTCGGATGGTTGACTCAAAGGTGACCGGGTTGGCCGGTGAACTTTGGTTAAAGGAATAGATTGGTGGTTACCCCGGTGGTAATAAAAGGATTGGAAATCGGTAATAAGGAAATGGACCGGTTAAGGGTGATTAATGTGTAAGGGAGACGGTAAATGACAATCGGAGATCTTATTGGTGTACCCGCGGGGTACAATGCATGTGCATTATATGATGGCCTTGGGAGGCATATAATAATGGAAAGATAATATTATATGAAATGTGCTAAGTACTATGTCCGATGGGGGACATATGAATAGGGAAGAAAACGATAATGCGATTTTTTTTTTTATAGGAGAGGTGCTAGAACGCACGATGAGCGATTTGATGATCGAATGGATAAGATAGTAGCAAGGCTACGCGATACGAAAAGTTGGATGTCAAATGACATTGGTGTGACATATGCATATGGTCGTATATGCGCATGATGATGATGCTTAGATGGTATTGGTGACATATACACATGTTGGTATATGTGCACAATAGATACGTTTAGATTGAGTTGTCGTGATATATATATGTATATATTTAGGCAGTTTGGTATGCTTATGCGTTTATATGACGAAGATAGAACCAAGGGTTAATGAGTATTGCTATTATGTTATGGTAAATGAAAGTTTGGTTGGGATGCGGGTTGCGTTAGGTCATGTATAGGTATGGGATGCCTACGACTTCTCGGATATGAGAAAAAGGATGCTGTTAGAAAGCAATTGTTATTGGGAACCAGGATATGGTTAACTTGTGTGAAATTATGGTATGTGAGGCGAAGATGATTGGAATGGTACTAAAAAAATGGTATAGGTGACCAAATGAAAGTTAAGAAACGGTAAAGGGTTGATGTGACCATAAGGGAATGTGAGAATTTGAGGAAATTTTAAAAGATTTGAAATTTTAGAGATATGAACGATTGTTAAGGGAACAATTATGAGTATGATTGGGAGTGATAAGTCGAGAATGATATCTCGAGGGTAGGGAATCTGTTAATTGGAAAAAGTATGGTTGACTTTAGGCAAAAGTCAAGATTAGTCAACATGTGATTAGTTGACTTGGTTAAGGATGGGTTTTGACTTTCGTTTCGAATGACTCACGATGATGAGGAGCACAATGTATTAGTTGTGTGTATGAGAAAGGGGTAATGACATAATTAAGAGAGTTATGGTCAAATTATGTGACTTTGACCCGTTGGGCATTTTCAAATTGAATTTGGGAATTGGGTATCTAATGGTTGATAAATCATAATTAGAGGTCGATGGTAAAAGAAATTGTTAAAGTATAGTGACTTTGTTCTTAAGTCAAGGGTTAGACGATGTTGGAATATGGTAACTTGGTCGAAGCTAGACTTTGACATTGGTGTGGGTCAATTAGTTGATTATAATGCGTGGGTCATGTTATTTCTCTGTGTATAAGGTGATCGGTTAAAGGATTGAAAGTCTTGTGGTCAAAATTGTGCACGTTTGGCCCATTTGGGCACTAAAGGCTTGAGATTGATTTCTGACCCGTTTGGATCTAACGGGATTAATTGAGTGTTTACATACACATTGTTGACTAATTCCGGATGATAAAAGTTTAACGGTAATAACCGCGGGAGAATGAGAATGGATACAAGGTAGAATGTGGATTGGACTTATTGAGTGATTCCGAGGACGGAATCCTTTTAAGGGGTAGATAGTTGTAACGACCCGAAATTTGTAAATAAATAAATTATAAAAAAATATGATAAATAAGGATAAATCATTTAAAGAACGTAGGAATTGGTTTCGTGTCATTTGGACATCGTATGAGAAAGTTATGGACAAAACCGTGTCGAAGCAAAGGTCGAAAAGTGCAGCCTGCCTGGGGAGCAGAGTTCGCGACCCGAACTATAGTTCGCGATCGCGAACCTTCGACAGGGATTTTGGGGTTTCTGATTTCGAGAGTTCGCGACTCGAACTCTAAAAGTTCGCGACTCGAACTTCGCGCGTACAAAGAGTTCGCGACTCGAACTCTGAAAGTTCGCGAAGCGAACTTCGTCAGACAGCAATAAAATCGGGTTTTGGCTCATTTGATACCATTTCAAGCCCTAGTTTCTCTCCCAATGAGTTTGTATACGTTTTTGAGTTGAAAACATCATTTGGAACCGATTTCTTGGTCAAATCTCGTGAATCTTCACTCCTAGTTGGAGATTAAAGGTAAATCTTCACTCTTTGATCTTTGTAGCTTTAGATCTATGGATTTTTGGCTTGGGTTTGAAACCCTAGTTCTTGGGTTGGTGATTAATGGTTAAATAAAGGTTGCATACACTTAATAGATGGTATTTTAACAAGGGAATCAAGTGTATGGTTTGGATTTGTAAGAATCATATGGGTGGCTCAACCTAGGGTTTGGTAAATCACCATAATTGGGGGAAATGTGTTAGTAGGTGTTATCTAGAGATAGATGGACACATTGGTAGTAGTATGTGATGTTGATCATCTTGTTGTTATAATTGTTTTAGACATTCGGTGAAGTATTGAGGTGGACGAATTGTGAGCAAGGGACCGGCGGAAAGAATACGGTTAAAGCATCTTTATTGCTAAGGTGAGTACGTGTGGAATTTACTTAGTACATAGCCCTTTTAAATATTTTCATTACTTGTGTTATGGTCTATTTGCTTAAATGTGTAGACTGGTAGTTGATAGTTAGTTATACCGATGATAGTATTGAACTAACTTGTTGATGATGAAAGTGATAGCCGAGAGCTAGATTTGCATAACCATAGGGTTATGATGAGATTGAGATGATGTGATGATACGGGCTACTCCCGATCATGAAGTGTGGATTGAGGGGCAGTTGGGCGTATTCCCATCGACTCTTCCACGTTAGTCATGAGATGACACGGGCAACTCCCGGTCATGAGGTGTGGAGTGAGGGGCAGTTGGGTGAATTCCCATGTGAATTCCCATCGACTCATCCACGTTAGTTATGCGATGTCACGGGATACTCCCGGTCATGAGGTGTGGAGTGAGGGGCAGTTGGGGTGAATTCCCATCGACTCATCCACGTTAGTTGTGATTGCTAGGTAAGCAAGGTTGTTAGGGTCACACTAAGGTGACTAGACTGGATAGTTGGATATATATATATATATATATGTATATTGATTGATTATATGAAACGTGACATTTCATTTTATTATCGGGTCTAAACCCATGTAGCTCTCGAGACGTTTTTGTCTCACGTACTCCTTGTTTTGTTTTGCTATGTACTCAGGTTCGGGATCGAAGGTTTAGGTACGCATGGATATAGATGCGGGGCCTAGAATAGAAGAACTTTAGATTGGACTTATGCTTAGCTTTGGTTTTGATCTATTTTGTAACACCAAACTTTATACTCTGATTTTCATACCAAAGGTTTTTGTAAATCCATATTTTGGAATAGTTCTTCTATTTATGAAAAATGTTTTTATTTTGGGCAAATGTTTTGTGTTTAAAATTTGAGGTGTTACAACTTGGTATCAGAGCTATAGTTTAAGTGAATTAGGTTGGATGACCATCCTAGTCTTAGACTGTAGCATTAGGAATGTAAGATTCCTTGAGATCGATAGGTTGACCTTGAGACTTTATATTAAGTTTAGGGTTGAACCTAGGGGACCGATGAGAATTGATATGATTATGGATATTGAGTCTTATGAGACTAATGGGTAGTACACAAGGTACTAAATGTTTAATGTCTTTCGTTTAGTCTTGATCGAAAGAAATGGTGACCACGCATAGAAGTGGTAAAGCCCCGGAGGGCCGGGAGGAAGAAATACCTCATGTCGAGGTTGTGGTTGAACATGAAAGCCAACCGTCGATGCATCGGATGGGTGACTCGGAGGTCGGAGCTAATAGAACTCCGGTGACCATGGCGGACCTCCAAACTATTATTGAACAACTCAAGGGAGTGGTGGCCGATGAGGTGCACCGCATCATTGGGGACCGTGAGAGGTCGGGTGGAGATCGTGTATCCGAAGCTAGATCGGATGAGAAAACCAGGGATGGTGGCACTCGAGTGGAGAAATCCTCCACAGGTGGTTGTAGTGATGCAAGGGCGAGACCCGATGAAAATTATGGTTGTTCTTTTAAGACCTTCATGGCTTGTAAGCCAAATGTGTATTCGGGTAGTTCGGACCCGAAAGTAACTATGAGGTGGATCCGAGAGACCGAGAGGGTTATCGGTAGTAGTAAGTGTAAGGATGCCGATATGGTGACGTATGCGTCACAACTATTGAAGGAAGATGCCATGGTGTGGTGGGATATCGTGTATGAGACCCTCGGGAGGGAGGTGATTGAGAAGATGTCATGGGACGACTTTACCACGAGGTTGAAGATAAAGTTTTGCCCCGACAGGGATTTGGAGAAGATGCATGAGAGGTTTGTAAACCTAAAGAAGGGTGATAGGTCGGTTGAGGAGTACTCAAGGGAATTCACGGGATTGCTCCCGTTTGTTGCAAGAACTTATTTTGAGGAAGGATCGAGGGTAGTCCGGTATGCTTGTGGGCTACCTTGGGATTACCAATTGGAGGTAAGGAGAGCGGCCACACTCGATGAAGCCATTGGTGCCGCCCGGGGTGTGGAAGAGGTAGATGCGACAAGGAATGCCGTGAGGGCCCATGTGAACGAGAAAAGGAAAGCCGAGAGTGGCTCGGGAACTTCTAAAAAGGGGAAGTTCACATCAAATTCCTTCAAGCAAGGAAGTGTCGCCTTGTGCAAGAAGTGTGGGAAGAATCATACCGGCGAGTGCCGAAGTGGGTCGAGGTCTTGCTTCAGTTGTGGAAAGACGGGGCATATAGCACGAGATTGTAGATACAAGGCGCTTTCCGAGGTGGAGTGTTACTCGTGTCATGAAATGGGACACTATAGCAATGCGTGCCCGAAGAAGGGGGCCGAACCGTTAACGTCCACGGCTCAAGAGAAAGTGGAATCGGCTAATGTGAAGGGGCGTTCCTTTCAGGTGACTCGAGAGGAGGCAAAAGAGGTGCACGATGTAGTATCAGGTGCTTTATTCATTAACTTCATGCCATCTTCTATAGTATTTGATTCGGGTTCTACTTATTCGTTGTGTCTCATGAGTTTGGTAAAAAGTTAAATGTGCCGACCGATGTTGTTAGATGAAAAATATGAAATAGAGGTAGCCAATGGGAAAATCTCAACGGTCGAATTTGTTTATAGAAGCTGTGATTTAGAAATAGATGGGAAAAAGTTTAAAAAAAAAATAAAAAAAAAAAAAAAATTTTGATTGAATTATGTCCATGAGAAAGAAGGATTTTGATGTGATTATCGGTATGGGTTGGTTGGGTATGCACCAAGCCAAGATATTGTGTGACTATAGCTTAATGGTCGCACGGATTGGTGGTTGTAGGAATTGGAGGCAAGTTGTATGACGTGAATATTTATTTGGGGAATGATTTTCCCGGTTAGTTATGTGTATGGAAATTATATTTTTAGAAAGGAATATGGTTCGGTGTGTCGCAGACAGTAAGGATATAGGGGTTGATGTTAATATGTGGTATCAAAAGATGAACCGCAAGGACGGTAAATGTTTCCAACAAATGGATAGTAGTACAATGAAGTACTAAGTTTTGGTAAGAATTGTAGTAAGGATGGAAATTTGGAAATAGAAATCTTGGAATGGAAACTTGAGTATTTGGCTGGAATCCGGATAAGTAATGTAACGTTAATATATGTAAATGGGAAAGAAAAGGATGATTAAAGGTATAGTGATGCCTTGGAACTAATAAATGTAACATAGGTGGAAAAGAGTAAGTGTCAGGAATGGCATATTTTAATTGTTAGAAATGGTTGAGTAAAAATGGGCATGTAGCCATATCAAGTTTTGTGACAGGGATGATCGATTCGATATTACGGGTAAGATGACGATTATGGGCAAGATGTCCTAATAATGATGTGATATAATATGACATAGTGTGTGTGAGACTACGACTGGGAAATAAATATTTCGAGGTATCGTGATGTAGAAAGACGGGAACGTGGAATGTTGGGCTAATGGGTGCCAAGTCATGGGTTACAAATGTAGACCAGAGTCGAATGGTTGACTCAAAGGTGACCGGGTTGGCCGGTGAACTTTGGTTAAAGGAATAAATTGGTGGTTACCCCGGTGGTAATAAAAGGATTGGAAATCGGTAATAAGGAAATGGACCGGTTAAGGGTGATTAATGTGTAAGGGAGACGGTAAATGACAATCGGAGATCTTATTGGTGTACCCGCGGGGTACAATGCATGTGCATTATATGATGGCCTTGGGAGGCATATAATAATGGAAAGATAATATTATATGAAATGTGCTAAGTACTATGTCCGATGGGGGACATATGAATAGGGAAGAAAACGATAATGCGATTTTTTTTTTATAGGAGAGGTGCTAGAACGCACGATGAGCGATTTGATGATCGAATGGATAAGATAGTAGCAAGGCTACGCGATACGAAAAGTTGGATGTCAAATGACATTGGTGTGACATATGCATATGGTCGTATATGCGCATGATGATGATGCTTAGATGGTATTGGTGACATATACACATGTTGGTATATGTGCACAATAGATACGTTTAGATTGAGTTGTCGTGATATATATATGTATATATTTAGGCAGGTGGGTATGCTTATGCGTTTATATGACGAAGATAGAACCAAGGGTTAATGAGTATTGCTATTATGTTATGGTAAATGAAAGTTTGGTTGGGATGCGGGTTGCGTTAGGTCATGTATAGGTATGGGATGCCTACGACTTCTCGGATATGAGAAAAAGGATGCTGTTAGAAAGCAATTGTTATTGGGAACCAGGATATGGTTAACTTGTGTGAAATTATGGTATGTGAGGCGAAGATGATTGGAATGGTACTAAAAAAATGGTATAGGTGACCAAATGAAAGTTAAGAAACGGTAAAGGGTTGATGTGACCATAAGGGAATGTGAGAATTTGAGGAAATTTTAAAAGATTTGAAATTTTAGAGATATGAACGATTGTTAAGGGAACAATTATGAGTATGATTGGGAGTGATAAGTCGAGAATGATATCTCGAGGGTAGGGAATCTGTTAATTGGAAAAAGTATGGTTGACTTTAGGCAAAAGTCAAGATTAGTCAACATGTGATTAGTTGACTTGGTTAAGGATGGGTTTTGACTTTCGTTTCGAATGACTCACGATGATGAGGAGCACAATGTATTAGTTGTGTGTATGAGAAAGGGGTAATGACATAATTAAGAGAGTTATGGTCAAATTATGTGACTTTGACCCGTTGGGCATTTTCAAATTGAATTTGGGAATTGGGTATCTAATGGTTGATAAATCATATGGGTGGCTCAACCTAGGGTTTGGTAAATCACCATAATTGGGGGAAATGTGTTAGTAGGTGTTATCTAGAGATAGATGGACACATTGGTAGTAGTATGTGATGTTGATCATCTTGTTGTTATAATTGTTTTAGACATTCGGTGAAGTATTGAGGTGGACGAATTGTGAGCAAGGGACCGGCGGAAAGAATACGGTTAAAGCATCTTTATTGCTAAGGTGAGTACGTGTGGAATTTACTTAGTACATAGCCTGTAACACCCTAAAATTTACAAGATTTTTAAAACTTTTAAAAACAAAATTATAATCAAAAGGTCCCAATAACTTGAATAATTAAATCCCAATAATAGTGTTTTCATTTAAAAATATATTTAATGCGGAAATAGTTAAAATTAAATGTTTTAAAATATTAATTGCCGTCCACATCGGTAATGAAAGATACAGCGGTCAACCGTCCACCTTCTCCTTTCCTCTGCTGGTACCTGAAACAATGTGGGAAAATAGGGGTCAGCTGGAGAAGCTGAGTGAATATCTCAAAATGCAAGCAATCTTAACATACAACACATGAGGGCACCTCGGTGTACTCCTAACCAGATTCTACTCAGTTAATTACTCAGATTTATTTCTCAGATTTTATTTCTCAGATTTTAATTTATATAGCGCGCTTGTGTGACTTGGGACGAGAGATCAACCTCGACCCTCCTCACACCTCAGATAGGCATAAGCCAAAACTCAGACGGGAGTGATCCCAAAACTCAGACGGGAATAATCCCAAAACTCAGACGGGAGGTGATCCCAGGCATATAGCCAAAAACTCAGATGTGTGTTATTATGTTTTATTATCTCTTTAACATAATTATCTCAGATTGCCCTAGCAAGTAGTAGCACAGAATGACCCTGTGCCGAGCTCGGTTACCCAGGCACAATGTCTCAGATTAAAATAAATCAACAGCTGCTCAGATACTCAGATAGCATGTCAAACTCAGATAACCAATCAAACTCAGATAGCGGATCAAACTCAGATAACGGCTCAAGCTCAGATAACAATTATGGTGCAAGAAATATAACACATAAGTCATGCATGTATAACGTTAAAACTGAATACACGGTGAGAATACTCACCTCGAGAAACGCAAGCTCCAAAGGTTCCCGACAATCAGATGGATAGCACTTATCTCCTAGGCGATCCTAAAACCAAGAAGTGAAACCCGCAATTAAAATCCTACCCGAGGACTTATTTCAGAAAACTGGCAGCCCCCGTCAGTCTCACGGGAACTGCCATAACTCCTAGACGGTTTATTAGATTTTCCTCATATTTTAACCACAGCTAGAAAACAACCAGAACTACAATTTACTGTGAGACGGTCACTGGCCAACACAGACTCTAAGTGACCCAAAACAGTGGTGCAAGACAGACCATCTGCACAGCTCAAATTCCTAACAGCAGCCTACTAATTTGACTATAACTTTTAAACCGTAATTCGGATTAACGATAGGGTTGCGGCGTTGGAAAGCTAACTCAAAAACCAAGATCTCATCACGGGCCAAAGTCCCAAAATTTTATTTTAAGTACCTTAAAAACAGACTCGAACAGTAGGGCAGATTCTGCCCAAAAATGTTGCTTTATTAAACTCATTTAATCAACCCGACTCGTCACCGAAAACCCCGAGCACTTAAAAATTCATTACCCGACAGCCCCCCCCGCATCTCAGTTATCTTGGCTTAAAAGAATGACTTGAATTAAAACTTAGATGCTACAAATTTCCCGGTTGGAAACCAAGAACCCTACGGGTTCGGTTTCCTTTCGGTTAAAGGGTCTCGTTCTAAACGAGTGGGACAATAACTCAACCCAACCCCATCAAAGGTTCGGCCTCAACTTCCCGTCTCCACAGATTCTAGTCCGGTTCAACAATACACAAAGACTATGACAATCTAATAAACGAACTAAAGACGATTAACCAAAACGGAACAAACGACACGACAATTGAACTTGAACTATCCACAGCAGCAGCCCTAGAATTTCTATATACGGACTGATTTGCACCTTAATTGTAGCAAGAACTGATAGGAATGAAATAAGAAAGCCAAGGAATTACCGAAAGTTTAAAAACTCCACGAACTAGCTTGCCAAAAATCTGATCGACTTCTGCTCGGTTGCTACCTGTTCTCCCGCGTTGGTCATCACAACATGAACTGCAAATCGCTACCTCAAAAATCCAGAATTTATCAAACAAGAAGGAGAGATACTTACCGAATAAAGGTTTCTAACTTAAACTCGCCGGTACTTTCGACGAACAACCACCGAACCACCACACCCGAACTTCTTCTGCTTGGATCTCCACGGGAATTGATCTTCACTGGCCTTCCGATTGCGATTTACTCGTCCGACGGATATGGGAGGAAAAAGAAAATATCGATTCTGCCGCACGAGGGCTGTGAGGATTATGATGTCGGTATGCTAGGGTGATCACGGAATATAAATATGGCAAGTAGTCCTTGGGCCGTGAGCTTTTCCCTCATTTTAGTCCAATCCGGAAGTGAGGCAACGAATTGGGCTGTGCTCCAATTAGAATTAACGAACAAGGTAGAGTAGGTAGGAGAAATGGCTTAAATATTCTAGGAGTGTCCTGTCTAAAATGTTACGAGTCCCGGCCTTGGCCTTCGGCCGGTCTGGACTCGACACTCAACACTCGGGAGTGTAGACGACACTATTAACGCGTCACAATAATAATAATTTGACTAACCGAGGCGTCACATATATATATATGAAATCTGATGAAGACGAACCGTCTAATTACAGGTCGCCCAATAATATAGAATCAATTATAAATAATAAATTGTGATTAAATAAATCTATTTAATTAATACAAATTTTTGGGGCGTTACAACTCAACTCCACTTGGAATAAACTTCGTCCCCGAAGTCATTGCTTGGAAGAAACTCAGACGTAGTAATCTCGCGTCTCAACTCATACTCGCCAACGACACACGTCCTCAAATGGGGAAAGAAAACAAAATGATAAGGTTAAGAATGAAAAGGAAATTCATCAGGGTGACCTACGACATGCATACTCAAATGAAAAGGAAGAATAAAAAAAACGATAAAGTTATGAATAGAAAGAGGCTCTTCATGGTGAATTTACTTAATAGGAAATGGACTCCAGACCACGCAAGTGCTCATACAATTATCTGCCTCTAGTGGCGCAAAACGATAAGGCTAAAAGAAATAAGGTCAGGATGCTCACTATGGATCTCAGTATGCAAAGAAAATGTTGATAATGAGCTTAAAATACCCCACGATACTCTACTGAAGGCGTCTTCTTGCTCTCGCATTCGGATACAGTTGTTGCACACAGCGAGTAACGTCGCGTTGAATCACCGATTCAACTCCACTTGGAAATTTACTATTGATTTGTTGACGATACCAGATGCTCAGCGTAGTACCAGGTCATCCAAACCATTTGCACAATCACACTCGGATCTCTCATGACGATAACAAGTTTTCATAGAAAGTTTTCTTCCCGCACAACTCCATCAAATGACCACTTACACATTTTAGCAACAGGTAAAAATTTCATTATCGATAATTTCCTACCAAAATGACTCGGAAGGTCCTTCTACTCTATGGGTCAACAGTTTGTTAACAGCATAATAAAAAAATTTAGCGGTTTACCCCATTATCAATTAATATAAAAACCATGCAAATAAATCGCAAGGAATACATATCACACAGAATTCTCATATACTCAGATATATAACTCCAAAATATGATCGGGAAATATAACTCAGAAGTCCCACTCGGAAATAAACTCCAAACATATCTCAGGAGTATAACTCGAAAATGTATAACTCAGGAGCAAACTTATAAATCTTAATTCAGAAGTAAACCCAAAACTCTAACTCAGTAACAACTCATAGGGTAATAATATTCCCAAGTAATAGCATTAGGTATAAATCACATTTTTACTCATTCTTATTACTACTCACGTGTCTCAATTTACCAGCTTATAATACTTGAAATGATATACTCTCCCTCAACCGTGTTATTGGTTCACAGAATAACTCTTCTTTAACTATTTATCGTTACTTCACTCCATAAGGTTTGTATATTACTCATTTTGATAACCTTTTAACTAGCTCAAATTAAAAATCTTGTCATTTAATTCTCTTTAATAGGTTCCCATTCTATTACATTCAGTGGTTCCTCGATAATATTTTAATAGATGTTATCTCATTCACCTAGTTTATGAATCCTTTAATAAACCGTTTCACTGATTTTACACAATATAAACGTCTCTTAATTATTTTGACCATACCTACTCATTAATTTCATGTTACCCACTAAAAATTCCAATTAAATTTCATACTCTTATTTATAATGATTTCTCGTTACTCAAATTACGCATCAATCATTAATCTACTACCTTCCCATCTTTCAGAAATCTTGTTAATTCAATAAAATTTTATTGTTTAATTCACTTATTATATTCCTCGTTCACTTGATTCCACAATTATTCTTAATTCAATAATTTAATAATAATAACATATATTATTTGATAATTCTAAATATAATATATTACTCAATTAAATAATTTCGTTTGCTCATTCTCCTTATATCCGACAAATTAATAATTTCTCATTCCTTAATAAATTTTCATCATTTCATTATTCATATAATTATGGTACTTGTTACTTCTTATTTGTACAATTTCCTTCAACCCAATAAATTCTTGGTTTATTAATTCCTCCACTAATCCCGATTATCAATTAAATAAACTCGATAGTTACATATAGGATCAATTTAATTAACTTACTCCATTTTATAGTTATTCTTATAACTTTTCTAATCAAATATATGTATCTAGATTTCGCACTTTAAATTCATACCAAAAAAAAAAATCTCTCTGCATAAGCATCATGCTCATAATATTTATAACTAATAATTAATGATGATTATTTCTTGACAATTTTTCCTTTTTACCCCTACTCAACTCCACTTGGAGAAAACTCGTCCTCGAGTTTGGAACTAGTATCGTCTACCAAAATAAACAAGCAATTATGTAGTCACACAAACAATTAGGATACACATACTAAATTCACCATAACAAGCATTGGTCCATTGTTCCCTTCAAAATCCCCCCATAACCAACCAAAAGTCCTGTGTGTACGGTAATAGGGGCCCTCTATTACTTTCGACACATGCTTTTGTTTGGTCACGAGTCAATCCCAAAGTTCACAACTTCCCACATATAAGCCCACCAACAAATCACACTCAGAAGAAAGGAATTTTAATCACACTCAGGAGAAAAAGTTTATTTTCAAAATCTGTTCAATACAGATATGCACTCAACAGTGCATACTCAAAATCTCATAACCATTACTCAGAAGTATACTCAGCAAAAGGCACTCAGCCAAAAGGCACTCAGAAAAAGGCACTCAGCAAAAGTGTTTTATTATGTTTTCAACACTTAAACTCAGAACATAATATAGCTCCTAAACTCTTTTAATTCGTTTTGAATAGATCACCACCGGATTAATGATGATAGTTTCCCTTTAGTTCACTTTTAATAAATACCATTTAAGATAAACTTGAATAGCTTATCTTTAATTTAGCTCGGAAATTCTCGATGAATTAATATAACAAAAGTATATAGTTTATTCAATATCTTTGCGTTAATTTAATAATTCTTCGTTGAACTCGTTAATCTCATAAAGAAAAAAATTGAAGGATTTTCTTATTTGATCTCAATTTAATAAATCTCAGTTTATTATTTCCTAGCATAATTTTTTTTTTTTTTTTTTTTTTTTTTTCTCAATACTCGTGTTCCATCTCTTTATAAAACATTTTCCCTTTCAATTGTCCCAAGATTTTATAACACCCGAAATTTTAAAAATTTCACAAATTCTAAATTTGATGAATAACTGAAAAAGTTTCACTAAATAAAATCTCAAATGGTAATTTAACATTTAAAAAAAATGATTAAGCCAACTGAAGTTTTAACACAACAAAATATGTTCTCGGTATTTTCACTTTACCCACTTGATAGACCATCATAAAAATATTCTTTAAATTAGTTGATAATAAAAATATCTTTCATTTACTCATTTCAATAGCTCTTTCTATTTAATTCTTTTTCGAAACGAATGATTTTAAATATTTTCTCATTTAGCTCCAACGTAATTATTTCTCATTTTCTTGAATTAACAATTTCTCCTTACTCACTTGATGACCTCTCATTAAAATTATTCTAAATCAATTTGATTTAATAATCTCTGATTTACTCATTTCAATGTTTACCCGCTTTAATAACTCTTTATATTAAGTGTTTTCTCTAAAATATATGTTTTTAATATTTCTCATTATGACTATTTTATCACTCCCTTAGGTAAATACTAAGGACTCCTTCAGTCTCTTTTAAAATTTATTACTTTCACATCATAAATCAATACCCATTTTATTACACTATAGTTAAAATTTCTCATAATTATAAAAATCTCACATTAACTTTCGGCATTCATATCGGAGATGCACTCAGAAACTACACTCGGAAAAATATACTCAGATAAGCGATCCACGTCGCGAAATATACTCAGAATTAAATCAGAATTATAATCGAAATACTAACATCAATTCTCATATATGTCATTCCTCAAAACTAAGAATATACAAAATTCTCAAATAATTAAAAGCTCTTAAATTTTACCGGCAGTAGGAAACGAGAGGTCGACGTGACATGCTGTATGTTTGATGTGGAAATTTTTCTCAGAAAAATATTTTACTCTTTCCTCGTTTTAAAACTCGAAACTCAAACTTGAGTTTGAATTCGCCCCTTGCGAACCCAAATCCCTCAAGTCAGAGCTCTGATACCAACTTGTAACACCCTAAAATTTACAAGATTTTTAAAACTTTTAAAAACAAAATTATAATCAAAAGGTCCCAATAACTTGAATAATTAAATCCCAATAATAGTGTTTTCATTTAAAAATATATTTAATGCGGAAATAGTTAAAATTAAATGTTTTAAAATATTAATTGCCGTCCACATCGGTAATGAAAGATACAGCGGTCAACCGTCCACCTTCTCCTTTCCTCTGCTGGTACCTGAAACAATGTGGGAAAATAGGGGTCAGCTGGAGAAGCTGAGTGAATATCTCAAAATGCAAGCAATCTTAACATACAACACATGAGGGCACCTCGGTGTACTCCTAACCAGATTCTACTCAGTTAATTACTCAGATTTATTTCTCAGATTTTATTTCTCAGATTTTAATTTATATAGCGCGCTTGTGTGACTTGGGACGAGAGATCAACCTCGACCCTCCTCACACCTCAGATAGGCATAAGCCAAAACTCAGACGGGAGTGATCCCAAAACTCAGACGGGAATAATCCCAAAACTCAGACGGGAGGTGATCCCAGGCATATAGCCAAAAACTCAGATGTGTGTTATTATGTTTTATTATCTCTTTAACATAATTATCTCAGATTGCCCTAGCAAGTAGTAGCACAGAATGACCCTGTGCCGAGCTCGGTTACCCAGGCACAATGTCTCAGATTAAAATAAATCAACAGCTGCTCAGATACTCAGATAGCATGTCAAACTCAGATAACCAATCAAACTCAGATAGCGGATCAAACTCAGATAACGGCTCAAGCTCAGATAACAATTATGGTGCAAGAAATATAACACATAAGTCATGCATGTATAACGTTAAAACTGAATACACGGTGAGAATACTCACCTCGAGAAACGCAAGCTCCAAAGGTTCCCGACAATCAGATGGATAGCACTTATCTCCTAGGCGATCCTAAAACCAAGAAGTGAAACCCGCAATTAAAATCCTACCCGAGGACTTATTTCAGAAAACTGGCAGCCCCCGTCAGTCTCACGGGAACTGCCATAACTCCTAGACGGTTTATTAGATTTTCCTCATATTTTAACCACAGCTAGAAAACAACCAGAACTACAATTTACTGTGAGACGGTCACTGGCCAACACAGACTCTAAGTGACCCAAAACAGTGGTGCAAGACAGACCATCTGCACAGCTCAAATTCCTAACAGCAGCCTACTAATTTGACTATAACTTTTAAACCGTAATTCGGATTAACGATAGGGTTGCGGCGTTGGAAAGCTAACTCAAAAACCAAGATCTCATCACGGGCCAAAGTCCCAAAATTTTATTTTAAGTACCTTAAAAACAGACTCGAACAGTAGGGCAGATTCTGCCCAAAAATGTTGCTTTATTAAACTCATTTAATCAACCCGACTCGTCACCGAAAACCCCGAGCACTTAAAAATTCATTACCCGACAGCCCCCCCCCCGCATCTCAGTTATCTTGGCTTAAAAGAATGACTTGAATTAAAACTTAGATGCTACAAATTTCCCGGTTGGAAACCAAGAACCCTACGGGTTCGGTTTCCTTTCGGTTAAAGGGTCTCGTTCTAAACGAGTGGGACAATAACTCAACCCAACCCCATCAAAGGTTCGGCCTCAACTTCCCGTCTCCACAGATTCTAGTCCGGTTCAACAATACACAAAGACTATGACAATCTAATAAACGAACTAAAGACGATTAACCAAAACGGAACAAACGACACGACAATTGAACTTGAACTATCCACAGCAGCAGCCCTAGAATTTCTATATACGGACTGATTTGCACCTTAATTGTAGCAAGAACTGATAGGAATGAAATAAGAAAGCCAAGGAATTACCGAAAGTTTAAAAACTCCACGAACTAGCTTGCCAAAAATCTGATCGACTTCTGCTCGGTTGCTACCTGTTCTCCCGCGTTGGTCATCACAACATGAACTGCAAATCGCTACCTCAAAAATCCAGAATTTATCAAACAAGAAGGAGAGATACTTACCGAATAAAGGTTTCTAACTTAAACTCGCCGGTACTTTCGACGAACAACCACCGAACCACCACACCCGAACTTCTTCTGCTTGGATCTCCACGGGAATTGATCTTCACTGGCCTTCCGATTGCGATTTACTCGTCCGACGGATATGGGAGGAAAAAGAAAATATCGATTCTGCCGCACGAGGGCTGTGAGGATTATGATGTCGGTATGCTAGGGTGATCACGGAATATAAATATGGCAAGTAGTCCTTGGGCCGTGAGCTTTTCCCTCATTTTAGTCCAATCCGGAAGTGAGGCAACGAATTGGGCTGTGCTCCAATTAGAATTAACGAACAAGGTAGAGTAGGTAGGAGAAATGGCTTAAATATTCTAGGAGTGTCCTGTCTAAAATGTTACGAGTCCCGGCCTTGGCCTTCGGCCGGTCTGGACTCGACACTCAACACTCGGGAGTGTAGACGACACTATTAACGCGTCACAATAATAATAATTTGACTAACCGAGGCGTCACATATATATATATGAAATCTGATGAAGACGAACCGTCTAATTACAGGTCGCCCAATAATATAGAATCAATTATAAATAATAAATTGTGATTAAATAAATCTATTTAATTAATACAAATTTTTGGGGCGTTACATAGCCCTTTTAAATATTTTCATTACTTGTGTTATGGTCTATTTGCTTAAATGTGTAGACTGGTAGTTGATAGTTAGTTATACCGATGATAGTATTGAACTAACTTGTTGATGATGAAAGTGATAGCCGAGAGCTAGATTTGCATAACCATAGGGTTATGATGAGATTGAGATGATGTGATGATACGGGCTACTCCCGATCATGAAGTGTGGATTGAGGGGCAGTTGGGCGTATTCCCATCGACTCTTCCACGTTAGTCATGAGATGACACGGGCAACTCCCGGTCATGAGGTGTGGAGTGAGGGGCAGTTGGGTGAATTCCCATGTGAATTCCCATCGACTCATCCACGTTAGTTATGCGATGTCACGGGATACTCCCGGTCATGAGGTGTGGAGTGAGGGGCAGTTGGGGTGAATTCCCATCGACTCATCCACGTTAGTTGTGATTGCTAGGTAAGCAAGGTTGTTAGGGTCACACTAAGGTGACTAGACTGGATAGTTGGATATATATATATATATATGTATATTGATTGATTATATGAAACGTGACATTTCATTTTATTATCGGGTCTAAACCCATGTAGCTCTCGAGACGTTTTTGTCTCACGTACTCCTTGTTTTGTTTTGCTATGTACTCAGGTTCGGGATCGAAGGTTTAGGTACGCATGGATAGAGATGCGGGGCCTAGAATAGAAGAACTTTAGATTGGACTTATGCTTAGCTTTGGTTTTGATCTATTTTGTAACACCAAACTTTATACTCTGATTTTCATACCAAAGGTTTTTGTAAATCCATATTTTGGAATAGTTCTTCTATTTATGAAAAATGTTTTATTTTGGGCAAATGTTTTGTGTTTAAAATTTGAGGTGTTACATAGATCATCTTTTAAAAATTGTTAAAAGAATTTAGATCAAAGTTAATTCGTTATAAACCCGCTATATTTTCAGGTGTATGTTTGGTAAGGAAGAATATACAGAAATTTAAATGAAAAATATAAATGAAATGATGAAATATAAAATGAGCAAGGGCCTTTGACATAGCGGTGTTTGTCTTACAACCTTGATGTTAGAAGTTCAAGTCTCATTGGTACAGAGTAACTTTTATCCATACATAGCAAATTCATCCCAAATGACAATCATGCCTTTAATGGGAGGGGTGAAATGTAAAATGTGTTAAAAGTAAATGACGGGCATGATTGTCATTTGTGATGAATTTGCTCTGCATGGATAAAAGTTACTCTATACGAATCAGCTCCCTAAATGAAAATTAAGTGTAGATTAGAATATGACGTTAAGGCCTCTCCCAACCCTTACCCGTCACTAAACCCATCAGTAGCGCCACATCATCACATCCTTACTGACACGCTACTGACACGGTCATGCCTAGAGATGCACATCGTACCCGGTTACCCGACCCGAACCCGAAAATGCACCCGAAACCTAACCCGATCATAACCGGTTACCACAGTAACCGGTTCGGTTATTATGTACCCGGCCGGTTAGGACCCGGTTATTGATTATAGCCATTATACCCGATCATAACCGGTTACTAGAACCCGTACCCGATTATAGCCGTTGTACCCGGTTAGAATAACCGGTTTGTAACCGATTTTGGACGGAAAATCAGGCAGAAACGGTCATATAGCCGTTGGAGCTCGGGACTTGCTTAAATTTTTGTTTTTTTGGACTATTTTACCCCCCTAAACATCCCTATATATATGTGTGTTGTATTTGGTTGATTCACAACACTCAAGCACTCTCAAAAATACAAAAAAGTGCTAATGGCAACCCAAAGTAGTCAAGGTAACACCGGGGTCGGTTCTACAAATGAAGCAACATTACCCACGGTTGTTGAAGTTATAGAAACGAAACGAAATCCCGAGATTTGGCAACACTTTTGGCTCGTGAAGATGAGCGATGGTTCATTGAAGGGTCAATGTAGAAAATGTTCAAAATTGATTGGTCATCAATCTAACACGACGTTGAGGCTACATTTTGAAAAACATTGCGAGTCACTCAAACACTCACAAGAAGAGGGTCAAGCTTCTATGGGACGAGACGGTGGTGTGTTTTCGTACCAAGCGGAACGTTGTCGACTAGAGATGGCAAAGTTCGTGATTCAACAAGGTTTGCTTTTCAACCACTTTGACAACCCTCGCTTGACGAGGGTCATACAAGAAACTCTTCAACCACGTTATAAACATGTAAGTCGTACTACTCTTAGGCGAGATTGTTTAAAACTTTGGAAAACGGCAAAAATGGATCTAGTAAACGGTTTTTTAGATCTAAAAACAAGTGTAAACCTAACAGCGGACGTTTGGTCGGCTCCTCATGGTTTGCCCGGTTCGTACCTTTGTGTTACCGCACATTGGATTGATCCAAACTCATGGCAAATGATGAAGCGTACGATAGCGTTTGAAGAATTTCCATATCCCCATACGGGTCAAAATTTATTTCATATGCTTCAATATGTAATAAATTACTTTCAATTAAGTGAAAAAGTTTTTACAATCTCGTTTGATAATGTAACGACCCGAAATTTGTAAATAAATAAATTTAATAAAAATATGATAAATAAGGATAAATCGTTTAAAAAACGTATGAATTGGTTTCGTGTCATTTGGACCTCGCATGAGAAAGTTATGGACGAAACGGGGTCGAGTCAACGGAGAAAAAGTGCAGCCCTGCTGCCTTAGGGAGTTCGCGACGCGAACTCGGGATGGCGATCGGGAACTAGCTCCAGGGAGTTTGGCTACTGGTCGCGATGAAGTTCACGCCTGCTTAGCGATCGCGAACTATGGAAATCGCATAGTTAGCGATGCGAACTATTGTTCGCGTCGTGATCTTTGGCTGGCAGCATTTAAAATCGGGTTTTCAGCCATTTGTGCTATTTTCAAACCCTAGAAACCTCTTTGGCGATTTTTGGAGCTCTAGTGCAGATCTTGGTTGATTTCTTCTCAAATCTTTGATAGATTTCACTCCTAGTTGAAGATTAAAGGTATATCTTCACTCTTTGATCTTTGTAGCTTAAGATCTATGTATTTGGGTGTATGGGTTTGAAGCCCTAGCTCTTTGGGTTATGGGTTATGGTGATATAAGTGATGTATACACTTAATAGATGGTATATTATCAAAGGAAACAAGTGTATGGTTATGATTTGTAAGAATCTTAAGGGTTGATTAAACCCAGGGTTTGGTAAACCATCATAATTGGGGGAAATGAGTAATTGAGTGTTATCTAGAGATAGATGGACACGTTGGTTGTAGTATGTGATATTGATAATCTTGTGATTATTGTATTAGGCGTTTGGTGAGGTCTTGGAAGGTTGACCGAATTGTGAAGCAAGGAAACTGACGTAAAGAATACGGTTGGAGCACTTTATTGCTAAGGTGAGTACATGAGACTTTTAAACTGGGTACATAGCAAATAGTTTTGAAAGTACATATGATATTGTATCAGTCTTTATTAACAAATATTTTGATAAAGATAGTAATTGAAAATGTATGAAAGTATGTAGAATGTGATACTAGAATGTGTCTAGTATGATTGATGAATTTGAAGTAAATTATGATAGATTCAAGTAATTATGGAATCTATGTTAATGAACAATAATAATGAAGTAATTGATTAAAAGAATGTATACGGAGCCTTTATTAATAAATATGTATTAGTAAAGCAATTGTGAATGATTTTATGGTAATGAATACATTTTGGTAATATATACTACTAAAAGTAAAGAACGAACATATATGAGAAAGAATATGATGTGACTAGTAATAATTGTCTATTATAGTCAAGGAAGAGATAAAAGTATTATGTATCGATAAATAAGAAATGTATCTTATGTATAAAGTAAGTATGGACCTCATAGGGTTCATAGATGTAGAAGTAACTGTGGTTGCTTATGATCGGGTCCATGGGACCATACAGGTACGTTCACACTGTGATGAACTAATTATATGTCGTTAGTATTAGATGACTAACTTGATTGATGTTGGATATGATAGCCGAAGGCTTTGACTGTCATAACTGTTAGGTTATGGTAAGAGATAGATGGTGGTGACGCGGGGGACCCCCGGTCACTGGACGGTGGTATATATGTTTATACACCGAGTGTATATATGTTTATACACTAAGCACACGGGTGCTTCTAGTACGCATATGTTTGGTACTAGGTATGTTAGGTTCTAATACATATATGTTTATGTATTAGACATGTTGGTGCTTCTAGTACGCATATGTTTGGTACTAGGTATGTTAGGTTCTAATACATATATGTTTATGTATTAGACATGTTGGTGCTTCTAGTACGCATATGTTTGGTACTAGGTATGTTAGGTTCTAATACATATATGTTTATGTATTAGACATGTTGGTGCTTCTAGTACGCATATGTTTGGTACTAGGTATGTTAGGTTCTGATACATATATGTTTATGTATTAGACATGTTGGTGCTTCTAGTACGCATATGTTTGGTACTAGGTATGTTAGGTTCTAATACATATATGTTTATGTGTTAGACATGTTGGGCTTCTGGTACATATATGTTTATGTACTAGATATGATTGGGCTGCTGGTACATATATGTTTATGTACTAGATATGATTGGGCTGCTGGTACATATATGTTTATGTACTAGATATGATTGGGCTTCTGGTACCTATACGTTTAGGTACTAGATATGTTTGCTAGGAAAGCAAAGTAGCTAGAGTCACAAAAGGGTGACTAGGCGGTACTTATGTAGTTTGTATATATGTTTATATATTTATGAAATGACTATTATTGGGGTCTAAAACCCATGTATCTCACGAGGCTATTTTGTCTCACGTACTACGTTTGTTTGTGGCTATGTACTCAGGTACAGGTTTGAAGTGATAGAAGGTTGCACTAGAAGTGGCCTAGAGATGTTTAGCTCGGGAGCTAATAGGTAGATCCCGTTGCCTATGGTTTTGATATACTTGGTGACACCGTATTTTTGTAAACTCTGATATAAGTTTTAAAGTTTTTGTTAAACTGTATTTTGGACAATATGTCAGATATTGAGAAAATGTATTTTAAATGATTTAAACAATGTTTTAAAAATACGGGTGTTACAGATAACGCCTCTAATAATACAAATGCGGTTGCAAAACTAATACTAGCTTACAAACCTCCCATGAATGGTGTTTTCTACCATAGTCGTTGTATCGCACACATTATAAATTTAGTTGTGCGAGACGGACTAGCGGTGCCGCAAATTTATGAAATAACGAATGGTTTTGTTAAAATGTTAGAGGATGTTTTTAGAAAAGGTAAAAGACGATATAAAAAATATATGAGATTGTGTAAGCAAACAAATTCACTTTTTTTATCACCAAATTGGGATGTTACTACTCGATGGAACTCTACATATGACATGTTCGTATGTGGTCTTCGTCAACGTGGTACTTTACAATTTTTTCACGATGCCCTTGTTACAAAGAGGCGTGTTCGAAACCCAAAATATGATGACACTAAATGGGAGGTTATTCGAAAGCTAACCGATTTGCTCAAAGTTTTTAAAGACGCTACGGTTTTATTATCGGGCGTTTACTATCCAACAAGTCATTTGGTACTAAAACAACTTTTTTTAATGTGTAACAAAATTGGGGCTATTGAATTAGAAGGTGGTCGGTTTTTATTTATGGTCGAACCAATGAAAGAAAAGATTAGAAAATATTTCAAACATATACCTTTGGCAATTACGTGTGCCGCCATGTTAAACCCTTGTTTAAATAAAATTGGGGTCGAAACCCTTATTGAAAGAATTTGTCTTGATTTGGATTTACATGTGGGAAAACCTACATATGTTTCTACACAACAAACTAAGTTTTGGGAAAATTTTACATCTTTGTTTAGGGTTTATTTTGAAAAACATGGTTCACCTAATGCATCTTCAAGTTCATTTGCCCCAATTTTTGGTTCCTATGAAATTTCTCAAGACCCATTAGCCAATTTATATAACACTAGCTTTAAGACAAGAAACGACTAAACGGGCTAGGGGTGAGAGTAGTGAACAATCCGCGAATAGTGAATTGGCGAGATATGTAGGAACCAACTTTTTGGGCAATATGACCCCACAAGAAGTCGAAAAGTTTGATATATTGGCTTGGTGGAAAGAACGGGAACCTCAATTTCCCATTCTAAGCGTCATGACCAGAGATTTACTAAGTGTCCAAGCTTCTACGGTAGCTTCGGAATCGGCTTTTTCTCTTAGTGACAGGATATTCTCTATTCGGAGAACAAGACTCACACCGGCGTCTTTGGAGATGTGCATTTGCTTGAAGGATCACTTGGATGCAGCGGAGCGTATTCAAAACATACAAACACTAGAGAAGGAATTTGACGTTGAAGAACAACTTCACGATATGGAAGTGCAAGAAGGTCTTGCAATATCACTTTCGGAAGAAGAAATCGGTGAAGATGAATCCTCCCGTGCATCTAGCTCCGATGGTTATGAATATGAAGATAACGATCCACAACAAAAGGAAGAGGAATCGGGTGAAGAGTAATGGTTGTGCACTTCATGTCTTCAAGTATTTGTGTTTGATTTCGTATTTCCGCAAAAAAAACGATGATTTGTACTTTTAATTTTATTGTTTCAACTTTCGAACTTTCGTATTTCATGTTTAATGGTTTGTATTTGAATGTTTTAATGTTTAATGAATGTTTGTGTTTTTATAAAACGTTAGTTGTTTGTGTTTGATATCGAAATAATCGAATTGCGGCAAAAAATAATAGCCATTATAAATTATCCGGTCATAACCGGTTTTTCTCGAATACCCGACCCGAACCGGTTACTAACCGGTCGTAACCGGTTACCACCGGTTAGGGTTTTCCAGCAACCAAATCGGGTACTACCCGAACCGGTTTTTGTAGTAACCGGTTTCCCCATCTTTGACCATAACCGGTTTCGGTTACGTTGACCGGTTAGGGTACGCTCAAACCCGACTTTGTGCATCTCTAGTCATGCCAACCATGACCCGTCACTAACACACTCTTTCCACATCATCATTTTTAATTAAAACAAAAATAAAAAGAATTAAAATTAAAACAAAACTAATACTACCTCCGTATCAAAATAAATGATACATTTGGGAAATTGCGGTTTTTGAGGCAAAAGATTGGAAAGTGATTTAAAATAGTATAAAGTGGATAGTTAGTGGATAATGGGACCCACTTCTTTTGGATGTAGTGAAATTAATGATGTTTAAAAGTAAAAGTAAGGGTAAAAGAGTAATTTTACTTTATTAAAGTAGATAATTAGTGTAGAAGGGGTCCTACTTTTTTGCCAAATAAGGAAAGATTTTGAAGTGTATCACTTATTTTGTTCCACCCCTTTTAGGAAAGTGTATCACTTATTTTGATACGGAGGTAGTATATTTTTTATTATTAAAACAAATATAAAAAAAATTAAAAATTAAAAAAAACAGATAAAAAAACACTTTTAAATAAAAAACATAACATGTACAAGTTTTTTAGCTCAAAGTACAACTCTCTCAAGCCCCTCCCTTCCTCCTTCTTCCTCTCTCTCTCCTGGCCTGAATTTTCCCATGCTCACGACGGATGCTTCTCACCGTCTTCACAAGGACGGATCTTTTCGACGGGTGCCACCGACGTGGCTGTGCCAACGGCGTCGGTGGCTGACGGTGCCAAAAACGCCCACGACGGGTAGAAGACGCAGCGTTGGCAGCCTTCTAATAAAATAAAATGAGCGAAATAAATTGATTTAGTTGTATGCAGATTAGAGAAAGAAAACTTCTACATTGAAGAAAGTTCTCGATCTCTCCAGTCTCCATAACCATCTTTCCAAATTTAGATACTTTCCTTTTCTATAAATTTTCTCGATCAATACATAATTTCTAACGCAATCAGCTTCCTTGAATCAATTCGAATCAATCCTTCTTCTCCAGTCAAGCATTTTAATCAAACACCGTAGATCAAATGGCCGACAATGGTGCAGTTACAGTTTACAACAACAACGCCATATCTGATCCCAACAAGAAGAACAAAAACGCCTTCTCAGTTAAAGTCGGTCTAGCTCAAATGCTCCGAGGCGGAGCAATTGTTCAAGTCACAAACGTTAATCAAGCTAAAATCGCTGAATCCGCCGGAGCTTGTTGCGTCATTGTATCGGAGCCGTCAGGATCCGGATCCGGATCCGAATCTGGAATATCGCGGATGCTTGATCCGGCTGTAATTAAGGAAATCCAACGCTCCGTCGGAGTTCCGGTAATGGCAAAAGCTCGCGTCGGACATTTTGTTGAAGCTCAAATACTCGAAGCTGTCGGAGTTGATTACATCGATGAGAACGAGGTTATCGCCGTAGCGGATGAAGATCACTTCATCAACAAACATAATTTTCGAATTCCGTTTGTGTGCGGTTGTACGGATTTGGGGGAAGGATTACGTAGGGTGAGAGAAGGTGCAGCGATGATCAGAACTCAAGGAGATCGATCTGGATCAGGCAGTATTGTTGACACTGTTCGAAATGTTAGATCAGTGATGGGGAAAATTAGGGTTCTAACAAATATGGATGACGACGAAGTGTTCACATTCGCGAAACAATTAGGCGTACCTTATGACATTTTAGCTCAAACGAAACAAATGGGAAGGCTTCCGGTGGTGCATTTTGCTTCCGGTGGTATTGTGACACCTGCAGATGCAGCATTGATGATGCAATTAGGTTGTGATGGTGTTTTTGTTGGTTCTGATGTGTTTAACTGCTCTGATCCTTATAAAAGTGTTAGAGCAATTGTGGAGGCTGTTAGAAACTATAATGATGCTCATATATTAGCAAAGGTGAGTTCTGGATTGACTGAGTTGACTGAAACAATGGCAGGGATCAATCTTGATGAGAACAATGGAGGTAGGTACTGAATTTGATAATTGAAGTTCATATAATGCTGATTACATGTGAAAATGATACAATGATTGTGATGTAGTGTATCTAGATCTGATTCTGTTGCTACTGTCATTCTGTGTTCTGTAATAATGGGAGCAGCTAATAAAATCATTGGTTTGAGGTGCTGAATTAAAATGTTTGATCTCTCATTTTTAGATAGAATTTTGGTAATGTTTCTTAAAGATATATGGTACAATATTGCTTCTTACTAATTGTTTGATAGGAATAAAATAATTAATTGCTGAATGATTTAACAGTCTGAATGATTCAGAGGTTTTGTATAAAACTTGGTTTTACTGTGAGAAACTTTTTTATAAGGATTCTGACTGCTTAATGATTCAGCATATGTTATATGGAAGAATTATTCAGCACTTTTTTGCTATCCCATTCAGCTTATACTTCATTCGATGGCGCTATACAAACACACTGAATGATGAATGATTCAGCATTAAGCGCTGAATGATTTCATTAAGCTGCAAACAAACACCATCTAAATCTTCCTAAAAATAAAATCAAATGATGAGATTAGGAAAGAGAATAAGTGAATTCCACATGACATTTTACAATTAGGAAGATGAAGTAGAAAGCAATACAATTTTTCATTTTTTTTAAATTCCTCAAAAAATGGATTTATTTTTTTAAGAGAATGTTTGGGTGTACTGCAACTCTGCAAGAAAACAATACATGTTTGGCAAAACTGGTTATCTAATCATGTATTCAATCTCAAATCAAATAATCATCTGTTACTTGAAGCTGTAATTATCTATTTGAAACTCGCATCCAAACACCTCAACAAGTATAGTAGAATGTTTTGTTGTACTAGCTTGATTCAGATTAACATTGTTGTTGATGTTATTATCATTCTTTTTCAATAAATGTAAGATAGTGTTTGGTTTATGGGTATGAATTTTTAAAAGTGTATATGAAACCCAATAACTAAAATTAACTAAACTAATTGTTTGGGGAAGTGATTTTGCCACGATCACTGCTTTACAGTAGTTGTATAATATGCTTTAAATGTTGTACACTATATAGATGAAGTAATTTGTGTGGTCTCAAAATCACTACCCAATTGTTTGGAGCCTGACATTCGGTATTTAAACCGGACTGGAACCTGACAAACCCGAGAACTGAAATAGACAAAATACAGGCATCATGTGCGTGTATTTGGAGATAAAATGTATGATTTTAATATTGTGGCATGTATACATCCTATGTTATTATATTTTCTATTTTTCATTATAAACATTGCTTAATCATCCGTTATTTTGATTTATATTATAAGTATCATTCTTGATTTTGATTTATATTATATAATAATCATCCCTAGTATCGATCTTACAAGTAAAAGAATTATTTTGGTTTTAGTTATCTGTGTTGCTCCATAAATTTCCAAACATGCAACATTCATCTTGAGAAAATGATATCTTTCAATACGAAATGAATTAATTTTCATCTTATGTGCACAAGTGAAATCTTTAACAACATTGAAGAAGCTAAAATCACTAGTTAGATAACGGTGATCGAGAACATTATCCTTCATGATCAATTGAGGTAAGAAACGTCAATACTCTCCTTTTGATTTCAAACTAATCTACAAGATTAATACGAAGAACTTTTTCTAATTTAAAAGGAAGTGTGTAGCCCTTGTATAAGACTAGAAATGCGGTAGTATATATTGTACTTTTGAAAGGAAAAAGAAAAAAACAAACTAATTTCACTATATACACATTAAGCATTCATGTTTACTGTTCATTAGCATTATAAAAACTGAGTTATAGTATTTCCCCGTTGTATACGCACTGCATGTTGGCAATAACTTTAGTAACGGCAAATAATATTTACAAATTGAGATTTAGAAAACTTTTAAAACAAACCCTCTTGAAATGGGTTATATTTGAAAATATTTATAAAATTTTAGTTTTTCACCCTTAAACTATTTATTAAAGACAAAATATTATAACTATTATTTTAATTTGTCATATACTTAAACCAGATAAAATATTTTATTTTTAAAAAGTATATTACTAAAGAGTTTACTGAAATACGATTAGAATGAGCCCAATATTACAATATTTCTTACAAATAGATTTATTTTTTCATAACTTTTAAGTTGAAATAACATATACTATCCATAATTTATGATGAAATGCAATTAAAATTCATAATATATATTAATATGTTATCAAAATTTAACATGACCTTAGTGGCTATAGATTTATGTGGAAAACATAACTTTTAATGACTAAAGCCTATATCCCTCCTTACTCCCAACTATATTTACGGGGCTGAATATAGTATTAACTTTATATTTGAATTAAAAAATTACTTTCTAACCGCTCAATAAATCCATATTATATCTTTTATTGGTAAATTTCAAAACCTCACTCAAAATCTTTGAACTTATATAAAAACCTTACAAAATAATTCTTAAATTTATATGATATAAAAACATAGTCCCGATTTGTGAATTCTAATGATCGCCGTGTTACGCATGTTGGATCCTCTACTATTCTATGTTCTTTATTATTGTTTTTTTATTAGACCAATCAAGTTTTATTTTAATTCAAATCACAATAAATCACATCTTAGCATACAAATCAAAACCGATTGAAATAAGAATTACCTCTTTACGTCAAAAAATTAGTTTAAAAAATAAATTTAAAATCTCGATGCAACGCGCGAGGATGTACATTCCTTGTTTGGTATATTTGTGAAAGAAGACACCGTTAATTAAAGAAAAAAAGATATGATATCGTTTGGTTTAGTTGGGGAACACACTTTGTCCCACCAAGCAAAGCACCTTCTCACATGCAAACGAAAGAATCTTTAGCATGCCTTTGTAAAGCCACTTTGCTTTCTAGGAAAAGAGGTAGGGGCCAAATATGTCTCAATTCCTTTTTCAAAAGAACACTCATTTCGTTATCATATCACAAAATTATATATATTAAAAAACACTTATTTCTACTTTTTCTTACATATAAAATAAATATATATTTATTTAACAAAATCAAATAGTATTAGACTATGCATAATGAGCCATCAAACTTTGCATTCCATACTACTTGAACTACGGTCGATGCGTACTTTTCTATTTTTGGCTTAATTTGGTCGTTCTAATGACCACGCTTTTATAAAAGAGCACACCCCACACCGTTTTTAGTTTATTAAAATGTATTTGGACACCAATACGAGCATTTAATCACATATTTAAAGGCATAGAGAGAAACTGAGGTGACATTAAGACGGCAGTAGTGATCACAGTTTTAATCACGCTTATCTCTTACTATCAATTGCTATATTAACTTAGCATGAGAAATTGATTATCTCAGGATAATATTTTGGAGCTTCTCACGATATTTCAGCTTTTATCGTGATATCTTGAATATATCATGAAATGTTGGACTTCTCACGAAAGAATGATATTATGGATAGGGGTGTTCACTATTCGGATATAACCGGATTGTCCAATTGGACATTCTGGATCGGACTATTTGAATTGGTTATTTGGTTATTGTGATCGGTTTGGACTTGAACCAAATTAATAGTTTGGATTTCGGATTGGATTTGGTTTCCGTTGTGAAAACCAGATTGTCCAAAAACACCGAATAGTAATATATATTAAATTGATTTATATACTAACACTTGTTGGTTTCCATTGTAAGCAATTATGATACTCATTTTCTGTACATTTTTTATAGTAAAATGATTTATATACTAACACTTGTTCCATTTTATATTGTATCATTTGGCGATATACCAATTCCTTTTAGAGTTTTTGATAAAGTCGATGTCAAGATTTTCACATATATAATTATAAATGTCACAAGCTATGAATTAGACTTGTTTTTATGTACAAAGTAGTTTATCATTTTGGAATTTTACATATCGAACTTAATATTATTTATTTTATATACTTTTGTAGTATTTTGAATATTTTAAGGAAAAATCAAACGGATAAAACCAAACCAACTAAATTGTTATTTGGTTCGGATCGGTTTGGTTTTCGAATTAGTTTGGACGGTTCGGTTTGAACTTTTGAAAATCGAACTTTATTTGGTTTCATCTATTTAGTTCGGATAAAACCAAACC
This sequence comes from Calendula officinalis, assembly GCA_963853835.1. NCBI lineage: Eukaryota > Viridiplantae > Streptophyta > Magnoliopsida > Asterales > Asteraceae > Calendula > Calendula officinalis. The sequence continues at coordinate 78,122,531 of OY970828.1, forward strand.
ATTCAAACGAACACCCCTAATTATAGAACCCTCACGATATATTGAAAATGAAACCCCAAAAACTCTACATAAAGAATAAAAGTTGTGCTGGAACTACAACATTTAATACTTGAGGGGTTGAATTGAAAATACGCAGTATTCTTTTGACCTTTTTTCTGTACAAGAACTTTCCAGTATTTGTCGGTCTAACATTTACGACGTCGTTTCTGACAGTCGACATAGAAGTTCGCGTTGGCTAACATTCGCCTTTCGGTATCCCAAAATTTGGCTGTGTACAGATTAGAAGCCACTCAAATTATGCTGTAAAAAATTCTACAAAATTTATGCTCAATAATTGGTTTGGAGATCAATTCGATTTGAGCAGAAATGGGCTGTGCGCAATCGAAGATCGAGAACGAAGAAATTGTGAATCGATGCAAGGAACGGAAAACAGTGATGAAGGAATCAGTATCTGCTCGGAACGCCTTCGCCGCCGCTCACTTTTCCTACGCCGCCGCGTTAAAAAACACCGGCGCTGCTCTTAGTGATTATGCTCAAGGTGAGGTTGAGTTTCCCGACCACCATCATCCGTCCTCCGTTGACGCGGTTATATCTTCGACAACAATTCTCCCTCCCAAACCACCGCAGCCACCATACGAAACCCTACAACCACCACCGCCTCCTCCACTTCAACGAGCGGCGACTATGCCGGAATTCACCATGTCCGAACCAGAATTGAATTCACATCCTGATCCGATCATGGAAGAAATCGATGAGGAGGATGAGATCGATGATCGCAGCTTGAAACACCGGAGTAAGTCTAGAAGCTCCGGCGGCGGCGGCGGCGGCGGCGGTGCTAGTAGAAGTGGCTCGAAACGAGGAATTGAAACGGAGGATTTACCTCCGCCGTCGCCGCCATCTCCACCGAAGCCAACGCCACCACGGCAGTACGAAAAGCCTCTTAATCGTGCTCCACCGCCTCCACCTCTGTCTCAAGGAATGTCTTCATGGGACTTCTTTTTCGAGTCGATGGAAAACGTTACCGGACCTAGCTTAACTGAAATCCACCACGAGAACAATCGATTCGAAGGAAAACCGGTTGAGGATGAAGAGAAACGAAGGTCCACAAATCATGTTGACATGGATGACGACGACGATGATGATGATGGTGATGATGAAGGCGGAAGTGGTGATAACGAAGCTGATGACGTGGCACCTGAAGTGGTGGAGGAGCCTCCACCGCCGCCGCCTAAAGTCGTAAAGAAGGTTAGGATTCCGGTACCAGTTCCGGCAGAACAGAGGAGATCATCGGTGAAAGGCGGTGTACCGAATCTGAGCTTATTGCAGATATTTACTGAGCTTGATGATTGTTTCCTGAAAGCATCAGAAAGTGCTAATGAGGTTTCAAAGATGCTTGAGGCCAACAGATTGCATTATCACTCCAATTTTGCTGATAATCGAGGTACATTAACATAATTTTTTTTTATCCTAATCACAATTGATACAAATTTGTAATTAACAGTTTGATCTTAAACTTTGGGAACAGTGTTTATGTGACTGTGATTCTAAACTATAATTGAAATGTTATATGATTAATTAGGTCATATAGATCATTCTGCAAGAGTGATGCGTGTGATTACTTGGAATAGGTCGTTTAAAGGATTGCCAGATGCTGATGATAAGAAAGACGATTTTGATTCTGAAGAAAACGAAACCCATGCTACAGTTTTGGATAAGATGCTTGCATGGGAGAAGAAGCTATATGATGAAGTAAAGGTATGTTTTTGCACTTAGGTGCTGTTTGATGGGAACAAAATGATTAGGTGCTGAATGATTCAACGAGGTTTTGTATAAAACTTGTTTTGAATGTGAGAAAACTTTTTTATAAGAATTCTGACTGCTTAATGATTCAGCATATGTTCTAAGGAAGAATGATTTAGCAACTTTTTGCTGTCTCATTCAGCATAGACTTCATTCAGAGGCGTCAGACAAACGCACTGAATGCTGAATGATTAAGCATTCAGCGCTGAATGGTTGTTCCATTAAGCCGCAATCTGTCCTGAAATAACAAGTGTGTTGGCTGAAAATTAAGCATTGCTAATTTTACAATTTGATATGTTTCTGCTAACAAAAATGCTATCTTTGATGGTTAACAGGCGGGTGAATTGATGAAATTCGATTACCAGAAAAAGATCGCTTCGTTAAATAGACTTAAAAAACGTGGGGCGAGTACTGATCATTTGGAGAGAACAAAAGCAACAGTGAGCCATTTGCACACAAGATACATTGTAGACATGCAGTCAATGGATTCCACAGTTTCAGAAATTAACCGTCTTCGTGATGAACAGTTATACCCGAAACTCGTTCAGTTAGTAGATGGGTAAGTCCAAAAATTTACTAAAATTGATTACAAAAATAAGGGGAAATTGCGTTAAAGGGTAAGCATACTATGTTCATTTAAGGTAATAGTTACCGGGAAATCCAAAGTTAACAATTTTAAAATCTGTCTATGTTGTTGTTTATTTATAATAAAAACAAAATGAATTTACTAGACTCCCAAATTTTTCGATTTTAACCGTTTAGAACTCTATAATGCATAAATGTGGAAGACGAGTATGCACGAACAACCAACATGGACTATAATGGAGTTCTAACCGGTTAAAATCAATAATTTCAGATCTTCAATGGTAATTGTTACCTTAATTGAATAGTTTATGGTTGTATAATCCTGAAATTAGAGGGGGAAAATAATATGTTATCCAAATTGAGAAAACAAGTATAGCATGTAACGCTAAAATGAAATTTGCCCATAAATGATTTTCAAAAACTTTTTTCATACATGTTATATAGTGGTGATCATTTGGGCTGAAAAAACTGAATCTGAAAACTGATCGAAACTGAAAACATGTAATCGGTTCGGTTTTTGTAATTTCATGATTCTGGTTTCGGTCCAGTCATCGGATAGGGGTTAACATTTGAGCTGAAAAAACCGAACCGAGTTTTTGGTTTTGAAAATTCATCATTATCAGTTTCGGTGCGATTCAGTTCGGTTTCTGGACCGTGCTCACCATTAGTTATATATTATTTTTGCATACAGGATGGCAGTAATGTGGGAAAGCATGAAATACCAACACGACAACCAATCAAAAGTGGTGCAAGCATTACGAACCCTCGATATCTCACACTCGCCAAAAGAAACAAGCGAGCATCATTACAACAACACCCGCCAACTTCACATTCATGTCCAAATATGGCACTCGCAGTTTGAAAAACTCATGTTACACCAAAAAGAGTACATAAAATCCCTAAACAATTGGCTAAAACTTAACCTAATCCCAATCGACAACAACTTACGCGAAAAAGTCTCATCCCCACAACGCCCCCAAACACCCCCAATCCAAATCCTTCTAAGAACATGGCACGATTTCCTCGAGAAGCTTCCGGAAGAAGGCGCGAGAACCGCGATACACAACTTTGCCGCCGTGATGGACACGATATTTCAATACCAAACGGATGAGATGAAAATGAAGGAAAGATGTGAAGAAACGAGGCGGGATTTGAACCGAAAAGTTAGGAAATTTGAAGATTGGTATAATAAATATATCCAAAAACGAGCGGGTGATGAGATGGAAAACGATAAAGATATGATCGCGGAACAACAAATTACGGTTGAGTTGTTGAAAAAGAGATTGGAGGAAGAAGAAGAAGCTTATCAAAGACAATGTATTCAAGTGAGAGATAAATCTTTGATGAATTTGAAGACGGGATTACCCGAGGTTTTTCGGGCCATGTCGGAATTTTCACGGGCTTGTTCGCATATGTATAAAAGCTTGAAGTCTCACACAAGGCCACAATATACAAATGGGAATTTGTCATGAAGGTATGGGTTATGATAAATGTAAAGTTTTGTACTTTTTATGTTGTATAATTTGGTTGGATGTTTTTGTAATGGTTATTAATTTGATTTGTGTGATTCAAGTATGTGGTAAAGTTATGTTTTCGGAGGTGGTTGTTCTTTTTTGGTACTCTTTCGATCTAAGTGTCTAATAACTAATATTGAGTTATGTCAATTGCCAATACATGATTTATGTCATGTGGGCACACACATATTTACATACTTTTTTTTTATACTCACCATAAACAAGTCACATGCACTTATTTCAATATATATTTACATACTCATATGCATTTATTTGCATATGTTTTATAGGCTTGTATACATATATATCTACCCTCGATCGCATGTTATCGGTGGTCTCCTTAGAAGCAGTTTCTCAACCTTTGGGTATATATATAATTCTTTTCATCTTATCTCTCTTATACTCATCCTTTGAAGGAATTGAGTATCGGTGTCGTCGTCAATTTCCAATATAAACAAAATAAATATCAAATATTTATAGTTTGTGTTTGCATAGAACTTGTTTATTTATTTTCTAAAATAATATTTATCTTTATAACATGTTATTTTGAGTTGATTGAGTTGTGCTTATGACATACTCCATCCGTCTAACAAAAAACTTCTCATTTCCCATATTTGATGGACTCCATTAACTATCTTTCTCTATCCAACCCAACCTTATATTTTAATCAAAAATATTATCAATGACCTCACCACTAACTATCACCTAAAAACTTATGCAAAAGTTAAATAAGAAGTTTTTTGTGGAACGGAAGAAGTGTGTATTATTGTGGTCGATTCTGAATTTTTCGTGATTATCAAAGGGATCAAATATGAAGCTTTTAGGAGATTATTTGGCACACAAGTACTACTAATTCATCACCATATCGATTTACAACTCAAAACTATTTTTAAACACTCTTTTATGTCACATATGTAGTAGAAGATTTATTTTGATTTTTCAAAATCGAATTGAATGGCCCAATAAAAAGTTGTGAGAAAAACGATGGACCAAAATAGCACAAGCTAGAAACTTCACATATATAAAGGGAAACAACAACGAACCTCAAATAAAAATGGCGACCGGAAAACCCGAACCACCGCCCTCAACCAACTACCCTTACGAAGCTCTTCCTTCTACTCCTCAACAACCTCAATTCTACGTCGTTTTACCCTCCTACTCTCCCTCCGGCCACCGCAGATGCCGTCAATCATGCCGCCGTTACCTCTCCTGCGCCATCACCGTCCTCCTCCTCTCCGCCGCCCTCTACCTCCTCTGGCCATCTGATCCTAACCTCAAAGTCGTCAACCTCCGCCTCGATCGCCTGAAAGTACACGCCACACCTAAGATATCTCTCGATATTGCGTTAGGTGTGAGAATTAAGGTTCGAAATCCTGATGTTTACTCGCTGAATTATCAATCTCTGAATGTATCGGTCGAGTACAGGGGAGAGCAGCTAGGGTTTGTTACGTCGGACGGCGGAAAGGTGAAGGCGTTTGGAATATCGTATGTTGATGCCACTCTCGTGCTTAACGGATCGGAAGTGATCTCCGAGTCGATTTCTCTGATTAAAGATCTAGTGAAAGGTTCGATTCCGTTTACTACGACCTCCGAGATTCGTGGTACTCTTGGAATTATCACCGTTAATCTTCCAATTTCGGTATGTATATCTATTTCATTGATCTCTCTATACTGTTTGAATGCATATTACAAGCAAAGTCCTGTAGATTGAATGATTGATCACTGCATTTCATGGTTAATAGCAAGTTATAGCTAAATAAGTATAGTACCCCTTCCAATAGTGCAAAATTTTCCAATATTATGATTGTTTGAGAACTGCATCAGCTCGGTAGTTTATCAATTTCGTTTATTGCTGAGGAGATTACCATAGTAAATGTGAATTTTCCTTTAGGTTGATTTTTTATGGTTACTGATATTCTAGTTTCAGGCTAATTAACTGGTTAGTGTTTGATTTAAGTGATGATTTTCTGGTCTCTGATTTTGGAGATATTTTTCATGAATAGAAGAGATTGAGAGAAGAAGAATTGACATGGAAATTTAATTTTTAGATAATTTCTAGATTTTGGGCTCCAAAAACAATTGTATTGTTTCCGAGTTCATCCTTCTGTCTATAGAATGATTCACATATGGAATCTACTAATTCTCTTTCATAATCTCATCCTTTTATTTGAACACTTATATTAATTATGAGTAGGAAGATAAGTAAGAAGATTTAGTAAGAAGCAATATGATCTCTCATTTAAAAAAAACCATCTTCATTCTTGAATTCTCATAGTGAAAATGTTTGTTTTTGATGGTTGAACAGGCCAAGTTATCATGTGAAGTTGTGATGAACACACACAATCAAACAATCGAACGACAAGACTGTTATCCTGCGGTAAATTAATACATTTTTTTCCCATTTTGATCACATCAAATTTCAAATCCCTTTTGTATTTACATATAATTCTGAGCTTATTTCCTGTTGCAGTGAACTCCAGAACCCTAATTTACTAAATTAAGTGACACTAATCTGGTTTTTGATCACTAATGCACTGTGGATGACAACCTGCAAATACCTTCAAGAATCAAGTTAAGTTTACTTTTCAGTAAATTTTTCTTACTTAAGTCAATTTTACATTTCTGGTTCTGTTGGGTGATTATTGCTTCATATGATAACCCGATGTAAATATTACATACTATGCTCTTGTTTGTTTATTGTTATAGATACTAATGATATATATCATACATCTCTAAAGGTCATGTTATTGTCAATATCCTATTTCCTCATTCTTATAATTCACTATGATACCAGTTAATTATATAATAACATTTATCAGGTACACTACATGGATAATTTATTTATTTATTTAAAATGTATTGATATGAATATGTTAGTTTATAAATATTAAATATGATTTTATCTTTGCAAACCTGTCGCGAAGCGAATATACAATTTCAATACCTCATATGTCAGCTTTCAGCCTTACAAATACATCTGTATTACTTGTGTTTTGATTGTTTATGAATAAAATTGAGTTTCCATGGCAATGATGTTTAAATGTTTTTACAAGGCTATTTTCTTTATTGTGTTTGAGTTGTAATTTAATTTGTAATACTTCCTCTGTATCACAATAAGTGATACATTTGGAAGATCACCGAGTTTGAGGCAAAAGATTAAAGTAATGTTAAAATATATTAAAGTAGATGGTTAGTGGGTGATGAGTCTCACTTTTCTTGAATAAAGTGATATTAATTAATTTTAAAAGTAAAAGTAAGAGGTATAAGGGTAATTTCACTTATTAAAGTGGATAGTTAGTGAAAGTTGGGTCCCACATTTTTGCCAAATAAGGTAAATTTTGAAGTGTATCACTTATTGTGAAACACTTATATATGGAAAATGTATCACTTACTGTGATACGGAGGAAGTATATGTTGCCAGGGGCGGATTTACTATAGGGCACAAAGGTGGCACGTGCTACTATTCGAAAAAATTTCATTACGGTAAATTTCGGGACTTTATTATTGTTATAGTATTTTGAATACATTAATATATATCCGAAAAGGCGAAATAAGACACATCAACTTGCTAGCGTAGCTGGCTAACACTCCTTGCATGTATATAAGAGGTCATGAGTTCGAATCTTGGTGGTCTTATTTTTTTAAGTCAACTTTTTTTCCATTATAAGCCTCTATATTACAATGTTTTCTTTTTTTCTTAGCCCATATATTTTAATTTTTTCCTTTTTTTTACCTTATATATTTCAACAACAAAAATTCTTTAGTCCAAACATTTCAAATCATTTTCCTTTATTTTCCTTTTTCAATAAAAATTGTTTAGTCCAGACATTGTAAATCATCTTTCTTTATCCCGGATCGGTTTAACCCCACTTTTTTATTATCACCATAAGGGTGCTACTACTGATAGAAGTTTCTAATTCCGCCTCTGTATGTTGCTATTCATCTCAAAGTGCTATTTTCCTAATAGTTTCTTTAATCCATTGGGTATCCATTTATGTTTGGTTCATTGTCATCTCTACATTTAATAATGAACTTCACCCGTATTTGCAATGGGTTTGAATCTTGGCGGTTTCCTTTTTTTTTTTTTTTAATTCTGCTTCCAATCAAGTTTCTCAAAATTACATTTTATTCCATTGAAATTAAAATTTTCTAAAATGATAATTTGCTACCATGAAATTTAACGCTCAATGTTTAGATCCTCTCTAAAATGATGGTTTACCCCTCAAAATTATTATTTTCTATATAATTGAAAAATGATAATTTCCTTTTAACTATTATTATACTTAAAGTGATTCACTTATTTTGATACACCCCAAAAAGGAAAGTAATTCACTTATTTTGATACGGAGGAAGTAATAATTTTTTGTACAACAAATATTGAACCTTTTATTTTATTTATATTATTAGCAATATAATTTACTAAAAAGTTTGTTTTAACGAGATTAAAAATTTTTAAATAATAAATTATATGATTTTATTTGCAATAAAATTTTTAAATTTTTTTAGTTAATATAAGTAACACACTTTTTTACACGAAGTATAAGTGTATATAATAATTAAGGATAATAATAAATTATACACAATCAACTATACTTCATCCGATTCAAAATAAGTGATACATTTTTTTTTTTTGGTGATTCAAAATAAATGATACACTTTGAAAAGTTTCCTTATTTGGCAAAAAAAATGGGACCCACATCCACTAACTATCTACTTTAACAAGGTGAAATGACTCATTTACCCTTACTTTTTACTTTTAAACATCATTAACTTTACTTTATTCAAAAGGTGTGGGACCCATTCCCCACTAACCATCCAATTAATCTAATTTAACCATCATTATAATCTTTTGCCTAAAAAACCGTGAAACCCCAAGTGTATCACTTATTTTGAATCGGAGGAAGTATAACACATGATGTATCTAAATCTAATCTAAATACTTCCTCCGTATCAAAATAAGTGACACACTTTTCATTTTGGGGTGTATCAAAATAAGTGACACACTTTGAAAACTTTCCTTATTTGGTAAAAATAATAGGACTCATACCCACTAACTATCTACTTTAATAAAGTGAAATTACCCTTATACCCTTACTTTCACCTTTAAAACTCATTAATATCATTTTATTCAAGAAAAGTGTGACCCATTCTCCATTAATTATGTACTTTAATCTATTTTAATCTCTACTTTAATCTTTTACCTCAAAAAACATGTGAGCCAATTTATGTCACTTATTTTGATACGGAGGAAGTATTATATAACTAAAATATTTAATGATACAAATATTTTTTTGTAAAAGTTCTTGCAAAATAACGCAGTGTACACTCTACTAGTTAAAATTACACATTTTAACTTTTTTAAGGAAAAGAAATAGATCGAGTAGTAGTCGTCATGTGATAAGATTTGCCTACCGAATATATCACGTGCCGAGCCACTTAGTTGTCAAATTCAAACTTCCCATGTCAGTCAATGACTCAATATGACAATCTTTTTTCAAATGAAAAAACAAGACATAATAAAGTACTAGTGAACCATACATTCCATCATCAACTTGAGTCATATAGTAGTATTTGTTACTATTGAATAGTTCAGTGAAATGTTTTAAACATTCGTTTTTTTATTGAACCCGATCACTATCTTAAATATGGTTGGAATAAATAAAATCGTTTGAATAAAATAATAATATTGTTGAATGATTATGATGTGATAAATTATAGTATAAGTAGTGCGTAAATGCCTAAGAAACTATAAAAATGTGAAATAAATATAATAAAAAGATAAGAAATTTTCCAAAACATATTTTCTAATAAAGTTTATCATTATAATATTAAAAAACTATAAATACAAAAACTAATATGTTTATGTTTTTTATCTATTTTTTTTAGAAAACTCGGTGTGGTTAGAATGAATTTTTATGTCCAACCAGCCAGTTTTAATCGAGTAATAATCGTTAACCTAACCGACTCATTTCAAGTGGCAACATTCTCATTTTCTAGTTCGATTGATCGATTCAACTGGATTTATAAAATATTGATAGAGTGTAATTTGAATATATTGTTTATTACTAAATGTTTATTAAAATGTATTTAATTTAAAATAAATATATGCATAATGGCCAACTATACATGTATAAGTGAGTTTAACACTTATGACAAGACTACTCATGCACAAATTAAGGCTTTAGGGATTATTTTATTTCTTTAGATATTACAAAAATAGATATGTTAACTATTTATGTTAATTTTCAAAAAGTGAACTAACACATGTAACATGATGCTATCAATATACTTAACTATATGAAATACTATCTGATAAAATAAGGTCGAATAAACTTGAAAAAGTGAGGGGTGTATATTCATAAGTCGCGTATTTTCATAATGAATTTATTTGTTTTCTTCATATCAAATAAAAATAAAATAAAACAAGTTTTCACAGTTTTGCAATTGACCATACTATATTATTTGACAATTTTCAATAATTAATATCGTTTTATAACATGTGTCACACGTACATGATCACCCTCGTCGGTATAAATTCATCTACGTGAGAAAGAGTCCTTGGAACACGTCGGTATGCATGTGGGGTTGCAAAGAGGGGGGTTAATTATTTGTTTTTATTTATGTGCTTAATCATTTATTTAAGATATGTGTTAAAATTAAAGAATGACTACAAATATTATTTTTTGGTAATTAGAAAAATAAAATAGAAACACATACTTCATCCTTTCAAAATAAGTGATACACTTTCCATTTTAAGGTGTTACAAAATAAGTAATACACTTTGGAAACATACCATATTTGGTAAAAGGTAGTGGAGATCACACCCACTAACTATCTCCTTTATTAAAGTGAAAAGACACATGTACCCTTACTTTTAATTTTAAACACATTAAATTCACTTTAATGAAGGGTTTTGTTAATGACAGCCCTTAGGGCTGTCACTAACATGCATAAAAAGCGTGTACATTGATTAAAAAAGTAATATTCCTAAAATTCAGGGGGGTTGTCTTTTGTGTATTTTGCCTTCTTAATTAGGGCTGTCATTATCATTTTCCTTTAATGAATACATGTGAGACCTATCCTTCACTAACTATTAAATTTAATTTAATTAACCTTCATTATCATATTTTGCCTCAAAAACCGTACACTCTAATTTGTACTACTTATTTTGAAACGGAGGAAGTAATATAAATCAATATTTTTTTCTTTTTCTTTTTATTACCATAAATCCATATATTTATTTTGAGATACAGAAAAGGACATATAACGATCAAGTTCACCAACTCCGTATAAAAGGCAGCATGACCCTCCACGAATAAAAGCACAAAAGTAATCACCAAACAGGCGTGTTGGTGCCTTAAATCCCTCAGCTAAAAACCATCCAATCTTCCATTTCCGCCATGAAAACCACCGTCAGCTGGTACAACTCCGGCAACCTAACCTACTGCTGGAGCCGCCGGAGAGCCACCGACTACGACGAGCTAGTAACGCTGAGTGTTTCGACTTCAAAAGCACGCATTATCTGGAGAATTCTATGCAGAAAAATTAAGAAATTGAAGAAGAACATGTACAGATTTTCAGATCCAACTCGATTCGGCTATGAAGCTTGTGAGTACGCTCAAAATTTTGATCAAGGATTAATGTCGAACGATTTAGATGATTTATCGAGATCGTTTTCTGCTCGTTTTGCTGCTCCTAACTCTGCTATGGTTCAACGTAAGCGATTAATTGCTTGATTGAAGGTTTTGATTTTAGATTTCTTCGTCGGTTTTTTGAAAAAATGTTCGATGCAGAATGTAATCGATCTAGTTTTAATCGTAATTAGTTGTGATTTTTATGTTTTATGCATATGAATGATGAAATTAAAATGTTAGCTGTCTCTTTTTTCTCTTCATTAACGATGCTTCATGAGGTCATGACCTACTTTATTTGTTTTTCTAAAAAAAACAAAAATAAAGAATTAATGTACATTGTTTTAACCAATATTTTAAAACCGGATTTTAAATTGAGCAGATTGATGCCATAAAAATGGTCAAATTGATCGGACCAGTTAAACGGAATACAATATTATCGAGTGTTTATGAATTATGATAATTAATTATCTAAAAGGTACGTAAATGTAAAAAAAACACAAAACAAATATTACAGTATAACAAATCCAAAAAATTTCAAAATATATTTTCCAATAAACAGCTTTGATTTTCAAACTCTATAAAAAATGATACCAAACATTTAACATTCAAGTGAAACTTTCAATCTGTATATTTTAAATTTTAAACATATAGTAGAACAATTTACAACTCTAAATCTAAAAAAAATTTATGTATATTTTAAATTTTAAACATATAGTAGAACAATTTACAACTCTAAATCTAAAAAAAATACTAAATGTTCATTTTAATAAAAAGAATTTAAAGAAATAAAAAAAAAAACAAAAAACACGGTTCACATTGGGTTTAACCATCCTAGTCCAGCTCGGTTCATAGACTTTCAATACTTGTAAGTTGTAAACCATTTAACATTTCTTTTATGGAAAATGATAATGACAGCCCTAAATTAAGAAGACAAAATAACAAAAGATAATCCTTCTGAATTTTAAGAATATTATTTTTTTTAATCAATGTACAAACTTTTTATATATTGTCATTAACAAAACCTTTCTTTTATAATATGTGGTTCTCTGATGTAGTGATGCATAACGGTTTGAATATAGTTGGTTCAGTGAACCCACCAATCCATTAACATTTTCAAGTCAATGACCAATTTATAACTTTTTAAAAATTATTGGGAATATTAAATTAAGATTATTCCAATCTTTGATTAGCAGAGTATAGTCCATAGATTACATTGGATACTGAGTATAAGTGAACATGGTAAAGATTCTAACCCAAAAATTAGCAGTTAATTAATTAAATATTCAGTTGTTTTAGCATAAACATGCAGTCGGCTGAAATTAATAATATTCTTGCACTTGAATTATTCTGTACTAGTAATTGCCAGCTTTCTCTCCTCACCTAAAATAGTTATTTGATAAAAACTTGAAATAGAAAACAATTATTTTAAGGGTATTCTCATTATAATAGTTTCTTGATGTCTACACGACTTAACCGTTGTTGTGATTGTTTTTAATTTTTTTTCTGATCATCTGGTAAATATTTATTCAGGATGATTCGAACCAGTAACCTAGTGAATCGGTATCCGAACTTTGATGGGAGAGTCAGTCATGGTTACTACTGACTAGTGTTTATTAGACCAATGCCAATGGCATCTGCCACTTTCAATTTCTTTCAACTGGCGTTATCAGTTGGTACCAATGGTTCCGCCAGTTGATTCTGCCAGTTGCTTTGCGCCACTTTGGAGACGGGATTGAGGGAGAGATCAGTGGTGATGGTGGGGGCCCAAAAGAGTATTTTTGAGCGTGTGTGTGTGTTTTGTAATGGTGGGTCCTAAAGAATTGAAAGAAAGTGGTCTTGTTGGCATGAGTACGTCAGTTTAATGTTAGTTGGTGTGTCTGCTAACGTGAGCGCTGAGTTGGCAGCAACTAACGGCGTCAGTTGAGTGTACCATTGAGAGCGGTCTTAGTGTGTAGAGACAAGTTTGACAAAGAAAAAAAGGGTAACGAATCCAATGCATTGTAATACATTAGATTGCCTTTGAGTTATTTGAGACTACATTGACTTTCCAAAAGTCAATCCTACCAATTCAATCTATTAAATGCATATTTTGAATCAGTGGATAAACACACAAACTTCTCATTATTAACAAGGAAATTTTTTTAGATTATTCTTGTTATAAGGCTCTACAGAATGATCGAGTTTTATCTATGATATATGCGACCTAATCGTTTATGTGGCCTTTTTCATTTACCTATAGACCGATCGAACATGTGACCTCTATAAAGTCATCTGATAGCCATAATGTTTAAATAGTTTAACCATTTCAGAAGATATCAAACTCGTGACATGTAGGAGACCATTTCAAATATCTACCTAACCCGTAACATTTAAGAGATAATTTCAGATAATTTTACCATTATGTTATCACCAAATGTCGAATGCAAAGTTAAATGAATGTCTTTAAATTCAACCATATTCTTTATAGGGTAAAGATCATCCAAACAAACACTAAATTGAATGGAATGACACGTAATCTTTTTGGGGGTAAAAACAAAGACCAGAATGTAAATCTGTAGGGTTGCAGTTGTGGGTAGGGGTCCTTCCCAATACGTGTCAAACTTTAACCATGGTTAAAATGAAGGGAAGTTAGTAATTCAGTGGTTAAAAGTAGAAAATGACCAGTGTCATAACTCCTCTGTTCTTTCTACGGTTTGTCCAAATACTTTACTTTGTCCACATCTCATTTATTATACATTCTGGTCTCTTTTAAGCACCTACAAAATGGAATTACAATTCGTAAATGGAAAATTTTATAATTTTTTTGTCGGTTAAAGAAATTCAAGGAACGATGGAAATTGGAATCTATTCGAAATTGCTTTTAAGCCATCTCATTAGTGATAATAGAACTTGTTTAGTGGTAATTTTGTAAGTATGAATTACCTTCAAAGAATATGGTTGAATTTAAAGACATGATTATCAAAAACCGATCCAAATACGCATGGTCAGAAGAAGGTTCGAAAACATCCAAGACAACAGTTAAGTCAGAACATAAGATTGACCATCCAGTAGTAGCCCATTAATCGGGAATACCTTTAAAATAAAATAAAATTTTAACAAGTTACCCTTCTAAATATAATAAGATTTCCTCTAAAACAAATTGGTCCAAAATTCAAGAGTCAGAGAGCAGGCACAGCCTTTTCTTCACTTAACAGGCCCCTCAACAAAAAAGTAAAAAATGAACTTTTAGAGGGTGCTAAATTGATCTTTTTAAGTATATCATTCTTGAATTCCAAAATTTATTTCGTAAATCTTCAAGTATATGTATTTATCTAATATTTATACATAGGAATAATATACAAATCCATATTTATATATACCATTTTTATTAACACATACCAGTATTGCAAACTTTTTTTTGTTATTAATATGATTTCTTCCTATTATACTTATGTAACACACAACTAAACAAGCTAGTGTTTGTAATATTTTAGAATCACTTGATGACTATATAGGGGGTGTTTGGGATTGCTTATTGAAAATAGATTATTCGTTTTCAAAATGGATAATCAGATAATCAGCGGTTACAAAACGTGATTCTAAATAATAGTGTTTGGATTTGATTATGTTTTTTGAAATCGCAATAATCAGATAATCAACTTTTGAAGTGTTTGGCAATTGAGATTATTAATGGTTTAATATATAAAAATTACCAAAATAGACATTTGATTTCATTTTTGAAAGGACAAATGTCAAAATAGACGTAAGGACAGTTTGGTAAAATCATATTTTGAAGAAATCACGTTTTGAAAAAGCATGTACACACATGCTTTTACAAAATGGTGTTTTGATACCTCAAAAAAGCAAATAAGTGATTTTCACTTTTCATTTGCCAAACACTCAATCTTAATTTTCTGCGATTTGAAAACGTGATAATCAAATAAGTTGGTTGAAAACTCAATCCCAAACACCCTCATAACATTATGAGATACATGGTGATAACCTACCACATGAAGGACATTGAAATGATTTTTCAGATGTTACGAGTTAGAAAACTAACACGACAACGGTTAACCTAGTGAGTCATTATACGTTATAAGCGAGAAATAGTTTTTAGGAATATTCAATTACTCTCGCAACTAATTCCACTAACCATTTTTCAAGACAGATTATATATTCATTTTTATTAAAACTCTTAAATTAAGGAGTTGCCAATGAACAGTGATCATAAGTTATTACGTCTATTAAATTTTGTACCAGTTTATATAATTTGCAAAAAGCAAAAGTGGAAGTGAATTTACAAATGAAAAAAAAAAACCTGATGTAAAATGAAAAATATAATTGTCAGAAGTGGGATTTGAACCCACGCCCTCTCTCGAAGACCAGAACTTGAGTCTGGCGCCTTAGACCACTCGGCCATCCTGACTTTGTTGTTCCATTAGTCCTACTTATATTTATATAATTAATCATTATTTTTGGAATTTTAGATTTGTATTCTCAGTTAGCAAACAAATTCCAAACTGGTTAAAGCCTAGCGTTATAAGGTATTGAAAAGTATTTTCCATAGGTCTGTGGTTATTAGTTAAGTCCCATTATGTACAATATTATGTACATTTAAGAGTAGTTAAGATAGCGTTAAAAAATAAAATTTTAGCAAAGAGACAGACACTTAAAAATGGGTATGTTACTAACATTAAACTCGACCCTCTTGAACATTTTTTATAAAGGTATTCCCGTTTATGACGCTTTTTTTAGGTGTCCAAATTTTACTTGTGATATACACGGCCTAACTGTTGTCATGCTCATTTTCCGAATTTTACATTTTACACTAGGCATCTGATAAATGTTTGCTTATGGAACATGTCAAACTCGTAACTTTTAGGAGATTATTTAATCCACGAGACATCACGAAACTATTTTACACAAATTTACATGTAAACTTATTCAAACCAAAACTTGAACATTGCACAACTATATCATACATTAAGAAGAAAATATGTTTTTATTGCACCAGATTACATTACCATAAACAACATTCACTAATCTTTCCAAAAGTTGTGTTTGTTTTGTACAAAATATTATTAGTTATTAATCCAAACTAGGGGCCTCTTCGGTCGGGTTTGATTCAAAAATATCGGGACTCGATGCATCGGGTTCTTCTAACAAATCCCTTGATTGAATTGATTCCTTGTATGCTGGAGTTTCTTTAAAATCGGTTGCTCCTTCATTATATGTTGCAACCGCAAGTCCACCAGAAATTAACTGTAATTTAAAAAATAATTACATTAAATTAGTCCTAAATTTCACCAAATTAAGTGAAAATATAGTTGTATTATCAAGGCCAAATGTAGTTTAGTATCCTAAACTTGGCTGATTGGATTCTCTACTACACTGAACTATTAAAAGTGCAGGATCATACTCTCTAAACTTGCAAAAATGGTCAATCTAATACTATGACTCATTAATTTGGTCGCATTTTCTTAAATGATTTACATCCCTTGTAACTTTTGATGAACTAAACAGTATCAGTTTATCTCAATATATTGAAATTAGAAGCAAATGACATGAGAATTTAAGACCACTTAGTCAGGATACTAAATTGAAGTTTAAGGTACCATGATTCACATAGGGTTTGAAACTGTCACCTCTACGAATTCATTCGTGTAGTTACCCTTATTTAGTAGTACTTGATAATAGGAGTGAGCGCGGTCTAAAGACCTAACCGAAACCGAAAATGATGAATTTTCAAAACCAAACCGATTACATGTTTTTCGTTTCGGTTTGTTTAGGTCAAATGTTAATCCTTATACGAAGACGGAACTGAAACCGATAGAACCGAACCGAACTGAAACCAAGGGAACCAAAACCAAAAACGATGAATTTTCAAAACCGAATCGGTTTCTGTTCGGTGTCGGTCGGTTTTCGGTTTGGTATTTTGGGCTCGAATGTTCACCCTGCTAATTACCTAATTATATAATTTTAAATCATATATAATCAATTTAAAAATAGATAAACTAAACGTAATTACCGCAAAGATGATGCCAAAAGCCCACAAATACTCAACAAAAAATCCAAAACCATCCCATTGCGGTCCTTCCCAAAAATCCGGCTCAAGTCCAGGAAGCTCCGGCAACACATATCCATCAAAATTCTCCACCTCCGTCGAATCAACGGTCCCGATCGCACCATCGGAAAACTCGCCGGCCGGCGATTCATCCTCTCTGGTTGACGTCGATCCTCTTTTGTTCTTGCTATCGAATTTTCCGGTTCTAATTTTTTTGGCAGCTGAAACGATGTGAAGAGATGTTCGTGAAGTGGGAGGTAGGAGAGATGGACGGTGTAGATGGAAGCGGGTGCATGGTGTTACGGTGGAGGTGTTGCAGAGAATCCGGCCAGCCATTTGCGGTGGCGGAGAGTGGTGAGGTTTTTGGTGGGAGGGAAATCTGTTGTGTTATCGCATTGGGAGGATAAGAAACCCAAATGGGTGAGATCTGACCCGTATTTGACCCGACTTGGGTCCTAGTGAATTTCGCAATTACTCCGTATTTGGTAAAATACCTTTTCTAAAAAAAAAAAAAATAATTTGGGTTATTTGATTGGAAGATACGAAGTACTCCATTTCTTTATTTCCCAATACCGAATATTAAGGATTAAAAGTTTCAATGTTTTAAAAATTGGTTTTTTAGTTAGAATTTACTGATATTCTAATTAATGTGTCATGTCAGATTAACTCAAGAATTGAATTGAATTTAATTTTAATATTGTTGAGTATTTATGTAATGATGTATAATGCTATAAATTCAAAAAATTATAAAATAAATACTATAAAAAATCAAAAATTTCAAAACCTACTTTTTAACTAAGTACTTCCTCCGTATCAAAATAAGTGACACAAATTGGCTTACACGTTTTTTGAGGTAAAAGATTAAAGTAGATGTTAAAATATATTAAAGTACATAGTTAGTGGCGGATGAGTCCCACTTTTCTTGAATAAAGTGATATTAATGAGTTTTAAAAGTAAAAGTAAGGGTATAAATATAATTTTACTTTATTAAAGTGGATAGTTAGTGGTTATGAGTCTCACTATTTTTACCAAATAAAGAAAATTTTCAAAGTGTGCCACTTATTTTGATACACCACAAAATATAAAGTGTGTCACTTATTTTGATACGGAGGAAGTATATTATTTTCGAGTTCCAAAACTTATAGTATAAAATTTTTATATATTTATTTAAGTTTTAGAAAGATTTTTTTTTCTTTTCGCGGTTCAACATTGTTTTTTATTTTCAACTGGATGGTTCTGACGGAATAATAATCATCGATCTAACCGGCTCAATCAGATCCCGTATTTTTTAAACATTAATTTTATCAACTAAGTTAAGATTAACATGAGCGTGCGTTATTTTAGCATAGATAAATATAAAATCAATTCAATATAGAATTGCAATCTAATACAAAATACTAATTATTCAATTACCATATATATAAACTATCCAACCACCCGATATCTATAAAATCTAATACAACTCCAAATTACTCCATTATTTATGTCTCATCTGGATCATCTCGCCGCAAACATGTCGAACTTTCACTGCGTCAACGAAAACAACGTCGTAATCCCCAAAATTGATGATGTCATCTTTCCGTCGATCGACACTATCGATGATGAAACTATTCGCCATGTATTTCATGGACCTACTTACGAACTCCCCAAGCATTGCTTCACATGCAAAAAGAAATTTGGAGCAAGAGATAACATTTATATGTACAAGTAATTATTTCTCAATTCTCATAAACTCTCACTCATGTTTGAGATTATTTTTTTTGTTGGATTTTTTTGCATAATGATTAAATTTGGTCTCTATAAGTGGTTATTGATTAATCAGTTATTTTGTTAGGATATTGTTAAAATTTGTCTAAAAATAAATTCTTTTGTATTTTATGGTACTCGTCTAGAAACCGATTAATCGTTTGAAGGTGGTCGACCGCCTAGATACCTTACAAACTTGATTGGTTGCACCCTGGGCTACCCGCAAAGCTGGTTGCACTAAATTAGTCGGCTTGCAAAGCGCATGAGAATACAGATTTAAAAAAAAAAAATTATGTTTGAGATTAAATGTATATTGATATTATTATTGGTTTTTGTAGGGATCTGGCCTTTTGCAGTGACTCGTTATATACCAGGGACGGTAATTGTCGTAACAAAGAGTTGGATAAAGACTTTGAAGCAAAAAAGAATGGAGCCCAGAATATGATGATGAAGAAAATAGGAAATTAGGGCTTGTTAATGTTACATATACAATGATTTGATTTATTAGACTTGGATTATACAATAAATCTAAACTATATTTATCTAACATATTCAAAATCTATTGCAAAAGAAAATATGTTTTCAGTATTTTACGGGTGTTGTTTTGTATACTTTTATATCCGTGTTTTGATTGGAAACGATATGAGTCAACATTTATTATGTATTTGTGTTTATTTATGAGAAATAATATTTCTTCTTACCTTTTAGTCATATTCATAATCCTATCTATTTGATAATGATAAGTGTCAAAATCAGAGATAATAGGAGGAAAGAAAATTAATGGATGTCATATCAACTTTAAAGATGAGTAGAATTATGAGTAGAACTGAAAAATAGAAAAAAATATCATTACTCTTTATTTATATAATCAAGTATGGTGGCTTTACATTTTTCGTCTCTTAAAACTCAATTTATATGCAATAATAATAATAACTCGATAATGTATTATGTAAGATTGTAAGTTGATTTGTTTACCATGATATTCTTATACTAAGTCGTTTCATATGTATAAAATAAATTTTAGATCAGTAGTAATGGTAATCACTATCGTATATTCATATCATAGTCAACTTGATATTCTCTCTTCAAATCAAATACCAGTATATGATAAGACATTCGTAATTGTGACCAAACCCGCATCAATAATTCATCAAAGCACAATGTACAACATTTTTATGCATACACATAAAAATAAATGGGAGGGTAGGTCGAGTAATGTTTCTCTCACAAGAAGTTCGGTCGCCAGAGCGACCAAATCAAGCCTAAACCCCTAAAAGTCCCATCACAGCCAATCCTTGTGGAGAAGACAACTTTTAGCAAAAGTTACACGGCACGATACGACCTCTCTTACTCTTTTGGATTGCTTGCGAAAAGGCATCCGAGCAGTGATAGGGGAGGAAGCGCTAGCCACCCCAAGCTATATGAGCGATGCCTATTATGATGCAATGCTACATGGACAAAATAGTTGGTTATGCTAAGAAATTTTGAAGTGATTGGCAGTACACGCCAGAAGGAGGTCAGGTAGTCCATTATGCGCAGTGTTGGATGGTAAAAAAAAGTAGGATCGGGCATTAACGAGAAATTGGTTGCCTAATGAAGTCGTACATGCGATGTTACACAACTATTGTTTATTGGATAGAAAAAGGATTTAACTTTTAAGTAGAAATGGATGTTAATTAAAATCCTTGGCTGTGCCAAAGTGAAAACCTAAAACGTTTAAATAGTTTTGTGTAGAAAAGATATCATCGAAAGACCGCATAGCGCAGTGGATTAGCGCGTTTGACTTCGGATCAAAAGGTCGTGGGTTCGACTCCCACTGTGGTCGATCTTTTTTTTTTCTTTTTTTTGCTATTTATATTTCATATCTTCCCTTTCAAAGCAAATCAAACATCCCGAAAGTAACAATTGTTGCATGGAAAAAAGAAAAATGATAAATATGACTATGTGAGTAATAAGTAATAATATGTCTAACAAGTAGATTTGGACACATGATAAAATCAACCATGAAAATCATAATAAGAAATTAACATAGGTCACATGTCAGGCAAGAAAAAACAAGGAATATGAAATCTATAACTTGAAACCAACTTCATTATATTGCAGTGTTTGGTTAAGAAAAGCAAATAATTAGATAGATAATTTCACATGCATAGATAAATGTATTACAATTGTTAAATCATTAATGCTTACAGTACAATTATATTTACTATATACTGTGTTTCATAATAAAATTTGTCCAGTTATCAAAGTATCACTCAATAAAATAATATTGTTATATATTAAAGACTCACTACTAACTATATTTCTCTCTTTAAATAATCTTATATTTTAATTAAAATTATTATTACGGATCTACAACTAATTATCTTTAAAAAAATTGTGCAAAATAAAACTAAGATTTTTTTTTTTGGGACGGAGTATACTTTAAATTTTTAAGCTCGAACTCGACTCGGTGAAAGTATCGATACTTTCGAACTCGACTCGGCTCGAAACGTTTTGATCTTTTTATAAGTGCGTTTTTTTTGTTGTGAAAAGGGTAAAAAGATAAGTATGTATATGGAAAAGGGTAAAAATGTAATTAAATGAAAATTTGATAAGGCTCGCGAGCCTAACGAGCTATGTATTTTGGAACTCGAACTTGGCTCGAAGCCCTACTCGAGTAGCTCGAGCTCGACTCGGTTTACAACGAGTCGATTCCGAGTATTTTATGAGTCGGTCTCGAGCAACTCACGAGCAATCTCGACTTGATTATACCCTACCTGCCACCTTAATGGTAAATCAACTTTTTCTCTTCCGACCAAAAACGTGATAAATCCCGATCAAACTCACGTATCACTTATCAAACCCACTACCAAACGTTAAAATTGATTTTATTATTACATGTATTACTTACCAAACACAAAATACAAACGGCCATTGCACGTGCCAAGCGACCTCCACGGTCTCCCAAGCGACCAAATGTTTGCCAAATAGACATTAGGACACGTTGGGAATTAAAGATATAAGGGGTGGGATACGTCTTTAAAGGAGGGACCTTCACTCGTGGTCGCTAGGCCACTTAACCGTTACATTTAGTCTTAAAATCCTAAACATTGTACACCAGAATAAAAATTTTCACCGGTAATTGCCTCTTTTGATCGGATTTAAAGACCGCTAAAATGACCATAAAACCACTACTTTATGCGAATACAATTCAAACTTACGCAAGTAATTGCAATTGTTATTAACATCAGGGAAATCATTTCAAACATACATTTTTTTATAACAAATAATCTTATTTTACTCATTATTAAAGGATTTAGGACTACTAAGTATAGAAGTCTTTAAACTTAAACTTAATCTTATTTCTACTCTGGGAAACATTTTAAACACCACAAAATAAAAAAAATAGTGCTTAGGGGATTCGAACCCAAGACTTTTTGCGAGTATGGACTGTGTGTTAACCAATTGATCTACTTGATACTTTGCTTTATCCCAAAAAACATCCAACATAACGCATAAACTTAAAACGCTCAGTCAACCAGTATCCACTATCCGCACGACCACAACCAGCAACCACTATTACTACCGTCGTCACCACCCACTACTTGATCGCCGTCAAATTTAGTCACAGGGTACCCACCGCCGCATTACGCGGGTAACCTGCTGGTATCATATTAAAGGAATAACTATGTATTTTTAATAATTTATTTGAGGTTAAAATCAACCCCAATTTAATTAACCGAAGGTGATTCACACCAAACCTGACGTAATAACAATAACAATTAACAAGTAACATTCATATAAAAAAGTTTACATAAAATTAATTTCTTTGCATCTTCAAACCCCACCATTTTTCTATCCCTCGTTCACGAATCAGGAATCACAGGGGAGCTGTTACACAAGCACAATCGAACCTCTCGATCTCAAATCCGTCATTTCGATCGGAGATTCTGTGTAACTCAAAATCTCCTTCTGTTCCAGTTTTTTCGTTAGATCTATCACTCGAATCCTAGGGTTCAGAAGCTAATCATCGATTCAATCCCAAATATTATCAATTCACAATGGTAAGCTTCCAATCTCTACTTGATTCTCATTTCCGGTGTTGTGGTTAAGATCCGGTTTTGAATCGTTGATGAATTCACATTTGATCGTTGTTTAATTACATTACTAATGTTGAATATCGATGTGATTGTTTACTAACTGAAACTTCGTTTTTGTTGTTTGATTTCGCTCTGGAATAGCCTCTCAGGCTCGATATCAAGGTACTGTTAGCTGTTTTTATTTGTTTTGATTTCTGATGTAAGAGATTTGCTCGATAATTAGTTTTTGTTTTCATTTTTGGCAGAGGAAGCTTGCTCAAAGATCAGAAAGAGTGAAATCTGTGGACCTGCATCCAACAGAACCATGGTAATAACACATTTTTGGTAGTATGCATACTGATCAAGTGATCAGACATTGTTTACAGCTTACATTTTGCTTTTACTTCTGTCTTTTCACAGGATTCTTACAAGTTTATATTCAGGAACAGTCTGCATATGGGATTACCAATCTCAGGTATGAAAACATATTAATGAGTTAAATTAGGATTTGGATTTGGATCTAGCTAAAATGAAACCCTAATTCAGTCTTTCTTATTGTAGACTATGGCAAAATCCTTTGAAGTTACAGAGCTACCAGGTTTGTGATTGATAATTTGGTATTTCTGTTATCTAACTGTATATAAAGTTATAAACTTTGGTCTAATTTAAACATTATACATATACAGTTAGATCAGCAAAGTTTATAGCACGCAAACAATGGGTTGTTGCTGGTGCTGATGACATGTTTATCCGTGTATACAATTACAATACAATGGATAAAGTCAAAGTATACGAAGCACACACAGATTATATCCGGTGTGTGGCAGTCCACCCTACCTTACCGTATGTCCTATCATCATCTGATGACATGCTTATAAAGCTTTGGGATTGGGAAAAAAACTGGTTTTGTACTCAAATTTTCGAAGGCCATTCTCATTATGTAATGCAAGTGACAATTAACCCTAAAGATACCAATACTTTTGCAAGTGCTTCACTTGATAGAACTATAAAGGTAATTATAATATTATATTATAATATAATAATGATTATGTTATTAATTAAACTATTAATCATTAAATACTTTATTTTAGATTTGGAATCTTGGGTCACCTGATCCTAACTTCACACTCGATGCACATGCGAAAGGAGTGAATTGTGTGGATTATTTCACTGGTGGTGATAAACCGTATCTAATTACTGGATCAGATGATCATACTGCTAAGGTTTGTGTTTATAAATTATAGTTATTATATATATTTTATGTATTTATGTTTATATATATTATAATCAGGTGTGGGATTATCAAACCAAAACTTGTGTCCAAACTTTAGAAGGTCACACACACAACGTTTCTGCTGTGTGTTTTCATCCTGAGCTCCCAATAATTATAACAGGTTCAGAAGATGGCACCGTACGTATTTGGCACTCGACTACTTATAGGTAGGTTTTTATTTATGATATTCAAATATTTGTTTATTTTAATCATTAGAAATTAAAGTTTATTTATTTATTTTATTTTGGGTGGTGCAGATTAGAGAACACTCTGAATTATGGACTTGAAAGGGTCTGGGCTGTTGGATACATGAAAGGTTCACGTCGGTAAGCTATCTTGAAGTTACATATTGTGCATATTTTATTTATAAATTATATATTTTTTATTATTATTTAATTCTCGGGTTGTATACCTTTACTAGGTAAATATTCAAAGTAAAAGGTGGTTTAAATATTTTAGCTTTTTTGCTGCTGCTATATCTATCATTAAACTATATATATATCCGACACATTTTGTCTTTTTTTACAAATAAAAAATAAAAAATCAGAATTAACTAATTTTTAATATATTGATGAATCTACTTTTTAGGGTTGTTATTGGATATGATGAAGGGAGCATAATGGTGAAAATTGGTCGTGAAGAGCCTGTAGCTAGTATGGATAATAGTGGAAAAATAATATGGTCTAAACATAATGAGATTCAAACTGTTAATATCAAGAGTGTGGGAGCTGATCACGAGGTTTTCATCTGTTTCTCCTACAAAAAAATAAAAATAAATATAAAAAATAAAATAAATAGTTGATTTTTTTCGTCATCTTTGTTTCTCAGGTTTCGGATGGAGAGAGATTGCCTTTAGCAGTCAAAGAGATGGGAACATGTGATATGTACCCACAAGTAAGTAATAAAGAAAATAAAATACATTAAATAAAATGTAGAGTAAATTACATAAATCGCCCTTGTGGTTTTTATAAAATTACGGTTCTAGTCCCTCGAGTTTTATATTACATACACAATCCCTAATTTGAAACTTGTAACATAAACAGTCTCTAAAAAGTCAACTCTCTTTTTTGCTTTATGGGCTGTTTATGTTACAAGTTTCAAACTTAGGGACTGTCCATGTAATATAAAAAGTCGAGGGGCGAAATCCGTAATTTCATAAAAAAACACAAGGACATATGGTAAAATAACAACTTTTTTTTTTTAATTTTGAATATATTTTTATTTAGAGCTTGAAGCACAACCCGAATGGAAGATTTGTGGTGGTTTGTGGTGATGGTGAATACATCATATATACAGCTTTAGCATGGAGGAATAGATCATTCGGTTCTGCATTGGAATTTGTTTGGTCAACTGATGGTGAATATGCTGTTAGAGAAAGTACATCTAAAGTCAAGATTTTTAATAAATCTTTTCAGGTTTTTATAATAATTTATTCAATAAACAAATATCTCTAATTTAATAAATATAGATATTTAAAAATATTATAAAAAAATGTCAGGAAAAGAAGAGTATTCGGCCAACGTTTTCAGCTGAACGCATATACGGTGGATCTTTACTCGCAATTTGCTCAAATGATTTTGTGTGTTTTTATGATTGGGCTGAATGCAGATTAATTCAACGAATTGATGTTAATGTCAAAGTGAGTAATTATTATTTTAATATATTATTTAATTTTGTTTCACTTTTTTTTATATTTATTATTTTATTTAATGTTAATGCATAAGCACATGAAAGGACAATATATTTATTATTTAACTTAATTTTTGTTTCATTTTTCTAGAATCTATATTGGGCGGATAGTGGCGATTTGGTAGCAATTTCCAGTGATTCATCATTCTACGTACTGAAATTCAACGTAAGATTTTTATCTGCATATACTTGACAATATATTGTAATAATTTATTTATTTATTTAATATTATTATTATTATTTTATTTATTATTTGGTTACAGCGTGATGTGGTGTCAGCACATCTGGATAGTGGTAAATCTGTTAATGAACAAGGGATTGAAGATTCATTTGAACTTTTATATGAAATAAGTGAAAGAGTTAGAACTGGATTATGGGTCGGTGACTGTTTTATTTACACTAATACTTCATGGAGACTTAATTACTGTGTTGGTGGTGAGGTAAATAAATTCTGTTAAAAAAAATTAATGTCATGAAAACTTACACTTTAACAGTTTATTCATCGTTCTAAATCAACTCGATGCAATTTTTTTAAAATTTTTTTTACTTTTTATTTTTTAATTTTCAGGTAACTACCATGTTTCATTTGGATAGACCGATGTATCTTCTAGGATATCTAGCCAATCAGAGCAGAGTTTATCTCATTGACAAAGAATTCAAGTGAGTGTGTTCCACAATATTAATTTTGATAAAAAAAGTAAAAATCTTGCTAATATTTATTTATTTATTTATATTTTTAGTGTTATTGGATACACTTTGCTTCTTAACTTAATTGAGTACAAGACACTTGTGATGCGTGGAGATATAGAACGAGCTAATGGAGTTTTACCCTCAATTCCAAAAGAGCATCATAACAGGTAAAATTTTACTTTTTTAATTTTATTTTTCTATTAATGTTTTAATTTTATAAATATATATAATTTTGTACTTGATATAATGTTGTTTTTCTAGTGTTGCGCGTTTTCTGGAATCACGTGGTATGGTTGAAGAGGCTTTGGAAGTTGCTATTGATGCTGATTATAGATTTGAGCTGGCAATTCAACTTGGTAAACTTGAGATTGCACAGGTATATATTAACTTTTTCAGTTATATTATTAGTATTATTATCAATAATATTAATTAATTATATAATGTTGATGCATACAGGATATTGCCCTAGTAGCAGAGAGTGAGTCAAAATGGAAGCAATTAGGCGAATTAGCCATGTCTGCTGGAATGGTATTTCAAAACTTTTTCTGAAAAAGATAAAGTTTTAATCTTTTTTATAATCCCTTAAATTAAAGATAAAAGATTATATATTAAAGTGATTATTTTTAATATTTGGGCCATGGCAGTTGGAATGGTATTTCAAAACTTTTTCTGAAAAAAGATAAAGTTTTATTCTTTTTTTAATCCGAAAAATTAGAGATAAAAATATACTTCCTCCGATTTAAAATAAGTGATATACTTTTCATATTTGGGTGTATCAAAATAAGTGATACACTTTGAAAACTTACCTTATTTGGTAAAAAATAGTGGGACCCATACCCACTAACTATCTACTTTAATAAAGTAAAATGACATCTTTACCCTTACTTTTACTTTTAAACATCATTAACATCACTATATTCAAAATTTGTGGGATCCATTCCCCACTAACCATCCAATTAATCTAATGTAATTATCATTATCATATTTTACCTCAAAAATCGTGAAACCAACAATGTATCACTTATTTTAAATCGGAGGAAGTATATATTTAAAGTGATTATTTCTAGTATTTGGGCCATGGCAGTTAGAATGGTATTTCAAAACTTTTTCTGAAAAAGATAAAGTTTTAATCTATCCCTTAAAATTAAAGATAAAAATATATATATTTAAAGTGATTATTTTTAATATTTGGGCCGTTGCAGTTGGAAATGGCAGAGGATTGTTTGAAGCATGCAAACGATTTGAGTGGTTTATTGCTCCTTTATTCCTCTTTGGGAGATGCTGATGAGATTGAAAAACTTGCAAATCTTGCAAAAGAAAATGGAAAAAATAATGTTGCGTTTGCTTGTTTGTTTATGTTGGGTAAATTAGAAGACTGTTTGCAGTTGTTAATCGACAGGTAAATCCTATATTCAGTAACGGGTCAAATCGACCCGTTCATAAGTAAACGGGTCGGAATTTTTATTTTTAATAAAATGCAATTTTCTGAAATATAATGTTCTTGCAGTAACCGAATACCTGAAGCTGCTCTAATGGCAAGATCTTATCTTCCCAGTAAGGTTTCTGAAATTGTTGCCCTTTGGAGAAAAGACCTTAACAAGGTTAGTTTTGTAATTCCTAGTATTTTAATTTTAATCGTCAAATTGCATAAAAAGGTACTCAAATTTTCAAAATTTTACATTTGAGGCCCTAAACCTTTTATGTTTCACGATTAAAAGCATTAATGTTTTTTCTCTCGACCAAAATGAGGATTTTTTTTCACTTCTTCTATAATTTTTGCTTTAATAAGTCCTCATTTTTGCTATAAAAATGAAAATTAATACCTTTAGTTGTGAAAAAAAAAGTTTGCTATCTCAAGTTGAAATTTTTAAAAAGTTCAGTGTCTAATTTAAATTGTAAGTTTATTATAAGTTTATAACTATAATAAATAAATAAATAATAATAATAAAATTAAGCAAGTGGTTTGACTTTGACTTTTTTGCAATCAGGTTAACCAGAAAGCTGCAGAATCTTTAGCAGATCCTGAAGAGTACCCAAATATGTTTGAAGACTGGCAAATTGCACTTGAGGTTGAAGCAAAGGCTGCAGAAACAAGGTTTTTTTTTTATTTATTTTATCCTTTTTTAATAAATAATATTACGATTTCCATAAAGTATATTGACAGATAATAATTTCTGAAATTATTATTTAGGGGTAATTATCCTCCAGCAGTAGAGTATGTTGACTATGTTGATAGACCACATATTAACCTAGTCGATATCTTTAAAAACATGCAATTGGATGTTGATGAAGAAGATGAACCAATGCAAAATGGAGAATTGGATCATGAGGTACATTATTTCTCTCATTTTTTATTTGTGTATTTATTTATTAATTTATTATATTATTTTACATTTTTTATGGTTGGTAAAATAGGATGAAAATGAGGAGGTATTTGATGAAAATGAAAGTCATGAAGAGGTTGTTGGAATGGATAATGATTCTACAGATGGTGCTGTACTTGTTAATGGCAACGAGGCTGATGAAGAGTGAGGTAAATTTAATTTAATTTATTTTTTTATTTTGGGGGAGGGTTACAACTTACAAGAATTGTTAATAGATTATGTGTTTTGAAAATGGATAATCAAATAATCAACGGTTACAAACATGATTTTGAAAAATAGTGTTTGGATTTGATTATGCTGTTTGAAATCATATTAATAAGATAATCAATTTTTATTATTCTTTGGCAAATCTGATTATTTGTTTAGTTATATATGTAAAATGCAAATAATGCGTTTTTTAACCCAATAAGCACCTCCCCTTTCTAAAACTGCATTTTTGGCATAAAAGACACAAATATATATATATATATATATATTTTTTTTAATATTCTTATTTTCCAAACGCTCATTTTAGATTATTTGTGTTTTTAACACGCAATAAGTAGATAATCAGTTACCAAATTGAAATCCCAAACACCCCCTAAAACCTGTCAAATTTAAAAATAACACCCTTAGCTAAAAATAAAACGGGTTGAAAGTTGCTTAAAGTGTATTCAAGTGCGTCTGAATTTTTTATTTTATTTATGATAATAAATTATTTGTCTTAATTTGTATAGTTTTTGTTCTTTTTAAAAAAGATAGTAGATTATTATTTTTAATCAATATAGTTTTTGCTATGCAATCACAGGTAAATTTGAACTTTGGATCAAGTGTCTGATATGAACATGGTGTGATTTTTGTAGCAGGTCGAATTTCATGATTGGAAACATATAATACAGACTTGAGTTTAATTAGTGAGCTTGTTTTCTTTTTGTAATGAATATATTCATCTTGAGGCGATTTTTATTGCTACACATTTTATAATGACAACAATCATATTATATAGTTTTTGTTTTTATTTCATTTAATTGTAATAGTGATATTTATTAAACGAGGAGCACGTGCATATGTTTCGTGTAACG
This sequence comes from Calendula officinalis, assembly GCA_963853835.1. Lineage (NCBI taxonomy): Eukaryota > Viridiplantae > Streptophyta > Magnoliopsida > Asterales > Asteraceae > Calendula > Calendula officinalis. The sequence continues at coordinate 78,153,011 of OY970828.1, forward strand.
TTTACAAAGATATACATCAAATTTTAAAACAAATCAATTTAAAAAAAGAAAAGAAAATATATACTATATGCACTGGACATTTTTCCCTTAGGTAAATGTTAGCATAGTTAATGTCTCAAATTATTTTCTGGCTCGTTCTGTTTTACAATAAGTTATACTCCCTCCGTCCCTTAATAAAGTTCCCATTTTAATTGGGCACAAGTTTTTAGGCGTTAGTTAGAAGTGGGGTCTTGATAATAAATTTGATTAAAATATAAGGTTATTTTGGAGAGAGAAAGTGTTTTTTAAATATAGTTAGTGGTGAAGTACATGGTAATAATATTATTTTACTGAGTGGGTCCCTCTAATTTGAGAAATGGGAACTTTATTTTGGGACAAATATTTTGATAGAAATGAGAACTTTATTAAGGGACGGAGGGAGTACAAATTAGAGTTTATGGTTTTTGAGACAAAATATGATAATGAAGGTTAATTAGATTAAATTTAATACTTAGTGGATGATGGATCTCACATATATTTATTAAAGTGAGTTTAATGATGTTTAAAAGTAAAGTCGTAAGGGTACATATGTCTTTTCACTTTATTAAAAGAGATAGTTACTAGGTGTGGTTATCACCACCTTTTACCAAATATGATATGTTTTTAAAGTGTATCATTTTTTTTTGAAACACCAAAAATAAAAAGTGTATCATTTATTTTGAAACGAGGAAGTATAAGGTTATGTCTCAAATAGACAATAAGTCAAAAGTTTTTTTTTTTTTGGTTCTTAAAAAACTAGATAAATATCATGATCGAAGCAAAAAAAATAAAGAATGTTTTTCTGATTGAAACGGAATCCAGGCCGGCGCGTGTGTTTGTGGATTTCTGAGTTTAATCACGTGCCGTCAATTAGTCATTCACGGGTCAAATAAGTGAATAACGACAATATGCCATGATATTATTCCATCAAACTTTATAAACATCCTTTGGTCCAATCAAATGCACAAGTGATTTCAAGTTTGAATAAGAAAGGTATTATCAATTTTTTGAAAATCATATTAATTGGTAAAGTAATTAACTCAATTAAGCTGGTCAGTCGTAAAAACGTCTGAAATAATCTCCTGTATGACATATGATCGATCAATTCTCTAGGTAAATATTTAGCATATTAGGTGAATGTTCAGAAACAGGCACGAAAACGGTTACGTCGCGTACACAAGTAAAATTCGCCTACTGCGAGGGAGATAAACGGGAATACAATTAAGAAAAAGTTGGTTTATATTCAACCTAAATGGTTTGATCTCACTAAAAATTAAAGTTTGAAGTTGAATTCTCAAATACTAAACAATACAACAATGACTTAAACAATGATTTGTGATATTGACGGATTTAGACATGTTCTTATCCGTCAATAATCTATTATTTATACATGGCTTATAAGAAAAACAACGTTATTAATGCCTAATCCTTATACATTTATAAATTGCAGGTTATTACTTCAAAATATTGAAGAAACGAGCTAAAACGCGTTAAAATAATGGAGTTAGAAGTTGGTCAAATTGGATTAAAAGAAGTAGCCGAGTAGGTGATTAAATCTCCAACTGAAGACTACACATTGAATTGTGTTCCATGGAATTAAATCTGTGAAGCTGCTCAAATTAATAACAAGTTAAGGCCACATTACGTACACAAATTATTGGCAGGTCACAATTACAAAGAAACAATTTTAACATAGAGCCACATAATTAATTCGGTGGAACCGGCCCACGTGTAAACAATTTAAGTGCCATGGACTAATTTGGAGGACACCAACAAGCCCACATGATAACTATCCACCGGCCCAAGTTTTCTAATAAATTAAAGGAATGGCAATTCTTTGAAAGGGGGACGTTTTTGGGGAGTTACGAAGAAAACCACAGCCGGTTAAGGCTGTGGACGAACGAAGGAAGCAGATTGTGACGAACAGAAAAAGAACCCCATGGCAAACAGTCGCATACGAACAAATCTGGAAGGAGAAGAAAGGCATCTTACATCAATAATTATTTGGTTCAATTCTTTGTTCTTATTAACAATGTTTTTAGCTTTTTATTGTTGTTTGATGTTTGGTTTGTTCAGCATGTCTATGTGCTAGACATTATATTCACTATGGTTTGATGAAATTCTAGGTTTATGTTCGGTTAATTTTAGGATTAACTTTCTTTTGTTTAAACAATTGTTGATTAGTAATTTAATCTTTTGGTTTTAGTCTTAGACCTTTGTCGTTTAATTTGTTTATTGATGATTAGTTTGATTATTGACAACACTTGAACTAGTTATTGATATCCTCATCTTTTCATTCAAGTGACCTAGATGGCGATTCACTAGGAATAGGGATTGAAATTAGATTCCAATAAGTTAGGATAAATCGGAAGTCTAACCGTAGTAATGAAAGTTCTAGGTTTAGAGGGTTTAGGTGGTCCAAATCTATTAAGATCAACAATCTGAGGTGTGATTAGATTACAACTTTTGAGAGAAGGAATTCCTGTTAGTTGTGTTTAGTTTATTAAACGGGATTGAGAGGAATCTAGTACCGTGACCTCTAGAACATTAGAAGTAATCGGAGCTTAGCAACCAAACATAGACCTAGAAGGAGTCGATCATGGTGAATACCCTTTTAAATCTTCAAAACAATTCACTAAAATTCGTCGTTTATTTATCATTCCTAGTCAAGTAATTTTAGTTCACTTTAATTCCATAAATATTTTAGCTTTAATATAAAAATCCTTATTAAATATTTTGCTCTAGATTAATTTACTTAGTTTTAATCTTATGGTTGGCTTAACTGTTCCCTGAGGAGACGATAACCCGTTTTTACTTACCTTTGCTATACTATCCGCGATTAGGTCATACTTGCCTAAAAGTGTGGTAGTCTAGGTTAAGAGTGAAAAAGGATATATTTTTATAACTAGATTTTACACATCAATTTGGTTGCTTTTTTCATGAACCATCTTGCACAATCGATCGGGTGATCAAGAATCAAGATGCGAGTTAATTAAGGCGATGAAGACGAGTAACTCATTGTACACTTGTTTGAACATGACCCAACACAACTCTCCACATTCTTTCCATCTACACCAAAGAGGAAAAAAAAGGAATTGTAACAATGAATATAACAATTAAAACATTTGTATGTATAACGAGTAGCATGTGTCCGTGTTTCGCAACAGGTTTGCAAAGATACACACTATATTTATAAACTAACATTTTCATAGCGCTGCATTTTGTTTAAGAAAACATTATTCATGTACTGTAGATGAATATTAACATTTGCATACCGGGATGATGTGCTTTGCTGATATTAGAACATAGTGAAGTAGCACAACCAAGCTTGCAATAACCAAGGTTTTGTGTGTGTGGATCAAATTGAGTGGTGGAAGGAGGGAGAGATGGAAATATGCATTCTTTGAGGCATTGTGTAGTGCAACTGCATAGACTTTTGCTTGGTTCAATCATGCAGAAAATGAAGCATTTTGCATAACAATCCCTAAATGAATCCACATCACCCTTACAACCACCTACCACCATACAAATCACCACCACAAACTTCAAAAAGCTCTTAATCTCCATTTTTCCTCTTGTTCTTTCTTTTTCAACAAAATGTTTTGAGTTTTGCTCTTAAGATCACATGTGATGTATATATACATGGATTTGTGTGTGCACCTTAGTTAAAATAAAATGACTTTTCATTTGGTGTATAGTTCAAAGCATGGTTCTAAAAAGTTCGTATTGCCCTTATTAGGCTCGTCAGACCATGTGTAATGGGTAACCAAACCCTGCCACATCAATTTTTTCTCTTCCAACCAAACACGTGACAAACCATGACCAAACACACGTAGCAGGTGACCAAATCCCTTCCCCTTTGAAATCTACATTTTCCCTTTAAAAATTAGCGACCTCAAATGGTCGCCGCAACGACAAAATGTCTTCTGTGACGGGTCAGGCTACACATGTGTAATGGGTGGATTTAGTCCCTAATTGTGCGAATTGCAGTTAATGGGAGGGGCGACCTCACCCTTACACAAAATTTCAAAGCTTGAAGCTTGACCATAGCGACATGCTATGGTGCAATGCTTGATATAAGGCTTGACATATGCTAAGGTCCAATTTGGATAACATTTACCCGTTATAAACTGTGTTTTTTTATGTATATTAAAAGTAGAGAGTCATATAGACCAAATATATAGTTAGTTAATTATAAATATGGTTGAATATGTGAAAATAAAGAAAAAATATAATGACCTATGTTATAAACTTATAATGAGAAATGACGGTGACAATCTTTAGTGCTGTCAATAAGACGTCAAAAAATGCATCAAATACTTGTAAATACTCAATAACTATCCATGCATTTTGTGTGTATAATTGTATATGATAAGTTTTAAAGTGATAAATTTTCAAAGTATATCACTTATTTTGAAACGAAGGAAGTATATAGTTATAACTTATACAAAAATGTCAAAAAACGATAATTTTCTTATGAGTTGGGTTAAAACTTAACAAACCCTACTTATTTTGTGACGAAACCAAAAATTGAGTAATATCAACGTGGCAGTTCCTTATTGGTCAAAATTTAGGGGTTTTACACTTTTACAAGAACTAAAATTAGGGTTCTAAATCCCTTCAACAAAAACCCTGCCGAAAACCCCTGTCTGAGCCTTCAATCCATTTCACAGGTGAACTATAACCTCGTTACTTTTTGTCAATTTTGTCGTAAAGCGATCGTATATTCTTATTAATTTTTCTATTTACGATTGTAGAATCGAGTAATGGGGAAACTCGGGAAGAAAGCTCGTAAATTTGCGAAGAAGAATCTTCCGTCTGTGCTTAAACAACGACGGAAAAACAAAATCACCTTCAAAAGAGATTTGAAAAGTAATTTTCTCTTTAATTTATCAGTGAATGTATAAGAAATTGCAATATACGTGCCTGTTGTTTTTCCGTAATTTTGTATTTGAAATTGAGTTTCATCAGCATCTGATAGGGTTTGAGAATTAGAAAATTCATGTTTTAATTCATTGAATTGCAGAAGGTAAACCAAATGTTGCTGAAAAAGTAGTAGTGAAGACAACAGAATTGCCTAAAAGGTATATCACTAAACTTATTTTATTATAGAATTAATAATTTTATTTTTAATAGTTAAAGCTTCTAATTTTGTTCTTATTGTAAGAGATTTTACTTTCAATCTGTTTGGTTAAATGGTTTGATTTAACTTCATTTTGAATTCCCTTGTTACCTGAATTCTGTTATATAATTACAGTTGCAATCTTCTTATTATCAACTATGAAATAAATACATATATGTTTAATATATCATTTTTTTTTTCTTTTAAAAATGTTTATTAGGGAATCTGAAAATGAAGTCACAATGAGTACTTCTCTTGATGCATTATTTGCTGAAGATGATAATGTCATGATTCTAGATGATTCCGACAGTGATGGGTATCTTTCAGAGGTTATAACTTATAATCTTGTATATATAATATTTTTTAATTTTTAATATATTTTCAGTTTTTTTATATAATATTGAAAACTTATAGGCTTATTAATTTGGAATAATTTTTATAAAATGGTAGGATCCAAGCTCTTTGGGAAATGATAATGATGTTACTCTAGAAGGTTAGTTATTTCTGTTTTCCATTGTTTTTTCAAGTGTTTTTTATATTATAATTTTTTTAAATTGTGTTTCTGTTATATTATGACTTTTAACCAGTTAAGATGTATTTAGATGATGTGGATAATCGTACTTTGTCTACTCAAAATCAAAAGGTCTATGAAGAACTTGTCGAACAAAAGAAATCATTGGATAAATTGAAGAAAAAGGTGAGTACTTTTTATTTTTATTTAACCCCTTGACCATAATTTTATATTTGTTTCGGTAAATTATCAAATAATTGGTTTAATTCATGTGCTCTAAAGCATTTGTATATTAATTTTTTTCAGGATCAGAAGTTTGTTAAGTTTTTAGAAAGCTACAATAAGAACGAGATATCTCAAAACCAAGAAATGGTAAGTAATCATTTCTTAATAATCAATCAAAATAAAATCATTATTATAACTAATAAAATAAAATAATGTTCAATATTATAATTTTGTATTATTTTTTATAACAGTCTGATGAAGATGAAGAACAAGATCTTATGGAACTAGATGATTCCACAACAATTAAACGCAAAATATTAACATATTCAATTATAAATAAATGGATTAAACTTGTTACACAAGAAAACAACGAGCCCGCTTTAATCAGTCTTTTAAACGCGTATCGGGCTGCATGTCATTTTGGGCCCGAAGAAACGGGCCCCAAAATTCAAGACAGTGAGACTTTTTGCAGTATATATACATTCATGCTTTCTGAAGCTGATAATATTTTTAGGGTTTTATTAAAGATTCCTTCCCCGAAGTGCAAAAAAGAAGCATTATTGGAATTGAAGAATACCCCGAGATGGAAAAAAGTCAAACCTATGGTCAAATCTTATTTAAGGAGTAGTTTGTTTCTTGTGAAGCAAGTCACTGATTCAGAGATTTTGGCTTTTACTATTAACCGATTAAGAGCTTCTATAGTATTTTTTGCTGTTTTTCCGTCTCTGTTAAACAGGCTTATACAGGTAATTAGCTATCTGCTTTAATATTTTTATTAAATAATTATTTTTTTAATATAACTAAAACATTAGTTCTTAATCTAATCTTTTTTGATACTTTTATTTTTATTTTTCTTTAGTATTTTATTTTGTGTAATTTCTATTAACGGTTATTTTTTATAATAAAATTATACATTAATTAGAACTGAAGTTATACATGTGTTTATTTGAGCAAATAATTGGTGCAGAAACTGCACAAAAAGTAAACTTTTTAAAATTTCCATTTGAGGCACTAGACTTTTTTTGTTCCCACATAAAGGTATAAAGTTTTTTTTTGGATAAATTACAGAAATTGTCCCTAAACTTTTTTACCCGGGTTTTTTATCCTGGTGGTTCCGATTTTTCATTTATTTCGTTCTTTTCCACCTTAATTGACCAAAATGCCCTTATTTTTATTTTTTCTAATTTTTTTATTATTATTTTCTTTTTCGGAACATCTCTCTCTACCAAACTTTTATCTCTCCTCTTCCTCTCCCTGAAGAAGATGTTCGGAAAAAGAAAATCAAATATAAAAATGAGATAATTTAAAATAAGGGTATTTTGGTCAATTTAGGTGGAATAGGATGAAATAAATGAAAAATCAAGACAACAAGGACAAAAAACTTGGGAAAAAAGTTTGGGCCATAAAGTGCTTTAATTGCAAAATTTTGAAAATTTTATTACCTTTCTATGCACTTTGCTCATATGAAGAATAAACTTTATAAAAAATACTATTAAAATTAAAGAACGTTTTCATCTTTCTTTACACATTTATTATAATTTATACTTTTTTTTATATATGATGCAGATTATTGTTCCTTTATGGGCAACGGGTGGCGGGACCCTTTCTGTCAATTCTTCACGGTTAATACAAGATATAGTTACTGTATGCGGATCTAATTATTTTGAAATATGTTTTAATAAAACATACAAAACGTATATTGCTCGGTGCAGAAATATGGAAAATGTTGACCCGAAACATGTTGACTTCCTAAGGGATTCTTTTGTGGATTTATGTTCACTTGATTTGGAAAAATCTTGTAATAAGGCGGTTGTTTCTATCCAACAACTTGCTAATATAGTGAGGCATGCAAGGCAAAAAGAAAATAAGGTATTATTTTTATTTTTTAAATAGTGATTTTAGATGTAGAGGTGGTGAAATGGGCGGGTCGGGTGGGTTTGGTAATGGGTCATAATGGGTTTGGATTATGGTTAATTTTTATGTGTGAGTTTAACCATTAACATTTTTTGGTCCATTTTTATAATATTCTTATTTTATTATACCATATATAAATGTAATGTATATATGACATAAATATATACTATATAATATATAATAATATACAAAAATTTATTATATAAATTAATATGTATTAGCTTGTTTAGGTTCGCGACTCGCGAGTCTAAATGAGCTCTGTTTCTGAAGCTCATTTATAAGCAAGCGGGTAGAAATTGCCATATCTACTCAAAATCTTTGGTTTTTTTGGATTTCAATTATTATTATTATTATTAATATTTTATTATTTTTTATTTTTATTTCTACAAATTTTCCGTTTCCTAACGAATGCATTTTTGTTATTTACCAACAGGAAGCAATCAAGAAGATCTACAGCTGGCAATACACCCAATGCATTGACCTTTGGGTTGACTTTACTGCAAGAAATATAAACGAACGTGACATTCAATCTTTATTATATATAACAATCCAACTTATAAACGGAATCGCGTATCTATTTCCCGGTCCTCGTTATCTCCCCTTGAGAATAAGATGCATTCAATGGTTAAACAAATTATCGAATTCTTCGGGAATTTTTATTCCTGTTGCTTCATTAATTTTGGATATTCTTGAATATAAAGATAGCAAAGAAGGTGGTAAATCAAGAAAAAACATTAATTTAGCATCAAGTTTAAAGGTTAGTGAAATGTTATTATTAATATTTGTTTGTGTTTAATTATATAGAGTAATTTACGGAAATCGTCCCTGTAGTTTGTATGAATCTATGGATTTCGTCCCTCGACTTTTTATATTTTATTAATAGTCCCTAATTTTGAAAATTATGACATTAACGGTTCCTGAAACAAAAAATTTCGTTAAGTTTTTAGGGACCATTGATGTTACAGGTTTTTAAAATTAAGGACTATTGGTGTAGTAAATGAAGTCGAGGGACGAAATCCATATTTTAATACAAATCGGAAGGATGGTTTATGTAATTTACTATTAATATATGTTTGTATTTAACTATCTAGAGTAAATTACGTAAATCATCCCTGTAGTGTGTATGAAATTATGGATTTCGTCCCTTCACTTTTTAAATTACACAAACTGTTCTCAGTTTTGTAACTTGTAAGTTGTAACACTAATGGTCACTAATTTTCAAAATTAAGGGACCATTCAGTGTTCATACTAATATTACAAGTTTCAAAATTAGGAACTATCTGTGTAATTAAAAAAGTCAAGGGACTAAATATATAATTTCACACATACCGCAGGGACGATTTATGTAATTTACTCAATTATTTATCATCTAACATAATTTTTGTTTTGCAGCTTCCTAAATTTTGGTTGAAATCACAAAATTTTGTGGAACAATGTGTTAATTCGGCTATTGAGATGCTTGCACTACATTTTATTCAGTGGAGTTATCATATCTCATTTCCTGAAGTAGCAAATATTCCACTTATAAGATTAAGGAAATTTTATGAAAAAACTACAATTGAAAGTTTGAAACGTCTTGTAAAACGCCTTATGGACCAGGTATTATGATAGTTTTTTTCCCCAAAGTGTAGGTGGGTCGGGTCGGGTAATGGGTAAAACAGGTTTGGGCTGGAATGGGCCATTTTTTAAACGGGCCATGTTGGGTTGGGTTTTACCCATCATTTTGACAATTTTAGGGACCAATATTCAATTTTTTTGGTGAGATTAAAATTTTCATGCCCCACCTTTTTTTGGCAGTTTTGTTTTATAATACTAATCTAATATAAATATACGAGTAATTTAAAAGGATGGTCCCTAAGGTTTACCCTAAATTTCACTTATGGTCCTTTACTTCAAAGAATTACAGTGGTATTCATTTTTTAGAAATCTTTTGCACATAGAGTCCTTTAGCCTAACGTTCATGATATTTTTTGGAAATATTTTCTGTAGTAAAGGACCGTAGGTGAAATTTTGGTAAACTTAAGGGGCCAACCTTTTTGATTTACTCTAATATTAATCTGATGTAAATATTTGAATAAAACAATATAGAAGGTTGTATGCATTGAAAATTTATTTCTTCCACTATAGCTAATGTTTTGATTTAACCCGTGTGAGATGAAACACTCCTGAAATTGACCCATTGTAAATTTAAATGGTCGAAATTGGCAACTCTACTTGATAATGTCTTTTGGTGACAATTTTTTGCACTTTTTAGGTGGAACAAAATGTCGAGTTTGTTCAGAAGAAAAGGGAAGATGTGGCTTTTTCACCAAAAGATCTCGAGTCTGTTGATCTATTTTTACAGGTCATCATTATTTCTTATCATCTGAATATTCTTTTTTATTTAAAAAAATAAACTTTCTGAGTTTTTTTTTAATTTTATTTTTTTGCAGTTCGAAAAAGGTAGTATGAATAACCCGTTTACACAATATTATAAAAGTGTAATAGAAAAAGCAGGTTCAAAGTTGTCCACAAGGTACAATTTTCAATTTTAGATCATTTTCTTTAAATATTGTTAATTAGTAATTAATTAATTAACTCGATAATTGCAGCCCAAAAAGAGTGAAGAGAAAGAAGACAGAAGATGATGGTAATACAGTTAATGAAGATAACAAAGTAACTGCTAATGGAGATGTTGTTAAACCTAAGGGAAAGAAAATAAAAGTTGCAGGAAAGTAGGAAGTATGATGAGACATTTTTTATATTTATGCATTTTTTTCTACTATTTTAATTCCTATGTGTTTTAAAAAATTTGTAACTTTATATTTTAGGCTCATTAAGTTTAATTATTCCAACACTTATTTTTGTTTAATTATAATTAATGTTGGTACTTTTGGTTTTTTACACACGAGAAAGTATGCATTGACAATCAACATTTGTTTGTTCCTTTTGTATTTGATTATTTTAGTTTCTTTGCACATGAGGCGGTAAAGCTCTTCAACAGAGTTTAAATGTGTTATGTATACTAATGTTTAGGACAGTTAAATCTACCAATATTGTTTCAAAAAATTTGTTTTGCAATCCAAAATTTTTTAACGGCGTAACTTCCTGTCCTTTTGGCACTAGAAACTTAATTTCGGAACCTGCCAAAACTTGGTACTTCCAACTCAGTACCAGGCGAGCACCATGATGAGCAACACATAGGCGTATATCTGTACTGGACCGATCTCGTACAGAAATAGAAGCGTAGAGTGATTAGATACCCATTTTGGGACCGGGAAAACTCAGAACCACCAATTCGATGCCGAACCGGTACCATGCTCATCCTTAATAACAACACCAATAATCTAAATAACATTTACCCGGGAAATGTACATGAATAGTTTTTTTTTATTTTTAAATATGATTTGTATATTTGCAAATCCGTCGCAAAGCCGGCCACATGCTTCTCGTTATATTTAAGTGATCAACTAATTAAATTAATTTATCCATACTCATATACTCTTTATTTTGTTAGAGGTCTTCCTATAAAGAGTCTCTTTATTTTCAGGTAAATATATAGTTTATATCTTACCTCATCAAACTCCTTTTTTTTTTTGAAACGAAAAATCTAATCTACTCCTAATCACCACATATGTCCACAACAGAATTTGAACTCCTGACCTCAAAGTTGAGAGGCAAACATCATACCTCATCAAACTCCTCATTTAAAAAAATTGACTATTTTGTTGTTATTAAATTTACCAATAAATATTTACGAAGGTTTAATGTGCAAATGTTATAAAAGTTGAGGGGTTTTTCTAAGCATTTTATCGCTTATTTCTACGTATATATATACCGCCCCTTATCTTCTACTCTCAAATTTCCACCCAAATAGTAGAAGCCCTAGAAATACATACAGATATTCTGCCCACCAGTCCACACCCTAGAACGACACTTGTTCCTTTTGATTTCTTCTGTCTCCTACTAACCCTTACGATCGAATCTTGTTGCCTCATTCTCGTTGCAATCGAGATTCGGTTTACAGTTTTTTATCTGGTGTGTTGGATTGAAGAGCTAGGGTTTTTGTTCAGTGTTTGGTATGGCGGATTTGGGTGAAGATGAAGAGTATGAGAGTGATCCGGAGCAGGCGAAGCTTTCTCTGAAGATGCGGCGGCGGAGGGAGGCGAGTGACGACGAGGAGGATGACGATGACGGTGATGTGGCGGTTAGGGTTAGGGTTCGGGAGAGAGTGAGTGGTTCTAGGGTTTCGGATTGTGAATCTGATGGTCAAGGTGCTGCGGCTGAGTATTATGATGATGATGATGATGATGATGATGATGGATATGATTTAGTTGATGAGGAGGAAGAGTTGGTTGAGGAAGTTGAAGTTGTTCATGGTGTTGTAAGGGAGGAATTAGATGGTGTTGTTGTTATGGAAGGGAGTTCTGTTAGAGTTAAACGTGAGATTGATCAAATTCATCAAATTGATGGTGATGAGTTTTATGTTTCTGAGAATGTTGATCAGTTTGAGGATAATGCGAATGGTAAAATGGAGGAAAGTGTGCAAGAGGAGAAGAAGGAGAATGAGCCATTTCAAGTGCCAACTGCTGGTGCGTTTTACATGCATGATGATCGGTTTAGAGACAGTGCTGGTGGTAGACACAGGTGATTTTGCACTTTAATTTGCTTTTTTTGGTGGTTGATATATAAATCTCATTATATCTATCTGCATTGCTATAGTTAATGGAACGATTATTCACAAATAACAATGTTGTAGCTTCACCTGTTAGTTTACTCAATCAGGCCTCATAGTTGAAAAACCCTTTCAAAAATTGGAACTTTGACTTCAATAAGTAGCATCTTTAACCAACTTATAACTGAAACATAAGTTAATTAATTAGAGCATCTGAGCATCTCCTCAGACAGTTATCAACAAGTCCTTCAGTTACATTGGATTATGATACTTTAAAGTTTAAATAACAATTTTTTTTTAAATATGATATTTAGGCGAGGCCTTGGCAGGGGGAAATTGTGGGAGTTGAGAGATGAAAGAAAATGGGGACATGACAAGTTTGAGGAAATGTCTATGCATGAAAGGAATTATGATGAGGTGCACTGTTCTCTCTCTCTCTCTCTATATATATATATATATGTATATATATATATATATACACATACATACATATATACATATACGTATATTCTGCTCTAATATGTTCTGCATTTTCAGGGTAGGAGAGTTCCCAGAGGTCGAAACCGAGGACGTGGTAGAAATCGAGCAGAAGATCGTGGATTTGAACGTGGAAACAGGCCTAAAACATACAATAATAATAATAATAATAACAATTATAATAATTATAATAATCAAAATAATGCTCCAAAATCTGTGAGAGGTAGAGGTCCTAAAAGATATCAACCTTCTACACAAAACAATTTTGAAATTCCTGCTCAAATCAGACAGTGAGTAGAAATATTCAAATATCATAATTTATATTATATTTTTATTTTTGTCCTAATTAATTGAACGATTTGTTCCGTAATTGTTTTTTGTAATTATTATAGGCCTGCAAAACCAATGGATAGAAACTCTCATCCAAATTCAGGAAGAGCATCTGCTGCCACATCAGCATCAGTATCGGGTCATGTTTTATCCGGGAAGAACACTGTTGCATCTAGTTTGAATTCTGCTTCTCCTCCGTTCTATCCTTCTGGTGCTTCAAACAAAGAAACCAATTCATCTCATAAAAAAGAGAATAATCCTCAAACCGGGTCGATCAGGAAAACGGGCCTAAATTACCCGATTTCCCAATCCAACAATATGCAAAGAAGAAATGTTTCTGATTCTTTAGGTATGGACAAGCTTTACATCGATGATTCAGGGAAACCAAGAGCTGAGGGGAGAGGACCAATGGGATTTGGACAGGTGGCAAATAGGGTTCCAAACCAGCAGTTTGTGCCTCGATCTGCTAGTGCTTCACCACCTAAAACAACGGGTCCCACACATGCAATTGAATCTACAGATGTGGAATCTTGTGCAGAATCGAATGATTCTAAAACAGCAATTGTTGGGAAAGGAAAAAGTAGTATTGCTACAAGTGGAATGAGTTCATTTGCTTATGGTGATCCAAATTTCCCTGGAGCTCCAACTTTTTTACCCGGTAAATTATTATTTAAAAAAGGCCAAATTGCATTTTAGTACCCTGAACTTAACTGACTAGGTCGTCTACTACCCTGAACTATTAAAGGTGCAAGATGGTACCCTAAACTTGCCAAAATAGTCAATTTACTACCCTGACTCATTATTTGGTCTGTTTTCATACGTGATTTAGTTCTCTTATAACTCTTGACGAATTAAAAAATGTAAGTCTATCTCAATATATTGAAATTAGAAGCAATTGATGTGAAATTCAAGACTAAATTAGTGAGTCAGGGTGGTAAATTGACCATTTTGGCAAGTTCAGTGTACCATGTTGCACCTTTAATAGTTAAAATGCATTTTGACCTTAAAAAAACTGATTCCAATTTCATTTATGTTTCTTAAACCATTTGATAATATGATTTTTTATTTTTTATTATTATTTTTTTTTTTTTGCAGTTATGCAATTTGCAGGCCAGCATCCTGGTGGACTTGGAGTACCTGCTGTTGGTATGGCGTTCCCAGGCTATGTTGGTCAACCTAACGGGATGGGAAATTCAGAGATGACATGGTATAATATAAAAAAAATTAAATTTTTATTAAAATTTTTTTTTCTTTTTATATAAATTTTTTGTTACCAACATTTTTTATTTGTATGATCCTAGGTTACCTGTTTTGGCTGGTGCTGGTGGAGCTTTAGGTGCTGCTGGATTAGGTGGAACATATCCTTATATCACAATGGATGGTGCATATCATGCTCGTCCAGCTGGACAGCCCTCTAGGTTCATAATTTTTATTTATTATTATTTTTAATTATTTTTTTAATGGCTGAAAATATACTCATAGATTCTTACATACGATTTGTTGATTTATTTTTAAATTTTTTTTTGCAGCAAAGATGGTAATATTATGAATAAACCTGGAAGTGAAGTGAAACCTTCTCAAAGACCTGGTAAGACATGATATTTTTGTAATTAAAAAATAACAGGGCCTTTATTGTTACAAATTTAAAAATTAGGGACTATTAGTGTAATATAAAAGTAACTTGCTAGTGTATTAATTAAATTTGATGTTTACAGAGCTTGCTAATGACGATTTGAGACAACGGCAAAATAAAGCTCGCAGGCAAGTTTGGTTCTTGGATATACTCATTTTGTTTTAATTTAATACACAAATTATTAATTTGTATTTATATATTTATTATTTTTTTATTTTGTGTATGTGTGCAGATACACTGAAATGAAGTTTGATAAGTGAAGTATTAATTAGCTTGTGATAAAAGCTATTGAAATTAGCTTTTGTGATAAAAGATCAACTGAAATTTTGAGTGGTATTTGTGCTGCTGCAGGCCTTAGGCCGTTTACTCATGGGCCACTTTGGGCACCTGCTGTATTCCCCGATTATTTTAAGGTAATTACCAATTTTTATTTATTTATTTATTTATTATTTGTGAACATATGTTTACAATAAGTTGTTTTATAAAAAGTTGAGGGTTAAATCATATTTAAACATAAAAAAGTTCGAGGGTTAAACCATATTTAATCCCAAAACAAATATAGTTCAACAAAAAATGAACGATAACAGATCAACAAAACGGTTAAAACACCAAGTCAGCATAAGTTTATAGGTAAGAAAGTTGAAGGGTTAAAACGTGAAATTAGTGAAAGTTGGAGGGTTAAAAGTTAAAACAATTTTCTTTGTGTGTACACTCAGGTATGTTGTGTTTGAAACGCCTGCTCAAGCTGAGTCCTCATAGCAAAAGAATGCAGCCTGACAGGTGGCAGGACTTTTTTTGGATGCGAGGTATATTATTATTCTTATTTTTTAAATTAAAAAAACTGTTTTTAAGCTTGTGATATATGCAAAATGTAAAAATTGATGTATGCTTTATTTTTATATTTTTCAGGTTTATTGTGGCTTTGTTTCTTTTTGTTTTCTCTTTTGTGAAACAGTTTATATTTGGGAAATTAGTAAAAGAACAAGGTAACTTTTTTAGTAGCTATTAATTATGATTTTGTTACTTCTTTTTTACCTCCTATCTTGTATTTGTTTTTACCTTTTAAGTTTTTACCGACTTTTGAGGATTGAGCTGTGTTTTTATTTTTCAGTTATTTTTGGTTTGTGTTTTTGTATGAGTTAAGCCAATGGTAAGTGTGTTCTTCCCAATAATGGGATTTGCAATAAAAAGAACCATGTTCTCTTTTCTTCCTAAAATTGCTAATAATTTAAGAGTCTTTAATCATATTAATTTAAGCTTAAGTTATATTACAAAATTACTTCATTAATGTATATATTGCCATATTGTGGGGGTGTTTCTTAGCTTATAGGCTTATATTACTTTAAATAAGTCATTTAATAAGTCACATTTATGTATATTTGTGGTGTACACAAATTAGGGCTGTCAAATCGTGCTATCGTTTCGTGTTGTTGGATAACACGACACGAATTCGTTCAACACGAAAGTGACACGACACGTGTTTTATTTTACTAACACGACACGATTAAAAAATGATAAACACGACAAACACGACAACATAAAATAAATAACAAATTTCTTACTTATTACATGTTACAAACACGATAAACACGACAAAATCATAACTATCGTGTCAATTTCGTGTTAATCTCTGAACACGAACACGACACGACTTCGTGTTTGTTTTACACGAATTCAAATTTCAGTTTCGTCTCAATTTCGTTTCGTTTCGTGTATTTTTGTCGTGTCGTGTCAAGTTTTGACAGCCCTAACACAAATGTAGTATGTGTTAGATTTTGTAAATCAGTAGACAAAAACAAAACAAATCTACTCTTCAAACCGTAGGCATAACTACTAGTTGCAAGTTGGATTAGTAGCGGTTGCTCACAAATTTAATGTTATCTCACAAATTTAATGTTATGTACAAAATCAAACCGGAATTGGAACCTAACATATATATCTCAGACCGAAATTTAGAGTTTATAGTCTTTTTCCCATAGATAATCGAGTGGATTAGGATGATGATTATGGATGAATTGTCGTTCGAGCAATTTGTCCATTTTGTTTCAAAATTGATATAAAGGTAAATTTATCTATTTATTATTAAATCTTTTGAAAAGTGAGATTTTTTAATTATTAAATTATTTATTAAATAGTAGTGAAAAATCGATATTTCCATTTATATATACATTAATCTATTTTATTGCTAGACCATTTTTGTTAAACAATGAAATATATATGGTCATATTAACAAACAACATATTTTAAGATCATTTAATGTTATTAACTCACCTTGATATTTTTCTTAAAAGTTGAATATCTTAGCTAACCTTAATTCCTTTTAAGTTATAGTTCTTAAAACATAGAAGTATTTGTTTATGCCAATCCAGTCAATTCAATGCAACTGTCTGTTCATTTATGCACAAAACAAAACATGTTCAAAAGTCGTTTTTCCATTTATACATAAGCATAATTATGGATGTCTTTGGTTATAAAACCGGAGCGTAAGCGAAAAACTGAAAACCAAAATTGAATAAAAAACAAGAAGAACCGAACCGAAATAATGGTTCTGATTTGGGCCGGTTATTTTGAATTCTGAACCAGTTATAACAAAAAAAAACTACATTATCAATTTAGTTAAATTAAGTTTGAATTGGATTTTTTTGGACCTTTTTTGGGGTTAGTTCTTAGTTTTGATTTTTAGGTCCCGGTTCAGGTTTGGTTTTAGAAACATAATTTGACAATTTAGAGTTTAACATATGTTCTCAAAAGTATGGTAGTTTAGGTTGATAATGTAGTTTTTGATTCTAACCGGTTCAAAACTCAAAATAACCGGACAAAATCAGAACAATTATTTCAGTCCGGTTCTCCTTGTTTTTATTTAATTTCAGTTTTCGGTTTTTCAGTTACGGTCTAGTAAACATCCCTAATTATGTTTATGTAAAAAAGTGATACTTTCTCCGTTTCAAAATAAGTGATACACTTTTTATTTTGGGGTGTTTCAAAATAAATGGTACACTTTGAAAACTTACCATATTTGGTAAAAAAAAGTTGTGGGGACCACATACACTAACTATCTCTTTTAATAAAGTGAAATGACACATTACCTTTGCTTTTACTTTTAAACATCATTAAATTCACTTTTATCAATATATGTGAGATCTATCATTCACTAACTATCAAATATTATCTAATTAACCATCATTATCATATTTTGTCTCAAAAACCGTGAATTCTAATTTGTATCACTTATTTTGAAACGGAGGAAGTATCAATTTTGAGATAATACTACGAAAAGACCCTAAAAAAACAACATTTGCAAACACAACCCCTCATCTTTTACCATCATAAATTCGCACCCCTCAGTCCCTTATTTCATTTTGTGAGTAGGGTTGCAGAAGATAAACGCCACCAGTCCCCCATTTCATCTCCTTTTTCACATCACTAGTCGGCCTTATAAACCCTCAAAAACTACCAAAAATCTCTCTCTCTCTCTCTCTCTCTCTACACTCTATAACTACTTTCTCTCTCTAGAAATCGTGTTATTTGCAACACAACAATGGGCGCTTCGCTACCTCCTAAAGAGGCTAATCTCTTCAAGCTCATCGTCGTAAGTTTTTCAATCTCAATCACTTCAATCACGTTGCCAATTCGTTGTATCTTCCATCACTGTTTGTAAAACCCTAGTTATTTGTATGTGCATGAAATGGAACTGTGTTGTTGACTGTTAGTGTTGTATTGAAATGATTTTGGATCGTTAATTGTGAGTATACTGTAATCGTGTTGGATTAACGTGAACAATGCCGTTTTCTATGAATTTTGATACGGTTTGAGCTCAGGAAAATGGCGGCATGTTGTTATTGTTTATTAGTGTTGCATTTTGGTTTATTGCATTGAATGAACTGTGAACACTTAAAGTCATTTCCTAATCAATGGAAATTTTAGATTCATGCCACTTGAACTCAACTTAAATACGATTATGCTGGGAATTGAATTTAGTGTGGTGATTAATTCTTCAGCTGCTAGTTTATGTCATCAGGGATGGTTAAACTGTTCTTCATTTAATTGATTATAATCAACTATAGGAAAAATTATTAAATCTGTAGAAGGACTAAACTGTCTCAGATTGTTCCTCAGCTTCTGAAAGGATTCTGATACCTCATCCTAATCTGATACCTTAATTATTGACATGTGTCACCACGCTATCTAGCCAATATAATCAATTAAAATAGGATTCTGCTAATCATAATATTGAGTTGCTTACTGATTAATAATACATGCTCTCTTGTTTGTATATTTGGCAGAAATCTTACGAAACAAAACAGTATAAAAAGGGGCTTAAGGCTGCAGATGCTATATTGAAGAAGTTTCCAGATCATGGAGGTTTGTCAAGAGTTTATAATATAATGCAACATTTTTATAACCTTAATGGCGTACAAAACTAGGGTATTAGGAATGCTAATTGTTTATTTGATTGATAGATTCAACTGTTGTGAAACATGGCTGCAATCGTGGATTTTTTTTCTACAAATTTATATTATACATTATACTAGATATCTAGAGTAAAATAGGCATGTGTGTCTTGTTATGCCATACTGTAGAAATAAATACAATCTACATTTGAAATAATATAATGTTTAAAATTATTCAACGTATGCAAATATGCAATAGAAGATTATATTCTAGGGAATAATTTATTTTTTTTCATTTATTTTCACTAGAAACTCTTTCGATGAAGGGATTAACTTTGAATTGCATGGACCGTAAGCAAGATGCATATGAGCTTGTACGACTAGGATTGAAGGTTAGATAACTATCAAATCTCACCTTAAATTAGTCTTAGTTAAAATTACATTTTATATGTAAAATTTGTCACATAGTTAATTTATTTTTATTTTTTAATTGTAGAATGACCTTAAAAGCCATGTTTGTTGGCACGTCTACGGTCTTCTGTACCGGTCAGACAGAGAATACAGAGAAGCAATTAAATGTTACAGAAATGCTTTGAGGATTGATCCTGACAATATTGAAATCCTTAGGGACTTGTCTCTCTTACAGGTATATATATAAGTATATAACCTTAAAAATTACAATTATTATGTAATATTTTACAAAATGACAAAAGTGGGCCCCTAATGTTGGCCAAAGATGAGTTACATTGATGCTTTTTTTACCATATTATAAATATATGGTTTGGGTAGCTAATGATGTCTCTTTTTACATATGATTATAGGCACAAATGCGTGATTTGACAGGTTTTGTTGAAACTAGACAACAATTGCTGAGTTTGAAACCTAATCATCGGATGAATTGGATTGGATTTGCAGTTTCCCATCATCTAAACTCAAAGTAAGTTTGCAATCTGTTTCTAGGCGGTTACCCTAAATTAAAGGATTTTTTTTTTTGAATTTATAAATATTAGCAATGTTAACCGTTTTACAACACTTAAAGTGATTAAAATGTTACTTTTGTAATTTTTGTATTTTTCCATTATTTATAAGATCTTTGCACACAAAATAAAAACTGTTTTTTGCTTTTTAGTAATTTGATATATGTTTTTGGCTGTTATATTCCAAGTGCATCAAAAGCAATTGATATTTTGGAAGCATATGAAGGGACTCTTGAGGAAGATTATCCTCCAGAAAGTGAACGTTGTGAGCACGGAGAAATGCTTTTATACAAGGTAATATTGCTATTTAAAATATTATTAAACTTTTTATATGACCGTTTAATAAACATTTAAAAAAAATTATGGTTATTCAGGTAACTTTATTGGAGGAATGTGGCTTGCTTGAGAAAGCTCTTAAGGAGTTGCGTAAAAAAGAGTTCAAAATTGTAAGTCAAATCTTTTTTTTTTACTAATTATTATGTTTAAGATGACATCAACAATTAGCTTAATTTGATAACATATTTTATTTTATATAAATTATAATAGGTTGATAAATTATCCTACAAGGAAGCAGAGGTTTCTCTTCTTGTCAAACTTAATTGTCTTGAAGAAGGTGAAAAGTTGTACAGGGTTCTGCTTACAATGAATCCTGACAATTACAGGTACATGAAAAATAAAGTTTTTCATATATATATAATATTTTTTTACTTTCTAAAATCTCATTTAAAATAATAAAATTAATTATTCCTTTTTTTTCCTATTTAGATACTATGAAGGATTACAAAAGTGTGTTGGACTACATTCAGAGACTGGAAAATATTCTTCTGATGAAATAGAAAAGTTGGATGCTTTGTACAAATCTCTTGCAGAGCAATACACCTGGTCTTCTGCTGTTAAGGTGATTAAATCTCCAACACAAATTAAAAAAAGAAATATATAAAATATATAAAACAAAATAAAATCTTGAATGAAATTTTAAAATCACAACATTCATTTAGAGGATCCCGCTAGATTTCTTGGATGGTGAAAAGTTTCGGGTTGCAGCAGATAATTATGTTAAGCCTCTCCTAACAAAGGTACTCATAGTTTATTTTATTTTATTTATTATTATTATTATTATTATTTTCTTTTTCTTTTTATTTTTCTTTTTATTTTTTTTGCATGCAAATTAATACTTGTGCTAATGGAAAATGTAGGGAGTTCCATCACTGTTCTCTGACCTTTCTCCTTTGTATGATCATGCTGACAAGGTTTGTGCAAATTACCTTGTAAAAACTAAAAAGATGTTGACTTTTTTGCATTATTGTAACTTAAGGTTGACTTTTTATCTATAGGCCAATATTCTTGAAGAATTGATTCTTGGCTTGGAGGAATCAATTAAAACTACAGGTGGATACACCGGAAGGTAAAATAAAATCATGATTTTCTATTTTATGCATATATTTTTGTTAATTATTTCTTTAATTTATCATGTTTAATAATTTAATCCTATGTCCAGATCAGAAAAAGAGCCACCTTCAACACTCATGTGGATCTTGTTTTATTTGGCTCAGGTTAGTACTTTCTTAATTAAGGTTTTAATTTTTTATAGACATTAATAAATTTACATATTTTAATTTTTATATTGTTTTGTTTATGCAGCATTATGATAGGCGGGCCCAGTATGATCGGGCTCTTGCTAAAATTGAGGAAGCTATGCAACATACTCCAACTGTTATTGATTTGTACTCTGTCAAGGTTTACATTATAATCTTATTTAAAAATAATTTGTAACATTTTGTAATTCTGGTTAGTTTAAATAAGGAATAAGTTACAAGGATGGTCCCTGATGTTTACCCTAAATTTCATGTATGGTCCTTTTACTTTTGAAAAATTACATCGGTAGTCGTTTTTTGGAAACCTTTTGCATCTACAGTCCTTTAGCCTAAAGTGTGTTAAATATGTTAACAGAAAAAGGACTACCAGAAGGACTATGAGTGTAATTTTGTAACAGAAAAATTTAACGAACGTTAGGCTAAAGGACTGTAGGTGCAAAAGGTTTACAAAAAATGGACTACAAGTGTAATTTTTTAAAGTAAAGGACCATAGGTGATTTTTGGTGTAAATCTCAGGGACCATCCTTGTAATTTACTCTTTGTAATTTACTCTTTAAATAAGGCTTTGAATTGATTCACAATGTGATGAAAGAGTAAGAAAAGTTGCAAGTTTACTGTTTACCAAATTAGTTTTATAATAAAAAAGGAAAGAAAATAAAAAATCTAATTATTTTACTGAGTACCCTGTTTACTTGCAGAGCAAGATACTAAAACATGCAGGGGACTTTGCAGCTGCAGCTGCATTAGCAGATGAAGCTAGATCCATGGATCTTGCAGATCGTTATGTTAATAGTTATTGTGTTAAAAGAATGCTCCAAGCTGATCAGGTTTTTTTATTTATTTTAATTTACACATTTTTTTAAATAATTTATGAAATACCCAATTGTTAATTTCGGTTTTTATTTTATTTTTATAGGTTCCACTTGCGGAAAAGACAGCTGTACTGTTTACAAAAGATGGTGACCAACATAACAACCTGCATGACATGCAGTGCATGTGGTTAGTTTTCTTTACAAACTTAATACCGAACGAATATATATACAAAATAGAGTAAATTACAAAAATTGTCCACGTGGTCTTTCGAATTCTACCATTTTGTCCCTATACTTGTAATTTTCTTTTTTTTGTCCATGTACTTTTTAAGTTCGTGATTTTTGTCCCTATGGTCTTCAAAATTAATTATTTTCCGTCCATTTTGACCTAAAATTACCATAATACCCTTCTTTTTATTTTATTTACTTATTTTTAAATTTATTTTCTTCACGGCCAGATAGAAAAAATGATTTAGGGCAATTTCCATAATTTACTCTAAAAAATATATATTTATAAATTCATTTTTTTATTGTTTTTTATTTGAAGGTATGAACTTGCTTCGGGAGAAAGTTATTTCCGGCAAAATGATATAGGGCGTGCATTAAAAAGGTTTTTAGCAGTTGAAAAACATTATGCAGATATAACAGAAGACCAATTTGATTTCCATTCTTATTGTTTAAGAAAAATGACTCTTAGATCTTATATTGAATTGTTAAGATTTCAAGATCGATTACATGCTTATGCTTATTTCCGTAAAGCAGCATCTGGAGCTATTAGGTCAAATTTCTCCAACTTAAATTAATTAATTAAATTAAATTAAATTTAATTAATTAATTAATTAATATAAGTAATATAATTAATTAATTTATGTTTTTATTACCTGATTTAGATGCTACCTTAAACTATATGATACTCCTCCAAAATCATCTACTGAGGAAGATGATGAACTAGCTAAATTACCTGCTAACCAAAAGAAGAAATTGAGGCAAAAACAGAGGAAAGCTGAAGCAAGGGCAAAAAAGGTATATTTTTAACAGATTTAAGTTTTGAGATTTATATATTTTAATATTATGTTATATTACACGCGTGACTTTTTTATAATGGGTTTTCAGGAGGCAGAAGTGAAGAGTGAGGAATCTAATGCTGGTGCTTCAAAGTTTGGGAAACGAAATGTTAAGGCAGTTGATCCTGATCCAAATGGAGAGAAATTATTGCAGGTTTTTTTATTCTTCATATATGATTTTTTTTTTTGGAAAAATTAATAATATATTTTTTCTATTTTTTATTTAATTTAGATTGAAGATCCTTTAATGGAAGCTGGAAAGTATCTGAAACTTCTTCAAAAACATTCATCTGATTACTTGGAGACACATTTGCTTTCTTTTGAAATTAATATGAGAAAACACAAGATCTTGCTTGCTTTGCAGGTAATTTTATTTCTAGTGATACAAATTTAACTATGTGTAAATTACAAGGATGGTCCCTGAGGTTTACCCCAAATTTCATATATGGTCATTTAGTTTTTAAAATTTACATTGGTAGTCCTTTTATGAATTCGCACCTACAGGCCTGTAGCATAACGTCCGTTAAATATTTCAACAGAATAAATTAGTAGTATTACCGTTGTAAATTTAAAGGATTACCATTGTAGTTTTTTAACAGAAAATGTTAACGAACGTTAGGCTAAAGGACTGTAGTTGCAAAGGTTCCCATTTTTTAAAAAAAGTAAATGGCCATAAGTGAAAATCGGTGCGCACCTTAGGGACCAAACTTGTAATTTACTCTTTAACTATTTATTAATAAAATATTATATTTGTGATAATGTTAGGACTATACAGTTCTATTTTTGGTTTAAATGCTAACCATTATAATTGTTTTTGTATTTTATCAAAGGCTTTAAAGCACATGATACAACTAGATCCTGAAAACCCAGACACTCATCGTTGCTTGGTATGTAAATTATATATTTTATTTTTCATCAACTTAAATAAAAAAGGATAAAAAAAATATTTATTATATTTTGTTGGTTTTACAGATAAGATTCTTCCATAAAGTGGCATCAAGACCAGCTCCTACAACTGATTCTGAAAAACTCATTTCTGGAGTATTAGAAGCCGAACGACCAACTTTCAGGTTTTTTTAATTACTAATTTTATTTTTGAGCAAATTACAAAATGGTCCCTGTGGTTTGTTAATAATTGCAATTTTGTCTCTCTTTGATACTTTTTACAATTATAGTCCGTGACGTTGCTAATATCTTTCAATGTTGGTCCTCCATCCACTTGAAGTGACCAATATACCATCTACAGTTTACCCTTATTTTCTCAATTTTATTTTAATTGATTTTTATAATATTAACTAATATTTAACTGATATATATTTTCCTTTTCATTTGTTATTAACTTTTTTCTTCTTCTTTTTTAGTCAATTGCATGATAAATCATTAATGGAGGCAAATACCGCTTTCCTCGAGCAACATAAAGGTTGCTTTCTTTATTTTTTTAAATTAATTTTTATAATATTAAATTAATATTTAACTGATATATATATACTTTTTTTCAGATTCCTTGATGCACAGAGCAGCAGCAGTCGAAATGATTTTTTGTTTAGAACTAAATAAAATGGCAGATGCAATCAAATTGATCCAAGAATCACCCAATAACCCCGTTTCATGGTAAACCTACATAATAAAAGAGTAAATTATCAGGATGGTCCTTGAGTTTTACTGCAAATTTCACCTATAACCCTTTACTTTAAAAAAAATTACACTGATAGTCATTTAGCCTAACACCCGTTAAATATTTTTAACAGAAATATTTAAAAGAACTGCCAGTGTAATTTTTTAAAATAAAAGACTATAAATGAAATTTGAGGTAAACCTCAGGAACCAACCATCCTTGTATTTTACTCGTATTAAAATTTAATTTTTTATTTTTGTAAAAATCTTAAATACTCAATATACCTAAAATGTTTGTTTTGTGACTTTGTCATTAAATTAGTAACGGATCACATGGATCTGTAAAAGAATGGAAGCTGAAAGATTGTGTAGCAGTTCACAAAATTTTACTGGATACTTTTAATGATCAAAATGCTGCACTCAGTAAGCCTTACCTTACTATTTTATTTTAGAGTTAATTACATGGATGGTCCTTTAACTTTATACCAAATTTCACCAATAGTCCTTTAGTTTCAAAAACTACACTGATGGTCCATATTATTGAAACTTATTGCACCGATAGTCCTTTAGGCTAAACGGTGTTAAATTTTTCTGTTAAGTCTCCCATGTGAGATGCACATGAGGGCATTGTAGTCTTCTCCCATTTCACTTTTTGCAAAAAATTAAAAAAACGAAGCTTATTTACAACTTTTAGTGCAAAATGTGAAATGGGAAAAGACTATAATGCCCTCATGCGCATCTCACATGGGAGACTTAACAGAAAAATTTAACACCGTTTAGCCTAAAGGACTATCGGTGCAATAAGTTTCAATAATATGGACCATCAGTGTAGTTTTTGAAACTAAATGACTATTGGTGAAATTTGGTATAAAGTTAAAGGACTATCCATGTAATTAACTCTTTATTTTATTTTATTTTATCATTTTTATTGCTGAATTTTATTTTTATATTTATTATAGGATGGAAAAACCGATGTGCAGAAGAATTTCCATATTCAACCTACTTTGAAGGAAAACTTTCTTCTACTAAAACCACAAACAACATTTTTAAACAGGTTAATGGGGGTACCAAAATCCCAACAAATGGTAAAGTAGAAACCCTAGCTGTCTAAATTTTTTTTAATAATTCAGAAACTATAGGATTATTAAACTATGTTGCGGTTGTAGGATAACGTCTCCAAGAGCCCATGAATGAAAAATGAAATAACTTTTTTTTTTTTTTAAGTTCATGGGATACTGATTTCTTTAAAAATGTGTATAATCTAAAGTTTTTGAGGTTTAGAGAAATACTCCCGAATTGTTGGGTCTTTTGATTGTAGTTGAGGATGTTGTACTGGTGTTTTCTTGGCTTTTCTTATTTTTGTTGTATAAATGCTATAGTATTTGTTTGCAAAATTTTTGGCATATCAAACTTATGATAAAAATGATGTGATGATGATATTTGATTGATTTTAGCTCTAGCTATTAATTACCGTGGTAGTGTTCATAACATGAATAAAAGAGCTATTTTTTTACTTTTAATACTCTCTTTTTATTAGAAATATTACACATGGTGATTGTATCGAACTTAAAACATGTAATCTGTTTGGTTTTGGTCTTGAAATCATCATTTTTCGTTTCGGTTTTATCATTTTGGTCCTCGTATAGGGATGAACATTTGAGCTGAAAAAACCGAACCGAAAACATGTAATCTGATTTGGTTTTGAAAATTTATCAATTTTTTTTTCGGTTTTGGTTCGATTTGCGGATTGAGTTCGCCCCTACACAAGTTATCTACAATTTTTCTATCCTTATTCTAAAAGAATTACGGGGTGTTTTGATCGTTTTGATCGTTTTGAGTATAGGTGTTTTCCATACAAAATTTAAGGTGCACTTCAATCACAATAATACCAAACTTATCACTCTCTAGATATAAATTTGGTTATTTGAATTATAAATTTGTAAAGATCCTATTTTGAAACTTCGCTTTAGACTACAAATAGGCTTGAGCCACTTTGTTTTGGTTCGGTTTTCGGGTATTCTAATCCTCTAAAATCGAGTATCAGTAATTTCAAGTTCAGGTTCATCCGAGTCGGTTCTGAACCTAATCTCATCCTTAATTGTATTAGTTAAATGAGTATAATTAAAAAGATTTAGTATTAAATATCTATAAAAATATAAAATTGAGACACCAAAATATAGCTGTTTGGGGTTGTATGTGACTATTTGTGCAGCAGCCTTACATAAACACCTATCATTTCATGTTCTTTTTTATTTTAATTATAAGAATAAATATTATTTATTTAATTTTATCTCAATTCTGATTTTGAATGTCAAATCAATAAATATGGAGACCCGAAGTGACCCTTAAACAACCATATGTTGGGTTGGAAAGAAACACTAGCTTCAATTTTAGAAAATTTTGTTATTGTTTCTTATATGTGGTTAGAGTATTCAATCCAACACGAAGGGGACACAATTTTTGACATAATTAAGAATGTTTTTTCTTAACGTCAAAAAGAAAAACGGGAGAAAATTCGATAATGTCATCATCCTCCCCGAAGCACCCTGAAAAACTAAATATAACATAAAAGTACGAGAGAGATAAGATTTATACAATTATGTTTCTACCCGGAGGCAGAGAAACTGTTTTCATAATATAATTTAATTCAACCGTTTAAGAAAATATATAATATAATTTAAAATTACGTTCCGATAAATATAATAAGAGTTGGTGAGTCCGATTAACTATTTCTTGCCCGACACTTCATCATGTGTGTTTCTTCTTTCCATTAAGAATCGGGCCAAAGAATGTCACAACCTTTTGATTTGAAGTTTTATACCAAAGTTGGCTATCATATCATAAGATATTGTTGGTATGAATTTATTAGTTTCTTATTAGCAATGAAGAGATTAATATGATACTAATATGATAAAACCAATGAGTTAAAAATGAAATAATTGTTAAAAATGAAATAGCTGAACGGTTAAAAGTACATGCTTCATATAGTTGTAGTTATATAATGATAACAATATACTTTTACACCCCTACTTGCTAACTAACTCGTAGTTAATGTAACATAGCTAGCAAGCTGTTTATCAAAAGATTTTTGACCTAGAGATATGCAAGTCATACTACAGTTAAATTAAAAAGTTGTTGATTCAAATTCTAAAAAAAAAAAACATATTACATGTATTACTTGTAATTCCTAAAAATATATTTAAAAAAAAAAGATTCGCAAGTTTTTCTAGTTAATAATTAGCATTACCTTTTCAACACCCTAATTAAACCCATGTGTTGACGATTCATTGGTTGATAAATTTTAGGCCACTTGCGTATGTTTTATCTTTTTTAATCATGCATGCATCTTATGCTTTTCTTTATATATATATGCTTAACCATTACGAGTATATGTTTAATTCCGAACCTCTACATTTATGTTATTACTGATTAGCATCTTAATTAGGGTGTTGAAAGTCTTCCACCCACTTTTACTCATCTTCTAGATAATTAGAAAAATGAAATCTTAACATTTCTTTTTGCTTAAATGTTTAATATTTCTAATTAAGTAATTAGGCTGATAAATATTGAGAGTTGATTTATATAAACTTACCTTTTTTGCCTTTAAAACTTGTTCAATACGATAAACACAATTTTAGAGAGAAAAATGATTTCCACAAAAACTTGAACTGTTTATTGCATTAACACAAAGGCATATTAAATAAGGCTCAGATTTTCAAATGAGTCTAAAATAACAAACGGACCATAAACTGGGCCTAAACAAAGTTCAACAAAATAAGGAAAAACACAAAAACGCAGATAAAATGTCCAAAAATAATGTTTTTGGGCTGAAAAGTTCGGTAAACCGCCTACATACCTACAACGGAGACTCGTGACAAAAATATATCCTTTTTAGTTGACCCTTTTTTCTTACACGATACGGAGTATTAAATTTCTAAAAATACAAGAGTCCGCTCCTCTATCATTAAACCTTCATTATAAAGTCACACATTTACACTAAGATAAAAATTCGAATCATGAAATAAATAATAAATGTCATTTCAATGTCTCCCCAGCATAAAATTTAAGTTGTCAGTTGACTAATGAGAAAACGGAGGTCTCCAAACGCAACATGAAAATAGAATCCCACAATTTTCAGAATTCATCATCACCATGTTTTTTCTATCGCAATTATCATGGAATTCAAATTCCATGAGTGCACGTTGTTGGTTTTTAGACTTTTACTTTTTGGTCGGATTTAGAAATGGTAAATATTTAATATTGGGTTCGGTTCATCGACCAACAAGGCAACAATTATCTTTTAATCTTTTTTATTTAAATATAAATGTACGAAATAAGGTAATAAGAAGTCCATTAATAGAGTATTAATCTAATTTTGTATAATAAAATGATTTAGATTATTGTAAGGATTAAATATACATATTTAGCGACATTTGACATATCCAAACCATTTTTCTGAAGTAAAAAAATTACAATGGAAAAGAGTAAAATTGATCGAATGGTTCAAAAGTAACCTAGAATGTATTAAACTGCATAAAACATTCTAGTCCATTAATTTAGAAAACTGGATTGTAATTAATATTGTTATTGATATTATCATTTTTCCTAATCATGTATACAACCTTAATTATATATTGAATTTATTTGTTTTAATTTGCTCCAATTTTATTACATCAAATTAATATAGCCAATTAAACTTTTTTTTGTAAAACAAATTTGAATCTTGAGTGTACTTGACCATCTTAGTACCATATCAAAAACCACTTCGACTATAAGGGCATGTTTGGGAAAACTTATTTGAGCTTAATAAGCTAATAAACCCCGTTAATAAGCTTTCTCAAACATGCCCTAAGTAAAGATATGAAAGAAAACAATAACAAATATTGATATGCAAAATCATGTATGATGATCAATCATGATTTTGTTCAACCAACACAATTCTATAATGACTACATGCTAAAAGCAACAAAAGACCTATATTGGGCAAGAGCATCGACATATGATTCTGTTTAGAAGTAACAAAAAGAATTAACTACATATAATAAAAAGAGAAATGATATTGATTCCTATTATTTGTGTCTACTTATGTGTTTACACACTTAAATTTTAAACTTAACATATGCAATTCACTAATATTCTTTCCATATATTATCCATTGATTTTAACATTTGTAATGATCAAATGGATAAGTATATAAATAGACACAAATAGTAAACACAAATATAATTTCTCTAATAAAAAGCTAACATTGTTTTAAGAGAAATGACATTTAGTCCTACCATTTAGACCTACTCATAGGCCTATCCACTTGATAGGTTGACATGTGCATTCCACTAATTCTCTCTCCTAATATTATCCCTTGATTTTGACACTTATTTTCATCTAATAAGTAGGTCTATGAGTATATCTAAATAGTAGACCTAAATACCATTACTCTTATTTTAATCTAAGTCATAATTGGTTTAGAAATATGATTTGGTCCTTTTTACAAGGCAAAAACCACATGGTTGTCCATAAAAAATTAACACTTACCACACGGCCGCGAAATAAGCCCACTAAATCATCAAGACAATCTTCAGCCCTACGATATTGTCTAGCGATGTGGGACGCATAGATTTAAATGTTGCTTCTACAAAAAAGACATAAAAAATCATTCAAAAACCAACTACAACCTCAATCTATAATCAGTATACACAAACACATTTTAGTGGTCTATAACAAGGACTTTATGATAGTTAGTAGTACTCAGTGAAAATTTAATTTAACGCTAATATGAAATTTAATAGAGAAGTAGTGGGTCAAAAACACACAAGGTGATCAAAAAAGAAGCATATATATTATATGAATAAGGATAAAAAAAGAAGCATCCTTATTTGAAGAAGTTGAAGAATCAATGCATTTTCGTAAAATATACATATATGTATACACATACATATATGTATATATACATATATATATTCATACCATAGATATACATATGCTCATATTTTGTACCCTATATATGTATATATATACACACATATATATGGGGTATGCATATGCATTTTCGTAAATGAAAATGCAAGTTCCGATTGAAAGTGCAAGTAACGACTGAAAATGCAAAATATGTAAATTGCATGTGTATATATATACATATATATAGGGTATAAATATGAACATATGTATATATATGGTATGAATATGTATGTATATAAACATATATGTATGTATATGTATACATATATGTATATTTTACAAAAATGCATTGCTTATTCAACGTTTCCAAATAAGGACCCTTTTCTATTGATCCATACCTTATATTATATTTATGGGTTTTGCTAATGACAGCCCTTAGGGCTGTCAATAGACATGCAACAAAAATTTGTACACCAATTAATAACCACCTCCTGGATTTTAGGAACTACTTCTCTCCATAGATAAATGTACAACTCTTATGCGCTGTTGTCATTAGCAAAACCCTATATTTATAGTATAAAACTATAAATCAGTACACCCCGACCCCAACCTACCCCACCGGCCCACCCCACATTTGTAACTCACGTGACCGACATCTAACATGATTGTCCTCCCATTGATCTTTTCATGTCCACTCTTAATTATGATATATACATATATATACACAAGCATTGCCAACAACACACAACTCATTGCTAGCTAGCTTCCTCTCTACTAAACACAAACCCTAATATACATTTAAGTTGCCTGAAAAATTAGATGGCAAGCGAAGGATTTGGGCTCGAAATCACCGAGTTGCGGCTAGGGTTACCAGGAAGTTGTGTGAGGAACAAGAACAAAAATTTGTTCTTGGATATTCTACGTGGTAATGGGAAAAATATTAGGAATATGGAAGTGGAGGTTGGGTGGCCACCCGTTTGCTCGTATAGAATGAGAAGTATGACTAAATTGTATGTGAAAGTTAGCATGGATGGAGCACCATTTCTTCGAAAGATTGATATTAATGGTTTCAAAGGGTATTCGGATTTTGTTATTGCCATTGAGAACCTATTTGGTCTTGGTAGGTTTTCCGCATCTTGTCTTTGTTTATTAATTTCCCAAATTTGTTAGGGTTTGTTAGTTAATTAAGGATTTTGTTAAATACTACATAAGTCTTGTAGCTAGCTATGATTAGTAATAACTATGTTATTAGTATTTTCAGAAGAGGATTTTTATTAACCAAATATGGTTATGGTTAACTATTGAAGTAGTTGTTAATTATGGACTATACAAGTATATGTTTGTGATCTTTTAATAAATCGCATGCAATGTGTTAATTTACATTAGGTAATTTAGGTCGTTTTCAAACTTGCTACCATGGATTCAACTTACCGATCACTTTATTATAAGAGAGATAAAGAAACATGCTTGCCATGCACAATTAAAAAAAGTTCAAAATATAATTACCCAAAAAATTAATATAAAACCCCTTTTGAAATTCTATATATAATCTATTTTTTTAGTTAAATGATATTCTTGTTTATAAGGGATTCTCTCGGGGTTAGAGGTCTTGGTGTACACAACCTTTTTTATTATCGTTTTTGAAATTCCTGTTAATAATGAATTGAATATGTGACATCTTGTTGCATTAATAATAAGGTTACGCGAATACTATATTAGATGCTTGAATAAGAAATAACAACTTAAAACCAAAGAACTTAAGTAGTTTTTAATTATTATATATAGTTTCATAAAAAGTTATTCCTCTTAAAAGGGTTATCTTGAGTGTCAAAACTTATTATCCTAACACACGCGATCTAATTATTGTCGTGACTGTTTTTAAACCTTCTGATTATAAATAAGTTTTTGAACTAAGAGCATCCTCAATGGTTAACCTTGTAATGACTTATTGCTTTGGCCAAATCATCTTTCCACTAACCAAAAAGTCATTCATAAAAACCCTCTAATGGTAATTCTTTCGAAAAACTTTTTTCTTATCCATAAAGTGTCTATCTAATAATTGTTAAGAAGTTAGTGAATATCAAGTGCTTATTTAAATAGTAACAAAAAGCTTTCTTTTCAAATGGTAAAAGACTATTCAAAAACTTTTCGAAATATTATTAAGTTTTTAATAACCTCCAATTAGAGATGCTCTAATTCTTTTTGACCGGTTTTATAAACGACAAAAATTCAAGGAGGGTGCGCAGTGACCCCTTCTTAGATTCAATTGGTTTTATATAACGTACGTTTTACAAAAAAAATATAGTACAAAAAATCTGTATGAATTTCATATATTTAAATTTTCAATGTATTGTACGATATTTCCGACAAGCACTTTAGTTGTAGTCAAAAGGGAGATAGGCAGCAATTAATTACTCCCTCCGTCCCACTTTAAGTGTCCACTACAAAAAGCACACAGTTTAAGAAAAATGCATTAATTATATAATGTCACCAATCAAATTTTCTCTTTCCCACTTAAATGTTTTTTGATTGGTTGAAATTTAGGAAATAACACTCTTTGTGAAACAAACTAAAATAGTATACTGAACAAATTAAATGGGACGGAGGGAGTATAACTTTATAACTGATAGTAATGAATTTTTAACGAAAAACAGGTGATGAATGCGAGTACATACCAATATATGAAGACAAAGATGGAGATTGGATGCTTGTGGGGGACGTACCATGGGAGTAAGCTATATTTTTACTTTTTATTTCAATTATTTTTTGGTTAAACTTTGTCCTTTTATATAATTAATGCTATAAATGATCGTACATAGTTGTTGTGTTCACTATTCAGCCTCTACCCAAAATGCACAATGTCATGTAGTAATATACGGTAGTACCATGTATATAAAATACAGAATAATTTTTGTTCATATAAAATGACAATAATGTTCGTTACAAACTCATTGATTATTATATATATTGACATGCATGCGATTAAAAAAATGAAATGAATTAAGTTGGTCGTAGAGAGAATCAATTTTTGCTAACGAATAATTAAAAAGTTATTAGAGTAGTGCCAACGGCAACCTATGTTTTGGAATGAAAGCCTGTCAATTTGAAACCACCGTTGGCATGAGCCTTTGGTTTGGCGACGGGAAATAAAACGAGATGTGCGGGGACCATTTGAATAAAGTGGGTATTTTATCTGTTTCTATGCTATAATGTGACAAATCTAAAAATATGAAATGAAAATGTATTGTTGGTAATGATGTGTCAGTAACATAGGGCTTTTGATATATCATGTTTAAAAATTCGGGAAATTAACATGTATAATCTAATGATGAATTGTACAACTTAAAATCACAGGATGTTTACGGAAACATGCAAGAGATTGAGGATGATGAAAAGGGTAGCAAATGGCGGACTACAAACCAAAAACTTGATGACTTAAGACAAAATTAAATTAATGATAAGCATTAGTTATATTATAAGTTTTATCGTTTGTCGTTAATTTTCTAACAATATCATTACGCATTTACGCGTATGTTAATTTATTAGGTATATAATCATAAAGTTGGAGAAGCTATTATGTTAATCAGAGGCTCAGTACGTAGTGAAAAATCTTGAATCTTACTACTTAGTTTTATAATAAGATTATGGTGTTTCAAATTTGATGCCTTTAAATATATCTCATTTTATAGTTTTTCCTTGCAAGAAATGTAATATCATATTCATACCATAAAAATTTATTTACACATCATATAATTATAACGTAAAAGTTTAAAAATTGATTATATAAGTAAATCAAAACTTAAGTTATGATGTGTGAATAAGTTTTTGTAGTGTAGATATCACATCTCAAATGAAATGACTTCATTTTTTGGTTGTTTAAGTGTCATACAAAGTTGTGGGTTTAAGTAATGTTGTAGACAAAATGACATAGATTTAGGCGTGTAGCCTAGGATCGGCGCGAGTTAACCTCTGTGGCCACAAAGAGTTTTTTTTTTTTTTTTTTTTTTTTTTTTTTTTTTTTTTGCTATTAAGGATTGAACCTGATATCTCTAGAAAATTTCACAATTTTGAAAACCAAATCAAATGTTTAAATGGTAGCATCCGAAATGATTTTTAAAAAATGAGGTTTTAATCTATTTTATAAATAAACATTTACAAAATAGACAGAAAAAAAAGAACACAACGATATAAACTAGGGGTGACAATTCCTGACACAACCCGCGACTCAACACGAACCCAACACGAAAAAGGTCGGGTTTGGGTTGACCATAAACTGGTTCGGGTCAAAAACAGGTCGACCCATCCAACCTGTTTGTAAATCAGGTTGGGTTCGGGTTGTCTTGTGTAAAACCGGGTCGACCCGCCAACCCGTTTAATTTTTAAATATTTTTTCAGAAAAAATATGTACATAGTAAATACCATAAATAATATAATGCACCCCATAAATTAGTTATCCTACATAATTACTTACATTTCTTTTTTACCTTTTAAATTTGAATTTTCCTTCATATCTCACGCAATTAAATTCTCACATATTTTCCCTAACTAAAAACTTGTAAATTTTGGTGGTGAAGAATTTCTTATTATACAGTCTCATTTTTGGCACAATTTCTCTGTATTTTCTCCAACCTGTTAAGTTTATGGGTTACACGAGTTGGGTCTGGGTTACCTTGGTTTAAATGAGTCCGGGTTAGGGTTGCTTTTCTTGACCCAAAATTTTAACAGGTCGGGTTTGGGTTTAGTGATTCCAACCTATCAACCAGCTAACCCGAACCCGCCAACCCAAACCCAACCCAAACCTCACTCTTAACCCCCTTCTCGTGATCACTCAAATCCCAAAAGAATCGGTTCCTTTTTCATTTCCTGCAATCTAGATCTACGATCTTCGCGTTCTTCCCACGGTACAATTCCCTCCAGATTCCTCAATTTTTTAATCCTCATTTTACTGTCCTTCAATTCCTTCAAGATCTGTATTTTTTATTTCAAATTTCGTATCGTTTTGCTTTTACATTGTTAATAATTTAGTTACTGAATGAAAATTTCCACGTTCACAGCTGTCAATTCCGGATTCCGATTGAAATGTCGGTGGAATCCGTGTGCAACAATGGCGATCAGAAGAAACCGTTTCGGATATTCGTCGGTTACGATTCACGTGAAGATGTAGCATTCGAGGTTTGCCGTTACTCGATCATGAAACGATCTTCGATTCCCGTCGAAGTTATCCCTATCAAACAATCAGAATTACGCGAAAAGAAATATTTTTGGCGCGAACGGAATATACTCGAGAGCACTGAATTCTCGTTCACTCGTTTTTTGACTCCGTTTTTAGCGGATTACGAAGGCTGGGCGGTTTTCGTCGATTGTGATTTCTTGTATCTCGGCGATGTGAAAGAATTGCACGATCTGATCGACGAAAAGTACGCATTAATGTGCGTACAACATGATTACGCTCCGAAAGAGACTACGAAAATGGACGGTGCGGTTCAGACGACGTACCCGCGAAAAAACTGGTTGTCGATGGTGTTGTACAACTGCGGTCACCGGAAAAATAAGATATTGACGCCGGAGGTCGTGAATAACGAATCAGGGGCTTATCTTCACAGGTTTCAGTGGCTGGAAGATGATGAAATCGGGTCGGTTCCTTTTGTTTGGAATTTTCTTGTGGGTCATAACCGGGTTGTTGATGTGGATCCGAATACGTACCCGAAAGCTATCCATTATACATCTGGTGGGCCATGGTTTGAGGCGTATAAAGATTGTGAATTTGGGGATTTGTGGTTGAAGGAATTGGAAGAGTATCAGAAGGTGAAAGAGAAGGAGAAGAAATTTGGGTTGGATGATGTTGCACAATGCATACTAAGTGTTCGATGAAATGCGTATGAGAATTGTTTTTTTTCATTGGTTAAATGTAAAAGGGTTGAATTAGGGTTCAATAAATGGGATTTGGGCATTTAGGGCATGGTAATTTGTTGTAGGTATTTGGGTTTATTAAGCATTTGTTTGGGTAGTTCTTGATGTTGTATTTTGTTTTTGTTGTAATAGCTCTAATTCTTGATGTTGTAACACTAGTTTTTTTGTACATGTTTAGGATTCTTAGGTGATTTGATTTTTAAGTGTTTTTGTACGTCATGATGTAGTCAATGCGTAAAGATTAATGAGAAGATTAAATCACTTCCAATTTTTGTCACTAATATACTTCGGTTGTTACCAATAGGGGTGAGCAGAAAAAACGGGTAACATGAATTAGAATCGGAACCGCTTTTGAACCGCTGGTTCCGGTTCCTAAAATTATGGAACCGCGCCAATAGGTTCTGATTCTCAAAATTTAGGAACCGGTAACCGGTGGATAACCGGAACCGGCGATTATTCGGTCTATTTTTGTTAAAATATTATATACTCTCTCCGTCCCACAAAAAACTTCTCATTTCATTTTTGCACAAATTTTAAGGTGTAGATAGTGGTGAGATCATTAGTAATAAATTTGATTCAAATATAAGATTGATTTGAAGAGAGAAAGATTGTTAGTAGATAATAAGTGGTGAGATCCTTAGTAATAATAGTATTTTATTATGTGGAGCCCATCAAATGTAGCAAATGAGAAGTTTTTTATGGGACAAAAATATAGGATGAAATGAGAAGTTTTTTGTGGGATGGAGGAATTATATGATAAATTTAATGTCCAAATTTAACAATATGAGAAATTTTGTGTAACTTTTAATGAGTTTAGTCATTAATTAGTCTAAATATAGTGTTCTAACGATAAAATATATAGATAATCGTATGTTTAAGTGTTTGGAGTTTATGATTATTCAAAAAATTAGTTGATAAAATGACAAAAAATGATTAATATTTAAGCTTTACACCTAGTTTTAATTTTATGATTTTAGAAACAGGATAACCAGAACCGGCACCGTAACCGAAGGTTCCGGTTCTGAAAATTGAGGAACCGGTACAAGAGGTTCCGGTTTCGGTTCCGATCAGAACCGGTGGATACCCAACTATGCTCACCCCTAGTTACCAACAAATATCATTGACAATGTTCTTACTATCACCTAAACATTGTGAAACACTGAAACCTGACAATTACAATTTGTCACAATAATAAATACGTTTACAACCGCGTAAACCACTGTCTAACCTACTAGAATACATGTTTAAATAAACAAAAAATTGGGATTTAAAAACATGTAAAAAACCAGCATTCTAGAAATTAATTTGAAAACGTCAAACAAATAACCTAGGCACGTGGAATGCACGTCACAGAAGCCGTCAGCCATGAGGGTAAAATGGTCAAAACACACACGGTCTTCATCGCTCAAAAGGCACCGTCGTCTTCTCTTCTCCGAGCAGCTTCCCCCAAAGTCTTTCTGCCGTCACACAGACCGGAGAAACTACTGAAACTGAAGAAACTGAAGAAACAAACCCTAATTTAGAGGTGTTGTGGTCGTAGCACGGTTGATTACCGATGGCAGGCACATCGCTCGCCGGATTACAGGATCACCTGAAATTGGCCAGAGAATATGCACAGGAAGGTCTATATGATACTTCCGTCATCTTCTTCGATGGCGCCATCGCTCAGATCAACAAGTAATTACGCTTTCTCTCTCTCTAAATCACACCTCCAAATTCACAGAAACCGACACATTATATGCTTTATCGTGCAATTGAATTGTTGGAATACATCTATGTAGCTAAATCTAGATCAATTTTGGATTTATTTGACGTACATTTGTGTACTTTTCGTTATAATTTTACAAAAATGCTAAACGGTGAGAGTTTGTATTATAATCGGTTATTTAAGATCTGTTATCTGTTGGTGAATTAGATGAATTAATACAGAAAAATTGCTAGGGAAAAGAGTAAGCATCTGCGATCTGTTTCTCTAGCTGCATTACATATATTAGCTCTACTTTCAGAAATTTAAGTTTCTACATCGAGATTTTTAGCTTTTTTTCTGCTGATTTGATTATTTAAATACTGTTTTAGGTACTTAAACTCCCTTGATGATCCTATGGCTCGTGCAAAATGGACAAATGTGAAGAAAAATCTATTGGAAGAAACTGAGGTTGTAAAGCAATTGGATGCAGAAAAAAGGTCACTGAAGGAGACATTAATGGGCAGAAGGCCTTCTTCACCTCCAATTTCAGCAAAGAAATCATCATTTGTGTTTCAACCGTTGGATGAGTATCCAACGGCTTCTGGTGCTCCTTCAATGGATGATCATGATCCTGATGTGTGGAGACCACCGAGTCGAGACACATCAAATAGAAGATCTGCACGAGCTGGTCCAGCTGGCACCAGAAAGGGGTCACAAGATGGAGTTTGGGCTCGGGCTCCTAATCCTGCTCCACGAAGTGGTCCAACGGCTCGAGCCGGGAAGACCGGTGGGTCCACTAGGGCTAACTCAGGAGTTAGGGCTTCGACTACTGGGAAAAAGTCAACTGGTCAAGGAAAGTCAAACACACCGAAAGATGATGCTGTGGTAAGTGTAAGTCAAAGTCAACTGGATTAATTTTTTTTCCTATTATTATGTGGATTTCTGTTCTTATTGTTCATTTACTCATGATAATCAGAATGGAGATGCTGAAGAAGGAAAGTCAAAACGTGGTCAATATGAAGGACCTGATGCTGACCTGGCAGCAACCCTAGAAAGAGATGTGTTAGATGCTGCACCTGGAGTGAGATTTGATGACGTGGCAGGTCTGAGTGAAGCCAAAAGACTTCTAGAAGAAGCTGTTGTTCTTCCATTATTAATGCCTGATTATTTCCAGGTAATAAGCTTAATATCAATTATCAATACACTTTTCACCGAATATATTAAGTTTAATATTAATATTATATATTTTTTTTATAGGGAATTAGGAGACCATGGAAAGGTGTTCTTATGTTTGGTCCACCTGGCACTGGGAAGACATTACTAGCTAAAGCAGTTGCAACAGAATGTGGGACCACTTTTTTCAATGTTTCTTCTGCAAGTTTGGCTTCCAAATGGCGTGGAGAAAGTGAACGTATGGTTCGTTGCTTGTTTGATCTTGCTAGATCTTATGCACCGAGCACAATTTTTATCGATGAAATCGACTCTCTTTGCACTTCCCGAGGGTTAGTATTTTACTATTTTTATATATTTTTAGGCCAAAAATGCATTTTAGTACTCTGAATTTGTATGATTGGGGCCTCTGCTATCCTGAACTATTAAAGGTGCAACATGGCACCTTGAACTTGACAAAAATGGTCAATTTAGTACCCTGACTCACTAATTTGGTCTTGTTTTCTCACGTGATTTGCTTCTAATATCAATATATTGAGAAATTGAGATGAATGTATATTTTTTAATATGTTAAAACCTCCAAAGAAAGTAGGTTAAGTAAGAAAACACGATCGAATTAATGACTCATAGTACTAAATCGATCATTTTGTTAAGTTTAGGGTACCATGCTGCACCATTAATAGTTCAGGGTAGTAGAAAACCTAGTCAGCCAAGTTCAGGGTACTAAAATGTATTTTGGCGTATTTTTTATTTTATTTTTTTATGTATCTTTATTAAAAATAGGATTGGTTCATTTGTTTAGGGCTTCAGGGGAACATGAGTCTTCTAGAAGGGTAAAATCGGAAGTTTTAGTTCAGGTAGATGGTGTAAACAATACAGGTACTAATGAAGATGGCAGTCGCAAAATTGTTATGGTTTTAGCAGCTACAAATTTCCCATGGGATATCGATGAAGCATTAAGGTCTTTAAATCTCTTCTCAGTTTTATTATTATTATTATTATTTTTTTTTTTAATTTTTGTAAATATATACATTTTATTAATGTTTGTTATTATGCAGGCGGCGGTTGGAAAAACGAATTTATATTCCTCTACCTAATTTCGAGAGTAGAAGAGAGCTTATTAAGATCAATCTGAGAACCGTTGAGGTAAAGTCACTGATTTTATAATTTGTAATTGAGTAAATTACGTAAATCGTCTCTCTATTTTGTATGAAATTATGAATATCGTCAATTCGTCCCGAAACTTTTTTTTATTGCACATATACTCCCTAATTTTGAAACTTGTAACACGAACGGTTCCTAAAAACCAAGTTTTCAAAATTAGGGACCATCTTGGGTAATAAAAAAAGGCCAGAATACATTTTAATACCATGAACTTGGCTGACTAGTTTTTTTACTACCTTCTATTAAATGTGTAGTACGGTATCCTGAAATTGACACAATGATCGATTTAGTACCTTGACTTATTAATTTGATCGCATTTTCTTACTTTACTTACTTTCGTTGGAGCTTTTGGTGGACTAAAAGATATACGTTCATCTCAGTATATTGATATTAGAAGCAAATCACGTGAAAAAACAAGTCCAAATTAGTGAGTTAGGGTACTAAATCGACCAGTTTGTCAAGTTCAGGGTACCATGTTGCACCATTATTAGTATTTCATGGTAGTTTAAGGGCACTAAAATGCATTTTGACCTAAAAAACTAAGGGACGATATCCGTAATTTCATACATACCACAGGGATTGCTAATGTAATTTACTCTTGGTAAGAGTAATTTTTCTTTCCCACTGTTTAACATCTCATTTCTGTATTATGATCTGCTAGGTATCTGCTGACGTGGACATTGATGAGGTGGCACGTAGAACAGAGGGGTACAGTGGTGATGATTTAACAAACGTGTGTCGAGACGCTTCATTAAACGGAATGAGGCGTAAAATAGCGGGAAAATCACGTGAAGAAATTAGAGATATGGCTAAAGATGATATTTCAAAAGATCCAATTGCCATGTGTGATTTTGAAGAAGCTATCTCAAAAGTTCAACCCAGTGTTTCTGCTGCTGATATCGAACGACATGAGAAATGGTTTGCAGAATTCGGTTCTGCGTGATATGGATCTGAGTCGACTCGGTTTGTGAGCTGTCTTTTTTTATCGTTTTATTTATAATTATAATTCCGAGTGTGAAAATTTCATTGACTGTTGTCAATCGATGCCCCTTTGTTTTATGTAATTTTTAAAACCGTAACCTTGCAGTGTTGTACCATTTGAACCGATCTTAAAGTCTCATTTGAGTAAGTTTTGGAATGAATGAATCTTGATATGCCCCATGTGTAAATAAATAGTTTACAACTAGCACCAGGGGTGTTCAAAAATATCCGAAAAAACGGGTATCCGAATAATTATCTGATATCCGAAATCCGGGTATCCGAAAATCCGGGTATCCGAAAATCCGGATATCTGGGTATCCGAATTTCGGATACCAAATCCTGGTAGTGTTTTTCAATATTTCCGGGTACCCGATATCCAAAAAACTACCCGAAAATAAAAAATATCTGAAAAATATATAGAAAATATACGAAAAATACTCAAAATATTTGAGAAAATACCCGAAATATCAAAAAATAACCGAAATATTTGAAAAGTACCTGAAATATTTAAAAAATACCCGAATTATCCGAAAAAATACCCGAAATATCCTAAAAATATTTAAATATTTTGTTTTTTTTCGGATACCGGATACTCGAAATCCGGGTATCCGAATTTTCGGATACCGGATACGGGTAGTAAAAATCACTATCGGAAAATCCGGGTCGGATACCCGAAAATCCGGATACCCGGTTTTGAACACCCCTAACTAGCACTGTGCAAACTGGATCAGAACCGCATAACCGAACCGGACTGGACCAAACACGACTAAATTGAGCTACCTCAGTTTGGTTCTCGGTTGTAGTTTTCATGTAGAATCGGTTCTCGGTTCCGAGCAGTTCGGTCCAAAACCGATAGAAAACCTAAAAAATTTGAAGAAACTATCTCGGTTCTCAGTTCGATTTCCGTCGGTTCGCATTGGTTCCGAGCGTCATCGGTTCGGTACTCAGTGCGGCCGAAATAATTCTCACCGTTCCCGTTGTCTGTCGCCAATTGGGGAAGGGTTGATTTCAAAGGGAACGGGGTTTGGTAGCTCGCTACGTGGGTTTGGTCGGGGTTTTTCAGTAGTTTAGTCTGAAGAGAATAAACTGATGTGACGCTAATGTGACATGAGTTAGCATAATATTCTACAAACTTTGTTTCTTAAATAAAATCATACACTTCGTAATTAATCAGATTATACTATACTTGCATGATTCACATGATACGAAATTTTAAAAAGGTTGATTTCATTGTTGTGATTATTATAATTTGAGACGATAATATTTAATAGAACGATAACATAGCAAACAAAAAATGCCTAATATATTATAAATATCTAGTAAACTACAAAAGATCAATAATTAGTAATTTAGTAATATTGTTATAAGCCAGTCAAATTTGGTGGAAACTAGCAATTATAAACGACCCATCGTTGTTGTGTTGTACATATGAATATATATATTACGCAAAATAATGTAGAGGCCTGCAACCAAACCATGTGACCCTTACATAATACGTGACAATTTTTATGTACGAAATAATGTTGGTTTTATATTTATTATAATAAGCATGAGAGAAGATTATGTTGGATAGTTAGAGTCCCCAACATTTTGAAAGTGATGTTAACGATATTTAAAACTTAAAAGTAAAAGTAAAGATAAAAGAGTCATTTTACAATAATATTAAATAAGATAATAATAAGTGGATATGTGTGGCACTACCTTTTACTATATAAGGTAAATTATCAAAGTATAACTTATTTTGAAACTAATAATAAAAAAAAATAAAAAGCGTATAATTTATTATGAAATGTAAGATAGTAAAAGGTGAAAAATAGAAAAAGAAAACTACTGCAAAACCAACTAACATCATATAATATAACCA
This sequence comes from Calendula officinalis, assembly GCA_963853835.1. NCBI lineage: Eukaryota > Viridiplantae > Streptophyta > Magnoliopsida > Asterales > Asteraceae > Calendula > Calendula officinalis. The sequence goes on from OY970828.1 coordinate 78,197,019, forward strand.
TCACAACCATAATTTATGTGTACTTCTATGTTTTAATATTAGGATTTAGGCTTATATAAACTAACCACTACCACAACCATTCAACATAGTATAAACACTCAATTTCCCATTTTCTGACCTCAACCAACCAAACCATGGGCTCTATAACATTGCCTAAACTTCTTGTAGTAGACTTCACAAATGACAAACTAAAACCCGGTACAAGTGCATGGTCTTCCACATGTAATGACATTAGGGTTGCCCTCGAAAACCATGGTTGTTTTGTAGCACTCTATGACGGAATTTCCTCCAAGCTCGAAGAGTCCGTTTTCCTAGCCGCCGATGAGTTGTTTGATCTCCCAACCGAAACCAAGGTAAAAAACATCGTCGATAAGCCTTACCATGGATATGTCGGTCAAATTCCCTTTGTTCCGCTTCACGAAGGCTTAGGGATCGACTATGCAACCGATCCAAAAGGCGTTCAAAGTTTTGTAGATATCATGTGGCCAGATGGAAATAAGTCATTTTGGTAAGTATACAATGGGCCAAACATGTTATTCCACAAATTTATAACAAAATAACAAAACACCAAAATTACTATCTAGCCATTTTAGTTTTAGTAACTATTAGTTATTTTTGAAGCACTAAACTATAAACTAAGTACAAATATATTTTCTAATTATATTTTAATAATTAAACAGGTTAGCAGGTTGACCCATTTTAAAAAATTTCATTCTTTCACCAAAACCTGTTTATTTTCGTCTCGGTTCAGAAATTGTCCACCCTAATTCTAGTCCAACTAGTTACGAAAACCACATGGATTTTAACTTTCTAACATCAATTTTGTCATCTATGTTTTAGCGAAACATCTGTGTCGTTTTCAAGGGCAGTTGCTAAACTCGACCATTTGGTAACAAAAATGTTGTTTGAAAGCTACGGCGTGGAGAAGTATTGTGACTCTCATATCGACTCGACAACTTATCTTTTACGATATCTGAAATATAGAGCACCCGAGATTAACGAGACCACAATGGCTTTTCCTTCTCATACAGATAAAAGCTTTATGACCATACTTCACCAGAATCAGGTTTCGGGTTTGGAAATAAAATCAAGAGATGAAGAATGGATTTCGGTCGAATTCCCGCCTTCATCTTTCGTGGTCATGGCGGGCGATGCTTGCAAGGTGATCAACACTTGTTTTACTATTATACGTAGGGGTGACAATCAGGTTGAGTTTAATTAACGGGTGCAGTTGGCGGGTTGGAATCAGTCAACCCAACCCCGACATGTTTAAAATTTCGGGTCAGAAAAACCAACTCTAACCCATAAATATTTAAACCATGGTAAACCATACCCAACCTATCTTACCCATATAACTTAAATGATTGGTGGGTTAAATGGGTTAGCATGTCAGAAATAAAAATGGACCCAAAATACAATGGTACTCGCGAGGAGCTAAAAAGTTAAACAAAGATTCAGAGACGGGCTTTAGGGAATTTTATAGTGTTAACATCCTTTTAAAAAAAAAATATTATAAAACTAAACGGGTTGGCAGGTCAACGCGACCCCGACCTAATTTATAAACACGTTGGACGAGTCAACATGTTTTTGATCCGAACACATTTATGATCAACCCAAACCTGATTATTTCCGTTTCGGGTTCCTGTCATGTATCGGGTCATGTCAGGAATTGCCCCTAATTCTACTCCGTGTTACTCGAATTTATATAGTTGTAAGTTCTAATTTGAAATTTCTTGGCAAGTGTGGCAGGCTTGGAGCAACAATAGGGTGCTTTCACCTAATCACAAAGTCACATTAAACAAGCAAGGGATTGAAACAAGATATACCATTGCATTGTTCTCTTTCTTGAGTAAGACGGTTCGAGTACCCGATGAGTTTGTGGACGATGAACACCCTCTTAAGTTTAAGCCATTTGATCATGTTGATCTCCTAAATTTCTATGAGACAGAAAAAGGAAGGAGATCACAAAACATTCTTGAAGACTTCTGTGGGGTTTAAAATATTTATTAAAATAAATAAATATGTAATTTGTATATTTTGTGTGCCTAGATTTCTGTATGTTGCATATGTTTGGTGTAATAACAAGTATGTAATGCTTGCTGGTTAATAAAAAAAAGAGTTCTCCAGGCTCATTTTCTTCCTTCTGTTTTCTGTTTTACAAGAGTATTGCCACAATGCCATATGAAAAAAAAAACGGCTATAAAACAACTATACTCCAAAAATAAATTGTAGACTAAAAAATATAACATAAATTTGTTATGTTGGTTAATACGTATGATAATTACTTTCAAAATCAAGTTGATTTATAGAATATCGTGGATTCAGTTTTCCAATTTTTTCAACATAAGTGCACAAATTTATAGGAAAAATAAACTTTCATAAATTCATCAACTAACAAAACATGCTCATTTTAGTGTTGTCCATTTTTTACACGATCTTGGGCATCAAGACTACACACCACCACTCACCACCATCAAATATATCACCGCAAAATATAGTTAAATGATACCCACTATCATATTGCGAGGATACCCTGATAATAAGTCTAATTACACTACAAATAAGTGATAACTGTTACTTACTGAGTAAGTATAAAACCGTCACCAAAACATATCTTGAGTAAATTTTTACCTTAAGATTCATGTTTAGAACAATAAGGTGACTTTTTGTTTCATTAATTGGCTTGATTTTTAATTATTTTAAATACTATTATAGGTAAAAGCTTAATACAGAGAACTTAAATAACAATGTCCACCAGTGTCCACTATGAGACTTGAACTCAGAACCTCAAGGTTGGGGGCAAACACCTTCACCGCTAGGCTATTGGCTCTTTGTGTCATATATATAGTTAATTACTCTATATCGAAAAATTACCTATAGGAACATTTTTAGGATAAATGATATTAGCTATCTATAGTACAAGAAATGTATTTTATAATAAAATGTAATGATATAAATATGTTAGTGTATATACATTATTTGTATCTTTGCAAAACGGTCGTTAGGCGTGTGCACATGCCCTCGTTAGGAATATTAAGCAAACGAGAGAAACACAATACAATAAATTTTGAGATATAAAGAACATGCTTGCAATTGAAATCATGATTGGCATAAATTAATTATGATCAACTTGTTTGTATATGGAATGATGCAAGTATCAAATAACATCAACTTAGAGCCATTAAAGTAAGAATTATTTTAGCTTTCCGAATGACCCGTGTCGTACTATATACCAATTTAGTGTTAATGATTGATGTATTATTTATTTATTTTGAAAGACAAAATGATTATATAAAAAAAATAAATGTAGACCAAAATAAATAAATAAAATCCTCGATATTGATATCCTATCATATTGAAGACCAACATAACTAGTCACGTTTCTTCACAAATAAAATTGAGGGTCCTTATATTATAAGATGAAAGTGTGTCTATTCGATAACCAAATAATGGTGTGGTCCCAGTACATCCAAACGAATAATCAAAAGTTTTGATTCGATTAACAATATTACAACCGATCTGAATAGACATGCCTAATATTCTACAAGTCCTTAATTTTTTTTAAAGTAATGGTATAGTATCCTACCATTTAATTTTATTCATAGTCTTACTTATTAGAAGAAAACGAATGTCAAAATCAATGAATAATATTATGAGAGAGAATTAGTAAAGTACACATGTCATCTTATCAAGTGATATGACTATGAACAGGAACAAATAAACTAAATATCATTTTTTTTAAATCAAAACCACGTGATTAAATAATATTATACACCACAGATATTATGGTTGGCAAAATCCAACCCCCTCTTTCAACCCAACCTATTAAGAATAAAAAATTAATGGGCTGGGTTCTGACTTTCGACTCCTGGGTCAAGTTAACCTGTTTTTCATAATATGACGTTTTAATGGGTTAACCCGTTCATAATGCAACTTGTTTAATAAAGCCTTTAATAAATAGGTTGGGTTGAAAATCTCAACGTGTTTAGCTAAATAGGTTGGGTTGAGATTTTCGACCCGCGCACCTAAACATGTCAACACGTTTATGACACAACCCAACTTATTGTCACACCCTAACTGATATGATTCATTTGTCTCACTAAGCTATAAATATATTTTAGTACCATAAACTTAATTGACCGAGTTTCTATTATCCCGAACTATTAATGATGAAGCATAATACCCTAACTCGTTAATTTGGTTTTCAATTCTCACTTCATTTGCTTATAATTTCAATATGTTTTATTTATGGGTATTGTTAACCATTGCCCTTAGGGCAATGGTTAAGTGAAGTTAAATGGTTAATGTATGATAAAACAAGCATAGATGGTTTGTAAAATTTATGTGAGTGGTTTTTATTATTTATTTTATAACTTTTTAAAGCACATAATTTTAATCTTAAAACATTGCCCTAAGGGCATTGTTTAACATTTTCCTTTATTTTTTTTATTGCAACTACATCGAAAGTTCGAAACTAAATAACAAATTGGACCGAATTAAAAACATATTTGTGGCCCACGAAGGAGTTCCTTATGCGAAAATAGCAAATTAATAAAAACACACCAACAAGCTCAATATTCCGAAGCCCACCCAAACTAATGAAAAAGAAGAAGCCTGGAACTCATACGTGTTGGATCACACCAAAAGTTGACAATTCCGAATTTTAATTAAGTAATTTTAATTTAATTTCAATTTAGCAATTTAGATTATCAAGTTTAATACCTCTTCTGTTTCAAAATAAGTGATAATATATTGTTTGAATTTCAAGGTTTTTGAGCCCAATGATTTTTGAGACCATAATTAGTCATGTTGATTTTGTGGCGATGGGAGGATCTATGCTCCGATGCATAATGTGCTATGAGAGCTACGGCAAAAGAAGTGGTTAGGTTTTCGTTGCGTCTAGTTTCGTTCATGCCTTTTAAGGTGCGATATTAGTTGATGATCATAAATACCCTTTGCGATTTAGGCCTTTTAATAGCTTGGATTTCTTGAAAATGTGTAACAACGGAAGAGAGGATGGCATCCAAATTTGCAATCGAAACCACTAGACAACCGGTGAATAGGTAGGGTGTATGTATGTCTTTGATCGGTCACCGGCCTGGCACATTCGATCAGTACAAAAGTCTAAATTAAAGGATGAAATAAGGAAAAAAATATTAGTTAATTACACATGTCAATTATTTTATGGATAGGAATGGTATGATGATTAAGTAGAAAGATTTTGTTGGACGTTATTTGTGGGTTAGTTTTAGGCCCATTTGTCTTTCTAGGCACATTCAAAAGTTTACATCTATTCCAAGATTTCATTGTGATGCTTCAAACGTCCAATTTAAGACTTTGTCAAATTTCATTAATTTCTCTCAATTTACAGAATCTATATTTAAGTTGAAATCATTTTAATTATTTGTATTTGTTGAATGACTGAATCAACGATAATTAAAATAATTACTTTTGATATTAATGTAAATCAACATATTTTAGAAAAACTACACAGATTTCAATATTAAATAATACTTACTCGCCAATGATGGCCAGCCTAGCTGGTCTGAGGCACTAGGGTTTATACCCATGTGGGCTGCAGGTCGTGAGTTCGAATCCTTTTGGGAGCGTTGCATTTGCGTAATTTAACTCATACCTCACACGGACACATATGGGGATTTTCCTTAGAAATCCCTTTGGGGGCTGGGTTTGCCCGCTTATGCGGAGCTCGAACTCGGGGTGCTCGCAGAAAAATTGCGAGTAGGCTTCCGTTATTTCATTTGCCGTTTCCAAAAAATAATACTTACTCGTTATCTCTTCAAAAAAGTGAGATTATGATTTTGGTTTTGCATATATTGGGACCCATTTGAGTTTTAGTTAATGTAATCATGGTTTAGGGGACCAAAATAGACACCAATTATCATATTAGTTATATGGCCAAACAGTCAAGAAAAGCAAATGATAAGCACATAAGTAATATAAATTCGAAACATCGATGAAGGTGATATGATATAATACAAATTATTGTACAATAATTTAGTATAATAGAAGATCAAATTTGAAACTTCGGCTGTATCTAAGAGATTTGACTGGTTGAAAGTCATGCACCAATCAAAGTGCAATAGTTAAGTATTATGTACCTGTCTAAATAATGACTCATCATGTGGTACCAGGTGTTGATATTGATGCACAATTGCATACCTTTTAATTATTATACGGTAACTGTCTAGTGCTAAAAACTTATAAATTATTGCTTTTCAAAGATGATAGGTTTAATCCTTCATTGGGTAAATATTTTTCGGTATATTTCAGAAAAATTCTTTCTTAATCATGAGAACAATTTACTCTGTTTTATCCCAAACACATTTGTAGGACCCTTTGTATAGGGACTAATATTGTTTAGGAAAGTGATTCCTAATACAATTCGTAACATGTAATGTTTCGCAAATCCAGCGATAATTGTTGGGTTTTGCTTCCGTGGAAAATCGTTGGTGATCTGTTGGGGATTACCGACGGGTCTTTTCATCGGAAAATCCTTCGATGGTGCCCACTTTTCTAGTAATGGTTAGCGTGTATGTGTTCACTTGTGTAACGTTTGGATTAAAATTTTGAAATATAGAGAAATAATATACAAAATGAGAATGGAAGTGGCAGCATGAACAATAATATATCGAGCGGATTAAACCCTTCGGTCATTAAACCATTCAGTGTTCATCATACTACTCATTTGAAAGAATTATGTATCATTGTTATTGTATTTATAAAACCCTTTGGCCGACCCCTCAAACACCAAACTAAATAACAAGAAATCTTAGATAACAATCAACTTGGACCAATCCAAGGCTTCTTACTTACATTAGTGATTTAAAAATTGATATTCACCCTTAATAATTCGTTATATGTGACCATCAACATATCGAGGTTTTGGACCATCGATATTAGGACCACTTGTCCTTTTTTTTCATAATTTAATCCCAAATTATAGTATTATGACAATCCTAAATTTGGTTCATATGTTGGTTAGAAGCTCGATCTTAATCTGGAAATCCGGGTTACAATAAGCGTGAAAATAATATGTGTACAATTATTATATTCATATATTGTTATTGTTATATAATGTTATTTTATGACTTCTACTCTAATATAACTTTTACAGATCAGAGTTTATAATAATTCAAAGTGTGTAAAAAGTACTCGCATGTTATTAATTTAATAACTAATCACTCCTCTTAAATCAAATAATCACATGTCGCTATTGGGTCCAATATCGACATATTAATTAATAATAATAATAATAATAATAATAATAATAATAATAATAATAATAAATAATAATAATAATAATAATAATAATAATAATAATAATAATAATAATAATAATAATAATAATAATAATAGTAATAGTAATAATAATAATACGTCATTGATGATGGGATCTTAATAATACACGTTCTAACATCAACCGTTACCTGTCTTCGTACATATATATCTAAATAAATTCAGGGAAGTGTTAAATATTGACAGGTGCTTGTTTGATTTTTTAGAGCAAAAAGATATGCGGTTTGCGGACCACATCTGCCAACTGCTGCAACTTTTGGGTGGACCAAAGGTCTGCAGTCTGCAAGAAAACTGTTGTTTGTTTTTTAACATATGTAGACTTGCTTAAATATATCAAAATTTAAAATAAAAACATCTAACAACATTAAAATAATCCATACAACAATATAGTATGTTGTTTGTAGAAGATGTGTTTTTTTTAGGTTTGGAAGACCCAAGAAGCTAATGCCCAAAGCTTCTTAGAGAAAACCTTCTGCAGACATAAAAAGATCTGCGAGTTTCAAAAAAAAAATGTTGCGGCCAAACCACTCCTTACATAACTTTTGGAGGATGCGTCCCTATGCCGATTTGGCAAGAATTTGGTCGCTTGGCCGGCCGATAAAAGTTGCCTGACACATGCAATGGTCACTTGTACCTCGTGCTTTGTAACTGGTACATTATTAATAAAATCAGCTTTAAGGTTTGATTCTGAGTTTGGTCAATACTAAACGGAATTGGTCGGTGTTTTTCATGTTTTTGTCGGAAGAGAAAAAACGACGATAATCTGTCAGGGGTGACTAAACGAATAGTTTAAGTGAAACGAATAATATTAATTTAAGTGTTTAAAGTACTGTGCTTTAAAGCATAACTACAGTAAAGTCTTTGTATCTGTTGATTTTTAACTTGATAGTTATTTTTGATTAAAGTATAAGTGAGTTAAGCATGTCTTTAATTCTTAGAGCATCAGGTATGGTAAGAGAGGGGGCGCGCCGGACTTTCGATGAGGGCAACGAGCTAGTGAGGGTGTGACACGTGTACTAGCCGTTGCAAACGGCTAGTTTGACCGAAGTTTAATTAATTTTTTTTCTTAAATTTAACCAATTATAAATACTGCTTTCAAACACAACATTTTTTCCACACAACTCATTACACATTCTCTAATATTTTATACACTTTCCGCTTACGAAAGGTCAAAGATGCGGGACAATTTATTCATGACGTTGGAAGAATTGAAATTCCTCGGCACTAGCACCGAAGGGATGGCGCGCGCCGATAAGGCGAGAATCATCAAGCAAAAAAACGCAATTCGCGCAAAATACCCCGTAGATGACGATGAAATTGACGTCGAAGATAACGTGTAGTTTTTTTTTCCGGTATATTTTTTTAAAATTTTCGGTATGTGCATGATTTAAGAAATGAATTGAATCACTTAAAATCAAACCAAACAGAGAATTGAGAAAATGGTTACGGCCGCACAGAGGATCGAACCGATGACGCTAGGAACCGAACCGAACCAGACTGAGAACCAGCCGATCCCGAACCGAACCAAGAAAGTTGCTTCGACTTTATATGCTTTTTTTTTGGTTTTGAACCGAACCGAACTACTCGAAACAGTATCGAACCAGACCGATAACTAATTTTGTATGACAGTTATGACTTATGACCATAATCAACCAACTTGCAGTTTATTGTACAAACATTTTAATTTTGAAAAATCGGTGTCAGGTTTTGAATTAAATAATAAAAATTCGATAACTAATTATAAGAATTATACTTCTTCCGTTTTAAAATAAGTGATACATTTTAGGTTACGCGTTTTTTAAGGCAAACTATCATAATAAATGTTAGATTATATTAAATTGGATAGTTAATAAAGGTTGGGTTCCATAAACTTTGATTAAAGTAAGTTTAATAATATTTAAAATTAAAATAGAAAGTGTATTACTTATTTTGAAACGTAGGAAGTACAACCAATTTTCAAAATGTGCCATCGTACCATTAAACAAACATGTAAAGTCAGCGTTAGTACGTTTTATCAAGATATAATAATTAGATATATAATCCACATGTCTTTAAATTATGATTTCTTCTTAAGATATAGAGATGTCATTGGTTAATTAGCAGAAAATTATAAACCAAAATGTCTCCCCAACCGATGCTTCCCGTCATAACCTTCAACACCGAAACCCTAAACACGAGTACGGATGTCTGGTTATCGACATCTCATGCTGTCCGGAAAGCCCTCGAAGACTATGGTTGTTTCGTCATCTCTACCGACAAAATACCGACCGATTTGACCAAAATGGTTCTCGAGTTTTCTAAAAACCTGTTTCAACTTCCCATTGAAACAAAGATCAAGAGCACATCTCAGACCCTCGGGTTCGGATACGTGACACACTCCTCCCTGCCTCTTTATGAATGTTTTGGCATCGAGAATGGCGATACCATGGAAGCAACTCGAAGCTTCGCCGATATCCTCTTTCCTTCCGGAAACAACGCCTTCTGGTAACCAAAACTCATACGTAATTTGTTACCTTAATACAATTATTTGAAAATGTATTCTTGTTTATAACGGGCTCCCTGAGGTGACCGAAATTACGCTCGAGATGTACGCGACTTAACTGTTGACATCGTCGTTTCCGAACCTTGCCCTTGACAATTTGGTAAATATTTTACTTGCATAGGGATCGAACAGACTCGTTACATCTAAAAAATCGTCCAAAACCCTTACTATTAATTTATCACCGGATTTAGATGAAACACATTTTGGCATTTTGCTACATCAATTTTCACCTTTTTGTCCACACTTAGGCCTAATTTTTGTGTTGATTTTTTTTTTTAACTTTATAAAATTTTAGAAAGTTGATCAACTAGCATGAAGTTAAGGAAAGGCGAGGAAAATGATTACACACATTAGTTTTTATTATGATTATATATTCGGTCCTTCCAAATACACAAGTGTTTTTTCCATATAGCTTCACTTGGTGACATAAATTTTGTATTGATTAATATGTTTTTCTTGACCATATAGCGAAAGCACATTTGCGTACACGAAGTTGCTATCGGAAATCCATCGTTATGTGATGAGAATGGTCTTTGATAGCTACGGAGTCGAAGACACGCAATTTGACCGTTCGTCGTTCTTTTTGGCTAGATACATGAAGTATCGGGCACCCGGTGAGCAAGAAGGTGCGATAGCTCTTCCTCCTCACTCGGACAAAAGTTTCTTGGGAGTTTTAAATGATAACGAATTTGAAGGATTAGAGGTGAAGATGAGAAATGGAGAGTGGATCTATCACCAACCTTCCCCTTCAACACTAGTAATTATAGCTGGAGAACCCCTTATGGTAATATTACTAATATATCCCCATTTTTCGAAAGCTATCATTAATATAACTTTAAGTTATTCAAGAACACATTTTTTGCTAGATTATGTAAGTTTGTGGGATCAATCTTAAAATAAATTAGTTGTAAAAGGAGTAACCCAGAATACTTATAAGCACATTACATGTTCATTATTTATTCAATATGGGACATTACTCAACAGATTTGTTAAATCAAAAACCAATCGAGCACAAGAGTGAGAGGCGTTGGTTTCCACTCGAGAATGCCGAGTTCACAGCGTCTTGCCACTCCTCATTGCGGTTCCCATTGTCGTTCCACAAGGCGTTTCCGGATGCTGTTGAGGGAAAGACGTTGCATTCCGAGTTTTTGTTTTTTATTTCCGATTTTTTTTTTTTAATTTTAGGATATCTACTATTGATAAAAGTACGTATAAACGTTTTATGCATATAACTACCCATTAAAAACAACCATAAGAAATGTCAATAACAAAATCTTTTTTTTATAGTTTGAACTTGGTTCGAAATTTAATACATCCCAACAATAACAAGTAGTCAAAACTTTCACTCTAGAAATGGTCACGAGTATACCTATTAGGCTACGTACAAGGGACTCAATTTTCTTCGGGTTGTTAACTTGTTCGAATATGGATCCTTGTCTATTTCAGTCAAAACTTTTACTTCGATTATCCGTTCAGAAAAACAAAGATAGTCAAAACCGGAATTGATATTAATATAATTAACAGGCATGGAGCAACGGGAGGATCTACGCGCCACTGCATCAAGTGTCGTTGAGAACATTGGCAAAAGGAGCGGTTAGGTATTCGACAGGATTATTTTCGTTCACGAGGGAGATGGTGGAAGTGCCAAAAGAATTAGTTGACGATGAACACTATTTGCGATTTCGGCCTTTTAATAACATGGATTTCTTGAAGTATGTAACAACGAAGGATGGAATGGCTTCTAAATGTGCCATCGAATCCTATTGTGGCATGTGTATTGATCCATAGAAAATTGTTAGGAATATTATTATTAATATTCATTAAAGATTTGATTATGTCAAAACTATTAAACTACAAGGACCTAAGTCGATGATATGAAGTTCAAGATTCAAATAAAGATTTAGGAGATAATCATTAATTGTAAAATATATAGTATATCTTGTTTAAATTAAAAGATTTAGTATTATCTTTTCCTTTTCAACTTGTTTAGCAGTAGTAACAGGCTCTTCTTCTGTAACCATCATTTGTGGGCCTTCATCAACTTCTGTTTCCTTTAAATTTAGGAGAGAAGATGCTGCTGCTGCAATTGATTCATCAATCATTGATTGAATATTATCCTTCTCCCCCTTAGTGAGCTCAACTGGAGGAGCCTCACTATCATCAATTTTCTTCTTCAATTTTCTGATGATTTTGGTTTGTTGATGAAGCCTGTGCTCATAGAATCTCATTCTTTTGTTGATGGTATTGACATGCCTTTTCATTGCAGCCATCGTTTTCCCTTGGTTTGTTAAGTATTCAAGACAATTTTGTACTGTGGATTCAAGAGAATCCACTTTTTCCGTCAATTGTTGGATTTTAATACTGCCCTCACTCCATCTAGCAAGATCATCGGGCTTACTAACAGGTACATTGGTTTTAAGGTTTTCCTTCCTTTCCATCAATTCCACAGATCTGCCCTCATCACTGCTTGGTGATTCATTGGGTCTTTTAGACATTCTCTTCTTCCTAGAAGAAGCAGAGATGTCCCCCCTTTTGGTTTCTTGGCACCGGGGTCCTTTAAGTAATTCCTCAAAAGATTCATCACTTAAAGTTGCCGAGGTTTGGGTCTTAGTGATGTTTTCACTATCCTGTGCACCCACCTTTGGGGCATCAGTAGTGAAAGCCCTCTCCTCATGTCCTCTCTCCTCCTTGGAGGACAACTCTTTGAGCCTGGGGTGTGACTCGATTTGTCCCCTGGTGTCCTTTAAAGATAATTTCTTTCTTTTATAAATTGTGGATATGTTTTGGGTTTTGTCTGGTAGGTCTTCCACAGAGTGAAGAGTAGCACTCTGCAGATTTAATTCAAGTTCCTGGGACACATTCAGGACTTCTAAGTTAGTGGGTGATTGAGTGGCTATATGGGGTGGTGTTTGGGCTGTATTTGGGGGTGATGGAGTGGGTTGAGGTTCAATTTGGGTTATATCTTTGATTGAACCCTCTCCAAGTGGTGTGTGATCTTTGATCATATTAGGAAACAGAGGGGTTTCCTTGCCCGAAAATTTAAATTGTTTTCTCATATTTGAGAAAACTTTCTTGTTCAACTCTGGAATTAGAAAAATATTTTTGGGAGTTGACAAGTTTTGTAATTCAATGTTTATGATATGTTGGAGAAATCTGGGATACATTAAAAATTTTGAAGAGTTAAGATTTCCCAACATACCTTCAAAAAATCATGTTAGAAAAATTGAATACTTGGTCTGTGCATAGACAGACAACAGCAGATGCTATTGCCCTGTTAAACTCATTCCAAGTACTTCTTTTCGGAGAAATACAATGCTGAATAGTATGGACAAGAAATTTCCATTGTGGGGAGAGAAGACCTTTTTGAAAAGTTACTATGTTTAGTCTTCCATCATATCCCATTTTGTTTAAAATTTCAGCAATGAATTCCTTAGTAAGAGTAGTCATACCTGAATCATCGTGTAGTTGTAGATGTTGTCGAATAGATTGTTCTGTGATGGTGATCGTTTTTCCATCCACATTTGATTTTATCATTGGTACAGTTGCACCCTCCGTTCTTTCAGCATTGGTCCAGAAATCCACCAAGTGCTGTTGGTATGCCTTCGGTTTCACCGTTAATGCGAATCGTATGTAAGAATTTTTCAAAAAGTTTACGATTGGTCGGAAATCCTTTGTTCCGTCTGGATTGCGTAGAAAGGCACACATGTTGTGGAACTCTGAGTATTTGAGAACGGTTGGAACATTGAGAGATTGTATTGTTGTAACTGCAATTTAACAGAATCTTAACGAAAAGATCTGTTGAAGGCCAAGATGTCCTCATACAAGATTATGACGTTGCTGATTACTATATTTAGACGGAATGTGATGCTTAGTTTGAGTTTCTACTTCAACTTCAAATAGAAGATAGTTGATTTTTAATGTAATTAATATAGCCTTGAAGAACACAAGAATGATATCACACTTTTTAGGGGAAGAAAAAGTGTTGATCATTCAAGGGGAAGTTCAAGTTTCTCGGATTGATTTGATTATGTCAAAAAGGGGAAGAGACTTGAAGATTCCTAGCTAATTCTACAAGTTTTGTCAAATCAAATAGGGGAAGATTGTTAGGAATATTATTATTAATATTCATTAAAGATTTGATTATGTCAAAACTATTAAACTACAAGGACCTAAGTCGATGATATGAAGTTCAAGATTCAAATAAAGATTTAGGAGATAATCATTAATTGTAAAAGATATAGTATATCTTGTTTAAATTAAAAGATTTAGTATTATCTTTTCCTTATAAGTCTTGGGTTTTCTAGTATATAAAGAAACCTAATGACATAGAATTAGATGTTCTCAGAACCCACATTTTAACGTGTTTGTGTGTAAAACCTAAGCCTCAAGATCGTTTGATCATGTTAACCAAAACCGTTCTACATATTTATATGTAGAATTGGGGCTTTAAGTAATCATTGTACATAGAAGATGATGATGAAACCTTGTTTAGCTATACAAAACTGTTTATCTAATTCCGCAATTTTTATGTTTTGTATATGCTTATTCCAGATAAGAACTAACTATTCTTGAGCCTAAAGATCGATTTATATAGAGTTGTTCTAAACTCATCAATTGCTGATTTCTGAACAACTCTAATAAATCGATCTTTAGGCTCAAGAATAGTTAGTTCTTATCTGGAATAAGCATATACAAAACATAAAAATTGCGGAATTAGATAAACAGTTTTGTATAGCTAAACAAGGTTTCATCATCATCTTCTATGTACAATGATTACTTAAAGCCCCAATTCTACATATAAATATGTAGAACGGTTTTGGTTAACAGGATCAAACGATCTTGAGGCTTAGGTTTTACACACAAACACGTTAAAACGTGGGTTCTGAGAACATCTAATTCTATGTCATTAGGTTTCTTTATATACTAGAAAACCCAAGACTTACAAGGAAAAGATAATACTAAATCTTTTAATTTAAACAAGATATACTATATCTTTTACAATTAATGATTATCTCCTAAATCTTTATTTGAATCTTGAACTTCATATCATCGACTTAGGTCCTTGTAGTTTAATAGTTTTGACATAATCAAATCTTTAATGAATATTAATAATAATATTCCTAACAAAATGGTCCTTATTTGAAGAAATTGAAGAATCAATGCATTTTCGTAAAATATACATATTTGTATACATATACATACATATATGTATATATACATATATATTCATACCATATATATATATATATATATATATATATATATATATATATATATATATATATATATATATATATATATATATATATATATATATATATATGTGTGTGTGTGTGTGTGTGTGTGCATATTCATGCCCGATATATACGTATACACATATATACACACATGCATTTTACGTAATTTGCATTTTCAGTCGTAACTTGCATTTTCATTTAGGAAAATGAATATGCACAAATGCCCCAATAATATTAGATTTGTTCGAGAAGAAATTGCATATATTCTAAAAGAAATTTGAAAATTATAAAAATCGATGGTAATTTCATCTGTAATGAAACCCCCATGAACCTTTTCATCCTTAAGGCTCCTGGGTATGGGCACCACATGTGGTGGTGCCTTTGCCTGCCACATCATCGCCACCTCAGCAACCACACCACTACCACACCACATTATTTGGTGGAAATACCCACCACACCACACCATTTTATTCCATTTAATTCTAAATAAACAAAAAAAAGAAAATAAAAAGAATTTCACTCAATCAATCAGAAGCAGACACGTACACCCCACGCCCCGTTATCCCCCGTCACCTGCTTGCCGGATCCGCCACGCCCACCCCACGCCGTTGGGGGGGGGGGGGGGTGTTCCAACCCCACCACCACGCCGTTGCTCGCCACCTCACCCCCACGCCTCTTAAAATTCGTCCCATACCGTGAAGCCTAATCGATGGTTATAACTTGACGAGTTCTGGACCACTACTATAGGATTAGGACCACTCGTCCTTTTTCTCATATGTTAATCCAACATATAAATATTGTCAGACCTAACCCAATCATATATGAGGATTTGTTATTTGTTATTGGTGAGTTAGACGTATGTTCCGTCTATGAATTTTGACTTGGCCACCTCCAAATTTGCAATCATTTAAAAAAAATAGTAAAATATATAAATAGTCCTTTAGATTTGTACGATATTAAATATTTGGTCATTTAATTTCATAAGTTACATGGTGTTATTTATTTTATAAAAGTATTGACACGTTTGATCATTTATTTGAATTGGTGAAGGGAAAGAGAAAGTGACATGGTAGTATTTATTTTGTAAAACTATTGACTTTTTATGTGTTTCAAATTGGTGAAGGGAAATAGAAAATGACAGATATAACCCCTCGTGCATCACATGTGACCATACTTTATAGGGGGAAATAGACGTTTGTTTAGGTAAATGACCAGATGTGTTAATAGTTTCATAAATAAGGACTACAAGTATGATTTATGAAATTAAATGAGCAAATATGTAATACGGTAAAACCTAAAGGACCTTAGTGTAATTTAGTCTTAAAAACATTTAGCAATATTAACATTTTGAATACGCGAACATCTCCATTTGGATTTGAATCGAGTAATAAGTTTAAAATTTAAAATCAAGATATCTTATAATGTTAGTATTAATCAGCTCCATGTTTTCAAGTTCGGCATGACTAAGACTCAACATTTTTTAATTTAGATCAACGTTATATATTACAAGAATTATGTATAAATAAATAAAAACTAAAAACATAATATATGCTTTTGCGTGTTAAATTTTTATAATTTTCAATATGAATAAAGTAAATAATTAATTTATTTTTGAATTGTATCTTATGAAAACTTAAAATTGTCATGAATTAAAGGGGTGACTCGACAGAGTTTTGGAATATTCATCTTGTATTAAACGCAACAAATTAAAATTATTAACGCAAAAAAAAGAAAAAAGAAAAAAGATTAACTTAATCTATAGATCGATACTGAATATATTTTAATAAAAAAAAAAGAAAAAAGATTAACTCAATCTATCAGGCAAATATATACCTGGTTATCAGTGAATTATAAAATCTAAAAATATGAAAATTCAATGAGAATAGTAGTATTAAATGTTATTTTTTTAAGAGTATTAATTTTTACTCGTAATATACCTAACCTAACTGTTAGGATCGATTAACTATGAAGAGTTAATAAACACCTTTAGATCTAATTGATAATAAAAGTTGCAGCAGATCAACACTATATCAATATATTAAGAACAATGAACTGTAAAACAATATGCGAAAATATTAAGAACACAGTTTTACAAAAAGCTTCAATGTATATTATCGATTAACAATACACACGTACGTTTACAATTCGTAAGGAACTATTTATAATAGTCGTTGAAGCTAAACTATTTACCCTAGTTATTCTAGGACTTGATTTACATTCGAATTATAAAGATATACATTGAATTACATTCTATAAGACTACCCGTAATGGGTGACCAAACTAAGTTTGGTCACCCCTGCCACCTCTGCGCCACATCAGCTTTCTCTCTCCTGATCAAACACATGACCAGACAGCGACCAATAGCCCGTAATGGGCGACCGAATTGGCGACCAATTTTTTTTATTTTGCAGATTATTAATATATATATATCTATATTACTTATTATATATAATATATTATTAAATTATTAATTATTAAATTATTAATATATATATATGTGTGTGTGTGTGTGTGTGTGTGAAAGAGGGCAAGACGAACGGTCGACTGGGCGACCGTTCGGCCAGCGAACGGTCGCGACCGAATTCGGTGTAACGGGGAGGGACGCGTCGCCGGAGGTGAGGTGGCGGTCGTGACCGAACGAACGGTCATGCGTTACGCCCAGTCTAACTATTTCTGCGAAGATCTCGGACTTGATATGTTCCATAAACGCGTATCAGTAGTAAAACTAATCACCAGTAGTAAATATGTAACGTCAGTAGTAAGTCTGGTGACCAGTAGTAAGTACAAAACCATTGTCAGTAGTAACTACTATTGATCAGTAGTATCTTCAATATGCCTTGATCAGTAGTAACTAAGTTATAGACTTCACCAGTATCAACTTCATCAGTAGTAAGTTTCTGCCCCATCAATACTAACCATAATATTCATCAGTAGTAAACATGATCAGTACTAACTGCAGCATCAGTAATAAGTTGATATGTGATTTTGTTCCAACAATCTCCCCCTAAACTTATTGATTCTTTTTAATCACATAAGTTTCTTTTGTTCTTCTTCTTCTTTCTTTCTTTTCTCCAAAGTTCTTTGGTTCTGTTGATGTCTTTGAGCAATGATATATCTGTTGTTTCTCTTTGTAAAATAATTTAATTTGTTCTGGAACATAACAACATCATAAGGTTTCATCATTGTATTTGTGAATATCTGATACATAGTCTTCTCAGAGTGTGGATATTCTTTTTCATATAAGTATAGCTCACATACTTTGCCAGATTTTTCAAAGAAGTACATATTGGCAGTTGGAATCATATTCCAAGCATAAACATTTCCTGGATCTGTAAATTGTTCTGGGTAGTTATCTGGATAAAATGCAGCATCTATCATTCTTGTCAAATATCCAGCACCAGATTCTTTCCATGATTTCTTTGACATCCTTGGTTTTCCAATGATCAGAAGCTTGATTACATCACTTCTTGAACATGAACTGATCAATGGTAACCATCCAGTAAATCTTTGTACAACTTTATCTTCCCTTATAATTTCTATGACATTGTTAGGCATAACCCTCCAATTGATGATTGGATTGTTCTGCAAGGGAGCAACAGGTACTTCAAGAACAGGTATGATTTGTTCTGTTTTTGACTTCTTTTTAGTGCTCTGTTCTTGAGTAACAGCTTTTCTCTTCTTTGATTGGGGAGTTGAAGAATCACCAGTAGTTGATACAATACCAGCTTTGATTAATGTTGGACTGATTGGAATTAGGGCTTTAGATTTCTTTGCTTCTTTTTCTTCTTGTTCAGCCAAATCCTTCTTCTTGGCAGCACAATATTTTTCAATAATTGTCATCATCTTCATTCTGCCAAAGGACTTTGCATTGTGCCCTTTTGTCTTTAAAAATTCAATCATATTAGTCTTCTGTTCAAACACATCATTAGTTAGCTCACTTTTTGTTCTTTTGCATTCAGAAACCAATTCTTCAAGACATTGTATATGTTCTTCTTCAACTTTTCCGAGTTTTTTGAATTCTGCTTTTTGAGTTTCTAACTGGATATCTTCTATTTGAACAGGTATTTCTGCTTCTTGAGTTTTCTTCTTCTTCTTCTCCTCAAGAGCTAGATACATCTCCACATTCTCCAAGAATTTTTTGTGTTTTACCCTCAATCTGGACTGCTTTTCTGATCTGACATGATTAATTTTGTTCACCATTTGGTGACCTAAAGCTCTGTTGGGATAATCATCATCATATATTTCCTTTCCTTTTCCAATACAAGCAGATGGTGGAGGTGGAGTGTATTTCATATCAGGTACACCCAGAATCAGAAGTTTTGGATAAAACAAGTGTAGTTGATCTTCTGATAAAATTTTAGGGTGTGGAGGAAGTGTACATTCATCTACCTCAAACCAATTCACATTATCATCAATGTCAGGTATGATAAGTGGTTGATTAGGAGTTGGTGGTTTGGAGATAATGACATGTCTTTCCCTTTCAATTAACTCTGGGAGTTGTAGTTCTTCCTCTTCAGTAGTAACCAAAGTAGTTACTACTGGTGTGACTTTAGGAGTTACTACTGATAGGGCATCAGTAGTATTTGTTGCAGTTATTTCCTCTTCTTCATTTACTACTGCTATGATATCAGTAGTAGGAGTTACTACTGATACTTCTTTTTCAGCTTGTTCTTCCATGGGAGCAGTAGTCATTGGCTCATCATCAACAACCATCTTTTCTGGGCTTTCATCAACATTTGTTTCTTTTAGATTTAAGAGAGAGGATGCTGCTGCTGCAATTGATTCATCAATCATTGTTTGAATATTATCCTTCTCCCCCTTAGTGAGTTCAACTGGAGGAGCCTCACTATCATCAAGCTTCTTCTTCAATTTCCTTATGATTTTAGTTTGTTGATGAAGCCTGTGCTCATAGAATCTCATTCTTTTATTGATAGTGTTCATGTGCCTTTTCATTGTAGTCATTGTTTTTCCTTGGTTTGTAAGATACTTAAGACAATCTTGTACAGTGGATTCAAGAGAATCCACTTTATCCGTCAATTGTTTGGTTTTAATACTGCCCTCACTCCATCTAGCAAGATCATCGGGCTTACTGACTGGTACATTGGCTTTAAGGTTTTCCATCCTTTCCATCAAATCCATAGATCTACCCTCATCACTTCTTGGTGATTCATTGGGTTGTTTAGACACCCTCTTCTTCCTAGAAGAAGCAGAAGTGCCCCCCCTTGTGGTTTCTTGGCACCGGGGTCCTTTAAGTAATTCCTCAAATGAGTCATCACTTAAAGTTGCCGAGGTCTGGGTCTTAGTTATGTTTTCACTGTCCTGTGCACCCACCTTTGGGGCATCAGTAGTGAAAGCCCTCGCCTCATGTCCTCTCTCCTCCTTGGAGGACAACTCTTGGAGCCTGGGGTTTGACTCAATTTGTCCCCTGGTGTCCTTGAAGGAAGTTTTCTTCCTTTTATAGATTGTGGAAATATTTTTGGTTAAATTTGGTAGGTCTTCCACAGAGTGAAGAGTAGCACTCTGAGGATTTATTTCAAGTTCCTGGGACACATTCAGGACTTCTATATGTGTGGGTGATTGAGTGACTGTTTGGGGTGGTGTTTGGGCTGCATTTGGGGGTGATGGAGTGGGTTGAGGTTCAATTTGGGTTGTATCTATAATTGAACTCTCTCCAAGTTGTGGTTGATCTTTGATCATATTAGGAAACAAAGGGGTTTCCTTGCCCAAAAATTTAAATTGTTTTCTCATATTTGAGAAAACTTTCTTGTTCAACTCAGGAATGATAAAAATGTTTTTGGGAGTTGACAAGTTTTGCAATTCACAGTTTATAATATGTTGAAGAAATCTGGGATACATTAAAAATTTTGAGGAACTAAGATTTCCCCACATACCTTCAAAAATCATATATGAAAAATTAAATACTTGGTCTGTGCATAAACAGACAACAGCAGAGGCTATTGCCTTATTAAACTCATTCCAAGTACTTCGTTTAGGAGAAATGCAATGCTGAATAGTATGTACAAGAAATTTCCATTGTGGGGAGAGAAGACCTTTTTGAAAAGTTACTATGTTGAGTCTTCCCTCATAACTCATTTTATTTAAAATTTCAGCAATGAATTCCTTAGGAAGTGTAAACATACCTGCATCATCATGTAGTTGTAGATGGTGTCGAATTGATTGCTCAGTGATTGTGATCGTCTTGCCATCCACCGATGATTTTATCATAGGTACAGTTGCACCTTCTGTTCTTTCAGCATTGGTCCAGAAATCCACCAAGTGCTGTTGGTATGCTTTTGGTTTGACAGTTAAAGCAAACTTTATATAAGAATTTTTTAAGAAATTGACTATCGGACGAAAATCTTTTGTTCCGTCTGGATTGCGTAGAAACGCACACATATTGTGGAACTCTGAATATTTGAGATCTGTTTGAATATTGGTTTAGCAGCAGTAGTATTCTTGTAATTAGGGTTTTTACCAGTAGTGTTTTTGTACTGGTACCAGACAACATTATAATTAGGGTTAACACCAGTAGTAAAATTGTTAAAGTTTTTACTGGTGTTGAAAAATTTAAAATATTGTTTATTTTTATTTGATTTTCCATTGTTCTTGAAGTAATTGCTGTTCTTTGGGCTTCCAACTCTTCTGTTTTGCACAAATCTTGGTGCACTTCTTCCAAATCTTGGTGTTTCAGCAATTGGAGTTTTATTTTTATTCACTACTGAAGGACCAGTAGTATCTTTCAACTTCTGTGTTTTTGCCTTTTATTTGGAAGTTTTAAATTCTTTGAACTCTTTACAGTTAATTGGATTGAAGTGACAATCCTTTTCTAAATGATTTACTTTGTTGCATATAACACATCTTAATTTCTTACCTTTAGCACCTTCAGGTATTCTTTGATCTAAGAGTTGATTTTTATTTCTTTCATTTCCCCTTTTTAAAATTTTTGGTATATTTTTTGCATCATATTTAGGAGATTCATTTGGACTTTGTGCTGTGTGAAAACTTGTATCAATTGATTTTGTGGATTCAGTTTGAAAGATTGTAAATTCAATTGAGTCTGTAGTTTGATCATCATCAGAAGAATCATTTGATTCAGATGTTTCATTATTAGATTCAGTTTGATTTTCATTTTTTAATTCATTTATGATTCTTTCTGAACTATCTTTAAGTGGAGGGATGAATTTATATGGAGGTGGTACAACATGATATCCCACTCCATGAACAACTTTTTCTGTAGTTTGATTATTAGTTAATTCATCAAGAATTTTAGTGCTTCTTTCAAATTTCTTAATTGTCAATTTATTTTGTTCAATTTCAAGTTGACATTCTTCTAATTTACTTGTTAGTTCTTTATTTTTTAATTCATAGTACTCTTTCTCATCTACAGCTTGGAGCAGTTCTTCCTTTATCCTTTGATCAATCATCTGATACACCTTTATCTAATGTTCTTGATCAGCAATTACACCATCAAATTCATGATTTCTTCTTAATGCTTTTGCTAAATCTTCATTTAATTTAGTGTTTTCTTTTTCTAAATTTTTAACAATTTTAATACATTCAGAAGTACAAGGTTTAGGTTTTACCTCAGATTTGCTGTCAGTAAAAGCCATGAGAGCTTGATTTTGAGCATGATCTTCTGCTTGAAAGCTCCAGTCATACCCTTGTCCTTGTTGTGAGACAAGAGCAGTTGATTTTGATCTTTTGTCTGGCTGAGGACATTCTTTTGCAAAGTGACCAAGATTGTTACAGTTGTAACATTTGACTTTAGTTTTGTCAAATCCAGCTTTGTCACCTTTGTTGTAGTTGAGACTTGTCCTACCAGTCCTTTTTTAAGAACCTTTTGGTTCTCAGGCTCAGCATAGCCATCTGCCATTTGAGATCCATCTCTTCAAGATCATCTGGATTCAATTGTTCCAAATCATCACTAATTAGTGCAGTATGCACATGACTAGTGAAAAAGGATTCTCTTGCAGCATCTTCACAATCTGCAGCCTTTCCTGTGGTAGTTTCTTGACCTTGACCTGTACTGGATACAAATGCAGCATTATTAGAAGAAATAGAAGGGTTCTTT
The DNA here is from genome assembly GCA_963853835.1 of Calendula officinalis. NCBI lineage: Eukaryota > Viridiplantae > Streptophyta > Magnoliopsida > Asterales > Asteraceae > Calendula > Calendula officinalis. The sequence goes on from OY970828.1 coordinate 78,220,186, forward strand.
TGATTTACCTCAGTTTCAAATACTCTGAGATCATTGTAGAGTTCATCTAACTCCTTTTCTTCTAGTGCATCTCTCTGTCTGTACATCACTGTGTACATGGCCCATTCTTCACTAAGAGACCTTAGGAACTTCATGTTAACATCTTCTTGATCCATCTTAACCCAACCTGGTTAAGTTCACCAATTAGCTTGTTGAATCTGTCAAACACTTGAGTTAGTGTCTCATTGGGCTTTCCTTTGAAGTTTTCAAAGTCTTGCTTGAGAACAGACTTCATGTTCCTCTTGGTGCTCTTGGTGCCAACGAATCTCTTCTCCAGTGCTTGCCACAGCACCTTAGCATCATCATATTCAACAAAGAGATGTTGATAGTCATTAGGAATGGCCAGTAGGAGAGTGCTTAGAGTTTTGAGTTCGATTCCTCTGTCTTTCTTCTCCTTTTCACACTTTAGTTTGTCTGCTTCAGTTGCAGAACTGGTTGCTTGAGCCGGACCAGTTTTGTTTCCTTCAATGACAACTTCCCACATGGAATAATCAGTAATAAGCATGTATTGCTTAATGCGATTCTTCCACATCCCAAAGTTATTGGGAGTGAGTATAGGGATTTTGTTAGCTTGAGTGCTTTCATTATTATCAGTCATGATTAATAATGTGTGTGTTTTAAAGATTAAAACTTTTTGTTTGTTCTTTAAAAAATTCGTAGATCTAGAACCAATAAGCTCTGATACCACTTGTTAGGATCGATTAACTATGAAGAGTTAATAAACACCTTTAGATCTAATTGATAATAGAAGTTGCAGCGGATCAACACTATATCAATATATTAAGAACAATGAACTGTAAAACAATATGCGAAAATATTAAGAACACAGTTTCACAAAAAGCTTCAATGTATATTATCGATTAACAATACACACGTACGTTTACAATTCGTAAGGAACTATTTATAATAGTCCTTGAAGCTAAACTATTTACCCTAGTTATTCTAGGACTTGATTTACATTCGAATTATAAAGATATACATTGAATTACATTCTATAACTATCTCTGTGAAGATCTCGGACTTGATATGTTCCATAAACGCGTATCAGTAGTAAAACTAATCACCAGTAGTAAATATGTAACGTCAGTAGTAAGTCTGGTGACCAGTAGTAAGTCCAAAACCATCGTCAGTAGTAACTACTATTGATCAGTAGTATCTTCAATATGCCTTGATCAGTAGTAACTAAGTTATAGACTTCACCAGTATCAACTTCATCAGTAGTAAGTTTCTGCCCCATCAGTACTAACCATAATATTCATCAGTAGTAAACATGATCAATACTAACTGCAGCATCAGTAATAAGTTGATTTGTGATTTTGTTTCAACAATAACCATCTGATAAATGTTAAACATGTAATCTGTGGATTGAGAATACAAGAATTAATCAATGATTAAGCATAAACAAGTGATAATATGGAAGATTTGGATGGAGAATTTCTTAAGAACACTTTGCATTTGATAAGAACATTACAAATTAGGGCAAAGGTTAATGACAATTAGCTAAGAACAAGGTTTATATACCTAGACCTATTTTAGACTAATTACACAATGCCCCCTAGACTATTGGTTACAACAAATATGACCCAACATAATCATTAAGAAATTATTTATAAACTCTTACGTACCACAGAAGCGATCCGCTTTTTATTTCTGGAAGTCATGATCATTTCAAGAAAGGGACATGTTTATCTTTTTTGCCCATTCGAAATTTGTGGTTCTTTGTGTTATATGAAAATTGAGTGTTTCTCTCAAATTTGCGTTTAAGTTGAACATGTTTTGAAAATTCAAATCTACAGTTTTCTTGAATCAATAAGGGTTTTAATTAGATTATCGTTATTATTATCAAGTCTACATCACATCCACTTGTTGTATTATATATCCGTTTTTTTAGCATTTAGTATTAGTGCGGTAGCCTTAGTTAGCAGAGAGTAAAAACAAGCATGCCTCCAAAACCAAAGCTTCCTATAATAACATTTAACAAAGAAACCATAAATCCCACAAATGATGCCTGGTTATCCACATCTCACACAGTCCGACAAGCTCTCGAGGACTACGGGTGTTTCGTCATCGATACTGACAAAATCCCTTCGGATTTACGTGACACCGATTTCGAGCTTTCAAAAAACTTGTTTAATCTTCCATTGGAAACAAAGATTAAGAACACTTCTGATATCCTTGGATTCGGATATGGAAATTTCCCCTCCATGCCATTTTGGGAATACTTCGGCATCAAGAACGGCAATACACTCGAAGCTACTCGAGGCTTCACCGATCTCCTCTTCCCTTCTGGGAACAACGCCTTTTGGTAATCAAAATTTAAAAGATACAATACTTATTGTTATTGTTATGTAAATGAGTCGAGTTGAGCCTGAGCTTGACTACCTTCGATCTTTGCTCGTTTCAAACTTTATGTGTAAAGCTCGACCTCGCCTAATTAAGGTTTTTAAATGCTCGAGCTCAACTCGATTAGGCTTATTTAGGCTTTCATTTACACGAAAAATATAATTTTTTATTATAATATTAAATATATGATGTAATTATTTTATTTTGTATTTTACATAATGTAAAATATATAATACATAATTAATATATATATATATATATATATATATATATATATATATATATATATATATATATATATATATATATATATATATATATATATATATATATATAATAATACATAAAAATATATTTATAATGCTTCATCTGTCTCAAATAAGTTATACATTTTAAATTTTACGTTTTTTGAGTCAGAAGATTATAATGAAGGTAATTCTGACAGTTAGTGGACGATGGATCTAATAATATTTGAACAAAGTAAAGTTAATCATGTATAAAAATAAATTAAAAATAAGTAAGTCATTTCAAAATATGATATGATATTGTTAGTGGGTGTGAAGTCCACTACTTTTTACCAAATAAGATAAATTTTCAAAGTATATAACTTATTTTGAAACAGAGGAAATAATTAATATAGAAGCTTGTTTAAGCTTGCGAGCTTAATTAAATGAGCTCTTAATCTGAAGCTCAGGCTCGAGCTCGTTCAATAAATGAGATCTCTAAGTTAGGCTCAAGCTCGGTCCAATGTCATTTAACTTAAAATTTTATCGATCCTTTAACAAACCTAACTTATGTATCTCATGAATAGCTCCGCTCAATTACACTCGTACATATTGTTTTCTCTATTATTACCGCACGAAATTATTATTGGAAATTAACTTGATTTGATTGTTTTGGCACTATATATATAGTGAAAGTACATTCGAGTACATGACATTGTTATCGGAAATCGATCGTATGGTGATGAGAATGGTGTTTGATAGCTACGGGGTTGATGTGAAGCAACACGACCGGTTCATAGAATCGTCGTTCTACTTGGCTAGATTCATGAAGTATGGAGTACCCGATAATGGCAAAGGCGCAATCCCTGTTGATCACCCGCATTTGGAGAAAAGTTTCTTGGTTGTTTTAGATGAAAACAATACCAAAGGATTAGAGATCAAGACGAGAAATGGCGAGTGGATCTATCATGAGCCGTCTCCCTCGACGGTTGTAGTCATGGCCGGAGAGCCCTTTAAGGTAATAATCCAACCTCTTTAACGCGATCCTGATTTTGAAATTTTAGACATTCAACATGCTATAAATAAAGCAAGGAAATTGGCCAAAACAAGGTCTATTTATACATTTGCCAATAATAACAACATATTTTTAAAACTTAAAAGTATAGCAAGTAATAGAATATTTTGAATATTTACCAATCATAGCTATATATGTAGCGATTATAGCAACACATACTTTCATTGCTTTCCAATTATTTTGTATGGAACCGCCGGTTCCAGTTCCAGTTACCATGTCTCTAAGTTCGTAAAAATTTAACGGATTACTGCTATTTATTATGAACGTAGCAAATAAATGATATAATGGTGTAAATAATCTGTAACAAGATAAAACATAGTATATATAATGTATTTAATGTATAATATATTATATATGTTACTTTTTTTCAATAAAAATACGCCGAGTAATCGTTGGTTCACGGTTCCTTAATTATGAGAAGCGAGGTCGAAACCACTTAGGACGGCTCCATGATTTTAGGAACCGGGACTGGAACCTCCTAATAAGTTTATGTTCCGGAACCTCCGGTTCTAATGCTATCCGGTTCTAATTCTGGTTACCCTATTTTTTTGCTCACCCCTAATCTCAAGAAATCAATTTTCTTTAATAGCAAACACACAAACTCCCTAATTTTACTTCATTTTTGTCCACGCTGGAACTTGAACCCACAATATTGTGGGACACTTAATCACTTTGATACCGCTAGGCTACAAGCCTTTTGGTATCAATATTCTTTAAGTTTAATTATGTTAACTCGAAAAAAGAATTATTACAACTCGAAATTGCCATAGCGATCATCCACTGATTTGATTTTTGTTGGTACAATTTAGGCATGGAGCAATGGGAGGATTTACTCGCCGATACATCAAGTGTCGATGAGAACACCAGAAAAAGATGTGATTAAATATACGTTAGCGTTATACTCATTCACGATGGAGATGGTGGAGGTGCCGGAGAAATTAGTCGATGAAGATGAAAACCATTTACGATTTAGACCTTTTGATCATTTTGAGTTCTTGAAGTATGTAATCATGGAAGAAATGAAAGGATCAAAGTGCTCCATCGAATCCTACTGCGGTGTTAACACCGGAGCTACCGTGGATCATTGATTCGGTAAGACGGTTCCAATTGATCAACGATTTGTTTGTGTGTCAGCGCGTGAAAATTAAATCTGGTTTTTAACTTAAAATAAAATAAAAATTATATTTGTTACCCATTTCTAAACTTAACATGTGTAATTCATTAATTATCTTTCCCATATCATCTCTTGATTTTGACACTTGTGTTAATATAGTGAGTATGACTAAATAGTAGAAACAATATCACTTCTCTTAAAAAAAAATGTCATTAAACCAAAAGTCCAAATGATGTAGTGTCACAATTCAGTGATTCACACACAAATACACAGATCGATATCGTTGATCTTGTATAATTTATTTAAGAAATCACGTTGATTTAAATAATATTGTGGATTTAGTGTTCAAAATTAGTTCAACTAAAAAAAACACCAATTTTAGGGGAAAATAATTTTTAAAAAAAATCAAAATTGAATGTTGTAGCATTTCAAAGAAGCCCTAAATAGGTCTTGGTTTTCGAATGAGCCTAGAATTCAAACGGGCCCAAAACTAACCAACAAATAAAGTCCAAAAAACTAAACAAAAAATGTAAAATGTAAATAACTCTCAGAATACAACATTTTTTGGCCTGAAAGTTACTTGTTTTATCATCATGTTCTCCTTATTGCAAGCTTCAATTTATCTATCGTGAGCTTGAAATGGAGCTATGTAGTCAAAGTTATGCACAATTTAACACAACCTTGTTTCTTATTTAATTTTGGGCTTTCAGAAACAAAATATTCTGGTTTTCTACACTTTACATAATTTGGGCTGGATTAACAAATAAAAAGGGTAATAGGCTACATTGATGAGCCCGGATTTATAATCAAATCTGTCATTGCATGACATGAACAATAATTAATAGATAGATAAATCGTTTAAACTAAAAAAACCCTCCATAATTGATCATGTCAGATTATTATATAATTATTGAATAATAGATGTTATGTATCTTTTCGATCTGTAAAATCACAGTAATAAAATATATCCTCATGTATGCACGATCAATGGTCTCGTGCTTTCTTTTGGATGATATAATATTATTCTTAATTTAGTTTTAAATAAATAGCTAATGACGAACCCTGAAAAAAGTTTTTCTTTATTTTTACCCAAGACGACCCTTCTTCAGTGGCGGACCCAGGAAAAAGTTTGAGGGGTTGCACAATATTTTATTCCTACTACATAAAAAACATAAAAAAAACTGGAAAGTACGATTTCATTACATATGTAAAAAAAAGTCTAAAAATCATCACCCATTAAAACAAGTATAGACATCAAATTAATAAGATCTGATATCAAATTAATCATCTTTATCAACAAGTTTTATTAAATAAACAATTATATTGAGTATATCCATTCCAAAAAGAATTATATTAAATAGATGAAGCTACAATTCATTTATCAACTAACATTGTTACAACTTACACGATGATTGTATTAGTTAATATTGTAATGACTGTTTTACATGATGAGAAATCAAGTTATATGTTTCATTGTAGTAATTGGGTAAAAAAAAAAACTTAAATCTTAATTGCAGTGGTCTTTACAAAAATTTCTTCTTGAAATCTTTAATTGCGGTGACTCTAGGTTTTCCAATTTAATTAAAGTTTATGAAACCCTAAATAATAGAAACTTAATTAATAAAGAGTAATGGGCTTTAGTTAATTTTTTATTGGGCGTTGATAATATGTTTTTAAACTATCTTTTTAACATACATTTAAATAAACATATATTATTTCTTTTTCCTACTACATAAGAATATTCGTAGCATGTTTTTTCTTAAGGGTGTCACCTATGATAAAGATATAAAATTAATAGTAATTCTAAAATTTTGAGGGGTTGCCCGGGCAACCCCGTGTACCATACTAGGTTCTCCCCTGCCCTTCTTTAGTTGCATTTGTTTATATTTTTTCATATTGTATCAAAGAATGATGGTTTATTTAAGATAAAAAGTAGCAAATACTTCTATTTTGCCCCCTAAAATTCTTAATAATTACATTTTGAGGATAAGTTATAAGAGTTGTTGACATCATGGTACATGTATGTGTATAGATATTTATTAAAATGCAAACTATATGTAGATATTTTTTTATTAATCTATATTTGGTTATACTTGAGTAATATTTATGAGACTATATTATAAATAAAGAAAGAAACTAATAGCTTGTATTAACTGTTTTTATGTATTTACAAATATTTATAAATTCATACTTTTGTCTAATAACGTTTTTAATATTTAGTTATAGTAAAATATTAAAACAAAAATTTAAAGACTAGACTCAGAAATTATGAATCAATAATTTATGATGTTTTTAAGTAGATACGTGTATATAACGAAACATTTTACAACTAAAGTATTGATATTACGAGTTTAGTACTAAATAAATAAGTTCATATTAAAAAACCATGTGTTTATTTTATAACTTTAACTTATTTGTTCACTTTATGTATTTTACAAAAAAACAAACAAATATATTATTTGATATACAATCCCGCAGCAAATACATAGCAAAGCGCGATATTTAATACATTGTTAAAATCAATATCTATGAATCAAACAAATTATACTTACATCAATCATTAAAGACATGAAATTATTTTTACTTTCAAATTACAATATACACATGATATAATATATATTACAAATTTTCAGTTTTCACACCACAATACTTTTCCAAAGCGGATTGATCATTAACATTTTCTTCCGTGTAAAAGAATTTGGTAAACTCTCCGTACACGAAAGGCTTGTAGAGTAACGGGTATTCTTTATCCACCATTTCTTCGGGCGCTTTTACGACTTTATCTAATTTTGGGACCGAAAAGACACCAATCGAAAACCTATCTCCGTCTTTGCTCATCACCACCCTATGAATCGCTGCATGTAATCGCCCATTTGTCCAAACCTATATATCGATCGATATAATGTATGAATATAGCCAAACTTAAGGGTAAGCATAAAAAACCGAAAAACCAAAACCAATTTGTTAAAACCGACAAAACGGAACCAAATAAAAGTGAAACCTATCGACAAAATATAAGGTTTGGGTTTAAATTATGAAAAAACCTACGGGTTCGGTTCGGTTTCGGTTTTAACTAGAAACTCCCTCATTTAAGAAATCGTACCACTAATTATGGTTTATATTATGATTATATAATACAACCGTTTATATTTTGAATTTTTTTTTGCTGAAAATAGTATCGAGTATTGAAATATATTACTACATATTAAATTTAAGGTTAGAAACTAAATGTTGTTGCTGAAATTTGTATGCAATGATGGAAAAATGAATGTTAATTTATGAAATTATATATTAATGTTGAAAACCATTTGGATTCGGTTTTAAATCTGAAACCGAACCGTTGATGACTAGACTCTCTAAAACCGAAACCGATAGAAACCGAAACCATTGGTTTTGAAAATTCTAAATCTGAATTTTGCGTATTGGATCCGATTGGAGTCCAAAACCGCCCCAAACCGCCTTATCACACCCCTAGCCAAACATAAGATTTATTACAAGTACACTACGTATTTGGTAAATCTTCACAATGTGTTAGAGTTCAAAGTCATATACGATATAATCTTTACAATTGGCAAATAAAATTTGTAAAAGCTATGTAGTTGTTTTCAAAAGTTCGGAATAAGTTGAAATTTAAATGAACTTACTTTGAAGGTTTCTCCCACCATAACCACGAAACCATTTGCTGAAAATTTCACTTTGATCCACTCTCCATCTTTACTTTGCACTTCTAGCCCCTCAACTTCATTTTGATGCAAAATTGTCACTATATTCTTGTCTGTATGACTAAGTAGTCCCGTATTGGATTCATCTTTCTCGGGCGTTCGATATTTCATAACCCTAACAAGATAACTTGTTAGATCCATGTGTTCATCCATGTATTTCTCCAAGTTCAAGCTCTCTAGAACCATCCTTCGCACAATCTCGTCTAGCTCCATTAATTTCTCCGAGTAGGTTTGTATGTTGTTTCTGTTATATATTTGACAACATAAAATTAAGACCGTCAAAACCTGACACGGGATTACAAAAATACACGAAACAAAATGAACTTGGGACGAAATCGAAATTTGAATTTGTATTCGTGTCGTGTTCGTGTCATGTAAAACAAACATGAAGACTTGAGTCGTGTATGTTGTGTTTGTGTTCAAAACTTAACACAAAATTGATACGATAATGACATCAACTAAAACGAACTTCTTTTTATATAGTAATTACTTCCTCCGATTTAAAATAAGTGATACATTGTTACTTTCATGGTTTTTGAGGGAAAAGATTATAATGATAATTAAATTAGATTAATTGGATAGTTAGTGTGGAATGAGTCCTACACACCTTTTGAATAAAATGAGTTAATAATGTTTAAAAGTAAAAGTAAAAGTAGGAGTAAATGTGTTATTTCACAATATTAAAGTTAAAATAATTAGTGGGTGTGGGTCCCACTATTTTTTGACAAATAAGATAAATTTTCAAAGTGTGTCGGTTATTTTAAATCACCCAAAAAAGAAAGTGTATCACTTATTTTGAATCAGATGTACTATAACTTTAGGAACATTTAGTAGTACTTTATATATTTTGTCGTGTTTGTTGATTTTTAAGCATGTACACTAAGTTGGGTGAGAAATTTTTGTTATTTGTCGCGTGTTTGTCGTGTTTATCGCTTTTTTAATCGGCCAGCCATATACGTGTTAGCAAAAAACAAGACTTTATGTGGTGTCATGTTTCGGTTGAGATTTTTTTCTGTCATGTCGTGTTACATGAAAATACAAAACCATAGCATTGTTTGATCACAAGGCATAAGTAAATTAACATTTGTTCCAAGTGACGAATTAGAAGATATCATGAAAGAAGTTATCACTTGCGCATGAAAACTCAACCTATGACCTTTTTTTCTACAAGTACATATATGATTCCCTCATAAATAGAAAGTCAAACCTTTCTGCTTTCAAATCCTTTTGCAAATGGTTTTGGAAATTTTACAACAAAAAACATTTGTAAGAACTTTTTTACAAGGAATTTGCATGTTTTACCAAAGGAAATTACCTCATAAAACAATAACTTTCTTATAGCAACCTAATGATATGTCATCATGTGTTAATAGATGGAAACCAAAAGTTTAATCTTTCTAGGAACAATTTAGATACATACCTAAATTCATCGTTACCATGAACAGGCCACATGAGATTAGCAAAGCTTTCGGGGTCTTCGATTCCCAAGCTCTCGAAGATTGGGACCAATTTAGCTTGTCCGATGTAACCATTAAAGAGTTTCTCCGTATAATTTCTTAACTTCATTTCTAACGGGAGATCAAATAGTTGCTTCAAGGAAGAAAACACGGACTTTCGAAGATCGGGCAAAATTCCATTAAAAGATGCTTCAAAACAACCGAATTCTTGGAGAGCTTCGAACACTCGGGTTTTCGTTGAGTCCCACACGAGGGTTTCTCGGTCGTTTTTGTTAATTTCAGAGAAATCTATGGTGGGAATTCGAAGAGGGGCTTGAGAACCCATTTTGGAGTTGTTTTGTGTTTGAGTCATGAAGCAAACGAGTTTATAAACTTTTGAAATTGTTATTAAAAAAATAAGGAGAAGAAACAAGGTGGGGAACATTCACACATAATTTATGGTGTATAAGAGTTGAATTATGTCAAACAATTAGTTAATTAGAATTAAAATTTAGTAGGGTTTTCTAACGTATGTCCCAGAAGTACACATTTACGTGAAATTATTGAACGTATAATTTTCATTTAAATTGAAAATGTTATTTAATGCATTTTATAAAATGGTAGAAATTATATTTCATTAATTTTATTTAATTTCTATTTAAAAAATAATCACTTCGTTAATTGCACGTAACAATATGCCATAAGCGTATGTTTTCTAACCTAATTTGGTATTCAAAACTATCTAGACGGCTTAATTTATAAACAAAATAAGTATTATGATGCTTACAAAACAATTATCATTAATTATTGATTACAAAGTCAAGGTATTGATTAATTGTTTTTTTATTAGAAGTTGAGTATGGATGATTAAGTACGTAATTCTCATTTCAGACATATGATATTCGAGATCCATTTAATTCCAGTGCACTTAATCTCATCGAAAGTGTTCTATAAATTGTATCAATAAATATAGTTGGCGTCCATTGCCTTATACACATAGATAAAAGTAGCTAGATCCCCTAAATATAAATATAATATGAATATAAAAATTTAAGATTTTTAATAGATTTCTATTAGATTATAAAGTGGGCTTAACAACTATAAGAATAGACGTCGTTTGAGTTCGAATCTTTTATATTCAAATGTTCCCACAGAAATGATCAAAGCTGAGAACTAATCTCTAGACTACAAGACCACCGAAAGCTGTCATACGGTAGTTGGAATTTGGAAATCCGATGAAAAAAATGATATAAAACAGGTCGGATTCTTTGGGTTGAGAAAACGGGTTTGAAACTCGAATTTGGATTTTCCATGCGTTTTTGTAAAGCAATATTAACCCAATTAAAATGTTTCCAAGCTGACCAAACATTTCGGACCTTCGTCGAGTCAGTATGCCTTAATCAAAATGAATTCAAATAACTGTGCATTTTGCACAATCTTTATTTTTTCAATATTCATTTAGATATTTTGTTCAACAACTCTATCACATTACACATAAATCATATCGGTGTACAAATGGGAGGAAAAAAATAGAGAAAGAAAACAACTTGAACACATAAATTATAAAAAAATTAGTTTTAAATCCTTTGTTAAATTTTAGGCGATTTTCTCTCAAATGTATTTGGGTAAGCTTTTTTACTTTTTGTTACTGTGGATACGATTTTAATCAGAGAGAAAGTAAAATATTACATTCTTTTTTATTATTTATTAAAAAAAAACTAGTAAGTTTACACACAGATCACCAAGCTTTTAATTGATTAAAACTTCTATTTAATATAAATTTCATGTATTTAAATAAGAGTTTTGTTAATGAGCTTTTTTAAATGTATAAAAAAGTTGTACATCAATTTATGGAGTAAAAATTACTAAACTTCATGGGTTCGTTATAAATTAATGTACAAGTTTCTAATACATGTCTTACCATTTTAATATTATTATATTTTCCTCCAAATAATACATGTTTGTTTAAAAAATAAAGTTTGCTGAGACTTGAGATAGAAATCACGCGAAAAACAGAGAGGATAACAAAAAAAGAATTTTGACATTCGCAAGAGTTGACTTTGTTGCATTGTGGGTGCCAGCAGGATCCTTGTTTAAAACTTGCGGAGCCACTTCACATGGAAAATAAACAATAACCAAATACAGAAGTTTTGTCTCTTTTATAGGAGTTTGTTTGGATTCGTGTTTTTGGGTGTCTTGATTTAGTTTAGACAGACGTTTTAGCGTTTAACAATATCATGTCTTAATGGCACAAACTCACGAATATCTTTTAGAGATAGCAGGTTCGGTTCTTCCATAAGTAAATATTTACCGGTTGACTTAAGAAAGGTTCGGAAATATCACAATAATAGTTTAATCGCGTACGTCATTAGCAAAGCTCGTCACGCACGGAAGCCCTTTGTAACGGGAATACAAATACCTTTTTTTAAGACAGTTTTAGCATTAGAATCAAGAATCATTATAGTGTATGGTTTACGGAAGTTTGTCGTTTTAGGGTACTTGTTTCTTAGTTTGGGTATTTTGTTTTTTTAGTGTTTTGCAAAACAAAGAATACTAATAATTTTTTTTTTAAAGAGAACTGATTTATATGAATAATTTTATCCATACAAAGTAATTTCATATTAAAAGATAATAATGCCCTCAGTAGGAGGGGTATAATGAAAAATATAATAAAAGGATTGGTCACAAAAGTCCAAAACCATTTATTTATTTTATTTATTTATTTTTTTGTTTGTTGAGAAAACATTTTCTCTTTCCTCCGTGTTTTTTTCTTTATATTTAGACATCTTAAAAAATGACTAAACATGGTCTTCGTTCACTTCTTAATACGAAGTACTATCTTTGATAAGAACTTAAGTCTTACAATAATAAAAATAAAAATTACTTTATGCGTGATATATGAAAAAGAAGACATCTAAAATGAAAAGAAAGACAAGGAAAACATGGGTTTAAAAGTAAAGAGAAAAAGGGTCTTAAAAAGGAAATTTGTCTCGCAAGTGTTGCACACGATTTTAAAAATGAGAAATAGTATGGGTGCCTACTATTTATGCTTATTTACATGTCTACCCATTTGATGATGACAAATATCAAAATTAAGGGATGATATGAAGAAAGGCAATTAGTGGATTATACATGTCAAGTTTAAAAATGGATACACACACAGATAGGCACAAATCGTAGACACAAATATCAATTATCATTTCTCTTTAAGAATATACATAATTAGTGTTAGGATTATATATATTGTATCAAATAGTATAGGGACTAGTTATGTAACATTGTCTAAATAGTAAACTAGTCATAAGCCTAAAACAATGTAATTAGGCTTAGTTTAGTGTTTAGTTAAGCATGTTTAGAAGGGAGGTATAAATATCTTTAATGTTGACTTAATGTGTAAGCTTTCCCACACATTAACTGAATTACATTTCTGAAAGCTATCATTCTCTCTCAATTACACCTACCAAAACACCAAGAACACACACACACAAATTCCCCAATCTCACTCAAATCTCAATGAATTAGCTTGATTATAGCCTCATTTGATCTCTCAATTGGTATCAGAGCAAAATCTCTCTGTGAGAAGATCCAAAATCGAGCTAAAATGATCAAGATCTGAAAAAGTTTGAAGAAAAGTTCGTTCGTCATGAGAAATTTAATGTTGTAAATTTTTCGTTGGAATTGAAGATTTTATTGAAGAATCATGTTTCTCCTTCGATTCTAATCAAAATAGAATCAAGTTTCGATCCATTCCGTTAACAGATCACTTCAATTTCATGATTTTGGTGAAAAAGTTGAAAAACTTACTGAAAATCGAAGAATTGAAGCTTTTATGTTATGGATTGAAGAAAGTGATCGGATCAACGTATTAGCAATTATATTTAGAATCATTTGCAAAAAGAATCATTCGATTTGGTTACATATTGAGGGAGATACGATCAAAATGGTGGAACTTTTGGGTTTAGTTTTGTGAACTTGTACGCTACTGTCGTTGCTTGAAGAACAGCGTGAGACATCAATCAAGCTTGAGATATCCCAAACCCTGAGATATCTCATATCATAAGATATCCCAAGCCCACAACTTGTCTCAAGTCTAAGATATCTCACACCCAAAGTCTGAGATATCCCACACCCTGAGATATCTCACACCAAGTGATATCTCAAGCCCACGAGATATCTCACACCAAGTGATATCTCAAGCCCACGAGATATCTCACACCAAGTGATATCTCAGGCCCACGAGATATCTCACACCAAGTGATATCTCAAGCCTACGAGATATCTCGCACCAAGTGATATCTCAAGCCCACGAGATATCTCACACCAAAAGATATCTCAAGCCCACAACTTGTCTCAAGTTTGTGATATCTCACACCCAAAGTCTGAGACATCCCACACCCTGAGATATCTCACACCAAAAGATTTGTCTCACAACCCCTGAGATATCTCACACCAAAATTTTGTCTCAAGACCTTGAGATATCTCACACCGAAAATTTGTCTCACAACCCTGAGATATCTCACACCAAAATTTTGTCTCAAGACCCTGAGATATCTCACACCAAAATTTTGTCTCAAGACCCTGAGATATCTCACACCGAAAATTTGTCTCAAGACCCCGAGATATCTCACACCAAAAAATTTGTCTCACAACCCTGAGATATCTCACACCAAAATTTTGTCTCAAGACCCTGAGATATCTCACACCGAAAATTTGTCTCAAGACCCCGAGATATCTTATACCAAAAATTGGACTGGCCTCAATTTGTTTCGATCAGATAAGAGTTCAGCTAATCAAAATAAAGTGTTCGGCTCAAGTTTAAATCATAAGCTCAGTCACAATTTAAGCCCAATCACTTTTAACGTTCGGCAAGATCTGCTCGGCCCAGAAGGTAAAATCACTTTCATATTTTTTCTTAACTGATATCAATTTTTTTTAATTGTTATCATTTGTTTTATCACGATCACATTTTGAAAATAAAAGAGCTAAAATGGATGACAATTTAATAAAATCTCTTCAAAATAAAAACAGGGAGCTAAAAGAGAAAATGTCTAGTTTACAAACTCAACAATTACACTATCAAAAAGAAATTTGTGAATTAAAAGAATCAGTTGAGTTGCGGAAAACTACAAGTACACACAATTATGCTTTATTTGAAAAATCATTTTATGATAATGTTAAGAATCTCCGATTAAGTAACGACTACAAAGAAAAATTGGAGAAAAGTGAGAAACTAAATGAATATTTCAAAAATTAGGTTCCTCTTCTAGACTTAAGCATTCTCAAATGGATAAATTTACACCATCAACCGTGTGGCAACATTCTATTCCTTCAAAGAAAATCATTTCCAAAACTAAATCGTTAAAATATTCGAGAAAAGATTTACTTTCCTTGGCACCTAAAACAACTTTCAATCAAGTGCCAAAAACAACTCCTAAATCTCCAACGATCTTCAAAGGAATATGGGTTCCTAAAACTCCAAAATCTCAAATAATTCCCCGGAAATTATTTGAAAGTGAAACATCAAGTTTCAGTTTTTCTTGGAATTCTCAATCTTTAAATCAAATCGATACAACTTATCGGTGGTTTAATTCCCACACTAACATTGTCGGACCCAAACAAAGATGGGTACTAAAAGTTGTTTGATTTGTTTTGCAGGAGGATGACTTATACACAAAACAGTGTATAACTCGCGCTTCATCTAATTGACTTATACACAAAACGGTGTATAACTCGCTTTTCAACTTAGTGGCTTTTAAATACATTTGTTTGAAACCCGCTCTTAACCAGATTTTCACATAACTGTAAAAATTCTTTCCCACTCCTCTAAAACTGTAAATTTTTTCTACCTATATTTTGTCGAGGGGGAGAAATATTAATTCTAGGGGGAGAATTAGTATTTCCAGGGGGAGAAACTTTCTATCTCAATATTTTTATACCTGTTTGAATTTTTTTTAATGATACATTTTTTTTATCAAACGACAATACCTTCCTATGGTTTGCCAGAACCGGCCTAACCTTTCAAGAAAAATATTTTTTTTAGCCAAAATTGGTAAATGTGAGGGTATAAGGCTAGGGTATAGATTTAGGTGAGTGCAAGGTGATGTGAAAACATGATAATTTTAAGAAAACACACCTTTGAGTGCATCCAAAACTGACAATAAACCGGGCAACCTCACAAATTAGTGTTCATTCATGTGTTGAATGATTCACCAGACTTAACAGGCCCAGTCAAGCATTTGCACTCCACCACCAACCACTCAGATTCCTCTCAAAAGGAATTTGTTTCAATTCATCAGGGGACGTAACACATAATCTATCGACAACTCATTCGGAGTATGTTGGTATTAAAATAATTAACCTTCTGCCCCGGGTTACGTCTTCAATTGAATGCACAATGTGTCTAGATCTCACCGAAAAATATTTCCAATTTAGGACACATACACTTTTATAAATGAATCTCCGTGAATTCATCGGAACACTCATAGTGGCATCACAATCTGGTGCTTCACGAAGATTGAGTGGAAATCCTGCTAGAGCTAAAATTGTGCCAACTCTAATCGCAGGTCACACATTTGAATCCACGGTTGTGCAAACGACTTTTGATCCATACGGTGTGTTAACGGATACTCTATGTGAGTCCGTAATTACCTAAATTGTTCAAGTTGCTATGCCTAAATTTTAAAAATCATAAAGGCAACAACTTATGCCGGAAACACATACATTTTCCGATGATAAATCCATGTTATTCTTTCATAGTAACATCATATATGCTGATAGATTGCACATGAGCGTTATAGTTCACTCTCAAATTACTCCTATGATATGCTATAACCGGCATGATCTTCCCCAGGAGACACCTACTATATAGGACAATATGTAAGGGTACATAGGTCTAGGTGAGCATAATCAAGTATCACGGGATCTTGTTCGGGGTGCGCTGAGATAAAATTTGAGAGGGGGAATGTAGTATGGGGTGCATTTCAGCTATACATGGTAAAATGGAATGAGGGAGTAGTCGAAAATGAAAAAGTAAGCTTGAGTGAGGAGGGCGTGACAGGGTTAAAGAAAACGAAAAACCCTTTCCAAACTGATAAAAAGTCGGGTAGCCACGTCTCTATCAGATTGCATGTGTTGCTCTCTGATATTGAAATAGACATCATGGACCCAGTGATGCAATGCACAACCCCCCAGCCACTCAAGTATTTCTTAAAAAGTACTTGTTTCATTTCCACGGTGACTATCTCATATGCTATCGACATCTCACTTGGAGATTGTTGATATTGAAATAGAGGACGAGCCTCTCCAGTCATCGCCTTCGTTTGTCCACTAATTGAGTCTAGAACCGACATACATTTTTAGGACACGAGGCATAATACCAAGCTTATCTGTGTGATAAAGCCGAGACATTCATAGTGATACCAACATTCTTGGTATTCCACGATGATTGAATGAAAATCCTACCAGTGCTAACATCTATTCCAACACTGAACGTCGGTCACACAGTTTGTGTAACTGTTGTGTCAGCGGGTAATCTATGTGATCCCGGTTTGCCATATTTTGTTTCGATAATTGAGATTCAATGCCAAACGATTTGATCAGATATCTACGTTATCAACATCGGTTCGGTTTTCGATGATACAATATGATGTATATTGATTCATTCAAAATATGAATATATCATTATTCATCCCTTTTGTATTCATTGGCTAAGAAGATTTTCTTCATTTCACCTTGATGAACTTTATATTTTTCATGATGATTCCGATTACTCTTAATCATCATGAGGGGGAGAAAATTTACTAAGAAGTTCAGTTTATGAAGAAAAATGCTTACAAGACTTAAGAGAATATATTAGCCCAGTTTACTCCACATCAAAAAAAAAAAAGACATATGCACCGATTAAGGGGGGAGTAAACAAGAAACCGAAGAAGATTTGTTGAAGAGTAATTGTTTGTTTGAGGGGGAGCGCAAATTTTATTCACATTTTTCTCTCAACAACAATTATCAATGATCATAAATCGACAAAGCCACAACTTTGAGAAAAGACTTCTGCTACAAACAACTCTATCTATCTATGGGTCTACATTTTCGTCGATTCACATGAAATAATTTGTGAAGAGAAAAAACCGTTTCATCTTCAGAAATTTCTCACAAATTCTCAAAATTTTCATTACAAATCTTAAACTGACAAATCATTCTATCCAAACCACAAATTCACATTCATATCCATCCAAAATCTAATTGTATAAATCATTCTTTCCAAAAGACTATAACAACCATATCCATACAAAAGCAAAACTGTTCAAATCTTTTGTATCATACAACATACAAATTATCCACATTCATTCAAATCTTAAATGTATATATCATTCTTTCCTATATACAAACATCCACACACACACACTCAAAAACTTTAACTTTCAAATCATTCTTTACATAATTCAAAATCATTATCATCCTATCCAAACAAAAACCTCTACCTCAACATCTCAAAATCTCAGTCAACTCCTTATCAAACTGATGTTTCATTTCCAGAATTTTTAAAATCTTTAATATACTCCTTTTGAAGGAAGACAGGGATGTAGTTCTAAAGTTCAAAAAGAGGGAAATTGGATAATGATCAAGACAGATTAAGTCTAACAATTCATGAAATCTTCTAAGATATTTTATATTGGTTGAAAAGCCAATTAAAAGTTTTATTCTTATCTGATTATCCAAATCTGAAGCTGATACTTTATTAAATCTACTCAACGGATTTTTTAGTTTCAGATTTTGCTCGAAAAGAAGATTTTAAGAACATGCTATCCAAACTATTGATACAAATGGGGAAATTGTTAGGATTATATATATTGTATCAAATAGTATAGGGACTAGTTATGTAACATTGTCTAAATAGTAAACTAGTCATAAGCCTGAAACAATGTAATTAGGAAACAATGTAATTAGGCTTAGTTTAGTGTTTAGTTAAGCATGTTTAGAAGGGAGGTATAAATACCTTTAATGTTGACTTAATGTGTAAGCTTTCCCACACATTAACTGAATTACATTTCTGAAAGCTCTCATTCTCTCTCAATTACACCTACTAAAACACCAAGAACACACACACAAATTCTTCAATCTCACTCAAATCTCAATGAATTAGCTTGATTATAGCCTCATTTGATCTCTCAATTAGGCTTTCGGAATTTCATTTATTTAGTTTAGTGTTAACTTGTTATAAATTTAGGGGTGCACGTAGTTTAATAATCTTTATATGCGTGTAGTTTTGCAATCGTGTAATTTCTAAATTTAGGAGGGCTCGTTTTAAGTTTTTAGCTTCTTGCTAATTTTCCCAATATATATTCTATAGGTCATTAAAGAAAAATGTTAACAAACAATAAATTGTAATGTCATATATTTAGTTAGGGGTAAGCATTTGGATTGTAAAAATGGAAACGAACCGAAAACCAACCGAAACCGACCTGCCTCAAAACCGATAACATGTAATTGGTTCGGTTTCTGTTTTGAAAATTTATCATTTTCAGTTATGGTTTTATCAAGGTTCGGTTTCTGAACCGTGATCACCCCTATATTTAGTTATACTCATTAACTACAATTTAGTTAATCATGGTAGATTGATTAAGTTCTTAAAATTAATAAACATAGAAAATAACTTTTTAGATAAAGCTACTAGCCAGTTTTATCAGTCATAGACTCGTAGTAAATTGAAAGGTTAGTAGTGAAAGTTAACAAGAATGAGAAGGCTAGCGTGCAAATTACAAAGTCCAACTGAAGTGTTAATTCTATTGATTTCTCGTATTTAAATATATAAATTTTCAGAAAAATAAGAAGGGTTACTATTCAGTAACCTTTGGATATAGATATATCTAATTTGTTATGAAAAAAGATTTAGAAATTTTGCTGATTCCGATTTCCAAAAAATATGGAATTAACTTTAGAGTTAATTACATGGATGGTCTTTTAATTTTATACCAAATTTTATTAATAGTCTTTTAATTTCAAAAATTACACTGATAGTCCTTATTTTTTATTCTTATTGCATCAATAATCCTTTAGACTAAACGATGTTATATTTTTCCTGTTAAGTCTCCCATGTGAGATGCACATGAGGGCATTGTAGTCATTTCCCATTTTACTTTTTGCAAGAAAAATTAAAAAAATAAGATTATTTACAACTTTTAATGCAAAAAGTGAAATGGAAAAATACTACAATGCCCTCATGTGCATCTCATATGGGAGACTTAACAGAAAATTTTAACACCATTTAGCCTAAATGACCATCGGTGCAATTAGTTTTTAAAATAAAGATAATCAGTGTAATCTTTGAAACTAAAGAACCATTAATAAAATTTAATATAAAATTAAAAGCACCATTCATGTAATTAACTCTTAACTTTATTTTTTAATACGTAACACTGCCACTTTTGTTTGCATTCAAGAAATTGCGAATGGGGCTTTGGGCAAAATTATTGAATGAAGCCACTTAGAATGGGCCTATACTATGAGTAGGCTTATAACTTAAATGGGCTTAAATTTACGTTAAAAAAATAGTTTTCCTTCATGTTTTCCAAATGAGAAATGGTATTTCATCTTACAATTTATTTCTATTTATCTTCTACTCACTAGATTAATACAATTGACAAAATCAATGAATGATGTGAGGAGAGAAAATTAGTGGAATACACCATGTCAAGTTTAGAAGTGAGTAGGAATATAAGTAGGAAGAAAATATAAGATCTAATAGAATTTCTCTTTCCGAATTCAAAACGTCTAACTCACATCATTTTTAGCTACCTCAGGTCCTCAACCGTACTAAAAATCATGGTAAATTCGCAAATTAAGCAACTTCATACTTCTAAATATTAATTTTGTTTGATATATAAATATGCCTAAAATGTGTAAATTCGCGCCGATTGATTTCTAAAGGTACGATACCAAATTGTAAAAACTTGATACTTCCTCCGATTCAAAATAAGTGATACATTGTTGCTTTCACGGTTTTTGAGGCAAAACTTGATAATAAGGGTTAAATTATATTAATTGGATGGTTAGTGGGAAATGGGTCCCACAATTTTTGAATAAAGTATGCTTAATGATGTTTAAAAGTAAAAGTAAAGGTAGAGATGTTTTTTCACATTATTAAAGTAGGTAGTTAGTGAATGTGGGGCCCACTACTTTTTACCAAATTAGGTATGTTTTTAAAGTGTATCACTTATTTTGATACACCCAAATATGGAAAGTGTATCACTTATTTTGAATCGGAGGAAGTATATATATTTTTTGAACCACTAATACACACAAATACACCGTTAGACAAGGTCTTTGATGACCATATATATGCGTATAAGATCTCAACAAGTTGTGCCAAAATCCCTCATTTATGTGGCTAATATATATGAAATAGACCAATGCAAAGAGACAACCATGGCCTAGTATTCTTTATGTTCAACTTGCTTTTACTTGAAATCTATTTTATTTGGAGGTTTTATTAAACTTTTAGGAGTTTTCAAAATAGAATTATTGATAATGTTCATTTCAAGCATCTTTTCCCTTTGTATTAGACCCAATGATATAGCCAAATTTATCGTTTCCTTGGAGGAGGATCTTCCTTCATATTCGGGGCACATATTTGTCGGGCTATGTGTCGTTTACCTTGGCCCATGTGGTTTTTTATATTAATCTTACATCAATAAAAAAACTCCAAAAATAAGTAGCTTGTTTCTTTATACTATCTCCTTTCATCCAACGTTATCCCCTTAAAGTTTTAGGAAGTGATTTTATATT
Source organism: Calendula officinalis (assembly GCA_963853835.1). NCBI lineage: Eukaryota > Viridiplantae > Streptophyta > Magnoliopsida > Asterales > Asteraceae > Calendula > Calendula officinalis. The sequence goes on from OY970828.1 coordinate 78,241,923, forward strand.
TTTATTGCATTTACCACAATCATTGCTCTATAGTTACAGTTACTTGTAAAACTTGTACTATGTGGTGTATAAGCTAAAAGTTTTGAATTATTGACGAAAATTTGTTTCGTTCACAAATTCAACCAACTTGTACACCCTTGTGATCGTTTGCATCCGCGAATCCGTTCAAAGGAGCACATAAACGAACCGAAGACAATGCTTTGTTGAAGTGTTTCGCCTTCGTGCCAAGATACTCGCTCCATGTAATGGGCCGGTAAAGCGGAGGGTGAACTTGGTCCGTTAGTTCTGAAAGAGGTGAGATTTGAACATTAGATGGTGGTCCATAAAGGTAAGCCACGGACAACCGGTGTTGGGTTCGGTTCACCATGGCTCGGTGCAACACACTCGGGTACAAACCGTTGGATAGTATGTGAAGGAGGTCACCTACATTGACCACAAGAGCACCGGCTATTGGTGGCACATTGACCCAACCGGATCCTTCTCGATGAGCTTGTAGCCCACTTGTGTTGTTCTGGTGAAGGATGGTGAAAAGGGTCGAGTCGGTATGAGCCGCAAGACCCATGGCTCGGTCTGGATCCGGACAAGCCGGGTAAGAGTTTAGTTGCAAAGCTGGACATGATCCTTGTGAGCCAGCCCATTTTACATCTTCCATGGTTACACCCAATGATCCCAACATCAAAGACATGAGTCTTTGAGCTAGTTTATTCATCTCCTCTTTATACTCTTCAACTACATCACTGCAAAATATCAATCCATCATCAAGGTCCACTCATTTATGCATATTTTAACAGTTAAAATACATTTTAGTACCATGAACTTGACATTCTAAGTCACCTACTAACATGAACTATTAAAGATGTATCATGCTACCCGGAACTTGACAAAATGACCACTATAGTACCTTGATTCACATTAATTTGTTCTTATTTTCGCACGTGATTTGCTTCTCATATCAATATATTAATGAGATGAACGTATATTTTTTTAGTTTGCCAAAAGCTCCAACGATAGTAAGTCAAGTAAGAAAACACGATCAAATTAATGGGTCATGGTACTAATTGGACCATTTTGTCAAGTTTATGTCATAGTGCATCTTTAATAGTTCAGAGTAATAGAATAATAGAAGACCTTCTCGACCAAATTTGGCGTTTTAATTTAAGAATCAAAATGGAAGGATTAATGTTTACCAGAATTTGCTATAACGATTGGGCCAGAGTTTACGAGCATATTCATATGGCGATCCGACGATGGTGAACCCTTCGGACCACATGAGCTTTGGAAAAAACGATGAAATCCTCGCGACACCATATCCCGAAACACCATCCGGAGCTCGAGCAGCTTTGAGTTTTTGTTGAATAGGAAGTGCAAACAGTTGTCTACCTTCGGCCTCCATTTCTTCTAGAAGATTCGTGGGAACGCCGTGGTTGGTGATCTGGAACGCGCCCCAAGTTTTGCATGCATGGCCGATAAGTTTCATGGCGTTCGGGCTTTTGAGGTTTATCACGGGCACTGGATTGGCGGGATTCGATGAGCCGTAAGATGGTAAGCCATCTTCCAATAACCATGCATGCGATTCGGGTAATTCTTTGATGGAATGTAAGTCTAGATGGTTTTGATTGATCGTATTGGGGTAGGATTTGAAAGAATCAGATTGTCTTGTATGCATGTTAATGTAGTGATGTTACTTTTGTGAACACTTGTAATTGGGAGTAATTTCAAATGGTGAGTGAAATGTGATATGATGTGTCTACTGAATATAAAGGGATGAAAATTGAAAGTGACAAAAATGGTGGGGTATGATGATATTCTTGTCTTGTATTGTATATTTCTGTTGTATGTATGGTGTCTATTGTAGGCATAAGGTGAATTAATAAATATAGTTATATTTACGTCATACAAATTTATTCATATACCATAACTTAGCTAATAGCAAATCTCATGATGTTGAACATTTTTTGCGGTAAATTATTAATATTGGTTTACCAATTGGGCTAAAGGACTCTGTTTTTTAGGCCCACAACCTGTCAAATCGAATCTTTCAGCGAGGAGAGCGTCCTGATCATAGTCACACGATACGCCGGTTAGGGTGCGTACTGCGTACCGGATGCCACGTACCAAAACGCGATACGTTGGTGTACCGAACGCTACCGGGATCGTTCTTTGGTACGCCACTTTGGAGTTCCCGATAATAGAAGGTAAACGAATTGGAGCGTCGTAATTCGCGTTCCCATTAGGTGGGAACCTCGTACCCGATTAATATGGAACGCGTATCCCACGAAGTCAGGAATGTATTCACATAATTTTTAAATTTCAGGATAGATTGTGTATATCTTTTTATTATAGGAATGATTCAAAATCAAATCACCCATATAGTTTAGGAAAAGATCGTTATCTCTGTATTTCTTTATCAATATATTAGATCGATTTTGGCTTTCAAAATTCACAATCACGTACGTCCTTCTCCTTCACTCGGTAAGCGTAGCAGGAGCTCTCCAGCAATAGAAATAGAGACACGTGCCGATTGTTGGCTTTATGTATTTTAATTTTTTGGTATATGCTTAAGTATTTTCGTTAATATCTTTAAAGTTTTATGGATTTTATGCTATGTTTTTGTTATTTGAAATTTTGAACTTTGAACATTTAAATATAATTATATACTTCCTCCGTATCACAATAAGTGATACACTTCCCTTTTTTGGGTGTTTCACAATGAGTGATACACTTCAAAAGTTACCTTGTTTGGCAAAAATGTGAGACCCAACCTCCACTAACTATCCACTTTAATAAAGTGAAATTACCCTTATACCCTTACTTTTACTTTTAAAACTAATTAATATCACTTCATTCAAGAAAAATGGGACTCATCATCCACTAACTATCTACTTTAATATATTTTAACCATATTTTAGTATATTCTAATCTTACTTTAATATTTTGCCTCAAACTCCGTAATCTTCCAAATGTATCACTTATTGTGATACGGAGGAGGTATATGCAAAAGAAACTTAATTTTAATGGTACATCGTTCCAAAACGTAAGGTACACCGTACCGGACATGTACCGAAATGAACCTACCCCCATGCGTACCGGATACACTTAAACTAGTGAATTGCGTACCCATACCGCGTACCCGTACCGGAGCGTACCGCGTCCTATGTAACTATGGTCCTGATAAACAACCACATGTGATTTACTTACTTTCGGGCAAAACACCATATGTCAATATTTTAGGAGTTATTTGCAATTTTAAAGTTTTTTTTTCTAGATATTGCTCTTTGTTGGCCAGTCTTCGGGCCGTTTGACTTTTAGGTTCATTCGAAAATGTAGATTTATTTTAGGGACTTATTAAAATGGTGCAACATTCAGTTTTGATTTTTGTGGAAAAAAAGTTTTTCTTATTTCACAGAATTTATGTTTGATTGAAAATTTATCATGATTATCGGTATTCGTTAATCAATAATATTTGGAAAACTATTTGATATGGGTAAGTTTTGATTATGGACGATAGATGATAAAAATAGAAAGGACCAATTTGTCCTCTTATGAAGATTTTAAAGTAAGAAAGGAGCCTCACTCTCTTGTTCATGTGGCCTTGTCTTGTCGTGGAGCAAAAACACATCTGTATCATTTGGTATTATAGGGCTAATTAGAATTGTGTCATTTTGTCCAAAAACCCATTTGTGGGATCATAACTATCCCCTTTAATACAACACCTACTTGACTCCTAAATTCCTAAATTGTTTCTTTGTTCTTTTTTTAGGAACCCTCTCCACCTTATGTCGAGTCCCTTAAACCGCATCGATAGATGCTGCAGATTCTTCCCTTCCGACAATTAACATGTCCGTAATGATCGATTGGTGATGTAGACAAAAAAAAGAGAATACATATTGGTCCCATTCTTATAATACATGAGACACTCTAATTCAAAACTACGTTGATTCAAAGAATGTTGTGGATTTGGTCTTCAAAATCTGTTCAATTCAAGAATACATCTTTTGAAACAAAATCAACTTTTATAAAACTAAGAATTGAAATTTCAGTGTCTTAAACAAACCCTAGATAAGGCCGAAAACTTCGAATGAGCCAAAAAAAGACAAATGGAACGAAAACAAAAACTAAAACAAAATCCGAAAATTGAACAAAAAAGAAAAGAAAAAAAAACTTAAAATGCAAATAACTCTTAGAAACAGTGTTTCTAAGCCTGAAAGATCCATAAATCGCTTACGATGGTTTACGAGGAAGTAGTAATCGTTGCTATCTTCGATTTGGCTGGTCGCACTTATGAAATGAAGAGTTATAGCAAAAGTTATGCCCATTTTGATGCAGCCCAATTTCTAACACGGTCTTGGATATCAAGAAAACAAAATGGTATGTATCTCCACAATCCAAAATCGGGTCTGCATCAAATTAGTCAATCTTCAAAAGTGACTACGAATTCACAACCTTTTTGTTAATTGAGTTATCATAAACGTGCACAAAATTATATTCTTGCGCTTTCAACCATTTTTGTTATCCTAATAATCCGCCCGAACTTCCTGCCTTTACAATGATTACGTGTCACTAATCATAGATTAATGAACACGAGAAGTGTCATTAGTACTAATGAACCATCGGTTATGCTACCATAACCCTAATTAATCATTTGGAAAGGTGACATGAGCAGTGTACATGATATACATGGTTTTGACAACTCATAAGACAATTAGACATGGGGCATTTCTTAATAATGGTGGTATTTTTAATTTCATATGTTATTCACATGGCCTATGGGTCCTTGATTGTCTTTTGGTCTATTGGTTTTGTTTATGTAGCCTTCTCGATCCTTCCTAGGTCTAACTTGATATTTTCTTCAAATTTAAAGTTGTTGTTAACAAAATCATTTTTTTCCTTTATCACTAGTGAGTGCTAGTTTCCCGACACTGCTGCGTTCAAAGATGTCCATCATTTTTACGAAGTCCTAAAGAATAAATCTCAAACCATTGATCAATAAGATCTAATGGTCAAGATTAATCACATACTGTATACATTGATGAGTATTTTGGTCATCTTAAAAAAATAACTTTTTATTTTTTATTTTAGAATTATTTTTAATTCTAGTTTTATTTATGATTTATTTATAATTTTTTTATTTTTAAATATTTATTTTTTAATTAATAACACGTAATGTGATTGCATACTGAATCACATGTGATTGCATATTGAATCAGACTGAAGTAAAACATCAAATGTGATTAAATATACAATCACATATGATTTTACACTAAAATCACATGTGGTTAAGTACTACACGTAATTATCAAATAAATATTGTTTTTAACGAAAAAAGTAATAAACATAAAAAAAAAAATCAAATTTTTTTTAAGTTCAAATGACCAAAATACCCCTTTATGTATAAAATATGTGATGAATCTTGACCATTAGATCTTATTGATCAATGGTTAAGATTTGTTTGTTGAGACTTTGTAAAAATGATGGACTTCCTTAAATGTTTCTCCTGCAAAATAATATATTTTCATATGTATTTATTATAGATGATACATTATATCCAATGTAAATTGGCAGTATAATAACCAAAGCACTAACCTATTTTTAAGAAATATTATAAATGAAATAAGTAATTCGGTCAGAAAACTTAAATTTTAAGAGTTGATGAAAATATAAAAACCGATAATCCATAAATAAAAGATAAGTTAGAGTTTGGCACTGTTAAGTCATTTTATTTTATCATTTTTTTTGTAAACAGAGTGACGCATTTCCTCTATTAAAATAGTATAATAAGAGTTTGGCACTGTTAAGTCATTTTTTATCCAAATTTGGAACTCAATTGTAGAATATTAAGATAAAAGTTTCAATTGATAGGTGAAAATTCGAACAACTTGCTTGGTTCGATCATGGTAAGAGATTGAATTTGTTGGCTTTTAGCCAGATTTAGGGTTCAATTATTTGATTAGGGAAATGTATAATTTAAGGGAATTGATTTGTTGAAGACATAATTTACTTATCTAAGGCAAATAAAGTTATTTAATTACCTTGAAAAATTCTAATTTGCCTTGTATAAATTATAAATTGCCTAGAACACTTAAGTAAACTTGATGTGTTGATAAAAGTTTTTGTCACTTTGATGTGCTATTGCATCACTTAAGTAAACTTGTACGTCTTTCTTTTTAGAGGTAACGCGATCAAAGTATTAAGAGTATTTTTTTATTTTCTTCAATAATTAGTTAAATTAAAAAAAAAAATCACTTTAATAACATCTTGGATTAACCTATATGCCAAATATGAGTACCATCCCCTCTGATGGTGACTATTGGGAGCACGAAAAGAAAAAGTAAATATATTGAAGTATATGTTTGATGGGTGTTTTTTTCTTTAAATAAAAAATTAAGTATATGTTTGATGGGTGTTTTTTTCTTTAAATAAAAAATTGAATCTAGAATTCAGTGAAGGCGTGAAGTGCAGATAGATAAAAGAAATATTCTTTTTGAACAATTTTTTTTTTTTTTTTGAACAGAGATAAAAAGAAATATTCGTCCCTTCGGACGTTCCAAGTGTTTTTTGCAACCAAACTCGAACCATTAACTTTTACGTTGCGATGAAGAAGGCCTTTTTCACTTGAATACGGATAACATCTTTTATTAACAAACCACCGAATTGTTTTCTGTGAAAATCATCCAAGATGACGTACGGTTTAAAGCAACTGTATCCAATTTGATGAAACATGGATTGTGATGACGGGTGATGGTGGTTTGCGGTGGCGGTTAATGTTATATAGCGTATTTGAAACATTTTTAAATTAACAAAACTTAATTTTCATCCAAACACTTATTTCGGAATATTTGCGTTTCAAAATTTTGACATTCCAGGACTCGAACCTGCAATCAACATGTTATTAGCAAGGGGCTTTAACCAACCGAACTACTAAGACTAGGGGTGATTATCGGGCCAAAACCGAACCGAACCGAACCGATAACGATGAATTTTCAAAACTGAAACCGAACCGATAACATGTTATCGGTTTCGGTTCGGTTCGGTTCGGTTATTTTAGGCCAAATGTTCATCCTTTTCCGAAAACCGAACCGAACCGATAAAACCGATAACGATGAATTTTCAAAACCGAAACGAACCGGTTCGGTTCGGTTTTGGTCGGTTTTCGGTTCGGTTTGGTTTTTTCGGTCCAAATACTCACCCCTAACTAAGACAGATGTAAAATACTTGACTACAATTACATATATATATATATATCATATTGCCTAATTTATTAATATATAAACTCATATTGTTCTATTGACCACTACTTGTCATCGTCACTCATCACTACTCATCACCACCACCTATCACCACCACCCACCACCACCCTTGCTAATAACATGATAGTGGCGGGTTCGAGTCCCAGAGTTGTCAAATTTTCAAAATGTAAATATTTTCTGAAATAACAATTGTTTTGGAAGAAAATTAAGTCTTACTAATTTAGTATTATCTGTACTTTACGTTTTTAGACTGGTGGGTATGGGTACCACCGGCCACACACATATTATTGCCACATTGTATGCCACCTAAGTAATCACAACACTTTGAAGAAAATATCCACCATACCACCACACTCACCCAAATGTGGAGGAGTCCCCACAAAATGTAAAGAATATACACTACCAAACGGCGTGATCTAGCGAGGTCGTGACCACATCCTCTTCATGAACCCCCTCCCCACCCCACCACGCCGTTGCCCAGCTTACACATAAGCCCATATGTTATAGTCAGGGCCGGTCTTGGGCATGTGCGACCATGGTAGCCGCCCAAGACCCAAAAAATTTTGGGGCCCTTTTTCAAAAAAGTTAGTGTATGTATATTGTGTAAACTCACTTGAATTAAAATAAGTTTAATAAAATATAGAAAAATGAAAGGGATTAATGTCCCTTTCATTTGACGGGCGATTTTTACTTATTAAAAAAAAAAAAAACCCTAAGGGCCTATTTTTAAAAATTTACACAGGCCTAAAAAATTGTTGCACCAGCTGGTTATAGTCTTAGTATTAGACGATATATTCGACCAATATTGTATATATCGTATTTGATTTATTTCCATATGAAAATAAATCGAGAGTTGTATTCTAGGAAGTCCAAGAGATTTTTGTAGTTCCAAGGGATAAATCCTAGCCATTGGATCAAGATGGTCAAGATCAAATCCCCCCACCTACAGCCACCTACAGCCACCGCCGGCCGCCGCCTCTGGCCACCTCCGGCCGCCGTCCGCCGTCGTCCGCCGCCGCCTGTCGCCGCCGACCACCGCCGTCCGCCGCCGGTGGACGGCGGCGACGGGCGGCGGCCGTCGGTGGCGGTGGTGGCTGACAGTGAAGGTGCTGGTGGTAATGGGGGTGGTGGTGGTATTGATGTATCGAAGCACATGTGCTTCACTAAAACATATCATATTACTTCGAAGCACATGCGCTTCATGTCACGAAACACATGTGCTTCACTACACAGGAAAAAATCAAAACAAGTGACGAACATATCATTATGAAGCACATATGCTTCATAAAGTCAAGCACATGTGTTTTTGTTCCTGAACTTACAAGCAAGTCATTTGTGTTTGAATCACGAAGCTCATGTGCTTCAGGCCACGAAACACATGTGCTTCACTACACATAAAAAAAAATCAAAACAAGTGACGAACATATCATTATGAAGCACATGTGCTTCATAAAGCTAAACCCATGTGTTTTTGTTCCTGAACACATGTAACTTACAAGCAAGTCATTTGTGTTTGAATCACGAAGCACATGTGCTTGACGTTATGAAACACATGTGCTTCACTACACAAGAAAAAAAAATCAAAACAAGTGACGAACATATCATTATGAAGCACATGTGCTTCATAAAGCCAAGCACATGTGTTTTTGTTCCTGAACACATGTAACTTACAAGGAAGTCATTTGTGTTTGAATCACGAAGCACATGTGCTTGACGTTATGAAACACATGTGCTTCACTACATAAGAAAAAAAATCAAAACAAGTGACGAACATATCATTATGAAGCACATGTGATTCATAAAGCCAATCACATGTGTTTTTGTTCCTGAACTTACAAGCAAGTCATTTGTGTTTGAATCACGAAGCACATGTGCTTGACGTTATGAAGCACATGTGCTTCACTAACAAGAAAAATAATCAAAACAAGTGACGAACATATCATTATGAAGCACATGTGCTTCATAAAGACAAGCACATGTGTTTTTGTTCCTGAACACATTTAACTTACAAGCAAGTCATTTGTGTATGAATCACGAAGCACATGTGCTTGACGTTATGAAGCACATGTGTTTCATTACTTGAAACACATGTGCTTGGCTGTACATATACACTCATTTATTTTCAAAACACATGTGTTTCAAGCACATGTGCTTCCAGTGACGACCACCACCACCGGTCACCACCGTCGGCGGCCACCTCCGGCCGCCGGCCGCCGCCGGCCGCCGTCTCCGGCAGCCGGAGAAGCACATGTGCTTGTAGTGGTGGTGGTGGTGGTGGTTTGAATCTTGATCTTGACCATTAATTTTTCTTGATCTAAGGGCTAATAATTGTCCCTTGAGACTAGATAATATTAATGGACTACCTTGAACATTATATATACAGTATCGGTCGAATATATCGTCTAATAGTTAGAACAATGGTGCAATTTCTGGAAAAAGGTATGGGTTGTGGATGAAGTCATTGAAATGCAAGATGGGCAACGAGGATTTTTATTGGCTATTCAAAAGCCTCAAGTACCTTATCATTGCTATCATCCAAAATACGCCTTTATCCGCCTTCTCAATTTTCAGACTCCATTTTTCCATAAATCCATCGGCCACCCATGCCCTTGCGTCATGGGAGGTGAATTTCTATAAACTAAAACTATTAATATATAATCATAGGATTTATATCTCAGTAATATTAATAATTAATATTATGGATTCAAGTTCTTTTGTAGACAAAATAATGTAAACTAAGGGATGTATATGTTAACCATTAAAAAAATCATTTATACATCAATATATTATTATTATACTACTAAAGGGCCACAATAACTAAAAGCAGAATAGTACAACATATATACAACCAAACATATAAAACAACGTTATATCATAAATGATACTATGCTAGACTGCTAGTATATGATAAAATATTTTTTTATATCCTCTTATCTTTAATATATTATAATAAATTTGAGATTTATTTTGGTGAAATTTATTTTTCTCTACCGAAAATTGTGTTCTTCGTGTTAGCACAAGTTTTGAAGACCAAATCACAGTATTCTCTTGAATCAACGTGTTTTGTGTTAAATTAATCTGGTATTCTTTTGAATCAAAGAATTCTAATATTTACTATCATTTTAGTCCTACATCAATTCTTGATTACCAAACTTGGATCAACATCCTTGTGACAAAAAGAGAATGAATCGTCTACAAAGCACAAGTTAACTATCTCATACTCTTGGCATTTGGTTGCCAAGCAGTTGCCTACCCACCAGCGAGAGCCCCACCAGGGGCGCTGCTCTTTGAACCCCTGTAAGGGCGCGACCCCCTTGATTCCCTCATTTTGTGCATTTGCCTTATAGAGCGTACCGGCATCATCATGGACAATTGTGCTCTCCGCACCTCCTAACTTATACTATAAGTCTATAACCAAATTATGAAACTCATAACATACACATTATTTCCATTATATTAAAATTAGAATATGTAACACTAAAGTCACCAACACATTTGATCTCTCGGAGTCAATGCTATTTCTTTAAGGCCTATGAAAATATTTTGAAGTCGTAGTTCACCCTCACTACAAGGAATAAACCCTGTAGCGACAATTTTTTTTAACTATATCCCGACGCCAAGTCATCGGTATAGCCTATCACGATGACAAGTCGTCGCCACAGACAGAGTCGTCGACACATAGCGTCGCTATAAGATCAAATATGGATATAAAAAGTATGATAAAAGATGTCAACTACGTCATGTCACTATAACAAAAAGATCTAATTTATATATTGACGTGACACCTTCGTTGACAACTAAATTTTGGTGAACCAGATTGGTTCCTTTCCATTAGGTGGTCCGGTGGGGTAATGCTCAACCATGGTTGCAGCCCATCAAGGTCCAGTTCTAGGAGGTGTATACATATATGTGTGGTGAACATGTCACGGAGTGGTTTGGCCTATGCATTCACTTAGTTAGTACGGTGATCTAGATGTGATAATCTCTGACCCGACCACATGAGGGTGATATGAAAATAAACAGATTAAGGTTGAGAAAAACAAGTTTTTGGATCGACTCAACTGATACGTCTATTAAACGGGTTAGGATCAGGTTGATGATAATTTAAATGAGTTGACCCGCCAATGCAACTAATTATTAAAAAATAGATATATTTATACTTTAATAGTACATTTATATATCTATTTGAACTTTATTAGATTCTACATACACATTTAAAAAGTCGACGACATGTTTGGTCCATTCAAACCGCTACCATGTTTATCCGTTTAATTAAACGGGTTATATGGGTTGTGTTTGAGTTAAAAGTAACAAGTTAGTGTTGAGATATCTGACATGTTTATATAAATATATCGATTTCAAGTTTAATGTTTCTATCCCACCAACCCGCGCAAACGTGAAATCGACATGCGTTGTCATCCCTTTTGATCTTCACATTTATGATTCCCTCTATTCACGTGATATGATTCAATGTCCAAGACTCTAATTCTAGTGTGTTATAATATCTATTTGAATGTGACACACAACATGTTCCAACATTTTTATGACTAGTCTTTCTTAAACCATATAGCCTCCAAACGATCGAATCTTAGCAATAATGGCTAGCACATGACATATCTAAGGGTGTACTCCGTATAATTTAGCAAAAGCATCATATCTACAAAGGGACTTTTGAAATAGTAATAGGTCTGCATGATAAAACTAAAAAAAGAAATGTTTCATACCATCACCTTTTTCCGTGAATCCTGTACAACCTATGTTAAAATATAGTGGTTGTAATAATAGTTAAGGGTATTAAGGTTAGGAAGTGTGATCGGGTGAAGACTCTTTTTTTTAGTGAGGACTGCGAGAATTAATCTAGACCTTTAATCAAACACAATAAATGGTTAGGATTCAATATGAAAAAATTAAATAATATTAGTAATCTAGGGGGTCTTTTTGTAAAGTTGAACAAACTAGTGAGAAAAAAAAGAAAATTAAGAAGGGTAAGATGGTAATTGACATACACGTACCTTCTCTCTCCTAGCATCACTTGTCATGCTCTCGTTTGGTGGGTTTTTTTACCCCCAACTTTATTTTTTGACCATAACTTTTTTTTCTTTGTAAAAAAAACCCTAAAAATGACAAAGTTCTTAAAATTAAGTTTTCTATAAAATGAGCATAGTTATGAAAATTTGAAAGAAAATAAAATTGATGAAATTTTGAATAATTTTGTGAATTATGGATCGTTTTGTTAATTTTGAATTTTTATGTTATTTTTTGGATCATTGTCAATTTTGTATAAATAATAACTACTATACATAATTTTGAATCATTTTATTTACTATTGTATCATTATTAACTTTAGGAACATTTTCTTAATTATGGATCATTTTTAATTTTGGATCATTTTCTTAATTATGGATTATTGTCAATTTTGGATCATGTTCTTAATTATGGATCATTGTCAATTTTGGATTTTTTTCTTTTAAATTTTCATAACTATACTCATTTTGTTGAAAATTTAATTTTAAAATTTTTGGCATTTTTAGATTTTTTATTTTACAGATAAAAAAATTATGGAATAAAAACGAAGTGTGGAAAAAACTCACATCCAATTATAAGATGACAAGTGACATAAGGATATAAATGAGGGTTTCAAAAAATACTTTTATGCCCTTCATAAAATGTGTGGACGAAAATTATCCTCGCAGTTCTCACCTGATCCTAACCCTTACGGGTAATTAGTCATAACTAATCCTAAGTATAAATACTTAGGTCTTAGACTAATAACTTTAAGTTTTGCATGTATAATCATTGTTCATCTTCTAAGCAAGGGCTAATCAATATTTTCTCTCTAGTTTCTATCATTTAATAACCTAAATCTTGCTTAATCAAAGGTTAATCACGAATTATACATTCACAACCTATAACTCTTGCACAGCATCTTTTTCCCGGTGTTTTGGTTCGATTCGGTTCGGTTCCAAGTAGTTATGGGTCCGGTCTGTTCTAGATTGATTCTTGAATCGTACATATGCCAACTGTAAAGAAGCTAAAAAGAATATTCTAAATGTTCGAATAAAATAATTACAAGAGAAGCATCAAATACAATATTGTATTGGACTTTCTTACAAATACTCGAGAAACCGAAAATTCTTGACACGCTAAAGTCACATAATCGGGTTTAACAATCTATAATAACTTACACATAATGAATAAAAATGTAACTTCTTTTACCTAGAATAAAGACAATAAGACCACAAAGGGGGTTCAAAACTTGAGAAGAAAGGTGTTTTGTTTGGGCATGTAAACTTGTCCTATCAAACAAGTGTACACATGATAAGAACTATTGTTGCCTTTGTACTTGCATCCACACTCATTAGTCATGAATAGTGGCTTCTTATGGCTAGGTTTTGACACCTTTTGTTGGGTCCTAGCTTTGTTTAGAAACTGGCTTAACACACTTTCTTTTTGTATTTACATTTCCGTTTACAGACCCCAACTTTCACTATTTAACCATGTACCCCCTATACTATTCACCATATGTTTTGTATATACATTGGCTGTCTTCCACAAACTAAACTTCGAGCCAAGCAAGATTTAGTCGAATTCAGCTGCAAATTAGCCATTTCCATTGACAAGTGACCACTACGAATCTCTACCCTCAATTTACGATTTACCCATGTGCCCCTCTATGATTGATCAAGTTTTATGCATTGTGAGATATTTATTTTGATTTTTTGTTTCAAACATCAAACTTTAATACTTCATCTGTTTTAAAATAAGTAATACAACTTTGATTTTACGTTTTTAAAGCAAAATATTGTAATGAAGATTAAATTTGATAGTTAGTGAGTGTTGGGTCCCACATAGTATGATTAAAGTGAGTTTAATGATATTTAAAAGTAAAAGTAAGGGTAAATAAGTCATTTCACTTTATTAGAGTAGGCAGTTTGTGAGTATAAGTCCCATAATTTTTTACCAAATAAGAAAAGTTTCAAAGTATATCACTTATATTGAAACATCACAAAATGAAGTATATCAATTATTTTGAAACGGAAAAAGTAGTTGATATTGCATTCATTATAAGAGAGATAGGTACAGTGGCGCCGAACTCCCCTCGCCGGAATGAATTTGCCTATGTGGCAGTGATTTGGCGAGCAACCCCCTTCGCCACCATACCCCAAGTGGGGTGAGTGAGGCATTTCGCCGGAGGAGTGGCGAGACCGGCGAGGAGAGAGAGAGAGAGAGAGAGAGAGAGAGAGAGAGAGAGAGAGAGAGAGAGAGAGAGAGAGAGAATTTTATTTTTTTAAAGGGTATTTTGTAAGTTATGTGTATTTTGGTGGGTCCCAAAGGAGTATTATTGGTTAGTGATGGTAGAGGGGGTATTTGGGGGTTTTGAATGTGAAATGTGAAATGGTGATGTGGCGCATAGGTGGCTTCCGACTTGGTGTTACCACACCCCTTACTCTATTTAGTAGATAGTTAATTGGTGATTTCTTTGTCTTGGGTGGGCCCATGGTATAGATGGAATTAATTGGTCCAAATGACATACATAGTTAATTAGTGCATAGAGATATAGTAGTTGGTAATTACTTACCTACCTAAACAACGTGCATAGAGATGTACATTAAGAGGGGAGGGTATGGTGGCGCCTCCCTCTCGCCAAATCCGACATGGCATCAATTTCACGACCAAACCCTTCCGCCACCACATCCCGTGTGGTGTGAGTGAGGCATTTCGCCGGAGAGATGGCGAGATCGGCGAGGAGAGAGAGGAATTTTCTTTTTTTTAAAGGGTATTTTGTGAGTTAGGGGTATTTTGGTGGGTCTCAAAGGAGTATTATTGGTTGATGGTAGAGGGGGTATTTGGGGGTTTTGAATGTGAAATGTGAAATGGTGAGGTGGCGCAGAGGTGGCGGTTTGGCTTAAGCCACCACACCCCTTGCTCTTAAATGTTAGATTAAAGAATACATATTTGAGATAGTTTATCAATCACTTAAATTTTTTACACTACGAAACGTACAGACTAAAGTGGTAGTGGGTTGCTAAATAACAATTTAACCAGGAGTAACCTGACCAACCCGATCGGGTCAAATTGATAATTCGACCAACCCGAATCCGATCATCCTGATTTCTTATATGGTCAGATTTCGGTTAGGATTTTTTACCTCAAACCCGACAGTCCGACCCGATAAGCGTCATAACCCGACCCTACAACCTGATTGACACCTCTAACCACAACTCCATTTTAGACATATTTTAACTTGTTGTGTAGCTTCAATAAATGAGAGTGCAAAGCTACACACCATTGATCTCTTTACTATATATATAATAAATTTGATAAAGTTAATTACATTTTTCATGCAATAAATCCTGTACAATAAGTTAAATATATATCACCTCCATTATTGAAAAACAGAGTAATAGACTATGATTGCATCTCTGTCATATTGATAATCCTAAACACAATTGGTCACTTTGTTATACGCGCACATGTATTATTTATACATGTAACTAGAATAAAGATATTGCGTATATAATTGGGAATATAATACTCCCTTCGTCCCATTTTCATTGTTCACTATATTATTTTAGTTTATCCCACAAAAATTATCATTTTCTGAATTTCAACCAATTAAAAAACATTTAAGTGGGAAAGAGAAAATTTGATTGGTGACATTGTATAATTAATGTACTTTTCTTAAACTGTGTGTTTTTTTGTAGTGGACAATAAAAATGGGACGGAGGGAGTACTTCTTATGCTTTTGGAATATTATTTTTAGGCTGTCAAAACTTGATACGACACGACAAAAATACATGAAACGAAACGAAATTGAGACGGAACTGAAATTTGAATTCGTTTCCGAGTCGTGTTCGTGTTGTGTAAAACAAACACGGAGTCGTGCCGGGTCGTGTTCGTGTTCAGAGATTAACACGAAATTGACACGATAGTTATGATTTTGTCGTGTTTGTCGTGTTTTTAGCATGTAATAAGTAAGAAATTTGTTATTTATTTTGTGTTGTCGTGTTTGTCGTGTTTGTCGTGTTTATCGTATTATCGTTTTTTTAATCGTGTCGTGTTCGTGTTAGCAAAATAAAATACGACTTCGTGTCGTGTCGTTTTCGTGTTGAACGTTTTCATGTCGTGTCGTGTTATCCAGAAACATGAAACGGTAGCACGATTTGACAGCTCTAATTATTCTGACATAGTGTTTGATAATATTGTGAAATATAATATAAAGTATAATAATATAATAAAAATATGTAAAAGTTAAAACGGGAATTCGTTTGACGACGAATGAAGAGATAGGTATTAAATAAAAAATCAATTGTTTATTTAATAATTAAATTTAAGAGAAATAACATTATTGTCTATTATTTATGTGTTAACCTAACTGATAAAGATAAATGTTAAAATTAAGGGTAAATATTAGAAAAATATTTAGTGAATTACATATGTCTATTATAATGAATAATCATATAAATTATACATAAATAATATGTCTAAATAATAGTTTGATGTTGGTGTAATTTGATAGATGAGTCAAAAACCCAATATTATTCTTTTAAACCACAGATTCTCTTAATACGATCATTTACATTAGTTGGCTCAAGCTTGGATGAAAATATTGTGGTTGATAAGATTAAAAAGTATGAATTTATAATATTATTCTAGAGATTACTCAAGATAATCTTTATTCTAATTTTTTCTGTTAGAAAACATTATGCGTAATCACACGTGATTTATATTGATCACATGTAATTTATTTTTTTCCGTTAAAAAACATTACACGTGATTTATAATTGATCACATGTAATTGTACAAAAACATCACATGTCTTAAAGTATACAATCACTTATGATTATATAAAAAATTACATGTTATTAAGTATATAATTACATGTGATTATCAAATAATAATAATAATAATAATAATATAAACAAAAATGAAAACTTAAAATAAAAAGCATTGGGATTAAAAATTTATATGAGTGTCAAATGACCAAAATATATTTCTATGTATAAAATATATGATTAATCTTAAACTTCTATTATTATTGATCAATATTTGATATTTATCTTTTAATACTATAAGAAAATTATGAAATATCTTAAACAATTCTCTATTATTTTTGTAATGACCCGAAATTTGTAAATAAATAAATTGTACAGAAATATGATAATTATGGATAATTCGTTTATGTAACACCACAATCTTAGAGCAATTTTTTTTTAATAAGCATACGGAAGCGATTTAGGAAAACTATAAATCCTAATTATTACATATCATAAAAGCCATTTACATATTAACCAAATTATATAAAACATTTAAGGGTGTTACAAAAGAAAACAGGCTCGACCCGGTTTACAAAATCAGAGTACGGTCAGACTTCCAAAACCCGACTCTAGTCAAGCCAAATCCACAACCTGAAAAGAGTCAACAAATGAGGGATTAGCACAAAGCTAAGTGAATAGAAATAAACGTCAATTTGCATAACCACAACAAATTAGAAATCAAGAGAAATCGATAGGGGAAAACCGTCCAAACTTCCACAAGCAATTGGACGTTATGAGAGGATCGGCGGTCGGGCGAGGACCTTCAACTGTTGTCGGCCAACAACAGTCAACCGATGGCTTCTTTACTAGTGGCACGGTGATCCCTCCTTACGTAACGAATTCGAAGGAGTCCGATCGCCCCCACCAAGAGTAACGAAGCGTAGCCGAAAACCACCATAGCTAACCTCTAAAAACATGTGCACATACTACCATTAACCACTAGACAATGGTTAAACTTGTAAAAAGAATTGCAGCCAAGAAATCTGCTCATGACAAAGTTCGCGTCGTGAACTCAGAGTTCGCGTCGCGAACTAAGAGTTCATGATCCGCGAACTTCTTCACGACCAAGACCCCATTTCTCTGACCCGAGTTCACGATCGCAAACACGAGTTCGCGACGCGAACTCCCCCAGATACCAAATCCTGCACTTTTTCTCAAAACTCTACCATTCCCTAATTTTGTACATCACACAAGAAAGAAGGTTAAGTCCACTCACCTTAGCTTCCTTTTAGTACCGAGCTCAGTAATCTTATATCACTGAGGCTCCTTCCCTTTTCCTGTACAAAATGAATACCGAATTAGTCACCCAAAATCACCAAATGTGTAACAAGTAATATAAGTTTAAGACTACATCTTGCAATTACAACTTATAACCAATTACTTGCATTTCAACATATAACCAATACTAAAGTCTAACACCTCAACAAGTCAATTCATTATACCCATTGGCCAAATTGCACCTTAGGCCCAAACGGGTCAAAACAAGAATAATGAGTAGGGCATACACACAACATTATCCAATGAGTTAGACTACATGATCAACATCACAATTACATATCTAACAAGTTACTTGCATCCAATTGCAAGTTTCACCAACTTTGACCTTATTTAGGTCAAATTGCACTAATTACCAAACAAACGGGTCAAGACCCTAAACCAACATGATTATACTTCCCAACTAGACAACTAGCATATAAATGACATGAAATTGACAATTAGAGTTTACAAGCCATACAAGACTAAAAGTCAACTCCTATGTTTAACCAAAGTCAACAATCTACAAATTTAGCTAGTTATGACTAAATTTCCATCTTAGCCAAACACTACCAACACCAATGCATTTTCATAACAAGTAACTAGAAGTTCTTCATAACTAACAATCATCATTTAACATACATAATTAGCCTAACACAACATTAAGAACATCAAAATACACAATTCATCAAATTAGGGAAAAAGCCATCTTCTTCCCAAATCCACCATTGATGGAGCTTTATGAAAGCTTCACCAAATGAGATATAACTAACAACAATTCATACAATACTTGCAAGAACTCAATTAGACACCAAATCATGCATCAATTTCGAATTACAAGCAAGATTCATCAAGAACTCCATCAAAACCCACTAACTCAAGAACTCTAGTTCATCTAAGCTCAAGAACATGAAACCCTAGCCAAGAAAGGAGAGAACTTACTTAGTTTTGCTTCAAGAATCCGAAAATCACAAGGAGAAGGCAAGAACTTCAAGCAATTAACATCAATTTGGAAGAAAAACTCAAGAAAGTGAGAGTGTGTGTGTGTCGACTGGGAAAGAACAAGAGGGGAAGAAAAGAAATTTGACACCTTCCCCTAACACATAACACGTACACCCCTCCCCCAAACACAGGTATTTTCATTTAAACACAGTATAGGATATTAGATTCACAGATAATTAATTTAGACCTAACTAACTCCAATTTTAACAACGAAGATATTTTTAGAACCCCGGTTCAGAAATGAATCCAAATATGTAAAAATCATTTTAACATTTAAATATCTCAGTTTTTACTAATTTTTAACCCCCATGGTTAAAAATACAATTAATTCAATTAAATCAAATAAAATCATATAAAATAATAAAATAATAAACAATAAGATATTACTCACCAAAAGTAATAAAATATTATAGGTCGGGTCTCGGGATGTTACAGTTTAAAACACGTAGAAATTGGTTTCGTGTTATTTTGGACACCGTATGAGGAAGTTATGGGCGAAACCGAGTCGAGACTTGAACGAAAAAGTGCAGCCTTAGCTGCCTGAGGAGTTCGTGACGCGAACTCCGGTTCGCGTTCGTGAAGACGAGGCAGAGATTTTGGTGTTCAAACGTGAGGAGTTCCCGATCGAGTTCCAGACACGAAAAACGCGTGTTTTCATAGTTCGCGGCGCGAACTTCCCCGACAGCAGAATTAAAGATGGGTTTGGCTCATTAAATGCAACCCAAAACCCTAGTTTTCTCCTCTCAGCTTATGTGTGCGAATTTGGAGTGCAAGGTGGCGATTTGGGCTAGATCTTCAACAATTCTTGTGGATTATTGCTCCTAGTTGAAGATTGAAGGTAAATCTTCACATCTCTTGTGTTGTAAGCTATAGATTCAAGTAGGGAAAACTTGAATCTTAGACCCTGGTTTTGGGTTTGTGCATAAATGGTTAAATGAAAGTTGTATAACTTATATCTATGGTATTTTAACAAGGAGAATGTGTTTATAATATGTATCTATGACATATATGGTGATTTATGGAATTAGGGTTTAGTAACTTGGGGGAAAATTGTGCTAGTAGTTAACTAGCCATGGAATATATGATTAGTATTGATGATTGATGTAAACCATTGTATTGGTTTTGGTATTAGGTCATTTGGTGGAAGAACTTGAGGTTCCAAGTCTTGGGAAGTGATAATTGTGTTCAAGAAACACATATCTTGGATAAGCTTGGCTAAGGTGAGTACATGTGAACTTTCAAAACTGTGTACATAGCTAGAAAAAATTTATGTTTAAATGTTTTATCAAATCTATAAGTAATTTAGTTATTTATGTGATTTATGATGAATTGTTTATGTGATGATGAAACGAATGATTGATTGAGAAATTATGGAGCTATAAGCTCATAACGATAAAAGACAAGTAATGATGATGATGATGATGATGATGATGTCCCTAGGGCCGTAATAGATTGGAGGCATTCCGGTTATTATGGTACCTTAAGGTTAATGGTAGATTGGAGGCATTCCGATTACCCAACACCTATGAGTCCCGGTAGATTGAAGGCATTCCGGTTACCGTGGATATGATGGTCTTGATAGATTGAAGGCATTCCGATTATCTTGACATTGGCCAATGATGAATGAAAAGAAGTGACCCAAACGAATTTAATAATATTATTTTAATATAAATGATATTATGTGACTAGTAGTTTATCGGGTCTAAAACTCATGTATCTCACCAGTCAATTTTGTCTCACGTACTATGTTTGTGTTTTTGCTATGTACTCAGGTTCGGGATCAAAGATATAGGAGACCCGTTTAGAGGAGACCTTGTTGAGATTAGCTCGGTGTTGATGATTAGAGTCCTTATCTTATGGCTAGAGTATAATTTGTAACACCGTTTTTGTATACTCTGATAATCTCGAATAAGAAACTTTTTTCGTTTTTGTAAACCGGTATTTGACACTGAATTATTGATGCGTATTTTGGGTTGAAATGTATTTAAATATTGTTTTGAAAAATAAGGTGTTACAATTTTAATACGGAGTATATAATTTCAAAGTAAACATGAATGGTCAGCGGTTGGATTATTAAGGGTAAAACAAATCAGCAAAATAGTTTGCTTTGGAACTTTAAATAGGCGGCCCAAAGAGTCCAAGAAATTGCCAGGCTGCAAATACACCAAAAACCTTTTGAGTTTTAAAGCCATCTAAGAGCCATTCCAGTTTTTATTAAATTTATACTACTATATAGACCTATGACAGCTATGGTTTCCTACATAATAAGAATGTACGATTTTATCTAAATGTGATGATTTTGATTATTTTTATAGAAATGAGTTAGTTTGAATTATAATTTTGCGGGCAGGGAAAATTAACTTAACTGTATACAGTATCTATGGAACCCTATTTGGTTAAGATAATCCGATTAGCTAAGTACGTTTAGATAGGGTGACCATTTGCGTCGAAAAAATCAAACCAAACCAAAAACCAACCTTCAACGAACTGAATCGAAACCAAAAATATGTAATCGGTTCGGTTTCGGTTTTGAAAATTCACCATTTTCGGTTTTGGTTCTGCTGGTGTGTCGTTTTGTGAAAGTTCGGTTTCTACACTGCGCTCACCCCTATGTTTAAATATCGTAATTTTATACTACCTTCGGGTGTGCACGCGAGCTAATTCAAGGGAAGTTAGATTTTCCCTAATGTAGGACCACTCTGTATTGAACTTTTGGTTAACCGGCCGACTCATATAATCCGTTCAGTTCAATCGAGTTTAATTGATTGGTTGCTTCAGTTCAAAACTGATTTTTAAAATATTGATAAAATGAGACGCATACTGATTGCTGAATCCCTTGTTCTCTTTCTTCGATGTGCTTAATAATTGAATTTTGGAAAGAAAATAATAGATTCGCAAAACCAAATCTAATTGAAATTTTGTCTAAATTGCTGATATATAAATTGAAACTACCAAACCATTGCCATTTTGTTTTGTTGCAGATTATATTGTTTGATTCTACAATTTCAAGCTCTGTTTTAATTTATTCCTTTATTGATTTTATAAAATTTGGGTTTTCATGTAACAGTCATAAATTTCGAATGTGATCCAATGCTGTTCTTTACTTCTTATGATTGAGTTTTAAATTCTTTTGGATTTCCTAAATTAGCTTTCATGGATTATATAATTTTTTTAAATTCAGAATTAAAATTGAACTGCCCGTCAAAGTTGGATAAATAAATATGCTTATGAGGTATAAATATGAGGCAAGTTGAACCTTATGACAGATAAATATGAGCCAAGTTGGGCCATATGACATGTCTGGAATAACTTATCTAAGGGGCTTTTAATCTTATTACCAGCTTGAAAATTTAAGCTTATTTAAATTATTTTAGAAAAACTTGGATATGAATCAAACATAATATTCAGATACCATTAAAAAAAAG
Organism: Calendula officinalis; assembly: GCA_963853835.1. Taxonomy (NCBI): domain Eukaryota; kingdom Viridiplantae; phylum Streptophyta; class Magnoliopsida; order Asterales; family Asteraceae; genus Calendula; species Calendula officinalis. The sequence goes on from OY970828.1 coordinate 78,264,669, forward strand.
CTATTCATCAATTGTAGATCCATGAATAATGTTATATAGGTAACATTATATATAATTTGGCACTTGTATGTGTTACAACTGATAATAATGTATAGAAGTTTCTTATTGATATTTAAAAACATTGAATACGTATACATACATCGATCTACCTCTTCTGGAAATTGAAAGATTTGATGCAATAAGCAAATATAACCGCAAAAGCGACAATTAACCCCACATGTACTCCAGCAACGACACCGAGAAAACTATGTTTGTAACCGAAATACCGATACAAGTAGGCCTTGACCGTCTCACCGTTGACCATCACGTCGTTATAGTCACCAAACTGAGACACCACCATGCCATAAAGGGTCCATGACAATGGGTTAGCCCAATAGTACCACCGCCACCACACCGGCATTTTCTGTTGCATTCGTTTGGATATAAACAGTTATAATTAGTGATTAAAAACAACGGTTTAGGGGGTGTTTGGCATCGCGTTATACAAGTAATATGATAAAAAAATGCCTAAATGCATTTTAATATTTGAATTTGGTTGACTAGGTCTTCTACTACCTGAACTATTAAAGGTGTAACATGGTACTTTGAATTTGACAAAATGGTCGTTTTAGTACCAGGACTCACTAATTTGAGTCAGGGTACTGAATCGACTATTTTGTCAAGTTCGGCATATCATGCTTCACTTTTAATAGTTCAGCCAAGTTCATGATACTAAAATGCATTTGGCCAGAAAAAGAAACAGATTTGTAAGTTACAAAACAGGCAATAGGGATATATGTTTTGGATGAATTTATGTTGTTTATCGAATTTTTATTGAGTAGGTAAATAGTCATATGATCAGGGTTTTAGCATCTACTCCAAAACTAATTACTTAATACCTTAATTTTTTATTCAGTAGGTAAATGCAAGAAACTTACGGTTCGTGGGACGACGAAGCCACAAAACAAATTAAAGAACCCGTAAAACAAAGCTCCAACAACGGCGGCAATGTTCCCGTTGGGGGAGATGGCGACAGTCATCATGCCATAAAACGTCATGTAGAGCAAACAGCAGAACTGGAAGAACATATACCAAAAGAATTTGGTAACCGTCCATTCGAATCCGATCATGGCATAAACTATGAGACAATAAACGACAGTTTGTGCCAAAACGTAAGGTATCTCCACCAGAACCTGCGTAATACACGAAAGATTTATAACTTTCTAAAGATTATTATACCAAATTTGTAACTAAAAACTAGGGCTGTCAATTTCTGACCCGACCTGAAACCGACACGAAAATAAACACGTTAGGGTTGAGGTAAAAAAGGTTTCGGGTCAGTGTTGGGTCGACTCAACCGACCGGTTTATTAAACAAGTTAGGTTCGGGTGGATGATTATTTAAATGGGTCGACCAGCCAACCCATTTAATTACAGTGTATTAGTTCAAAAGTAACCATTAATTACATGAACTTGTGGAATAACATGAACATGTTTGATCGTTTGACCTGCAAACATGTATAACTCGTTTAATTGAACGTGGTATATGGGTCGTGTTTGGGTTGAAATTAAACATGTTAGGGTTGAGATATCTGCCCCACTTATATAAATAGGTCGGTTTCAGGTTGAACGTTTTTTACCCGCAAACCCGAACTGAATTGTGACCCCTACTAAAAACGTCGTGTGTAATAAATAACCTGAGCAAATGCATATGGTAAAGCGGAATACATTCCGGCAGCTCGTTCTCGGTAAAACACGGTGCGTTCAATGTCTACAACTGGCTGCACCGCTGATGCGTTTTGGACACCGAGGAAGAGAGTGGCCGAGTACATGGAACCCATCGCGTTAAATAGTTGTTGTTGGTTTTTCCTGAAATTTAGTTAGAGATATTGAAACACGTTGATCGATAAACTTAACAAAATAACAATCGAGTTATCTTTCAGTTTCAGATTTTTACCGTTTTCGGCCAAGATCCCAAAATATACTACCAAACATGATGGCGATAAAGGTGGTGAAAGCGAAACGAACGGCGGTGTATGGAGGGTTCCGCCAGTAAGACCACCGTTGTTTCCATAGGCAAGCGCTACACTGGACAAAGAATGACTGAGAGTATTGGGATGGGAAATGGAGGTCTTTCGTACCAGGACGTGGTACACTCAATTCGGCGATAAGGGCCTTGTTTCTCCTGTAACGATAATATATACGTTGATTTTTATCAGAAAACGAGACCAAAATTTGTAAAAATGGCATACAATCGAAGGACAAAACTCACTTGAATAATTCTGAATTTCGGTAGATTTCGGCAAAATCGACTCCTAGAGCAAGTTCTTGTGAGGAAGTACTGACTTCCAACATCCATGTCGCGGGGTTGTATCCATCTTTTATCTTACTTACACCGTCGATATCCTGGTTCATTAAAACATTTGGGTTTAATTTAATCGCGCACGACTTATATTTGATCATATATATCTTCCTACTCATATAATCAAAAGATGAATATATAAAACAGAATTAGTGGATTGCACATGTCGATCATTTAATGGGTAGCATGATGAAGTACTTAATTATAACCGATCATCATATCAATGTCAAGTTAGTTAAAGATCTTACCTGAAAGTACTTGATCAACTCGCAAGAATTGCGACCCACGGGTCCTACATATATCTCTTGTCCTCCTCTTTTCATCAAGAATAACTCATCAAAAGCTTCAAATATATCGATGCTAGGTTGATGAATGGTGCACACAACCGTTCTTCCAGTGTCAACCGTGTTCCTAACGGTTCTCATCACAATTGCAGCCGCTCTGGCATCTAGCCCAGATGTCGGCTCGTCCATAAATATAATAGACGGGTTAGCCACCAGCTCGACCGCTATGGTTAACCGTTTTCGTTGTTCGGTTGATAACCCATTTACACCTGGCAACCCAACAAGAGCGTCTCTCAACGGGTTCAATTCAACGAGTTCCATCACCTCATCAACAAACATCTACAAACAACAATTAAATCTTTTTAAATTTATTATTATTAATCACATAGTGACACTTTTTTGTGTACAACTAAAACATGAGTCACTAAATATAGCTTTTCGTGTGGTGGTACGACATATTGAACACTAACCTTTCGGGTTCCTTCATCATGTGTAGACAGCCTTAGCCAAGCCGAGTATAGCAAAGACTCGTAAACAGTCACATGAGGTGAATGAATGTCGTTTTGCTCACAATATCCAGAAATCCGAGCAAAGGTTTCTTGTTTTTTTGGATACCCTGAAATCCTAATATCGCCTTCTATATATCCACCCGTTTTTCTACCTGCTAATACGTCCATCAAAGTAGTTTTTCCCGCACCACTAACCCCCATTAGGGCGGTTAAAACACCCGGTCGAAAAGCTCCACTCACGGTCTTAAGTAGCACCAATTTGTCTTCGTTTGTTCCTTGTTCTCTCATTTCCTACATATTAAACATAACAAAATTAGATTGGATTTCAATTATTTGCTTTTATAACTTAGGATTACAACCGAGAAAAATCTAGAAAGTTACCACGGGCATATCGACCGAGTATTTGACATCATTGAAGGTAATTGAATGTGGTTCGAATGGAAGAATCATTCCTTTTTTCTTGCTTTGATTGCCCACGCCATCGTTAGGTGATAACTCAATGGCACCTTTGTCACTCTCGTTTTGATTTGCTACAATCGATCGGGATTGCCCAAAAGCTACAAAGTTCACAATAATCATTACCAAATAGTCGCTAACTTGCTATGCGCGCAAATCACATATTGGTTGCTGTTGTAAGTAATTCTAGTACTAAAATATAGAGATAGATACTCACGACTCAACATTCTGAGAGCCAAGCCGAAACAGATATTGAAGACAAATATGTATCCAACCGAGGCCACGACTGCAATCCAATACCAGTAAGCTTCTGCGTAGAACCCTTTAGAAATGAGGATAGATTCCCCTATTGTCGTACCATTTATGAGCTATATCACGAAAATAGTTTTGAAACAAATAAGTTTAGTTAGTCCATGATATTGGAATCGTACACAAAACGTAACTTACCTTACTCCATTGGTGACCGAGAAATTCATTAACTGCGATCCCATTCATCGTGTACATCATTGGAGACGCCCAGTATCCCCATAACCACCACTTCTTTACATCATCTATAACAAGAACATCATCACTTTTGTTATTTGCTAGTTAGCTAATGCAAGATAAATGTTCAATAAGGGTAAGTAGAAAAGTGGTTATCAAAGTGAAAATGACCATTTTCGGGCCCAATAGAAAGAAAAAAGTTACTGCTATATAACTTGGTAACCTTTAGAGTAGAATACAATTAGAGGTTGATTATTGAAAACAAGATTTTTTTGTAACTTTTTAAAGTTTGTACAAATTAACACTAAGTCACTAACTAATAAGTACCTCGTGACAGGACAAAGCCACCCAATGCAAAGATTAAGAGAAGCGCAAATGAACCAAACGTGTTTGCGACAATCATGTTCCGACCCAATGCCCCAATGAATCGAAACAATCCAGCGGACATCTGGTTAACAACCAATAGTAAAAACCATTGTCGTAAGAATCTGCGAACAAAAAAGATTCGTTAAGAAACATATAAGTATAAACAATAATACGAAAGCCTCTAGTTGCTATTTTGTTTTGTATATATATATATATATATATATATATATATATATTTTATATAATAGCTAGAGTTAGTTGTTATGTTTACTCATGCTATAAGCATAGTTAGTTTGTTTTCAATTTTTTTCTTGAGGTGGTGTGGTATTTCTGCCACATTACTATGTATAGTAATTGTTTGTGATATATATATTACGTGGTGATCCCTTTTACCAAAAAAAAAAGTTGCCATTCTTAATATTGAAATGTAGATATAACCTTTGGATATTGGGATCGAATCCAATTACATAGTAAGTGAGAAACGTCCAAAGGCCAGATTCAATAAACGAAACCGGAATCTTGACAATCCACGAAGGAACAGCGTATGCCCACGAGGGGTAAAATAGGAAGTCTCGTTGTTTGTAGAACACGGGAAGCTTTGCAATGGTCATTGAAATCTCGGCCATCCCATTAAACATGACAATAATCACACCGAAAAACAGAGCACCCATATATACCCCTCCATCTTCTATGCTATCTCTATGCATCTCGGTTCGTATAAATAGAGTCATAGCTGAAAACGCCATGATAAATAGCTGAAAATTAAGACAAACAAACCATGATTAGACCGAGCTAATTAGGAAGACAAAAATATTGAAACTTTTTAACCAACACAACACTTACTTGGGACAATTTGAAGTAGTAAACGAATGAATTTCTCTTCATGAGCAAGATCTCTCTCTCGAAGTTAGCTTTCAAGAGCTCTTTTCTACTTAAACCATATTTATCGGTCGTAAGAGCAGCCGGATGGCTTCTAGATTTGTCATAAGGAGTGCCAAGATCATCACCAAGTCTCTTTCCAACATGGAATGATTGGAACGACTCAGAAAATTCCTTGGCCGTCACGAATTGGTATGGCTCGTTTCTTCTCATCCAATATTGTTGTTGATCTTTCCTCGATGTCACCTATAAAGAGTTTAAGTGTGAGTTTACAATAACTAATCGGGTTGATGACTTTGGTATGATTTGTGATTCATGTAACCAACTTATTCTAGGCTAGAAAAAGCAATTAAAATTTAATAAAAACTGATTAAGGATTAGAGGTAATTAACTAGGGATGAGAGGTAATTAACCAAGTGAGGAAAAAGAAAATTATCAACATGGTCAAAACTTGTTGACTAGTTATATGCCACATCGCCGTTTTGACCATTAAGCGGACCCATTAGAAGTATATTATTATTACTCATTAATTGTTTAGCACTTTTAGCCCAATAGTATTTTATGTTTTGCATATTTGTCATAGGGGTTGACCCATGTTTTGTACTTTATATACTCTCGCCTTTGAGCTAATCTAATCATGGGAAATTAACCATCTAATATTGACCAGTTGTAAGTTGATAAAGTGTTTATTAGGTTATCTTTGTCACCTTGGGTGTTACATAGGGTTGTCCATCAGGTTGACCGTCTGGTTAGGGTTCCATCGGGTTGTTGGTCGGGGAAAAATAAAAACCCGACCCAACTAAGAATCGTGTTGGTCAGGTTTTAAGTTTGTCGGGTTGACCCAATCGGTTTGGTCCGGTTATACCTCAGATTTCTTAGGTAAAAATGAAATAATATATAATATATTTAAGTTTAGGGGTTTTGATTTAACACTTATAGTTATTAATTGATTTTTATCGATTGATTTATAGTTAATAATATACTAATTCATTGACTTAGATGTAAAAATATATTAAATTTTAAAGGAAAAACCCTCTAAACTTCAATCGGGCCAACCCGAAACCCGATAAAAGTAAGCAATTCTAACCCGATACCCGGCCCGATAAGAAATTGCTTTGATCGGGTCGGGTTAAAAAACTAATATCAACATAAGACCTGAATACACCTGAACCAATACACATAATCGGGTCGGGTTGACCCTTTGGGCACCCATTACATATGTGATATGTATGTATAAAAAATCATAGGGAAAAGATTGTACGTACTTCTTGCAAGAAATCAGCCACGCCTTTCCTCTCGGGGCATTTGAATCCCATAAATTCAAAAAACTCGAGAACGTTCTCTCGTGGTCCTTGATACACTATTTTCCCTTCGGTTAAAAGAATAATGTCATCAAATAAATCATATGTCTCTGGTGCTGGCTGGAGGAGAGAAATAACAGCAGTTCCTTCCATAATATGAAGAAATTGTCGAAGTGATTTCACAATCTGGAAAGTTGTAGAACTATCCAAACCGGTAGATATCTCATCCATAAGAAGAACTTTTGATGGCCCAACTATCATTTCCCCTACAAATTTAAAAGTTCACTAACAAGTTAAATGGCCTAATCTTCACAAAAGCAAAATAATCCAAAATGAATATAATTTTGTGATTTTACCCGTTGTAACACGCTTCTTTTGCCCACCGGAGATCCCCCTTATCATTTGATCCCCTACCATAGTATCAGCACAAATGTCCAACCCGAGCATCTACACCCGACCACGAGAATAACTTATTTCATATATTCAACAATAGTAATATAGTAATACTTTACACCAAAGGACTTATAACCCAACAGTATCTGGTGTTTTAATGTCCCACAAATTTGTATGTTAGACGTTTAATAAAAAAAGTTAATACTATACCTTGAGGGTGTAATCTGTCACCACACTCGCTTCTTGACCTTTTGACGCCGCAGCCTTAACAACAAAATAAAAATCGATAAAAATTCACGATTATTTTAAGAAAACTATGATCGGTTTCAGTTTGAGAGGATTCTAATCTCGTCTTTACCTTCATGAAAACATCGATATCTGGATCGGGTTTAATGTTTGCATCCTTCTCTCTTCTTGACAACTCTGCCAACATCTCTGCAATTTAACAATTTGTTAAAATGAAGTAATTAAATATCATATTGTTTACAAATAACAATTTGGAATTCATGACGCAATAATCTAAATCTAACCATATCGCGATCCAACCCCTTGGCATCGTGCAGAGAAAGCCAAGGTTTCTCTGACAGTCATTTCTCCGATATGAACATCGTTTTGACTTATATAAGCAGATGTTCTTTCTGGTACAAATTCATGTAATTCGTGCCCGTTGTATGTCACCTTCCCGGAGCACTACAAATATTTAAAAAATACAAAAATAAAATAAAAAATGTTGTGTTTCATACATATTGAACACAATGAAATGTTTGAATCTTGAACTTACTTTAAGATCCTTATCTAGCTTGCCAGCCAAGGCTAACAACAATGTAGTCTTCCCCGAACTCGGAGGCCCCAAAAGTAATGTCATTCTACAAAATATTTTCTTATGTTAGTTCTATTAAATCGATTAATTAAGTTAATTAATTATATCGTTACATGGTTAATTATTAATTACCTGCCAGGCTTAATAATCCCGCTAACATCGTCAAGGATAGTTATATGCTTTTTTGAACTCGGAAGCACGCGAAATAAGCTCAAGATCGTCTGAAGAAAATCAAACACGGATAGATATTGCATCAAATTCGCGCATACGTTCATTAAAAAAATTCAAGAAAAGTTGTTTTACCTCAAATATATCGATATGGAAGTTTATAAATGTAGGCAAAGTTCTACTTCCGGTATTAATATCTGCCTCAACACTCAAATGCTGGTATTTGACTTCAATTGTTGGCAAATCAAGTCCGACCCTATAAACATCCACAATTAACCAATTGCCACTTATGATAATACAATTTAATTTTTTTTCAAAACTAATAGAAATTTTACAAAATTAGTGTTTCTATGGTATTTTTTGGCCTTTCAAAAGTATGGTATCCGGGTTTTTAAAACCCTGAATGTCACCCAATGGTGGTTTTTTCAGCCTTTCAAAAATATGATATCCGGGTTTTTAAAACCTTGAATGTCACCCGGAACGTGTCAGTGTACCGTCTTTTAAATCCCATAACTTGTGAATATCAATGGTTTGCTACTTGATAGATCGATATAAAACTTAAACAAATAAAAAAGGGGGAAATCGAATACCTATCGATTCGATTTCTGAGCTTTAACAAAAACTTCTCATTATCTTCATCCGCGGTGTTCACAAGCCTATCGAGTAACCGTTTTCGATCTTCAATACCAAGATTGTCAATATCAACTTCTTGTGAAGGCCCTTTTGACCCAAAGAGTAAACCTTTCTTCAAACGGTCGAAAGTTGGAAGCTTTTCGAGAGAAGCCCATTTAAGTGCTTCTTCATCGTTTTCTTCGCGAACGGATCTTGAAAAAACATCGTTACCCGTGTTCCTCCAAATAGAAGTACTTGCCGATCTTAAACTCCCCAATCTCCCACTACCATCTCTTCTTGAACTCCCTAATCGTATACTACTAGTAGCTTTGTAAATATCACTTCCATCCATTGTTACCGAGCCAAGAAACTCGAGAACCAAACCAAAAAAGAGACCTTTTTTGCAAAATAAATTCCAAATCTGATTTGGGTATTGTATATAGATCAAGAAAGCATTGAACTTTGCAAGAATCAATCAAAAACAGCTTTTTATTAATTTATTATGAACATGGCCCCATTTTGTAAAGTAAGTGTTTTGCCATAATTGGTGGAGGATCCTCAAAAAACGGAGATTGATTTGTTTAAGAATCAGGACACTTCTGTCTGCTAGAAGTTAAGTAGCACAAAGTTTTAAGCCAGCCTAGTGGATCTGGGAATAATATAGCTTTGCTGGAATGATTTTATAACGCACATTATATTTGACTATTTATAGTATTCTGTTACGCGTATCATGCTTGCATTTAAAGTGGAAAAAATGTGATACTAAAATCATTTTAGCTTTAAAATAAACATTTTATTGATTATTTAATATCAGTCAAAGATCACACTCCATGTTCTAGATATCCAGATATATAAATATATTAGAAATTGAGTATTTTTAAGTGGCATTAGTTATAGGTAATGAGTTCAAGTCTCGTTGTAGATAAAAAATAAGTAGGTTAGGTTATGTGTCGTTCAAATAAAGTTAAAATTATATATGAAAAAAAGTAAATAATTTAACATAACTTATTTTTTGGTACAATATGTTGATTAATATAAATCCAGCCATTTACAGCTAACACTAAAAAACACATTTTCGAAACAAAAAATGGTTACTTATTTTTTCTGGCAAGTATTTTATATTTTTCCGGCTACGTTATTTTTCCGTCGACATAATTTTTCCAACAGTATTTTTACGGTGAAATTGATAAACATAAATCTTGACACGAAAATATGGCTACTTGATTATTCGGATGACATTAATATTTTTCTGGCAACAAACGAAAAAACAACTCATTTTAAAAGAAAAAGAAAAAGTGTATTTCCATCAAACAAACTACATACCTTGAGACATTTTTTACTTTTCTTATAACGCTAGCCATTAACATTTTTGACATTTAACTAAGTTTGAAATACTTATATTTTAATTCCTTTGTTTTAGTATGTTGATTTTTTTTTCAAAAATTATAATATGCAAATTAATAATATAACGTTTTACAACTTGATTTTACAGCTTAAATTATTTATTGTATCCAAATTATTAAGAATATAAATTTATAATTATACAAATATCAGTAAACATTTTTTTAAATATCATATGAAAATCTCCTACGACATCACGCGAGGTAAACTTATTACTTTTTGCATTTTGGTACAATATGTAAATCGATATTAATCTATCCATTTATAGTAACACTATAAAAACACATTCTAGAAAACAAAAACAAATATTTAATTTGCATGCTGTATTTTCCCGTTTTCATTAAATGTAATTACTACTTCTGTCATACATTACAAGTTAACGGACATGCTATAAACATGCGTGTGCACTTCAAAATATTCGTATAATGGGAAAAGGCAAAAGAGAAAAGATAATACTAGATATATCCCCCTAGGGTAATCTTCATAATGACATATTGACATACGTCACTCAAACATCTAATTTATTTTTCTTTACTTTCTTTTTATTCCATATTACCTATTAAGTTAGACTATTTGAAATGGGCACCACACCACATTACACCATTTTTTTCTATCACCTCAGTAAATACACCACATCATACCATTTATCTAGAAAATACTCGCCACACCATTTCTATTCCATATAATTTTAAATATAAAAAAAAAAAAAAAACATCAACGAATCATAACCCACATTTTATTCCACCACCCCCGTTATTGCTCGTGAGTGTGGCCACACCACACCATACTTTTACCACCATATGTGTAGGAGGTGGTGTTCCCCTCTCCACTGCCCCGTTAAAGTTGACAAATCATCACCACACCACGGTAAATATTGCCCACTCCAAATAGCCTTAAGAATAATGTTACTCCATTTATCAACTGCTTATTAATAGTGTTTTTTTTTAATAAATATGGTACTATGAATATGTTAATTATAAATATAATATGTATTTTTACAAACTCATCACAAAGTGCGGACACATATTCTTCGTTTTTGTTTAACTAAAAAGTTGAAAATGTCCTACTATTTGAACACCACTAATTCCCTTAATACCAACCGAACACCATAATCAAAGTCAAACATAATGAATTAACATAGTTATCCACATTTTTTTAAAATTTAAAATTGGTAGTCAACGGTGTCGGTGTTGGTGATGTTGAGCGGAATATGCGAAATTGTCAAATCGAAAACTACTTATTGAGCTATATTCAAAATTGTCAAATTCATATTCAAGAATCACACAAACTGAAACCGAAAAAACTGAAAACCGAAAAAACATAAAAGACTCCAACCAAGAACCGACATGAAAACCGAGTCCAACCAGTTTCGGTTCAATTTTGATTCAACTTTTCAATTAATATTAACACCCCCTATGGGCAATTATAGTGGAATGATGAAAACAGCCCAAGACTACAATTGATTTCCATTTTCGCACTCGATCTTATACAGTCTCCATTTCATATCCATTTGATGGTTTACTCGACATCTAATCAATTCCTAGGTTAGTGTTTTCATTGCTCATTCGTTACAACTTCATTTTTCATTTGTTTGTTAATATTTCATAGCTAGTTCTATTGATCTACTGTGCAAATTGTTAATATTTTGTTTATTTAGGGTTTTCATCATATTTCTACTAAAACTTTCATATTTTTTTTAATATTTACGGGATTAGATCTTCAATATGTTAGTTCTGAATGTTCCCCTAATTATTGTCCCACATTTGTGTTTAAATATGATTCTTTGGCGGATAATTTTTGCATATGATCTGTCATCTATCTAAGTGTGTAATATTACATGCATGTTAGGTGTTTGATGAAATGCTTGAATGAAATGAATTCCTTATTTAGGCTACTTTTGAAAAACCTCTCAAAATCCATTCCTATATTTATAGCATATATTCAAATTCAAAGTGAAAGTGAAAGTGAAATTTTTTTAACATTCACAATCCATTTATATTTTACAAATTTTATTGAAGTCTCTTAAAAGTTCAAGTTCATCCACTTATAACATTCATGCAATCAAGCTCAAAGTTTACTCATACCAAAAAAAGTTATAATGACTATCAATTCAAATCAACATAATTCAAATCAACATATGATCAACTTCTTAATTTTTTACATTAAAAAATAAAGTAAGAAATTAAAACAACTAATTATTATACTCCCCATGTGTTACACGGATTTGAAACTAGTGCATACGTATAATAAAATATAAAAATTATGTGCATCAACTAATAATGTATAAAAAAGTCTCTTATTACGAATCTAAATGGCTACTAATCTACACAAATCACATATTATTATATTAACTTCATGTATAGCTTTTACATACAAACTCAAACAAAATAATATACAAGTACAAATACCATGGAACTTAATAACACAAATGTATGTTTGAAAATATATAAATTTGACATATCTACCTCTTTTGGAAATTAAAAGATTTGATGCAATAAGCAAATATAACCCCGAAAGCAACAACTAATCCCACGTGTACTCCAGCAACGGCACCAAGAAAACTATGTTTGTAACCGAAATACCGATCAAGGTACTCTTTGACCGTCTCACCGTTGACCATGACATCATCATAATCACCAAATTGTGACACCACCAACCCGTAGAGGGTCCATGATAACGGATTACCCCAAAGGTACCACCGCCACCAAATTGGAATTTTCTGTTGCATTGATTTAGACATAAACGTTATGTTTTAAAACTCAAAAAAAAAAAAAAAAAAAAATCGGCATGTCGTGGATTTGCTTATGTTGTTTGACGTTGTGATAATGGATTAATTAGTTGTTACATGTTTCTCAAATTCTGGTTAAGAAAGTAATACTTCCTCCTTATGGCAATAAATGATACACTTTCTATTTTTGGCTGTTTTAAAATAAGCGATACATTTTAAGAGCAATAATTTACCTTATTTGGTAAAACGTAGTGAGCCCACACCCACTTTCTATGTTTGACAGTTTCAAAATGAGTGATACACTCTAATAAGAGTAAATTACACGGATGGTCCTTTAAGTTCATAGTAAATTTAACCAATGGTTCTTTAGTTTCAAAAATTACACTGATGGTCTTTAATTCTGAAAGGTTTTCAATGATGGTCCTTTACACTAACTGATGTTAATTTATTCTGTTAACTCACCTCACCCCATGTGCAATGCACATGAGGGTAAAAAAGTCATTTATAATTTCTTTTCATTCTTAAACTAATTTTTTTTACCTTAAATAAAAGTTTTTAGTTTAAGAATAAAAAGAAATGAAATAAAAAATGACTTTTTTACCCTCACGTGCATTGCACATGGGGTGAGTTAACATAATAAATTAACATCAGTTAGTTAAAGGACTATCGGTGAAAAATCTTTCAGAATTAGGGACCATCGGTGTAATTTTTGAAAACAAAGGACCATTGGTGAAATTTGCTATAAACTTAGAGGACCTTGCGTGTAATTTACTCCTCTAATAATTTACCTTTTTACCCTTACTTCCAATTTTAAACATCATTAACATCACTTTTTATTTAAAAGGTGTGAGAACTGAGACTCGTCCTCCACTAACTATCCATTTTAACCTTTATTATAATCTTTTGGATTAAAAACTGTGAAACCAACAAAATAAAGAAACTTACTGGTCGTGGGACGACGAAGCCACAGAACAAATTAAAGAACCCGTAAAACAAAGAGGCAACAACGGCTGCCAGGTCAGCATTGGGGGTGATGGCGACAGTCATCATACCATAGTATGTCATGTAGAGTAACATACAAAACTGGAATAACATATACCAGAAAAACTTCGCGACTGTCCACTCGAACCCAATCATCGCATAAACAATCACACAATAAACGATTGTTTGTGCTAAAACGTAAGGTATCTCAACCGCAACCTGTGTAATTACAAAAATAAATAAAAACAAATAAAAAACTTCAAAACCTTATTACAGGGTTAGGATCCGGTGAGGACTAAAAAATTGGTGAGGACTGCGAGGACAATTCTTAACCAATCATTTTAAATAATTTGGATCATTTTCAGAATTTTTGGATCTTTATGAGGAAACATTTTTTGACAATGATCCAAAGTTTCTGAAAATTATCCAATTTTTTAAAAATGATTAGCTGAGAATTATCCTTGCAGTCCTTACTAGAATTTGAGTCCTCACCCGATCCCACTTCTCTTATTATATACCGCAATCATAAATATAAACATGGTTTATACTTTATAATGATATAATCACCTGAGCAAATGCGTACGGTAAAGCGGAATACATTCCGGCAGCTCGTTCTCGGTAAAACACCGTGCGCTCAATGTCCACAACTGGCGGCACCGCGGATGCGTTTTGGACACCGAGGAAGAGAGTGGCGGCATACATGGAACCCATCGCGTTAAATAATTCTTGTTCAGTATTCCTGAAATTAAAAATTAAAGATTTAATTACATGGATGGTCCTTTAACTTTATACCAAATTTCATCAATGGTCCTTTAGTTTAAAAAATTACACTGATGGTTCTTATTTTTGAAACTAATTGCACCGATAGTCCTTTAGGTTAAACGGTGTTAAATTTTTCTGTTAAGTCTCCCATGTGAGATGCACATGAGGGCATTGTAGTCTTTTCCCATTTCACTTTTTGCATTTAAAGTTGTAAATAAGCTTGTTTTTTTTAATTTTTTTGCAAAAAGTGAAATGGGAAAAGACTACAACGCCCTTATGTGCATCTCACATGGGAGACTTAACAAAAAATTTTAACACCGTTTAGCCTAAAGGACTATCGGTGCAATAAGTTTCAAATTAAAGGACCATCCGTGTAATTAACTCAAAATTAAATTTATGAAACCGATTTACAATTGGGTTATCTTTCAAGTGTTGAGAGGTTTTACCTTTTCTGACCAATATCCCAGAATATAGTACCGAACATGATGGCGGAAAAGGTGGTGAAAGCGAAACGAACGGCGGTGTACGGAGGGTTCCGCCAGTAGGACCACCGTTGTTTCCATAGGCATGCGCTACACTGGACCAAGAAAGACTGCGAGTATTGGGTTGGGAAATAGAGGTCTTGCAAACCGGGACGCGGTACGCTCAATTCAGCAATAAGGGCCTTGTTTCTCCTGTTATTATAATATATACGTTGACTTTTATCAGCAAACGAGACCAAAATTGTAAAAAGAGTAAATTACACGGATAGTCCTTTAAGTTTATAGTAATTTTCACCAATGGTCCTTTAGTTTCAAAAATTACACTGATGATCCTTAATTATTATCTGATAGTCCTTTACACTAACTGACGTTAATTTATTCTCTTAACTCACCCAATGTGCAATGCACATGAGGGTAAAAAGTCATTTTAAATTTCTTTTCATTATTAAAATATTTTTTTAATCTTTTTGTTGCATGTTAACGATGGGGATGAAAGAAAGAAATAAAAGTTTTATAATCTTTACCCTCATGTGCATTGCACATGGGGTAAGTTAACAAAACAAATTAACGACAATTAGTGTAAAAGACCATGGTGAAAAACATTTCAGAATTAAGGATCATTAGTGTAATTTTTGAAACTAAAGGACCATTGGTGAAATTTGCTATAAACTTAAAGGACCATCTGTGTAATTTACTCACTAATATAATATAATCGAAGGACAAAACTTACCTAAATAATTCGGAATTTCGGTAGATTTCAGCAAAATCGACTCCTAGAGCTAGCTCTTGAGACGAAGTACTGACTTCCAACATCCATGTCGCGGGGTTATATCCGTCTTTTATCTTACTTACCCCCTCGATATCCTGGTTCACCAAAACAATTTAATCTAATCTAATTTAATTTAATTTAGTTAACTAAGTGTGTTAAAGATCTTACTTCGAAGTACTTAATGAGCTCGCAAGAATTGCGACCCACGGGTCCTACATATAACTCTTCTCCTCCTCTTTTCATCAACAATAACTCATCAAAAGCTTCAAATATATCGATGCTCGGTTGATGAATGGTGCACACAACTGTTCTTCCTGTGTCAACCGTGTTCCTAACGGTTCTCATCACAATTGCAGCCGCTCTGGCATCGAGCCCGGATGTCGGCTCGTCCATAAATATAATAGACGGGTTAGCCACCAACTCGACCGCTATGGTTAACCTTTTTCGTTGTTCGGTTGATAATCCATTGACACCTGGCAGCCCGACTAGAGCGTCTCTCAACGGGTTCAATTCCACGAGTTCCATCACCTCTTCAACAAACATCTGTAAATAACGTTAAAACTCGTTATCAATAACCATCGATAGCCATAAAATTACTAGGTATGTGCAAACTCGTTATCAATAACCATCGATAACCATCGTTAAAACTAGACCAAGAACCGTCCGGAACCGCTGAACCGGACCGAACAAGACCGAACCGACTATATGGTTCGGTTCTCAAAATCGATTCTCGGTTTTGATCGGTCCGGTTCGGTCCAAACCTGACAAAAGACCGAAAAAAGTCAAAGAAACTTTCTCGGCCCGGTTCGGTTCCGTATGTCATCAATACGGTCCTCGGTCTAGCTGAAACCATTTTATCAGTTTTCGGTTCGATTCTTGGACCGCGCACAGGCCTATATAAAACGAGAAATGATATTTAGTCATATCATTTGGTCCTACTCATAGTACTACCCACTTGATAAGATGACATGTGTAATCCACTAATTCACTCTCTGAAGTCCTAATATCATTCATTGATTTTGACACATGTCTTTATCTAATGTGTAGGATTATGAGTAGGACCAAATGGTAGGACTAAATACCATTACTCATATAAAACTATTAATTTGTTTGACATATGATGGACTAGCCTTTCGGGTTGCTTCATCTTCCGTAGACAATCTTAACCAAGCCGAGTATAGCAAAGATTCATAAACGGTTACATGAGGTGAGTGAATGTCATTTTGCTCACAATATCCCGCAATCCGAGCAAAGGTTTCTTGTTTTTTAGGATACCCTGAAATCCTAATGTCGCCTTCTATATAACCACCCGTTTTTCTACCCGCTAATACGTCCATCAAAGTAGTTTTTCCCGCGCCACTAACCCCCATTAATGCGGTTAAAACACCGGGTCGAAAAGCTCCACTAATACTCTTAAGTAGCACCAACTTATCGTCATTTTGTCCGTGTTCTCTCATTTCCTACAAATTAACCATAATAAAAATCGGTTGGATTTCGGTTATTTGCTTTAATAACTCACGATTACAAATTTACAACCAGGAAAAATCGAGACAATTACCGCTGGCATATCGACTGAGTATTTCACATCGTTGAAGGTAAGTGAATGCGGTTCGAATGGAAGAATCATTCCTTTTTTCTTGCTTTGATTACTCCCGTCATCATTACCCGATAACTCAACGCCACTTTTGTCACTCTCGTTCTGATTTGCTACAATCGATCGGGATTGCCCAAAAGCTACAAAGTTCACAATAAACATTACCAAATGGTCGCTATATATGTAAATAATTTAAGTCCTAAATATAAAGAGATATATATATATATATATAAATACTCACGGTTCATAATACTGAGAGCCACACCGAAACAAATATTGAAGATAAATATGTATCCAACTGTGGCCACGACTGCAATCCAATACCAGTAAGCTTCAGCGTACAACCCTTTAGAATCCATGACACTTTTCCCAAGTGTCGTACCATTTATAGGCTATATCAGAAATATAATTTTGAAATAATAAGCTTAGTTAGTCGATATATCAACGATATTGAAAGCGTGTGAAAAAATGTAACTTGCCTTATTCCACTGGTTACCGAGAAATTCATTAACCGCGATCCCGTTCATCGCGTACATTAATGGAGACGCCCAGTATCCCCATATCCACCACTTCTTTACATCATCTGTAATGAGAAAAACACATTTGTTATTCATCTTGTTACTCATATTATTATGATAGTTTATAGTCGAAACAAATAGAGGAAATGAGCGGAGAAAAAATGAAAACAATAAGTATTCATATACTTTGTACATGAGCTTAAATTGTAGGCCTAAAATGAAAAAGATTAATAGTAGCATTTGATTGATTTTCTTCATTTTTGACTTTGGTCAACTAAATCTTCACCATATTTAATGCAATTTAGGACCTCCCAAATTAGCAAGATTTAATTTTTTAACCAACACACTTGCTATTTCAGGATAAATTTGTGTTTATAAAAAGATATGCATCTTGCAAGACTTAAACTTGCGACATCTATGTTATTAGCAAAATGTCCTAACCAAGTGAACTAATTGACCACATGTTCATTATATGTCCATACTTATGTTTACTAATTGACCACATGTTCATTATATGTCCATACTTATGTTTACTAATCCCTTTAATTTAAAAAGTTGAAATTACAACCACCAGCCCACCACCAACACTACTGTCGCCACTACCCACCACTAACGCCACCACCACCTACCATCACTACCTCCACCACCATCCACCACAAAATATAATTACAGGGTACATGCTGCCGCATTGCGTAGGTACCCTTCTAGTAAATTAAAATGAAAAATTAGTACTATTGACTATCACTTATGTTTAATTGTTTACTACAATTACCGTTAGAGTCGAATACACTTGGAGGTTAATTACCGAAAATGGAATTGTTTTTGTAACTTTTCAAAGTTTGTTAGATTAACTCTTAATGATAAGTACCTTTTGACAAGATAAATCCGCCCAATGTAAAGATTAAGAGAAGCGCAAATGAACCAAACGTGTTTGCAACAATCATGTTCCGACCCAACGCCCCAATGAACCGAAACAATCCAGCCGACATCTGGTTAACAAGCAATAGTAAAAACCACTGTCGGAAGAATCTGCAAAAAAAAAAAAAATGATTCGTTAACAACCATAAAAGTTGCCATCTTTAATCTTGAAATGACAGAAATAACCTTTCGATATTGGGATCGAACCCAATTACATAGTAAGTGATAAACACCCAAAAAGCGGATTCGGCAAACGAAACGGGAATCTTGACGATCCACGAAGGAATGGCGTATGCCCACGAGGGGTAAAATAGGAAATCTCGTTGTTTGTAGAAAACCGGAAGCTTTGCAATTGTCATTGAAATCTCGGCCATCCCGTTAAACATGACCATAATTGTACCGAAGAACAGAGCGCCCAAATATAACCCTCCATCTTCTACACTGTCTCTATTCATCTCGGTTCGGAAAAAAACCGTCATACATGCAAACCCCACGATAAATAGCTGAAAATCGAGATAAACAAATCATGATTAGAGGATATATTTTCAAAACTAATTGAAATATTAGAAAAAATAGCGTTTGTATGGTGATATTTTCAGCCTTTCAGAAGTACGGTATCCGGGTTCTTAAAACCTGGAAAGTCACCTGGAACGTGCCACGTGTCATTGCGTCAGTGTACAGTTTCCAGTTTCCGGGATTCAAAACCCCGGAAAGTGGGTGACAGAAACGGTACACTGACGCAATGACACCTGACACGTTCTGGGTGACATTCCGGGTTTTAAAAACCCGGGTACCATACTTTTGAAAGACCGAAAAAATAACCATACAAACGCTAATTTTTCTAAAAATTCTAGTATTTATTACTTTATTCGTCCCACAAAAAAGTTCTTAATTCTCCCTAAAATTTTGTCCCACAAAAAAGTTCTCATTTCTCAAATTAATGGTCTCCACTTAACAATATAATATTAGCAGCACATTAACTATCTCCTAAAAACACTTTCTCTCTCATAACTAATCTTATATTTTAATCAAAACTATTATCAAGAACTCCATCACTAACTATCTCCTAAAAACTTGTGCACAATAGGAATGAAAACTTTTTTGTTGGACGGAGTGAGTAGGAAAAAACTTGTGCACAATAGGAATGAAAACTTTTTTGTTGGACGGAGTGAGTAGGAAAAAACTTATGATTAGAGCTAATTAGGGGGGATAATAAATAATCAAATATTGAACTTTTTTAACCAACATAACACTTACTTGGAACAATTTGAAGTAGTAAATAAATGCATTTCTTTTCATGAGCAAGAACTCTCTCTCGAAGCAAACTTTCAAGAGCTCTTTTGTGTTTAAACCATATTTATCAGTTGTAAGTGCAGCAGGGTGGCTTCGGGATTTGTCATATGGAGTGGCGATATCGTCACCGAGCCTCTTTCCAACATGGAACGATTGGAACGACTCGGAAAATTCCTTGGCTGTCACGAATTGGTACGGCTCGTTTCTTCTCATCCAATATTGCCTTTGATCTTTCCTTGATGTCACCTGTAATATACCCGATATTTAGCGACACTTTTTTACTTTATGTGACCTTTTTCATTACTTTTAGTGAAACTTTCATGAGTGTCACTTTGTTACTTTTTATGACATTTTTGATACTTTTAGTGACACTTTCATGAGCGTCACTTTGTTACTTTATATGACATTATTTTTACTTTTAGTGACACTTTCATGAGCGTCACTTTGTTACTTTTTATGACATTTTTGTTACTTTAAGTGACACTTTCATGAGCGTCACTTTGTTACTTTATATGACATTTTTGTTACTTTTAGTAACACTTATATGAGTGTCACTTTGTTACTTTATATGACATTTTTGTTACTTTTAGTGACACTTATATGAGTGTCACTTTGTTACTTTTAGGCACATTGCAAGGTTACTTTAAATTAAAAAAAAATTCTCACATTTTATAAAATCTGGGGGTAAAAGTCAAATTTTTTTAGTTTCATTCAAAATTTTTTTAAGAAAGGGTTGTGTCACTAATATGTTAAATAAATCTCTTTTCTGTATCATTATAGTTTTTTACGTATCCGATATTAACGCACATATTTTTATTTGTAGGGAAAACAGCGTTTCGAAAGAGAAGTAAAAGCTTCTATTTTTCACCCAATCTTTAGTCACACTTTTTTACTTTCAATGACATTTTCGTTAAATTTAGTGACACTTTTATGTGTGTCACTTTGCTACTTCTAGGCACTTTGTGAGGTTACTTTGAATCAAATTTCTCCATGGTATAAAGTGGTTGGATTGTTAGTTAGTTGGGATTATGGGAAAAAGATAGTACATACTTCTTGCAAGAAATCGGCAACGCCTTTTCTCTCGGGACATTTAAATCCCATAAATTCAAAAAACTCGAGCACGTTCTCTCGTGGTCCTTGATACACTATTTTCCCGTCGGTTAAAAGAATAATATCATCAAATAAATCATACGTCTCCGGTGCTGGCTGGAGGAGAGAAATGACAGCTGTCCCTTCGAGAATATGAAGAAATTGTCGAAGTGATTTCACGATTTGGAAAGTTGTGGAACTATCCAAACCGGTAGATATCTCATCCATGAGAAGAACTTTTGATGGTCCAACTATCATTTCACCTGTAAATATTATGTATAAATAATTAATTATCGTAATTTTTGTAATAATAGATGTAATTTTATAATTTTACCGGTTGTAACACGCTTCTTTTGCCCACCGGAGATCCCCCTTATCATAGGACCACCTATCATAGTATCAGCACAAATGTCCAATCCCAACAACTGCACAAACAAGAATAAATCACTTTATACATTGAACAATATATAGTAATGTTTAAGATCAATCTCATTTAGTGACACTCATAAAAGTGTCACTAAATGTGAAAAAAGAGTCACTAAAAATTTGGTAAAAATAGAAACTTTTACTTATCTTTAAAGATGATTTACTTACGGCATAAAAAATGTGGGTAAAGATCGGGTAGGAAAAAATTCTATGGTGACACAAAAAGTGTGGATGACAAAATTTTAACCTTAGTAAAATTCCGAGTAAAATTTTAAAATTTACTTTTGTCCGTATATTTTAAAAAGTGCCAGTGAAAATTGGAACTTTTTCCGTATAAAAAGTGTCTGTCACTAAATTAGGAGTGTTTTTTCACTTTTTCTTGTAGTGATAATCTAAGCTGCTGTTTGATATTTGATAGGAACAAAATGATTAAGTGCCTGAATGATTCAATAGTCTGAATGGTTAAGGTTTTATATAAAACTTGGTTTTATTGTGAGAAACTTTTTTATAAGAATTCTGACTGCTTAATGATTCCGCATATGTTATATGGAAGAATGATTCAGCACTTTTTTGCTACCGCATTCAGCATATACTTCATTCAGAGGCGCTAAACAAACACACTGAATGCTAAATGATTCAGCATTAAGCGCTGAATGGTTCCATTAAACTGCAAACAAACACCACCTAAGTTAATATTATACCTTGAGGGTGTAATCTGTCACCACATTTGCTTCTTGACCTTCTGATGCAGCAGCCTTAATAATAAGATAAAATCACAGATAATGTTGGACGAAATCCGTTATAAAAATTAATTTTAATTTGAAAGCATTCTCTTTCTTTTACCTTCATGTATACATCGATATCAGGATCAGGTTTAATGTTTGCATCCTTCTCTCTTCTTGACAACTCCGCCAACATCTCTGCCATTTAACAATTTGTTAAAATTATCTAATTAAATATCGTATCATCTATAAAAAGTAAAAAACACAATTTGGGGATGCAATAATTTGAATCTAACCATAACGCGATCCAACTCCTTGGAACCGTGCAGAGAAAGCCAATGTTTCTCTGACAGTCATTTCTCCAATATGAACATCGTTTTGACTTATATAAGCAGATGTCCTTTCCGGTACAAATTCATATAATTCATGCCCATTATATGTCACCTTACCAGATCTCTACAAATATTAAAAAAAAAAAGAAAAAAAAAAAGATGTGTTTCATACAAGAGTGAAGAAAATTAAATATTTAAATCTTGAAATAAATTCATTAGGATTAAGAATTTACTTTAAGGTCCCTATCCAACTTGCCAGCCAAGGCTAACAACAGTGTTGTCTTCCCAGAACTCGGAGGGCCCAAAAGTAATGTCATTCTACAAAAGTGAGTTTTTATGTTAGTTTTAGTAAATTAATCATAATTAAGTTAATTAAATATATCGTTAATCGTTAATTACCTGCTAGGTCTAATAATCCCGCTAACATCGTCAAGGATAGTTATATGCTTTTTCGAATTCGGAAGCACGCGAAATAAGCTCAAGACGATCTGATGAAAATCAAACACGGGTAGATATTTAAGAAATACATTTGAACAACTTTTTTTATAATATCTCACTGTTATGTTATATTGTTATGTGAGTAAGGTTGTGTTTATTTGCAGCTTAATGGAACCATTCAGCGTTGAATGCTTAATCATTCAGCATCCAGTGCGCTTGTTTAGCGCCTCTAAATGAAGTATATGCTGAATGGGACATCAAAAAGCTATTGAATCATTCTTTCTTAGAACATATGCTGAATCATTATGCGGCCAAAATTCTTATAAAAAAGTTTTTCAAATTCAAAACAAGTTTTATACAAAACCTTTTAATCATTCAGACATTCTACACTTAAATCATTTTGTTCTTATCAAACAACACCTAAGTTACAGAAACAGAGTTCTCGTGGTCTTCCAAATTATGTGATTTTATCTCTAAACTTTTTTTTCTTGTAATTTTTGTCCTTATGATTTGCAATTTCCTGGATTTCTATCCTCCGTATTTCTTTTTCTTTTTTTTAATTTTTCCAATTTTTTTTCTCACAAACCTAATTTAACAAAATCGTGTTCACCACAAACTCGTAAAACCTGCAAGTCTAATTAAAACCCTAACTTAACAAAATCGAAAACCTAATTAGACAATTAGTACCAAATCCACCACTTCTACTGTACCTTTAGGTGTTGATTTGCCTGATAATATTGAGTTTAATATGGAACGAGATGATTGTCTCCATGAATTTGATTTATCTGAAGGCAACGATGACTGGAGGAAGTAAATGGCAGATTTTAGGGCTTTCTGCAGGCAGTTGCGACGAAGAGAGTGAAGATAACGGCAGATGCTGTGACGTTAGGGCTTTTAACGGCGGTTGAGACGCTAAGGCTTTCTGCCGACGGTGAAGGCCACCGGTGACGGTGGTGGAAGGGTCTGGTTCGTGATGTCATTATTGTTGAACAGAGGGAGTGACAGAAAGAGAGAGAGAGAATTGTAAAAATGATTAAGGGGGTGTTATTTAAAGGGGCTTATAGCTTATGAGCTTATATAAGCTTAAATAATCCCTTTAAAAAGGGATTATTAAGGCTTATATAAGCTTATAAGCCATAAGCACCTCTAAATAAGCTTTCCCAAACACCCCTAAAATGTCATTATGTTTATCAAATAGTTAACCAATTGGTCTAGATCAATTGGTCATCAAGGATAATTTTAGGGTTTTCCTTCAAGGGGTCTTGAGTTGAACCCTTGTTGGAGGTAAAACTTGAAGATTAAAATGTGATGAGATTTATTCCCCTTATGTGGAGGGTTCGAGGGAAGGCATATTGTTCCTTGTGGATGTCACTGTCTAGGTTCAAATCACTAACTTACTAATGTGCCGTTAAAAAAAATATTTATCGAATAGTTCAATTCCTATTGTGGATAAAATTAGGTCGGTGTCAATGGCTCTCACCGAAGGCATCGGTTGGCCCCTATTTTCCCTTCAGATGATGGCACGTCTCATCGGTTGGAAGGCGTCGGTTGCATTTTGCATAAATCTAAAGTGTTGAAAGGTTGAAATAGTGGGACTCAACGTACTTTAATAAGGTATTTCATATATCTGTTTTTCGGGATATTTTTGAACACGTTTAGTTTTTTTGCATGTAAACCAATTGGTTTAATCAATTAACCACTAAAGATAATTATTATGTATTAATGTGTTAATTCATTTTTCTTTTTTGTATTTTTCATTTTAAGGTTTTTATGTTCTGATTTAGCTCGATAAATGGAAACATCCCTACCTTCTATTGGTTTTGTGCGCCATGTTTCAAGAACTCATATTTATACTTTCTTTCTATTTTATCACATTAACATCTGTGGTTTTATTTTAGTTGTATACTTTTTTCTTTATATAATGTTACGATTAAAAAACTACCTTTTGGAATATCGTTACGACACGCAAGTCATGTCAATGATATTATGCATCCACCTATTTGTATTATCTGGTATTTAATAACTTTGTGTATACTAATCCACCTCGTACACTCACCATCTGTTCGAACATTGATTGTTAAACACGTGATGTTAACCTTGGATCTCCCGTGATAACCACAGTGCAGACCCAACAAGTTCTTGGCGAACCTAGGGTGATCAAGGTTAAGTGTGAAAGTGAAAGCGAGAGTGTACGAACTCTGTGCTTTAGGCTTTCTTAGTCTGTTTTAGTGTCAGTCCCTCCAGGACAATGAGTTAGGCCATGTATTTATATGGCCGTATATGGAACGTTGGCCCATGACTGCAATAAAGCAATCATCAAGCGTCATTATGACAGCATCAATGATCGTGTAACGCCTTACTATTATGACTGCAATAAAGCAGTCATGAAGCGCCATTATGACAGGACGTCAGCACTCCAATGACGGGCTGACAATCCTGACAGGCGATGATAACTTGACAGGCGCTGACAGGCGCTGACAATCTTGACAGGCGATGATAACTTGATCATGATTTGACAGGCGCTGACAATCTTTGACAGGCGGTCATGATTTGACAGGCGATGATAACTTGATCATGATTTGACAGGCGCTGACAATCTTTGACAGGCGGTCATGATTTGACAGGCGCTCATTAGTGGCGAAGTTGTGGGCCATCATTAGTAGCCAGTCTAATTGTGACATGGGCCATCTTCATTAGTGACGTGGGCGATCTTCATGTTTAGGGATTTGGGGATTTACCTATATATACATAGTTAATCCCTACTAACCTCATCATGCCCTCGAGTTACGATTTGCCAAAACATCGGTTTGCGAGTCGTAACTATCAGTACCGTAAGTTCTCTGTCTTTGTCGTCATTATTATTATTATTATTTTTTTTTATTTTTTTTTATTGGACCGGTTGGCAGCCCTGGACCGGCGGCCAGCCTTGTACCGGCGACAGAAGAAACCAACGGGGGCAAGCGGCGACCAGCCATTGACCGGCAGGGGCGCCGAGCGGCGCGCAAGGCAGCAGCGGGACCGGCGGGACCGGCGGTCGCAAGGGCGGTTCAAGATTGTTGCGTGTGACATCGACGAGCAAGACAGGCAAGCAGCGGGACCGGCAGTCGCACGGTGACCGGCGGTTCAAGCGAAACAGGCGCGCAAGGCAGGCAGCAGCGGAACCGGCAGTCGCTAGAGGGTACCGGCGGTCATAAGATGCAGGTCGGCTGCGGGACCAGCGGTTGGTAGGGACGGTCGAACAAGCTGTACCGGCGGTGAAACCATCGCTAGAGGAATAAGCTGGACCGGCGGCCAGCCTTGTACCGGCGGCCAGCCTTATACCGGCGGTCGAACAAGCTGGACCGGCGTTTAGGCGGGGCGGGCATCTTTACCGGCGGCAGGCATAGTGACCGGCGGTTAGGGTTGCGACCGGCGGTTTTGGCGGAGCGAACGCGTCAACTTGACCGGCGATTAGGTTTTATCCCCTAAGCACAAAGGCCAGTGACCGGCGGTCGCAAAATAAGGCGGACCGGAACCCGTAACCGGCGGTCGCAAGGGTGACCGGCGGTAGGCTTTACTGCCGTAGGCGGCGTTTAGGGATTAGCCTAGGTGGACCGGAAGTTAGAGGCTGACCGGCAAACTATGTTGTATGCTTTTAATTAATTAACTCCGTCTTAACTGTAATTAATGATGTTTGCTGAGTTGCTCGCTACCTTACAGGTACGTACTTGCTTGTGCATTGCTTTGCTTTGAAAAATAATGTTTTATTGGATGATCAAGCCAATAACACATTTTTGTTTTTATCTTTTTATTATGGATGTTGTGTCCATGACACCGTCTTGGGTGTGCATGACAGTGTGTATATTTGGTTGTTCGTATGACACTTTCTTGAGAGCCCATGATGCCTTTGTATGCCAATGACCTGGGTAGATTTGGGTATCTCTGATGTATGCTTCATATTGTGCATGTGACACTGTGCCAATGGCACTTTTGTTGGTTAACCTTTACTTTGTTTACTCGCGAGGGTTGTCGCTTCCCAGTGAGAAGTGCTTATCTTTTATCAAGTAGATTAAAAGACGAGTATGATTGTATGTTATTTGGCCAGACAAGGTTGTCTTTCTTGGCTTCATACATGTTGTATTGAACTATGTTCTTAGTTGTGTACATGCACATGCGTGTTCAAGTTGTAACATTGTACGTAATGAAAGTGCATGTTTGGCTTTAGACTGAGATGTCTATTGTGGCCTTATGCTTTTTGTATTGAATCCTTACTTCAATATTTATTTGTTTATGCAAAAACCATAGAAAAATGATATTGTGAGATAATATTGGGATACAAGATCAGACCAAATGCTATTATCGCCAGTTTCATGCATGACCATGACATTCCATGTGCTTGGAAACATGTATTGAAAACATAAAGAAAAAAATGACAGTAAAGACTACCGCACCTTGATAGGTCAGTTAATATTGGCTTCCTCATGTATCATGAAGATATGGCCATCAGGTGGTCCGGGCTGTTCTGTGTCTTCCCCCTTCTTTTGCCAGACATAACTCTTCTTAAGTGGAGGTTTATTTGCTTGCTGCTTAGCACCAGGGACAAGGTGTTCTAGTTTGCCTTCTTCCAAAGCCCGCCTGATTTCCCTTTTTAGCTCTCTACAGACATTCGTGTCGTGGCCATGATCTTCATGGAAATCACAGTATTTATTCATGTTTTTCGTACCCGACCTATGCTCCATCTGGGGTGGAGGTGTGAAGGTAGCGCACACCTGCTCTGTTATCAAGATTTCTTTTGGTGTTTTGCTAAGAGCACGCTCAGACGGATGTTTATCGTATGGGCCAAACCTCCGGTTGCTCCTTTCATCTCGTTGATGGTCACCAATTAGAGCATCATGCCTGCGATCTGACGTGTCGGTCCATGACTTTCCGCCTACCTCTCTTGTCAGGGAGACAGTTTCTTTTGACCTTAGATAGTCATATGCCCTGTCCGTGGCTTCTTTGAAAGTAATTGGAGTTCTCTTGATTAACTTTTCTTGCAGTTGTCCTGGAAGCAAGGAGAGGGTAAAACCTGAAATTTGTTGGCTTTCGGGTAAGGCGACAATTTTCTGGCACTCCTGCGTGTAACGCTGAATGAAGTCGCGTAACCCCTCGCCTTCCCTTTGTCGCAGCAAATGTGCTTCTATGTGAGTTCTCTGCTGCTTCTTTTGCTGGACAAAGTGAGTCACAAATTTAGCCTTTAGATCTGCAAAGTCTTGAATACTCCTCTCCGGTAAGTCAGCAAACCAATCACGAGCGAAACCCTGCAACGTGCCAGGGAACATGTGACAAGCGACGGGGTCTAGCCATTTCTCTGTCATAATGGCCTGTTCAAAAAGAGCAAGGTGGTCATCAGGATCTCGTGTACCGTCGTAGGTACCAACGATGGCCGGAACTTTTTGTTTGTCAGGGAGTGGAAATCTGGCCACCCAGTCACAGAACTTCGAACTAACCGCCGACAAAGGCATAGTGGCCGCTCGGGGTGGTACGGCTGCGGACACGAGTGCTTGCAACACGCGCAACATGTCATTAGATGTGTCCTGTGGTGGATGTGGTGGTGGGGTGTGAATGGGTGGTTGTCTTAACTGCTCCAATAATTGTGACAACGGATCTACTGGTTGAACAACCGTTGGCTGCGGTGCTGGGCGCAACGCCGCCACCAACTGAGACAACAGGTCCGATGAAGTAGGTGGTGGAGGAGGCGGTGGTGGCTGAGTACTCTGAGCCAACCTTCGGAGTAACTCCACAATTGGATCCTCTCGAACCCCCGGCATAGCGGCCTGTGGAAAGTTGGAAACAGGCTGCCTGACCGGATCTGTGCCATCCTCCTGAGAGCTTGTCCCATGGGACAAAAGAGGCTGACATGAAGGGATGGGCGTCACTGGCTGTGGTGAGGTAAACGAACTTGATCCAACCAGCCTTGTGGAGAAAAGTGGACTTGTTAAAGATGGATACCCTCGTGTCGACCTGACATCCGATAATGTCCACTCAGAATCGACGTATGGTTCCATGATACGACTAGGCGAGGTTATCACCGCCTCGGGTATAGTCGTAGTCACGGTAGTGGTTATTAGTGGCGATGAAGAAGTGATCAGCGATGGCTGTGTATCTGCCATAGGAACGGTTTGATTATTGAGGGAAAAAAAAAAGTTTGGAAAAGTGAAACGCCGTTTAAAAACGGGTCCCACGGATGGCGCCAATGTTCGAACATTGATTGTCAAACACGTGATGTTAACCTTGGATCTCCCGTGATAACCACAGTGCAGACCCAACAAGTTCTTGGCGAACCTAGGGTGATCAAGGTTAAGTGTGAAAGTGAAAGCGAGAGTGTACGAACTCTGTCCTTTAGGCTTTCTTAGTCTGTTTTAGTGTCAGTCCCTCCAGGACAATGAGTTAGGCCATGTATTTATATGGCCGTATATGGAACGTTGGCCCATGACTGCAATAAAGCAATCATCAAACGTCATTATGACAACATCAATGATCGTGTAACGCCTTACTATTATGACTGCAATAAAGCAGTCATGAAGCGCCATTATGACAGGACGTCAGCACTCCAATGACGGGCTGACAATCCTGACAGGCGATGATAACTTGACAGGCGCTGACAGGCGCTGACAATCTTGACAGGCGATGATAACTTGATCATGATTTGACAGGCGCTGACAATCTTTGACAGGCGGTCATGATTTGACAGGCGATGATAACTTGATCATGATTTGACAGGCGCTGACAATCTTTGACAGGCGGTCATGATTTGACAGGCGCTCATTAGTGGCGGAGTTGTGGGCCATCATTAGTAGCCAGTCTAATTGTGACATGGGCCATCTTCATTAGTGACGTGGGCGATCTTCATGTTTAGGGATTTGGGGATTTACCTATATATACATAGTTAATCCCTACTATCCTCATCACCATCACATTTGGCTAAAAAAATATATGTTTGTAAATATATTATTAATCTCATAAAAAAAATGTATAGAGAAGTTACGTCATACTTTAAATATTTTATTAACAAAATATATAAGAAATTCTTAAGGTTCATAAATAATTAAAGGGTTTTAGGTTAAGGATGAATAAATTAGTTTATGTACAATTAAAGATGCATAATTATCTAAAGGTGGTTAATGAAATTTATGGAGTTGGTTTTTATTAGGTAATGTACAATAATTATAAGCCTACAAAATATTTTTAACTATTACGGGTAATATTTAACATTTCCCATAATTAAATATGGATGCTTACTTTGTTACAAAATACATTAGGAAGGAAACTATCAAATATGTCCCTGGGCTTTTAGCTTTTACAGAACAGCCTTTGGGTTTATACAAAGGTTTATTTTCACCACTTAATATTAATACTAATATCATCAAAAGGATTATTATTATTACTATTGTTATCATTATTTTTATATTATTATTATTAATATTATTATTATTATTATTATTATTATTATTATTATTATTATTATTATAGCAATTAAATTTCTGCATGGGTAAAAACATATTGAAAATCTAACGCCACCACTACAGAGCTCGTGGTTTAAGTGAAGTTGTGCGCGAGGACGCTGGCTGATTAGACATGATAGAAAGGGTGTTTTTGAGGTATTTTGTAAGTAAGAAATATTTTAGTGGGTCAGAGAAAAAATATATTTTGAGTTGAGTTATAAGTCAACGGGTATTTTGGGTGTGAATGTGAAATAAGGAATACTGAAGTGACACTAATATGACGCTTAGGTGGTAGTTTGGTTCAAGTAATAGTACTTAGTTCTCTAAATAAAAAAAAAATATTTTTGTGAGTTTAGTTACGAGTTTTATTTGAAATAAAAAGAATATATATTCTTTTAAATCCGTGGCAATACGCAGGGCTGGAATCTTTATTACCTAAATAATATTGCTCAGAGGGGAATGGACTATTCATTCATCTATATTAGATGAATAGTTGATTTCTTTTACCATCTTTTTTGTGTTTTGTTTTTTGAAATAATATCTTCTTTTTATATAGTACATGACTACATGAATAACTTTTTTAAATGGGATTTTTTAAATAATGTTTTATTTAGTGCTATGAATATATATTATTTTATAAATATGATATGTATCTCTACAAATCCGTCACGAAGCACAGACAAATACTTTCACGTTAAAAACATTCAAGAAAGTTGTTTTACCTCAAATATATCAATATGGAAGTTTACAAATGAAGGCAAAATTCTGCTTCCTGTATTAATATCTGCCTCAACAGTCAAATGCTCATATTTAACTTCAATAGTTGGCAAATCAAGCCCAACCCTACAAAACATCCACAATCAACCAATTGCCACTTAAAGATATCACAATTCAAACTAGTAAGAGATAAGATTTTAAAAAGCTCAATTTCTAAAAATAGACATATTAACTTTCAAATTTTACAAAAAATAATCCACTTTCAAATTTTACAAAAAATAATCCACTTTCAAATTTTCTCAAAATAGATTGTCTGACTCAACACAAAATTTGACAAATATCATCCGATTACACAAAAATGGTCTAGTTGTACAAAAAAAAGTATGGTGGTGCATCAGTCGAACAAAAAATCCACAGTCACACAGTAGCACAAAAATCAAATCGCACGGCGGCGCAAATCTTTTTTTCGGAATTATCACTTTAGAAAAAGAAAAAGGGAAAATCGAATACCTATCGATTCGGTTCCTTAGCTTCAACAAAAACTTCTCATTATCTTCATCCGCGGTATACACAAGCCTATCAAGCAACCGTTTTCGATCTTCAAAACCAAGATTGTCGATATCAACTTCTTGTGAAGTCCCTTTTGACCCAAAGAGTAAACCTTTCTTCAAACGGTCGAAAGTTGGGAGCTTTTCGAGTGAAGCCCATTTAAGTGCTTCTTCATCGTCTTCTTCTTGAACGGATCTTGAAAAAACATCGACACCCGTGTTCTTCCACATCGAAGTACTTCCCGACCTTAAACTCCCCATTCTCCCACTACCACCACCACTTCCTTTTGAACTCCCTAATCGTAAGCTACCACTAGCTTTATAAATATCACTTCCATCCATTGTTACTAATCGAAACTCGATAAGTGAACTAAAAAAGCGAGCTTTTTTCAAATATAGTTGATATCTGATTTGGGTATCTCTTTATAGTTAAAATCAAGAAGACTTTGAAAGTTAGACTATGAAACTCGCATGAATCAGTCAAAAACTACTTACTTATTTTATTATTTTGTATGGAGATGGCTGGCCCCTTTGTGAAAGCAAATGTTTTACCGTGATTGGTGAGTTTGTTTGATCCTCAAAAATTGGAGATTTTTTATATGTTTGAGAATCAACAGTCAACACACTTCTACCTGGATTTGGTCATTGTCCAGCTTCGTTCGAATGGTTGATTTTCTAATTCCCGCCATGTTTTGACAGTTCAAATAAATGGTATTTTCTAATATAGGTAAGAACATTTAATAAACACAAATTTTCCATTAAAATTAAGAAAATTGATCTTTATTTAGTGTATTTTAATATGTACTCTTAGTACATATATTATAGAAACTCCTAAATTAAATAATCCTTTCTAGGATTTAAGAGAGCCGATTTGTTTGAGAGTTACTCAATTCGTTAAAACTCGATAAAAGGTCGAATTAAACGAGATTGAACTTAACTTGGAGCTTGTATAATTATTGTTAGGTATTATTTAGTTGTAATGATTGTCTAGGGGGCAATGTGTAACATTGCATATTGTATTAGTTAGGATTAGGATTAGTCTTAATTAATTAGGGAACTAAGGCCATGGTATATAAACCAAAGTGTAAGCCTTAATTCTCCAACACTTGCAATTAATCAATATTACTTTCCAGCAATTGTTCTCTCTCTCTCTCTAGTTTCTCACTCTAAAACCCTAACCATCATCATCACTTTTCCTTCCAAAATCATCATCTAACATCAAATATGAATTGATTCAGTGATTTAAGCATTTCAATTATTAACGAGTTCAAGTTTCAGAGACATTACTCTTTTTGGTCTTACAAGTTTAAACGAGCATATATATATATATATATATATATATATATATATATATATATATATATATATATATATATATATATATATATATATATATATATATATATATATATATATATATATATATATATATATATATGGGTCAATTCAGTGCAGAACTCGTTTAAGGTACAGAACCGTATAACTTTTTTTAAACCAATCAGAATTTAGTAATTTAATTTATGATTATTTAATTCATTTAATGGTTTAAGGGTATTTTTGTCATTGTACATTTTTATTTTTGGTTTCCTTTTTTGTAAATTTCCTAGAATTTAGGAATTAAATTCAGATTTTTAAAAATACATATATGTTTTATGTTATTTACGGATGTACATGAATGTTTATGTAAAAAATATACTAATATATCAAATAAGACAGTTATGTTTTTACAGTTATTTTGACCAACTCAAACATGGTCTTATTATAACAATTTAAAAAAATGGATAACATATATATACAAAATAACACTTATGTACAAAAAAAAATAATAACACCTATGTACAAAAAACATAATAACACCTACATACAAAGAAAACAAGGGAAAAAAAAATTAAATAACACCTATGTACAAACATAGGTGTTTCTTTCTAAATTATCCTTTTTATCTTCATCTTCATCTTTGTAGAGTTTTAACAATCTTTATCACCTTCATATTCATAATAATCTTTATCAAACATCCTGCAAACTGAAATCACGAAATAACCTCATATCAAACATAATTTTTTATATATACATGTTGGAGAGTAACATCGATATATATAGATATGGTAACATCGATGTACCGTATTTATATATGTTATTATACATACAAAGGTGCTTGAAGATAAGGTAACATCGATGTACCGTATCTATAACATCGATGTATATAGATACGGTAACATCGATGTTATGCACTACTTTACTTCATACATGAATGTACAGCAATATCCTGCAAAATACACGTAAGCATATGAAATTTCAATCCTATAACATACTTTTTATAACACAAACTATACCATATTATTAAAAATACATCACTGAATAGGTTGATCTTATGCATCAAGAAATTTAATATCTTAATGACATATTAAAATTATGCATCAATTAAGTTATCGATGATTTTTATAGTGACATATAAATATCAAGAAATTTAATATCTCATGATGTTACTGCATCGAATATCAAATCACTAAAATCTCAGATCTGCTTAATAGATAATATACATAAATATCCTTTTAATAAATCATTCACCATTACTACAAAAATAATCCCTAAAATCCAAGCATAAATAACAAAAAATCCAAGATTTGCAAAATCACGTGACATCAGTGTATAATATTGAGAAGAAACAATAAAGAACTCATTTCATGGCGTTCAACCTCGTATTACCTGTAATTGAATTACCCAATATATCGATGATCTGAAATGAAATTCATGGTGT
This sequence comes from Calendula officinalis, assembly GCA_963853835.1. Lineage (NCBI taxonomy): Eukaryota > Viridiplantae > Streptophyta > Magnoliopsida > Asterales > Asteraceae > Calendula > Calendula officinalis. The sequence goes on from OY970828.1 coordinate 78,299,219, forward strand.
TCTTATATGATTCACCACTAACTCGAGGTTCTGTTTGCTTAGATGATTCACCACTTTAGTTTCCCTTTACACTTATCATTGATGTGTTCTTCTACTTCTTCCAAATCTAGTTGACAGAAGAGAAACCCTAACTACCTTTCCTTACCAGCGGTATCCCAAATCTGAGCCTTGACGTTCTTGCTATCGACAGCCGGTCTTCGTTTAAACTCAACACCAATCGTTGGCTTGAAATTATTTGTCGCTGGATCTGAGGAGGAACGAGATGTACATGGTGGCTGGTGGCTAGGGTTATTAGCGAGAGGGGGGATGAATGAGCGAAAGAGGGGTGACGGTGGTGGTGTATTCAGGCGCCGTTTGGTGTGTGACCTAAATTAGAGAAATATAAGGAATTAAGATCTAAAAAGGGGTAGAGAGAGACGGTTAACTCCACAATTTGAGGGTTGCTCTTAATCATTTTTACTTATTTAAATACCCATATTACCCTTTATAATTAATTTTAACCACAAATATGATTTAATTTATTTACGAAAATGCCATAGACAATCTTAACCATTGATTTTAAAATTTAATGGTCTAAGATCGGGTTCTGCGGTTCTGCACCTTAAATGGGTTCTGCACTGAATTGTACACTATATATATATATATATATATATATATATATATATATATATATATATATATATATATATATATATATATATATATATATATATATATATATATATATATATATATTAATTATATAAATACTTTTGCATATTATATCTCTATATATATTGTATATATATAACGTTTTATCATGTTCTTCATCTCTTTTTACTATATTTTTAAGTTCATGTTCTTCATCTCTTTTTATTATATTTTTAAGTTCACCGTTCCTGTTAAAGATATAATTGTTTTTGATATAAAATTATTTTATATGGATAAAATGTAAGAATCACCTCCCAAATTTTATACTATATTATGTTTTTTTTTTTTTCAAACTAAAATCGAGTTTTGTATTCGGCTCTATATCTATCTTTCTTTCCGTATCCATAATCTTTAATATATTGTCCTTCATAAGAATAAGTGTTTCTTCAACATTTTCTGAATAACCCCTAACTTTTACAACCTCCGTTTCAAAATGAGTTATACACTTTTTATTTTGGGATGTTTCAAAATAAATGATACACTTTGAAAACTTACCATATTTGGTAAAAGGTAGTGAGACGCACTAACTATATTTGAAAACTTACCATATTTGAAAACTTACCACACCCACTAACTATCTCCTTTAATAAAGTGAAAAGACACATATACTCCTACTTTTACTTTTAAACATCATTAAACTCATTTTAATCAATATATGTGAGACGCATCCTCCACAAACTATCAAATTTAATCTAATTAACATTTATTATCATATTTTGCCTCAAAAACTGTGAACTCTAATTTATATCACCTATTTTGAAACGAATGAACTATTAAAGTTTGAAAATAATCCCTCCTTATTTGAAATCGGTTATTTCGGTCACTATCTTATATTTAGCAATGGATGTTAATATACTATATTGTCCTTCATAAAACTAGCAGGGTACCCGCGCAATGCGGCGGCGGGTACCCGTAACTATATTTCGAAGTGATGACAGTACCGGTGGTGGTGACAATAGTGATGGTGATGAGTGGTGGTGCGTAGTAATGGTAGGTGCTTACATTAGTGATGGTAGGATCAGATCCGAAATTGGCTTTTTTGTGAAAGTAAATATGGTCCTTTTAAATAGAGAAATGATGGTTGAGTTCTGGTGACGTTAAAGCTTATTAATATTAGTATCTGGAATAAATCAAAATAATCAAGTAGTTGAAGTGGTCAAAAGTTGTTTGAATAATCAAGTAGTTGAAGTGGTCAAAAGTTGTTTGAAATAAAAAAATTAAACGGAAATAAGGTTGTCATCCCATATGCGTTGATTTACAGCCGCTATTAATTTGTGTAATTAATAGTCAATTGTTGCTAGAAATATATAATTAAACGGAAATGTGGATTTTGGTAAGAGTTGATGATTTACAACGTCATATATTTAATGTTATTGGGTAAAATGGTTCGAATAACAGACTTTTGTTATTAAGTGTGGGTGGTGTTACCAAAGTGTAATGTATAGCAAGTGGTTAACACATAGTGATAAGTTAGGAGAGGTCTTGGGTTCGAATCTTATTAGCCGCAATTTATTTATTTTTAAGGTAAAGAACTAACTAACAAAAGTGGAAATGTCCTTAAAATTAAGTTTAAGGAGCTCCTTAAACTTGCCTAATGGGGTAGGCCTAAATATTTTATAAATACTTTATAGAGTAGTAAGATAAGTGTTTCTTCAACCTTTTCTGAAATAACCCCTCAAATTTTTTTTGAACTTATAAAATAGTCCCTCCTTAGTTGAAATTGGTTATTTCGATCACTATCTTATTTAATCGGAGTTCTGACTCACTTTACGTGCTGACTAATATCCGACGATCACGTGCTTTGTAGATAGTCGCGAGTCGACCAGAAGAACCTTTGTAGCCTTAAGGGGTTTTTTCTTCTCATATGAAATATCTTTACACTCACGTTTTATTTTTTAATATAGAATGACATTTAATAAACTAGTATATTTATTTGAAACTTATGCTATTGGAAATATATTGGAACACATATTTCATTTTCTTAATATAAAATAATATTTTGAGTATTGTATGAATATATCAGTAAATAATATTTCAGATAGAAAATCTCCGTAACATGTAGAAATCAACTAGTTCATTACAAAATAGAAAATCATTTGATCAAAATGTTAGCTATTATCGTGAAACCCAGTCAAAAAATACCTAAGATTTCCATTGACCATCATTATGTTCATCCATACCTATCACTTTCATCCTTACTTAATTTACATCATATTAATTTGTACGTTACCTTAAGATATGTAGGAAGTCAAAACACTGACTTTCAAACATAAATTATTGCAAATATTTGATTAAAATAATGAAATTGAATGTCATTGCTTACGTAGTGATGTGGCATTCTTACAAATTAAAAATTCCATCAAGCAAACTTTCTAAGTCCCAAGCATTTTATATGTGTTTAATATTTACTTGTTATATAGGATTAAGTCATTAAGATTATAGTTATGCTATAAAATGCCTTAGGGGCAAATAAAAAGGTTATATTTGAAAAAATTATTTTAAGTTATGTTGGATATAGTAGTATATGTAAAATTGAAGTTTGAAATAGGGTAAGGATATAATTGTCATGTTAAAAATTAAATCTAGTAAAATACATAAAATTGGGTAATATGTATGGGCATTTACTAATATTGGGTGTATCTGTACATTTAAGATTTAAGTGGGGATATATGTAATTATTAAAGTTTCAGTAATATTAATTATTAATACTCATATGCATACTTATTTGAACATGAAAAGTATTAAAATTAAGAGATAATATAGGAAAAAAGAATTACTAGACTACACATGTCAAATTTAAAAGTGGGTAGATGTATAAGTTGGAAGAAAAGATAGAAAGAAATCTCATTTCTCTTGAAACTTAGTTGCGTATATACAGTGCCTTAAAAATATTATTTATCTGTTGGAATACGAGGAATTAATAGAACCCCAAACTGGTTTATGTTTCAATGTTTAAATCGGAGTAACAATTTGATTTTTTTTTGAGAAATTAAAATTTTTAAATCAATAGAAACTGGTGTAGGGAATGTCTTTCCCTCTCTTGCCTTTTATTAACAACTTCCTAACTTACAATTAACTCCCTAACCAAAAAATTAACCAAAAAAAAAGACTAAAACACCCTCACTCAAGATCTTCACTAATACAACACTCAACATCTCCTTGTGTTTACTTCTTTTTTCTAGCGTACATCATACATGTACTTCATAAGTGATCTTGTATCAATCTTATTATTAACTTAAGTGGTATTTAGGAGTAGATTAGGATTTATATATAAAAAATAAAGAAAAAACAAATAGCAATAGAAAATGGGTGGCTGGCGTAAGCTTTTGGCTTCTCTAAGAATTGTGGCCCTCAAGCTTGATTGTATATAGATGTGCACAAACCGGATTATAACAAAACTGGATTGGATCCAATAAGCTGATCAAAGCAAGATTGTGTCAAAACCAGATCGGGTTGGAACCGGATTCAGATTAAAAACTTAGAAACCGATAAGAACCGGATTGAATCATCTCGAAATCGGATTCAATAAAAAAAAATTGTACATTTGACACCCCAAATCACTTATAAATACCCGATATCCGATTTTCCAAATCCAATTTCAAACTGATTTTCCTTAATCCGGTTTTCAAATCCTATCCAATAGGTTTCAATCCGGTTCCGATCCGGTTTTGACCCGATTAGATAACAAGCCGTTTTTTTACCCCACCACTAGTTGTATGTAAGCTTATATTGAAAGAGAAAACGCCCATAGCCACAGGGTTACAAAGCCCAATTATGAATAATGGAAACAGCCCAAAACGCCAATATAAAGCCTCAAAACGACCACTTTCACCTCCAATATATACATAGCCACTTAGGCATAACATAATACAAATATTATGTGTTACAACTGATAATGTATAAAATTTCTCTTATTACGAATATAAATGGCTACTAATATACACACAAATTACACATTAACCTAATGTAGTTTTACAATCTTATACAAAATCATATTCAAATACAAATAACTTGGAACTTTTAACAAAAAAAAATAATGTTTGAAAACATAAAAATTTGACATATCTACCTCTTCTGGAAATTGAAAGATTTGATGCAATAAGCAAATATAACCCCGAAAGCGATAACCAATCCCACATGTACTCCGGCGATTGCACCGAGAAAATTATGTTTGTAACCGAAATACCGACGCAAGTAGCCATTGACGGTTTCACCGTTGACCAACACGTCGTCATAATCACCGAACTGTGACACCACCATCCCGTAGAGGGTCCATGATAACGGGTTAGCCCAATAGTACCACCGCCACCAAATTGGAATTATCTGTTGGATTGATTTGGATATAAACAATGACTGATTAGTGATTAAGAACAAGGGTTAGGTGGTGTTTAACATTGCATTATACAAGTTATATGACAAAAATAAAATAATAAAAGAAAGAGGGAAATTGTATGAAGAAGGTACCTAACTTTCTGATCTATTGCCTTTAAGGTAATGCATAAGAATATATTTTAGGCTTAAAAGAAGTTGTCAATTAACTAATAATAATCATCTCATGAATTTTATTAACCATTCATATGCTTATTTAATTGTATATTAACTATTTAAACTATCCTTAACTATTGCCCTTTATAGGAATGGTTAGCAAAACCCAACTTTAATTTGAGATACTCAATTTTTTTATTAGCAATCAAAGGCATCCGGCTTTATACAAGTTATATGATTAAAAAGAGGCAAATTGTACAAAGATTAGTGATTAAGAATAATGGTTTAAGCGGTGTTTGGCGTTGCATTATACAAGTTATATGATTAAAAAGAGGCAAATTGTACAAAGATTAATGTACCCAACCTTCTGAAAACTTGAATTTGAGATACTCAACTTTTTTTTATTAGTAATCAAAGGCATCATTAAAGTGTTTAATTATATATTATATGTATTTTGGGACCAAGCTTTCGGGGAAAAATAATTATGCGGTACCGAAAACTTTCCAAAAATATGGTAAACATAAAATCCTCATTTTGGTCGAAACAAACTTTGATATATCTATTTGCTACAAAAAAGATTGAGTATCCCAAATTTAAATTTTTGAAAGTGGTTTACCTTTTGTGCAATTATGTGATTGTATCACATGATTTTTTTTAACCAAAAAATTAAAAAAAAATATATATTAGAGTGTCAAATAACCAAAGTACTCTCTATGTATAAAATATGTGATTAATCTTGACCATTAGTTATTATTGATTAATAGTTGAGATTTATCCCTTGAGACTAAAAAAAATAAAGAAATACCTTAAACACATCTCTAAATATGTTATGTGTAGATTTGTTTATATTATTTGATATTGTAATAATTAGATAGATCAGTTTTCTTACTTCTACTCCTCCTAAAAATACCTCAATTTTACAATACCAAAAATATTAGAAACTGATTATACGATGAGCTGAAAAAGGTCAAAAGAAACTTACAGTTCGTGGGATGACGAAGCCAGAAAACAAATTAAAAAACCCGTAAAATAAAGATGCAACGACGGCAGCAATGTCGGCATTGGGGGTGATGGCGACAGTCATCATGCCGTAGAACGTCATGTAGAGTAAACAGCAGAACTGGAAGAACATGTACCAGAAAAACTTGGCAACTGTCCATTCGAACCCGATCATGGCATAAACTATGAGACAGTAAACGACCGTTTGTGCGAAAATGTAAGGCACCTCCACCAGAATCTGCGAAAACACACGAATGTTTCATAACTTTTTCATAATTTTTATACAAAATGTAAGGGCTGCTTAGTAATTTTGGTATTTTGTTATGAATTTTGGAATAATAAAAACATTTTGACCCATTTAACTTGTTTAATTAAACGAGTTATATGGGTCAGGTTCGGGTTAAAAGTAAACCTGTTAGTGTTGAGATATCTGACTCGTTTATATAAACCACTCGGTTTCGGGTTGAATGTATTCGGCCCACCAACCCATACCCGATCTGAATTGCCACCCCTAAACAACTTGTTTGACCCGCTAACATGTTTAATCCGTTTAACTAAACGAGTAATATGGTTCTTGTTCGGGTTAAAGTTAAACATGTTATGGTTAAGGTATTTGACCCATTTATAGAAACAGATTCAGGTCGGTTTCAGGTTGAACATTTTTGACCTGCCAACCCGCGAACCCGAAACCGATCTGAATTTCCACCCTAGTAAAATCGACGTGTGTAATTAATCACCTGAGCAAATGCATATGGTAAAGCGGAATACATTCCCGCAGCCCGTTCTCTATAAAAAACGGTTCGTTCAATGTCTACAACTGGCTGTACCGCGGCTGCGTTTTGGACACCAAGGAAGAGAGTGGCGGCATACATGGAACCCATCGCGTTAAATAGTTGTTGTTGATTATCCCTGAAATTTAAATTTAAATTATTGAAATTTGAATGGAATAATAATTACAAGGATATATCTAGCTTGCAAGGTAGTTCAGGTTTTCACCTTTTTCGTCCAAGATCCCAAAACATGGTTCCAAACATGATGGCGATAAAGGTGGTGAAAGCGAAACGAACGGCGGTGTAAGGAGGGTTCCGCCAGTAGGACCACCGTTGTTTCCATAGGCATGCGACACACTGGACCAAGAAAGACTGCGAGTATTGGGATGGAAAATAGAGGTCTTCCGTACCAGGACGTGGTACACTTAATTCAGCGATAAGGGCCTTGTTTCTCCTGTCATGAAAATGAGACCAAAATTGTAACGCTTAGTTTTTAAGTGAAAGAAAAGAGAAAAGTAAAAAAGAGAGAGAAAAGAAGAGATATTTACAAGAAAATATTTTTCTTTTTTGTGCACTCGAGTCGGACAGAAAAGAAAACAATATTTTTTATAAAAATTAACAATTTTATCCTTAATATGTAGATTAATTAGGAAATGTCGAGGGGAAATTAGTTACGCAATTTTTTTCTTTGATTCTAATTCCCTTCACTCCAAATCTTCTCACTTTTGGGAGGAAAGTTAGAACTTAGAAGAGAAATAATGGACCATAATTTCTCTATCTTCTTTTCTCTTCTTTTAATGAGAACTCTCGAATACGATAAAAAATAAAAAAAATTCCATATCTCTTCTCTTGTCTCTATTTAGAACTCGGGAACAAAGTGTAATAGTATGAGATAATCTAGCACTCACCTAAATAATTCTGAATTTCGGTAGATTTCAGCAAAATCGACTCCTAGAGCTAGCTCTTGAGACGAAGTAGTGACTTCCAACATCCATGTCGCAGGGTTGTATCCGTCTTTTATCTTACTTACGCCGTCGATATCCTGGTTCACATAAACACTTGGCTTTAATTTAATCGAATACACCTTATACATGATCATGACTTTACAAACTGTAGGTGATACTCATAAGAAGAAAAAAAGAATGCAACTAGTGGCATCCCTCAATTTTTTTCCTGGATCCACCACTGTGTACAGTCAATTATCAGATTTTACCTCAAAGTACTTAATCAGCTCGCAAGAATTGCGGCCCAGAGGCCCTACATATAACTCTTCTCCACCTCTTTTCATCAAGAACAACTCATCAAAAGCTTCAAATATATCAATGCTCGGTTGATGAATAGTGCACACAACCGTTCTTCCCGTGTCAACCGTGTTCCTAACGGTTCTCATCACGATTGCAGCCGCTCTAGCATCTAGCCCGGATGTGGGCTCGTCCATGAATATAATAGACGGGTTAGCCACCAACTCGACTGCTATAGTTAACCTTTTCCGTTGTTCGGTTGATAATCCATTTACACCTGGCAGCCCGACAAGAGCATCTCTCAACGGGTTCAATTCCACGAGTTCCATCACCTCTTCAACAAACATCTGCAAACAACATTATATATCATTATCAATAATCAACCGACAACCATAAAACCATTAAGAGTTAATTTCATAGAATAACAACAACGTTTCAAAAGTATTACATCTATATCACTCAAACTTTGTTGCTTTCACTCTATAATAATAACCGAGTTTCAAAAGTGTCTCAGTCATGTGAAATTTTTCTTCTATTATAGGTTACCAAGTCAAATTACATATAAATTTAAGTGTTCTAATTATAAGTTTTATATATATATATATATATATATATATATATATATATATATATATATAAGGTGACCTGATAATCTATAATACAAGGTTAATTTCACATGATTGTAATACTTTTGAAACTTGGTTATTATTATAGAGTGAAAACAAAGTTTGAGTGACCTAGATGGAACACTTTTGAAAGTTTGTTACTATTTTGTGAAATTAACCCAACTATTAATTTGTTAGACATATTGTGCACTTGCCTTTCTGGTTCCTTCATCCTCTGTAGACAGCCTTAGCCAAGCCGAGTATAGCAACGACTCGTAAACAGTCACATGAGGTGAGTGAATGTCGTTTTGCTCACAATATCCCGCAATCCGAGCAAAGGTTTCTTGTTTTTTTGGATACCCTGAAATCTTGATGTCGCCTTCTATATACCCGCCGGTTTTTCTACCTGCTAATACGTCCATCAAAGTTGTTTTCCCCGCGCCACTCACCCCCATAAGTGCGGTCAAAACACCGGGTCGGAAAGCTCCACTCACACTCTTAAGTAGCACCAATTTGTCTTCATTTGTTCCTTGTTCTCTCATTTCCTACATAATAAGTTGGATTTTGAATATTTGGTTTTAGAGTATGTTAGAAGCATGGTCACAAGGTTTACCCAAAAATTCACGTATGATCATTTACTTTAAAATATTACATTGCAAATCTTTTGTATCTAAAATCCTTTAACCTAACGAGTGTCATGTATTTTAACAATAAAAGCACGTACTTTTTAACAGAAAATTTTAATGAACGTTACGCTAAATTGACTGCAGGTGCAAAATGTTAAGGACAATAAGTTTATTCTTGATTTTATAACTTAGCATTACAAGCAAGAAGTATCTAGAAAGTTACCACTGGCATATCGACCGAGTATTTGACATCATTGAAGGTAATTGAATGTGGTTCGAATGGAAGAATCATTCCTTTTTTCTTGCTTTGATTGCTCCCGTCATCATTAGTTGATAACTCAATGGAACTTTTGTCATCCTCGTTTTGATTTGCTACAGTCGATCGTGATCTCCCGAAAGCTACAAAGTTCACAACAATATTACCAAATGGTCACTACGTAACAAAAATTACCGATTGGTATATAAATCTTATAATTTTTGCATACTTATAATTAAGGGGCTGTTTGGGAAAGTTTATTCAGAGGGGCGCGTAGCTTATAAGCCATAAACCCTTCTAAATAAGCTTTCCCAAACAGTCCTTAAGTCCAAAGATTGTTTCTACATTACTTATGAGCATCTAAACACCTTGTGACTGATTTTTTTATTTATTTTTACTTTAGTAAGAGATAAGATACTCACGGTTCAAAGTCCTGAGTGCCAAACCGAAACACATATTGAAGAGAAGTATGTATCCAACCGAGGCCAAGACTGCGATCCAATACCAGTATGCATCGTTGAAGAAACCTCTAGAAGCTATGATAGATTTCCCTAGTGTTGTACCATTTAAAGGCTATATCACGAAAATAATTTTGAAAAGATAAGCTTAGTTGGTCGATATATCAATGATATTGGAAGTGCATACATAACTTAACTTGCCTTATTCCATTGGTGACCGAGAAATTCGTTAACCACGATCCCGTTCATCGCGTACATCATCGGAGACGTCCAGTATCCCCATAACCACCACGACTTTACATCATCTATAATGAGACAAACACGTTTGTTATATGTTTTTGTGACTTTTTGTGACCTTTTAAAGTTTGTACATAATAACTTTTAACTAAGTGATGCGGGCCCAAGTATAGGAGCGGTCCTTGGATTTCTAGAAGCAGCTCAAGATCGTGTGAGGAAATGGGCTCAACTGAAAAAGGCATAACTTTTGTCTCGGGTCTCCGTTTCAGGCCCGTGAAACCGCCGTACGCGGTTTTCATGTCGTAGGCGGTTTATCGAACTTTCTAGCCCAAAAATGTTGTTTTTGGATACTTTATTTGCGTTTTAGTGTTTTTTCCTATTGTTATTAAACTTTGTTTAAACTCGGTTTATGGCATGTTTGTTGATTTAGACCCATTCGAAAATATGGGCCATATATAAAGTGTGTTTTATTGAAAGGAATATTCAGTTGGCATTTTTGCAAAAATCGAATTTTCTCTCTAAAATTGTGTTTTTCGTGTTGAACAGGTTTTGAAGGCCAATCTCACGGAAATCTTGAATCAACGTGGTTTTGGTTAGATTATCCCGGTATTCGTTGAATAACGGGTCTAATCTATACTATCGTTTCTTAGTTACATCAATAAGTACCTCGTGATAGGACAAAACCACTCAATGCAAAGATTAAGAGAAGAGCAAATGAACCAAACGTGTTTGCAACAATCATGTTCCGACCCAATGCTCCAATGAACCGAAACAATCCGGCGGACATCTGGTTAACAACCAATAGTAAAAACCACTGTCGGAAAAATCTACAAAACAAAAAATATTCTTTAAGAAACATATAAAAGTAGAAACAATAATACAAAAGTTGTCATCCTTAATTTTGAAATGTAGATATAACCTTTGGATATTGGGATCGAATCCAATTACATAGTAAGTGAGAAACACCCAAAGGGCGGATTCAATAAACGAGACGGGAATCTTGACGATCCATGACGGAACGGCGTATGCCCACGAGGGGTAAAATAGGAAGTCTCGTTGTTTGTAGAACACGGGAAGTTTTGCAATTGTCATTGAAATCTCGGCCATCCCGTTAAACATGACCATAATCATACCGAAGAACAGAGCACCCATGTATATCCCTCCATCTTCTATAGTATCTCTATGCATCTCGGTTCGAAAAAATACAGTCATACATGTAAACCTCATGATAAATAACTGAAAATTGAAATAAACAAATTAGGGGTGAGCATTTGGGCCAAAAAATTTGAACTGAACTGAAAACCAACCGAAACTGAAAAACATGTAATCGGTTCGGTTTTCGGTTTTATGTAATTTCATGATTTTTTGTTTCGGTCCTATCCGTTTAGGTTCGGTCCTCTTATAGGGGTGAGCATCTGGGATGAAAAAGCAAACCGAAATCGAAAACATGTAATCGGTTATGTTTTCGCTTTTGTAATTTCATGATATTTTGTATCGGGTTCGGTTCGGTGCTCGGGGGTACGGGTGAGCATTTGGGCTGAAAAAACCGAAAACCAAAAAATTGTAATCGGTTTGGTTTTCACTTTTGTAATTTCATGATTTTCGATTTCGGTCCTATGGGTTTCGGTTTTGGTCGGTCCTCGGGTAGGGGTGAACATATGGACCGAAAAACCTGAACCGAAACTGAACCAAAACGGCCGAAAACATGTAATTGGTTCGGTTTCCATAATTCATCATTATCGTTTCGGTTTCGGTTCGTTCGGTTTTTAGACCGCGCTCACACCAACCTTTTTAACCTACACAACACTTACTTGAGACAATTTGAAGTAGTAAACAAATGAATTTCTCTTCATGAGCAAGATCTCTCTCTCAAAGTTAGCTTTCAAAAGCTCTTTTCGGTTTAAACCGTACTTTTCAGTTGTAAGAGCGGCCGGGTGGCTTCTAGATTTGTCATATGTAGTGGCAATATCGTCCCCGAGCCTCTTTCCAACATGGAATGATTGGAACGACTCAGAAAATTCCTTGGCCGTCACGAATTGGTACGGCTCGTTTCTTCTCATCCAATATTGTTGTTGATCTTTCCTTGATGTCACCTATAGCACAATTTCCTCATCAAAAAGAACATATCATAAGTTTAAATAAATCATAGGAAAAGATTGTAAGTAGTACTTACTTCTTGCAAGAAATCGGCAACACCTTTCCTCTCGGGGCATTTGAACCCCATAAATTCAAAAAACTCGAGCACGTTCTCGCGTGGTCCTTGATACACTATTTTCCCGTCGGTTAAAAGAATAATGTCATCAAATAAATCATACGTCTCCGGTGCTGGCTGGAGGAGAGAAATGACAGCTGTTCCTTCGAGAATATGAAGAAATTGTCTAAGTGATTTCACAATTTGAAAAGTTGTAGAACTATCCAAACCGGTAGATATCTCATCCATAAGAAGAACTTTTGATGGTCCAACTAACATTTCTCCTGTAAATTTAATGGTTTACTAACTAGTTAAGTGGCCTAATTTTCACTATAAATTTGTGAGGTAAGAGGAGTAGCTCAGAACCCTTATAAACACATTACAGATTTATTGTTTATATAATATGGGACATTACTCAACACTCACGAAAGCAAAATAACTCAAAATGAATATAAATTTGTAATTTTACCCGTTGTAACACGCTTCTTTTGCCCACCGGAGATCCCCCTTATCATTTGATCCCCTACCAAAGTATCCGCACAAATGTCCAACCCCAACAACTACACGAACAAGAATAACTAACTTTATATCTTAAACATTATTAATCTTTATGTGCCTAAGAGATTATCTAAGTTAATAGTATACCTTGAGGGTGTAATCTGTCACCACATTCGCTTCTTGACCTTCGGATGCCGCAGCCTTGATATAAAATAAGAAAACGAGCATCCATTTCAGATGGGTGGTGATTTGCACAACAAAGGAAGTTATATTTGCAAGGAAATTTAAAGCAAGTGGACAATCCTACCCTTAAATATGTTATTTTCATGTTGGAACAAAATTATGTTTAGGAGTAGCATTGTCCATTTAGTTTATATTCTTTGTATGAATAAATCTATTGCTTGTGCAAATCATCACCTATTTCAGATTACTAAAAAACACTGAATTGGAATATGTCGTGTTCAAACTAACATAACTGATAATGTTAATTATGTAACAAAATAAAAAGTTGCCCCAATATATAAAGGGGAATGATTTTAACACCACATAAGTTGCTTCACCCACCACATTATACAACATTTAAAGCATGATGTACAAGTACTGTAAAACAGTGATTGTATGAAGAGTAATTTATGTGGTCCAAAATCATCTCCCATATATAAAGATCCCCCCTTTTATTAGAAAACATTAATTTTAGTTTCATGTTGTACTGGTAAAGGTGTTTAAAATGATCTTTTAGATGTCACATATTCAGAAATAGACATGACAACAGTAACGTCGCGTACATCACGACCAAAGTTCAACCATCCCAGGGGAACCCATAATAAACGAGAAAACACTTAAAAAAAAGAAAAATAAATAATTTAAATTTGAGTGGATTTGTAATCTTATTATTTAGTATTTTCTATTTACCTTCATGTAGACATCGACATCTGGATCAGGTTTAATATTTGCATCCTTCTCTCTTCTTGACAACTCCGCTAACATCTCTGCAATTTAACAATCTGTTAAAATGAAGTAATTAAATATCAACTACAGAAAAAAACCAAATTTAGTGAGTCATGTTTTAGTGAAAAAAACAAAAAGTGTAACTATATGTGGGTTTTGTGACAGCTTTCCAAACGTGTAGCAAAATTGATGCAGGCCTAATGATAGAGGAGCGGGCTCTTGTGTTTATGGAAGCTCAAGATCATGTAAGAAAAGGGCTCAACTAAAAAAGTCATAACTTTTGTCTCGGGTCTCTGTTTCTGGCCCAAAAACGTTGTCTTTTGACACTTTATAATATGCGTTTTTGTGTTTTTTCCTATTTTTGCTGAATTTTGTTTAGGTCTAGTTTATGGCCCGTTTGTTATTTTATGCTCATTCGAAAACTTGTGCCATATTTAAAGTGTGTTTTACTCAATGGAAAGACCAGTTGGCATTTTTGCAAAAAATGAGTTTTCTTTTCAAAATTGTGTTCTTCGTGTTGAACAGGTTTTGAAGGCCAATCCCACGAAATTCTCGAATCAACGTGGTTTTGATTAGATTATCCCAGTTTTCGTTGAATCAACGGGTCTAATCTATACTATTGTTTTCTTAGTGTACATCAGAAAAATTCCAATTTTTACTCACACTTCATTTAATATGTAAGAAAAACTGTAAAAAAAACTGAAGTTTTAATAACTCGTACACTTCAAAAAAATTGCGTAATTGAAAGGTTAAATCTTATTAACTACACTTTTTGTAGAACTATAGGTTTTTACTGACCCGACCTTTACCCACACAAAACATTTTTCTAAAGAGAAGTAAAAAAATTTCATTTTCCACCCAATCTTTAGTGACACTTTGTTTACTTTTAGTGACACTTTTACTGAGTTTCACTAAATGAGATTTATCTGGTAGCAATCGTCTTATCTATAAATAACAATTTGCAATTTGGGACTGAAAAATCTGAATCTAACCATAACGTGATCCAACCCCTTGGCATCGTGCAGAGAAAGCCAATGTTTCTCTGACAGTCATTTCTCCGATATGAACATCATTTTGACTAATATAAGCAGATGTCCTTTCCGGTACAAATTCGTTTAATTCATGCCCATTATATGTCACCTTACCAGAACTCTACAAATAAAATAAAATAATATGTATTTCGTATTAATTGAAGAAAATGGATTGAAATGAAGTACTCAATAGGATTAGAGTAAATTACACCTTACACGAATGGTCCTTTAAGTTTATAGCAAATTTCATCGATGGTCCTTTAGTTTAAAAAATTACACTAATGGTCCTTAATTCTCAAAGGTTTTTCACCGATGGTCCTTTACTCTAGCTGACGTTAATTTTTTCTGTTAACTTACCCCATGTGCAATGTACATGAGGGTATAAAAGTCATTTTTCATTTCATTTCTTTTTTTTCTTAAACTAAAAATTTTTATTTAAAATAAAAAAAATTAATTTAAGTATGAAAAAAAATTAAAAATGACTTTTTTACTCTCACGTGCAATTCACATGGGGTGAGTTAACAGAATAAACTAACGCCAGCTAGTGTAAAGGACCATCGGTGAAAAATCTTTCAGAATTAAGGACCATCGATGTAATTTTTTAAACTAAAGGACCATTGGTGAAATTTGGTATAAATTTAAAGGACCATCCGTGTAATTTACTCATAGGATTAAGAATTTACTTTAAGGTCCTTATCGAGCTTTCCCGCCAAGGCTAACAACAATGTTGTCTTCCCCGAACTTGGAGGCCCCAAAAGTAGTGTCATTCTACAAAAATATTTTTCTTATATTAGATTTTAGTAAATAAATCATAATTAAATTAGTTATATATCGTTACATAGTTACCTGCTAGGCTTAATAATCCCACTGATATCGTCAAGTATGGTTATATGCTTTTTGGAACTCGGACGTAATTTGAATAAGCTCAAGATCATCTGACGGAAATCAAACATGGAAAAATTAAGTCTTTTGCTGAAAACATAGTTTACAGATGGTCCTTTAAGTTTATAGCAAATTTCACCGGTTGTCCTTTAGTTTCAAAAATTACACTGATGGTCCTTAATTCTGAAAGGTTTTTCATCGATGATCTTTTACATTAACTGGCGTTAATTTTTCTGTTAACTTACCCCATGTGCAATGCGCATGAGGGTAAAAAAGTCATTTTTAATTTCTTTTCTTTTTATTCTTAAACTAAAAACTTTTATTTAAGATAAAAATTTAATTTAAGAATGGAAAGAAATTGAAAATGGCTTTTTTACCCTCATGTGCATTGCACATGGGGTGAGTTAACAGAATAAATTAACTTCAGTTAGTGTAAATGACTATCGCTGAAAACCTTTCGGAATTAAGGACCATCGGTGTAATTTTTGAAAGTAAATAACCATTAATGAAATTTGTTATAAACTTAAAGGACCATCCGTGTAATTTACTCTAATTAATAATAGAGTTAATAGCAGGAATGGTCCAAGAGGTTTGATCAAATTATGCGTTTATATATTTGGTATTTGGTCCCTCACCCCTAACGATGTTAAATTGCTTCCGTTAGTTAGGGGCATTTTGGTCAACAAAAACCTTAATTTACTTTCTAAGAAGATAGAAGAGCTCCGGCCAGTCGGCCACTAGGCAGAGCTCCGGCGAAGGATTTCTAAATTCAACGCAACGGATGAACGAGCAATCTCACGAAGAGCAATTTCGAGATAACAGTGTTTTAATTTACTAAGATCTAGGGTTTTGAGATTCTTAAATCGGTAAATGAATCGACGAATTGTACCGTGAACGAAATGCATTTTGAGATTCCTCATAAATCCGTTCCATCTTCCGATTCAGCTATTGATTGAATGAATCGGAAAAAAGGTAAAAGCTTCAAGTAGAGAATTAATTAAAGTGGTATTTTGAGTTAACATAGACGGGGACTAAAGATAAGAAAGGACCCAAATGCCCTTACTTAATAGATTTGAGTTAACACCATTAAACGACCAAAAAAATACCAAAAATATAAACGTTGAGTATTGCGCTTGCATTTGTAGAACTATGATAACTAAACATACAATTTGGCCAAATCAAAAAACCATTCTTGCCATTTACTCTTAATAAAAAAATTGGTTATATTTTTAAATCCTTTCTTATTGGTATATACTTCTCCCTCCGTCCCACAAAAAAATATGTATTACTCTTGGGCATAAGTTTTAAAAGGATAGTTAGTGGTGAAATCATTAGTAATAATATAATTAAAATATAAGGTTAGTTTGGAGAATAAAAATAATTAATAGATAGTTAGTACACATTTTCACAAATTTGAAAATGTTTACTTAATAAAATAATATTAAAATCAATTATCATACCACTAACTTTCTTATAAGAATATTTTAGCTCTCTAAATTAATTTTTTGTTAATTTATATTAATATTCTTATAAGAATATTTTAGCTCTCTAAATTAATTTTTTGTTAATTTATATTATTATTAAGGACCTCACACTAACTATCTTTTAAAAAATTATGTGAAATAAAATGAGAATTTTGTTGAATGGAAGGGGTAATAACTAGTAATCCTTATCCTAAACATTTTGTGTAGTTATACTACCAAGTATTATAGTACTCATATTATTATTTGTACTTATTGTAGGGAAAAAAAAGTCAAACTCAAACACTATGTCATTTTAATTGGATGACCCTTATTTCAATCTTAACATTTTAATTTCATCACACATATCTATATTTTAATATTCATCAGTGTAAAGATTTTTACACTCGTAAGGCCAGGACAAAAAACCACTCGTTATAAACTTTCAATAAAGTTGTTTTACCTCAAATATATCAATATGGAAGTTTACAAATGTAGGTAAAGTTCTGCTTCCTACGTTAATATCTGCCTCAACAGTCAAATGCTCATATTTGACTTCAATTGTCGGCAAATCAAGCCCAACCCTACAAACATCCACAATTAACCAATTGTCACTTAAAGATAATACAATTCAAATTAGCAGAAGACAAGATATACTTATGTATATCAATAGTTTGTGATACATGATCAAACGATGCAGACTTAAGTGTGGAGAAATAAGTTTTTTTTTTATTCTTGAGGCCCAAAGTTTTTTTTTTAAACTACCTAATTTACTCCACTTTGTCCTTACTGAGATTTGAACTCATGACCTTTAAATTATGGGCAACATCATATACATCAATACCAATAGGCTACAAGCTTTAGGTGATTTTCGCCTCGAGTTTCGTTTGTGTTGTTTGGTCCGTTCGAAAAGAAAATTTATGCCTTATTTGGGTTTGTTAGGCACACTTAAACTTTTAGTTGATATGAGAATTGAATTTTCTCCTAAAATTTGTGTTATTCCGTTAGAACAATTTTTTGAAAACTAAATCCACAATAACGTGGTTCTAGGATTAGATTGTCATATTCTTAGAATTAACGAGACCAAATTGTATTCTCGTTTTTTACTCTACATCAGTTTGCCGGATCGATTTTCAAAGTTAAACAAACAATAAAGAGAAATAAAATACCTATCGATTCGGTTCCTTAGCTTCAACAAGAACTTCTCATTATCTTCATCCGCGGTATTCACAAGCCTATCAAGCAACCGTTTTCGCTCTTCAAGACCAAGATTATCGACATCAACTTCTTGTGAAGGCCCTTTTGACCCAAAGAGTAAACCTTTCTTCAAACGATCAAAAGTCGGAAGCTTTTCGAGAGCAGCCCATTTAAGTGCTTCTTCATCGTCTTCTTCTCGAACGGATCTTGAAAAAACATCGACACCCGTGTTCCTCCACATCGAAGTACTTCCCGACCTTAAACTCCCCATTCTCCCACTACCACTTCCTCTTGAACTCCCTAATCGTAAGCTACTACTCGCTTTATAAATATCACTTCCATCCATTGTTGCTAATCGGGCAACGCCGATACAAACTCGAAAACCCGATAAGCTAACTGAAAAACAGAGGTTTTTATCAAATATAGTTGGAATATGATTTGGGTACTTATTTTATAGTATAGTTTAAGAAGACATTAAAACTTGCAAGAAGCCAAAAATAGATTTTTATTTATTTTCTATGCAGACGGCCTGGGCCCATTTTGAAAGCAATTGTTTTTTAACAATTGGTTGGAATTATTTGTTTTTTAAGCAGCGTGGTGGGTTTTGGGAATCATGTAGCTCCGTTGTATAATTTCACAAGCACACTGTTATCGTGAATGTTTCACGTTAATTAAGACTTTAACTGATATTTAATTGATATATTTATATCATCAATATCTATTTTCTTTAGTTTTTTAAATTCCGCCATAATAAAACATACACATACAAAAAACAAATATTACCTTCATATCAACAAAAGTGATACACTTTCTATTTAGGGGTGGAACAAAATAAGTGATACACTTTCAAAATTTACCTTATTTGGTAAAAAAGTGGGACTCATACTCCACTAACTATCTGCTTTAATAAAGTAAAATTACTCTTTTATCCTTACTTTAACTTTTAAACATCATTATAAGAATTGGGACCCATTATCCACTAACTATCTACTTTGATTTATTTTAAATCACTTTTCAATCGTTTGACTCAAAAATCGGAATTTCTCAAGTGTATTACTTCCTCCGTATCAAAATAAGTGACACAAATTGGCTTACACGTTTTTTGAGGTAAAAGATTAAAGTGGAGGTTAAGATAGATTAAAGTACATAGTTAGTGGAGAATGGGTCCCACTTTTCTTGAATAAAGTGATATTAATGAGTTTTAAAAGTAAAAGTAAGGGTATAAGGGTGATTTCACTTTATTAAAGTGGATAGTTAGTGGGTATGGGTCCCACTATTTTTACCAAAAAAGGAAAGTTTTCAAAATGTGTCACTTATTTTGATACACCCCAAAAAGAAAAGTGTATCACTTATTTTGATACGGAGGAAGTATTAATTTTGATATAGAGGTAGTATCATATTAAAATATTCTGCCGTACCTTTCCTCCCTTTAATGAATCACTTTGAAAAGAATTATTAAATAAGTTATTGTCACTTTTAAATTTTTAATGAAAATCCTTTTTAATGAATCACATTGAAAATTTTACTATATTTATTTACGTTGTACACGTGTCAACATCCAAGAAATTAGTTATATACAATAAAAACTTTTTACTTTGTAAATTTTATAATAAAATATACTAGTCTAAGGAATAACATAGGCGTATGATACAAAAATAAATAAAAAAAATATGTCATGTTGAAAAATATTAATTCGAGACTTGAGATAAGTATATATTATATGATTGAAAAAGACATCGTTGAAAAATGACATATCTTGTTCTAATAGACATTGTTGAAAAATATTAATTTGAATATTTGATTCAACTATATATATAAAATAATGTAATATTTATTATAACTTAGTACTAATACTAATCCTACCCTATATATGAGGCCTAAATTTGAAAAGGGTTTGACACCATGGTAATTCCAAGCATTCCTATTCGTCCATAATGCCACTTGGAATTCCCTGATTGGTCCACGTCATTTGCACTAATACAAACGAATCTGGTACGGCTTACGGTCTACATTCATATTCATATGCTCCATATACGGCAAACGAATCTGGTACGGCTTACGGTCTACATTCATATGCTCCATATACGGCTTCCTACATACAAGGAAACAAATAACTATTTAAAAGATCGTACATACAAATAACTATTTAAAAGATCCTACATACAAGGAAACAAATAAATATTTAAAAGATCAATCAGCGAAGGAAACAAATAACTATATGTAACATTTATATGTAACATTTCTTCATTTACCTTTTTTTGTACAAAATCATCATCACATCTATCGATTATTATGTCATTTAGAAGTATATAAAGTTTTTGGACATTTTTCTACATACTAAAATTTACAGCATACCCGCCCATCGGGCGGGTTTTGTAGCTAGTCTTATATAAATAAAGACAAGAAATGTAATTTATTGCTACAACTAAACGTATAAATCTTCATATTCATATCATTGTGACATTTAGCATGTGATTTTTACACTACATAAACTACTCCATGCATCATATTACACATCATTCAAAGCAAATAATACAAATATTATAAAACAATAATTGTAGTATATAAATCATCTCTTTTTAGCAAAATACATTTATAATGTAAATGAAAAAAATAAATAACACGTGTTTAAGACTTTCTCATAATAACAGTATTTAAATTGCAGCTAACACACTTGTTATTTATTATCTCAATATATATTTATGTTTAGAAAACAAATTGATAACACTTAGACTTGAACCAACAACCTTGATGTTATTAGCAAAGAACTCTAATAAACTAAGCTATTAGAGCAAATATTGATTACTTGTTTGCAATTACATATATATCATATTATATTTATTAAACATTAAATTCATATTATTCTATTGATTATCACATATCACTCACCACCACTATCACTCACCACCACATTACTACCGTCACCCACCATGACTACACACCTCCACCCACCACCATAACTATTGTCGCTACCCACCCTCACTACACACCACCACCATCACGATCGTCACCTCAAAATATAGTTACAAGGTATTCGCCGTCATATTTACGGATCTCTATTATTAATCTTTAATGTTTTAGCTAGAGTTTAATAAAAGGTAGAAGACCATTTGATCAAAACGGTACCTATTGCCATGAAAGTCAGAAGAAACTTTAAAATTGCCATTGACATCCCGTGTGGTACCTATCCCTTTCAATCCTCTTGTATACGTTTTAACAACATCCTATCTATCAATTTGTAAAATTACGTTACATAAAAGATCTAGAAAGTCAAACTATAGACTTTCGGGCTTTAGTTACTGAAGATTTTTATCTTAATTAAAAAACCCATTATTAAATATCTATACTATCTATAAAGCATTTAGGACTACTAAACATAGCAACTCCTTAAACTTAAACTTAAAGACATTTCCACTTTTAGTAACTTCTTCAACACCACAAAAATAAAAAAGTGTTGCTTCCAGGATTTGAACACAAGACCTCTTGTGAAATCTGACTGTGTGTTAACCAATTGCTCTAAATGACAATTTGTTTTAGAACAAATAAACAACCAACTTTAAATAGAAAACATATTCTGTTTGTGTGCTCACATATTCTTTAATTATAATCCTTAAGTTTGTTGGTTAACTTGAATGTATTATTATGTTCTAGATGATAATGATTACTAATTGCAATATTTAAAGACGGAAAAAATCATTCATTTGCGCAATTATTGTTGGAAAACCGTGTAAACGAACAACACTTGCTCGCCACGAAATATAGTTTCTGGGTACCCGCCGCCGCATTGCGCGGGTACCCTGCTAGTCATATTCAAAGACACTTACTTTGAATACAAAGTTTGTGTTTGTCATTGCTCACGTAGTGTTGTGGCTTTTTTATGCAAATAAAAAACTTGATCAATCAAACTTTCCAGCTCACGAGAATCACCACCCGTTCGATTAAGCAATCATATCTTACACACAAATATGTAATGATTGAATTCTAACATAATATTTAGTTTTAAGCCTATAAAAGTTTAGTTTTTACTGCATCACTCACACCCTTCACTCCTTTATTACTGAAGTTAGCAGAGACGGGAGTCACGGGACCTATTGTGTACCTTGAAATTAAAAGTGTTTATGATATGTTAATTAAAAAAGTAGTGTTACAAAGACTAAAAAATATTTAGTGTAGATGATATCGTATACTTCCTTCGATTCAAAATTATAAGTGGTACACTTTGAGTTTCATGATTTTTGAGACAAAAGAATATAATAATGATTAAATTAGATTAATTGGATGGTTAGTGAGGAATGAGTCCCACACTTTTTGAATAAAATATGGTTAATGATGTATAAAAGTAAAAAGTAAGGCTAAATAGATCATTTCACTTTGTTAAAGTAGATAGTTAGTGAGTGTGGGTCACACCATTTTTTGACAAATAATGTAATTTTTCAAAGTGTGTCACTTATTTTGAATCACCCCAAAAATGAAAGTGTGTCACTTATTTTGAATCGGAGGAAGTATGTATTTTTTATTAGAGATATTTTATATTTTTTTGCTGTTTCAAAAAAAATATATATCTCTAATAAAAAATATACTTCCTCCGTATCAAAATAAATGACACACTTTCCATTTTGAGTTGTATCAAAATAAGTGACACACTTTGAAAACTTTCCTTATTTGGTAAAAATAGTGGGACCCATACCCACTAACTATCCACTTTAATAAAGTGAAATTATCCTTATACCCTTACTTTTACTTTTAAAACTCATTAATATCACTTTATTCAAGAAAAGTGGGACCCATTCTCCACTAACTATGTACTTTAATCTATTTTAACCTCTACTTTAATCTTTTACCTCAAAAAACGTGTAAGCCAATTTGTATCACTTATTTTGATACGGAGGAAGTATATAACCAGTGATACCCTTCCGTTTTTCTCCTGGTCTACCTCTGCTGCTCACGCCCTTATGTAGCAGTAATCTTTAACTTCATCCATTCCTTGTTCTCTCATTTCCTATTACAAAAACGTCATAACTTTAAAATGGATTCGATTATTTGCTACTATAACTTTGGATTGCAATAAGCAGATTTATAGAAAGGTACACCTTGCATATTGACCGAGTATTAGACTATTAGACATAATTGAAGGTAACGAATGTGGTTCAAATTTACGAATCATTCCTTTCTTCTTGTTTTGATTGCTTCGATTAGACGAGCACAAATGGGTTTTCTTTACATAGCGGAAGGGATTAAAACCGGTTCGGTCGTGGTCAACAAAAGTCGAAACTGGTTTGGGTGAAACGGGGTTCGGTTTTAACCCCGTTGAAACCGGTTCGGATCAGATTCAAACCGGTATTCGTCGAAATCCGGTGTTTAAACAGGTTCTAAAGGGTTATGTTAACAAAAAAACCGGTTTATGTTATCAAAAAAACCGGTTTGAAGGTGGTTCATGAACTAATCCAATCCGATGAGGATTAAACCGGTTGCAAACCGGCTCATTAGATGATAACTCAACGGAGCCACTTTCGATCAGGGATGATTCTCGTGAATTCACTTATTTAATTTCACTTATTTATTGTAGTATAATTTATATATGACATCAGGGCCAGAAAAATCCATAACTTAAAACAAGGGGAAATTAATTTGGATCCTATTTTGTATCTTAACTATAAATCAAAATTAGATGAAATTGTATCTATTAAATAAATGTTGTAAATACCATATAATCAATCTCATTGGTTAAGCATGTGAAAGACTATAAATAACCCTTTTGAGCTATTTCCATACATCTCCTTGAGTTATTTTCGTCTAAGATTTTTGTTTCCCTTTTGATTAGGGCTGCTGATTTTTCTAATAGAGTAAATTACACGGATGGTTCTTTAAGTTTATAATAAATTTCACTAATGATCTTTCAGTTTCAAAAACTACACCGATGATCCTTAATTCTGAAAGGTTTTCACCGATAGTCCTTTACACTAACTGGCGTTAATTATTCGGTTAACTCACCTCATTTGCAATGCATGTGAGGGTAAAAAATCATTTTTAATTTCTTTTCATTCTTAAACTTTTTTTTTGTCTTAAATAAAAGTTTTTTAGTTTAAGAATAAAAAGGAATGAAATGAAAAATGACTTTTTTACCCTCACGTGCATTGCATATGGGGTGAGTTAACATAATAAATTAACGCCAGTTAGTGTAAAGAACCATCAGTGAAAAACCTTTCAGAATTAGGGACCGTTAGTGTAATTTTTGAAACTAAAGGACCATTAGTGAAATTTGATATAAACTTAAAGGACCTTCCGTGTAATTTACTCTTTCTAATAATTCATTATTTTCTTGTTTTATGAATTTATTTCTCTCTGTAAAATCAATATCACAGGCCAACATCATCTTCCAACATAAAGTTCCACCCATTAGATAGTAATAATTCATTAATATCGATTCGGTTAGAACACTTCTTTCCTCCATTTTAATTGATCAGATTAGTGGGCCTGGAACCTGAAGGACACCTTGTATATCAACTAATTAATAAAACCTATAAAAACCCACATTTAATTTATGTCTAAAGCATCATCATTTGGGCTAGTAGTTAACAAAAAAGCAATATATATTTTAACAAAATCAAATAAACTTAATACTTCCTCCGATTTAAAATAAGTGATACACTTTCCATATTTGGTTGTATCAAAATAAGTGATACACTTTGAAAACTTACCTTATTTGGTAAAAAGTAGTGGGACTCACACCCACTAACTATCTACTTTAATAAAGTGAAATGACATATTTACCCTTACTTTCACTTTTAAACATCATTAACCTCACTTTTTTCAAAGTGGGACTCATTCCCCACTAACCATCCAATTAATCTAATTTAATTATCATTATCATATTTTGTCTCAAAAACCGTAAAACCAACAATATATCACTTATATTAAATCGGAGGAAGTATTTTACAAAATTCCAGAGAAAAGAAAAGTCCAAAAATCCAAAACTCATCTTCCAATCATGAATTTTGAGCCAACTCAAGAAATTGATAAAAGAAATTGATAGAAATATATCTGATTTTCTCAAAAAAAAATCCACCATAAAAGCTTTTAAAGTCAAAATCCATATAACAAAATCATGAATTTGAACCAAAACAATGAACCGAATCGTTCTATTTTTTATTCTTCATCGTCAGAGATATCACTTATTCGTTTCAGAAGACGTTACTTCCGTTTGAACATGGTTTGTAGCGAACCTATTCTAGTTATACAAAATGTTTATATATTATTCCTCTATATAGTTGTATACTTGTATGGAATGATTTATCATTATTTGATCTATACGTAATTTATACAACTCTATATTTTAATCTTTATAAATCATATAACTTATTTTTAGGTAGAAAACTGTAGGTATTGGGTTGGGTAGCGTTTAGTGGGTTTGGTAAGAAACTGAAAATGAAGGCATATATAAGGTTGAGTCGTTCATATATATTTTTTCTACTATAATTTATGGGTGATAGATTTGAAAATTATCATTTTTTTTTTGTTAAATATTATTAAGACATGTCTAAGAAAACTTATGTAAGTTATTTATAAAGTTATTAACTCCTATAAGTTTAATTAAATATACATTTATAAGCTTAATTAAACTTTAATCTATGCAAGTTTTTTCTGAACACACCTTTAATCTATGCATTATACGATTGTAAATACAACTGTTTGCGGCAAATGATGACGACAGAAAAGTTGTAGTTTACAAATTACTTCCACTTTTTTATATCTGTATTATTTATTTTTAAATTAATTAATATCTTAATTTTTATTAAACTAATGTTTAATAATAAACTAATTAACATGATAACCAAATACACGCCTTCTATATTTTAATAAACAAAAAGTTTAGAAGTGTATTGTTATTTATTTCCTTTTTCTAACTTTTAAATAAACACAATAGATTATTTGGTGATTGACTAACACTAAGACTTTTACTAAAGGTAATCAAATTCAGTTCATCAACATTAAAATCTCTTCTAACCAAACAATTACAAATTCAGACCAAACTCACGTAATATGCAACCTTTGAAATCAACTATTTCCCTTTAGAAATCAGTAACCTCGTCGCCACAACAACCGAATGGACCTCTACAACGTGTCTTCTATGGTGCGACTAACAACGAGTGAGAAGGGTGACCTCCCCTTTACGCCCAGTCTAAGTGCTTTTGAAAAAAATACCAAGAGGTCACGTGTTTAATCTTTTATCTAGGTATATTTACCATATAGTCATAAGAAGTTTAAAAAATGGCCAACATTTAGGTTAACCACCCGAGAGTCCATCATAAACAGAAATTCCTTTATAAAATATAAATTTAAAATAGCCCAAATAACCATCATATCGGATTGTTTTCACCCCAAATTTGTTTGTTTTTGTACGTATACATCATGTATTTTTATTACAAGTTTTAATGTTTTATAGCGTTTTATTGACTGAATAATATATAAAAAGTTAAAAACACCACATTATGAAGAATGGGTACATACACGTATACAAACACAACAATATGTCGACGAAATAACGTTATATATTCCACTTTAAACTTCCTCCGAATAACCACACATGACCACAATCGTTACACGGCTTATAAGACAAAGTTTACAAGAATATAACATCACTCCTAACGACCACAAAATATCAAAAATACCGTCAATCCGTCATCGAGTTATTTTCCGAGTTATTTGTCGATCAATTACCATTAGTTTTCGGGCCAAACTTTTGAGCTTTTTTGTAACGACCCGAAATTTGTAAATAAATAAAATATGTAAAAATATGATAATTATGGATAAATCATATAAAACACGTGGAAATTGGTTTCGTGTCGTTTGGACATCGTACGAGAAAGTTATGGGCGAAACCGGGTCGAGGCAACAACCGAAAAGTGCAGCCCTGCTGCACTGGGTAGTTCGCGACGCGAAGTCGTGTTCCCGATCGGGAACTGTTAGCAGGGAATTGGACAATCAATCGCGATGTAGTCACGATAAGTTAGCGATCGCTAAGTATGCGTGTAGGGGGAGAGTTCGCGACGCGAACTATGTTCACGTCGTGATCTTTTGTCTGGCAGCATTAAAATCGGGTTTTGGCTCATTTGGAGCCATATCAAAACCCTAGTTTCTTCTCTCGAGTTTGTGGACGATTTTGGGTGTAAATCATCATTTGGAGCAGATTTCTTGGTCAAATCTTGTGATTCTTCACTCCTAGTTGAAGATTTAAGGTATATCTTCAATCCTTTGTAGTTGTAGCTTTAGATCTATGGGTTTAGAAGCTTGGGGTTATGGATTATGGTGATATAAATGGTGTATACACTTAATAGATGGTATATTAACAAGGAAATCAAGTGTATGGTTAAGATTTGTAAGAATCTTAAGGGTTGGTTCAACCTAGGGTTTGGTAAATCACCACATTTGGGGGAAATGGATTGTTGGGTGTTATCTAGAGGTAGATGAACACATTGTTAGTAGATTATGATGTTGAACATTGTATGATCATTGTTTTAGGCTTTCGGTGACATCTTGGAAAGTCGGTGAAATTGTGAAGCAAGAGCTTGGGTGTCAAGAATACGGTTAAAGCATCCTTGTTGCTAAGGTGAGTACGTGTGGACTTTACTGAGTACATAGCCTATGAAATCTATTTTTATTACTTGTGTTATGGTCTATTTGCTTAATTGTGTAGACTAGTAGCTAGTAGTTAGTTATACCGATAGTTGTATTGAACTAACTTGTTTGATGATAGACGTGATAGCCGAGAGCTAGATTGACATAACCATCGAGTTATGATATGGTGAGATGATGTGATGATGCGGGGGATCCCCGGTCATGAGGTATGGAATGGGGAGCATTTGGGCGGATCCCCATCGGCCCATTCCATGATAGTAGTCTTGCTAACTGGAAGTAGTCCGGCGAGTAAGGCAGGTATTGGTAGATTGGGCAATTCCCTCTTGCCTTTACCTTGAAGCTTATTAATGCGGGGGATCCCCGGTTAATAAGTTAATGTGGTTCTAGTTGGTTGGGGACGTCCCGACAACTAGATATGATTGCTAGGAAAGCAAAGTATTAGAGTCACAATAGGGTGACTAGATAGATGGGTGATCGCTTATATGTTTGTTGTTTGCCATTCGGTTGTTATTACCAACTTTGGGTCTAAACCCATGTATCTCACGAGACGTTTTTGTCTCACGTACTCCTTGTTTTGTTTTGCTATGTACTCAGGTTCGGGATCGAAGGTTTAGGTACGCATGGATAGAGATGCGGGGCCTAGAGTAGAAGAACTTTAGATTGGATTTATGCTTAGCTTTGGTTTTGATCTATTTTGTAACACCAAACTTTATACTCTGATTTTCATACCAAAGGTTTTTGTAAATCCATATTTTTGGGAATAGTTCTTCTATTTATGAAAAATGATTTATTTTGGGCAAATGTTTGTATTAAAAATTGAGGTGTTACAACTTGGTATCAGAGCTATAGTTTAAGTGAATTAGGTTGGATGTCCATCCTAGTCTTAGACTGTAGCATTAGGAATGTAAGATTCCTTGAGATCATAGTTTGACCTTGAGACTTTATAATAAGTTTAGGGTTGAACCTAGGGGACCGATGAGAATTGATATGATTATGGATATTGAGTCTTTGAGACTAATGGGTTGTACATAAGGTACTAAATGTTTAATGTCTTTCGTTTAGTCTTGATCGAAAGAAAAGATGACCACGCATAGAAGTGGTAAAGCCCCGGAGGGCCGGGAGGAAGAAATACCTCATGTCGAGGTTGTGGTTGAACAGGAAAGTCAACCGTCGATGCATCGGATGGGTGAAGCGGAGGTCGGAGCTAATAGGACTCCGGTGACCATGGCGGACCTCCAAACTATTATTGAGCAACTCAGGGGAGTGGTGGCCGATGAGGTGCACCGCATCATTGGGGACCGTGAGAGGTCGGGTGGAGATCGTGTATCCGAAGATAGATCGGATGAGAAAACCAGGGATGGTGGCACTCGAGTGGAAAAATCCTCCACAGGTGGTTGTAGTGATGCAAGGGCGAGACCCGATGAAAATTATGGTTGTTCTTTTAAGACATTCATGGCTTGTAAGCCAAACATGTATACGGGTAGTTCGGACCCGAAGGTAACTATGAGGTGGATCCGAGAGACCGAGCGGGTCATCGGAAGTAGCAAGTGCAAGAAAGCCGATATGGTGTTGTATGCATCGCAGTTGCTAAGAGGGAATGCTATGGTCTGGTGGGACATAGTTTATGAGACCCTCGGGAGGGAGGTGATAGAGAGAATGTCATGGGATGAGTTCACCGCGAGGTTGAAGAGGAAATTTTGTCCCGAGGAGGATTTGGAGAAGATGCATGAGAGGTTTGTAAACCTAAAGAAGGGTGATAGATCGGTTGAGGAGTACTCAAGGGAGTTCACGGGATTGCTCCCGTTTGTTGCAAGAACTTATTTTGAGGAAAGATCGAGGGTAGTTCGATATGCTTGTGGGCTACCTTGGGATTACCAATTGGAGGTAAGGAGAGCGGTCACACTCGATGAGGCCATTGGTGCCGCCCATGGTGTGGAAGAGGTGGATGCGACAAGGAATGCCGAGAGGGCCCATGTGGTCGAGAAAAGGAAAGCCGAGAGTGGCTCGGGAACTTCTAAAAAGGGGAAGTTCACATCAAATTCCTTCAAGCAAGGAAGCGTTGTCCCGTGCAAGAGATGCGGGAAGAACCATGCCGGCAAGTGCCGAGGAGCTTCGAAGGTGTGCTATATTTGTGGAAAGACGGGGCATATAGCACGGGATTGTAGATCCAAGACGCTCTCCGAGGTGGAGTGTTACTCGTGCCATGAAATGGGACACTATAGCAATGCGTGCCCGAAAAAGAGGATCGAGCCAAAGGTGCCCGCGGCTCAAAAGAAAGAGGAACCGGCTCAAGTGAAGGGACGTTCCTTTCAGGTGACTCGAGAGGAAGCAGGAGAGGTGCACGATGTAGTATCAGGTACTTTATTCATTAACTTCATGCCATCTTCTACATTATTTGATTCGGGTTCTACTTATTCGTTTGTGTCTTATGAGTTCGGTTGTAAATTGAATGTGCCGTCCGAAATGTTAGATGAGGTTTATGAGATAGAAGTAGCCGACGGGAAAACGTCTATGGTTGAATGTGTTTATAGAAATTGTGAAATAGAAATAGACGGTAGAAAGTTTAAGGTGGATTTGTTGCCCATGGGAATTAGGGCGTTTGATGTGGTTATCGGTATGGATTGGTTGGGTATGCACCAAGCCAAGATATTGTGTGGTTATAGCTTAATGGTTGGATTATCGCACGGATTGGTGGTTATAGGAATTGGAGGTAAGTTATATGACGTGGATATTTATATTGGGGAGTGATTTTCCCGGTTAGTTATGTGTATGGAAATTATATTTTTAGAAAGGAACATGGTGCGGTGTGTCGCAGATAGTATGGATATAGGGATTGATGTTATTATATGGTATCAAAAGATGAACCGCAAGGACGGTAAATGTGTTTCAACAAAGGATAGTAGTACAAGGAAGTACTAAGCGTTGGTAAAAATGTTAGTGTGAATTGGAATTCTAGAAATAGAAACCTTGGGGAATGGAACTTTGAGGTTGGCGAGAAGCCGGATAAGTAACATAATGGTTGTTACACGTGAATGGTAAAGACAAGAATGACTAAGGTATAGTGATGTCGTAGAACTCATAAATGGGAAATATGTGGAAATGAATGAGTGTCGGGAACGTCGAATTTTGATGGTCAAAGATGATTGAGTAAAAAAAAAAAAAAAAAAAAAAATTTAATTAAAAATTTTTGGCATATAGCTATGTCAAGTTTTGTGACAATAATGATGGATTCGATAACGGTAAGAAAACAATTATTGGTTACATGTCATGGGAATGGCACGACGGTATGGGGCATGGGGTAGTGTGATACTACAAACGGAAAATAAATATTTCAATGTACCGCGATGTATAAAGGTAGAACATTGAGTGTTGAGCTATTAGGCGCTAAAGCATAGGTTGCAAGAGTAGACCGGAGTCGATTGGTTGACTCAAGGATGACCGGATTGACCGGCAATTTATGGTGAATGGAATGGATTGGAGATTACCCCGGTGGCGACAAAAGATTTGGAAAGTGGTAATAAGGAAATGAACCGTTTAAGGGTGATTAATGTGTAAGTGAAACGGTAAATGGTAATCGAAAATTTTATTGGTTACCCGCGGGGTTCAATGCATGTGCATTATGTGATGGCCTTTGAAGGCATATGATAATGAAAATGGAGGGTTATAGGAAAAGTATTAAGTTGTATGTTCAATGAGAAATGTGTTGGATATGAACGAAAAATGTTAACGTGATATTGTGGGAAAAATGTGCTAAGTACTATGTTCGATGGGAGACATATGAATGGAGAAGAAAACGATAATGCGATTTTATAGGAGAGGTGCTAAAACGCACAATGAGCGATTTAATGATCGAATGGGTAAGATAGCAGCAAGGCTACGCGATGCGAAAAGATGAATGTCAGATGACATTGATGTGTCATATACATATGGTTGTGTATGCGCATGTGATGATGCTTAGATGGTATTGGTGACATATACACATGTCCGTATATGTGCACAATAGATACATTTAGATTGAGTTGGCGTGATATATATATATATGTAGGTGTGTATGCTTATGCGTTTATATGACGAAGATAGCACCATGTGGTTAATGAGTATTGCTATTAGGTTATGGTAAATGAAAATTTGGTTGGAGATGCGGGTTGCATTAGGTCACGTATAGGTATGGGATGCCTACGACTTCTAGAATATGAGAAAAAGGATGTCGTTAGAAAGCAATTGTTATTGGGAACCAGGATATGGTCAACTTGTGTGAAATTATGGTATGGGAGGCGAAGATGATTGAAATAGTACTAAGAAATGGTATAGGTGACCAAATGAAAGTTAAGAAACGGTAAAGGGTGATGTGACCATGAGGGAATGTGAGAACTTGGGGAAATTTGAAAAGATTTGAAATTTGGAGATATGAACGATTGTTAAGGGAACAATTATGAGTATGATTGGGGGTGATAAGTCGAGAATGATATCTCGAGTGTAGGGAAACTGTTAATTGAAAAAAAAAAAAAGAGGGGTATGGTTGACTTTATGCAAAAGTCAAGATTAGTCAACATGTGATTAGTTGACTTGGTTAAGGATGGGTTGTGACTTTCGTTTCGAATGACTCGCGATGATGAGAGTATAATGTATTAGTTGTGTGTATGAGAAAGGGTAATGAAATAATTAAAAGAGTTATGGTCAAAATTATGGGACTTTGACCCGTTGGGCGTTTTTGAATTTGGAATTGGGTATCTAATGGTTGATAAATCATAATTAGAGGTCGATGGTAAAAGAAATTGTTAAAGTATAGTTGACTTTGTTCTTAAGTGAAGGGTTAGAAGATGTTGGAATATGGTAACTTGGCCGAAGCTAGACTTTGACATTGGTGTTGGTCAATTAGTTGATTATAATGCGTGGGTCATGTCATTTCTATGTGTATAAGATGATCGGTTAAAGGATTGAAAGTCTTGTGGTCAAAAATTGTGCAAGTTTGGCCCATTTGGGCACTAAAGGCTTAAGATTGATTTTTGACCCGTTTGGATCTAACGGGATTAATTGAATGTTTACATACATATTGTTGACTAATTCGGGATGAGAAAAAGTTTGACGGTAATAACCGCGGGAGAAGGAGAATGGATACTCGGTAGAATGTGGATTGAAATTCTTAGCGATTCCGAGGACGGAATCCTTTTAAGGGGTAGATAGTTGTAACGACCCGAAATTTGTAAATAAATAAAATATGTAAAAATATGATAATTATGGATAAATCATATAAAACACGTGGAAATTGGTTTCGTGTCGTTTGGACATCGTACGAGAAAGTTATGGGCGAAACCGGGTCGAGGCAACAACCGAAAAGTGCAGCCCTGCTGCACTGGGTAGTTCGCGACGCGAAGTCGTGTTCCCGATCGGGAACTGTTAGCAGGGAATTGGACAATCAATCGCGATGTAGTCACGATAAGTTAGCGATCGCTAAGTATGCGTGTAGGGGGAGAGTTCGCGACGCGAACTATGTTCACGTCGTGATCTTTTGTCTGGCAGCATTAAAATCGGGTTTTGGCTCATTTGGAGCCATATCAAAACCCTAGTTTCTTCTCTCGAGTTTGTGGACGATTTTGGGTGTAAATCATCATTTGGAGCAGATTTCTTGGTCAAATCTTGTGATTCTTCACTCCTAGTTGAAGATTTAAGGTATATCTTCAATCCTTTGTAGTTGTAGCTTTAGATCTATGGGTTTAGAAGCTTGGGGTTATGGATTATGGTGATATAAATGGTGTATACACTTAATAGATGGTATATTAACAAGGAAATCAAGTGTATGGTTAAGATTTGTAAGAATCTTAAGGGTTGGTTCAACCTAGGGTTTGGTAAATCACCACATTTGGGGGAAATGGATTGTTGGGTGTTATCTAGAGGTAGATGAACACATTGTTAGTAGATTATGATGTTGAACATTGTATGATCATTGTTTTAGGCTTTCGGTGACATCTTGGAAAGTCGGTGAAATTGTGAAGCAAGAGCTTGGGTGTCAAGAATACGGTTAAAGCATCCTTGTTGCTAAGGTGAGTACGTGTGGACTTTACTGAGTACATAGCCTATGAAATCTATTTTTATTACTTGTGTTATGGTCTATTTGCTTAATTGTGTAGACTAGTAGCTAGTAGTTAGTTATACCGATAGTTGTATTGAACTAACTTGTTTGATGATAGACGTGATAGCCGAGAGCTAGATTGACATAACCATCGAGTTATGATATGGTGAGATGATGTGATGATGCGGGGGATCCCCGGTCATGAGGTATGGAATGGGGAGCATTTGGGCGGATCCCCATCGGCCCATTCCATGATAGTAGTCTTGCTAACTGGAAGTAGTCCGGCGAGTAAGGCAGGTATTGGTAGATTGGGCAATTCCCTCTTGCCTTTACCTTGAAGCTTATTAATGCGGGGGATCCCCGGTTAATAAGTTAATGTGGTTCTAGTTGGTTGGGGACGTCCCGACAACTAGATATGATTGCTAGGAAAGCAAAGTATTAGAGTCACAATAGGGTGACTAGATAGATGGGTGATCGCTTATATGTTTGTTGTTTGCCATTCGGTTGTTATTACCAACTTTG
Organism: Calendula officinalis; assembly: GCA_963853835.1. Taxonomy (NCBI): domain Eukaryota; kingdom Viridiplantae; phylum Streptophyta; class Magnoliopsida; order Asterales; family Asteraceae; genus Calendula; species Calendula officinalis. The sequence goes on from OY970828.1 coordinate 78,334,021, forward strand.
GGTCTAAACCCATGTATCTCACGAGACGTTTTTGTCTCACGTACTCCTTGTTTTGTTTTGCTATGTACTCAGGTTCGGGATCGAAGGTTTAGGTACGCATGGATAGAGATGCGGGGCCTAGAGTAGAAGAACTTTAGATTGGATTTATGCTTAGCTTTGGTTTTGATCTATTTTGTAACACCAAACTTTATACTCTGATTTTCATACCAAAGGTTTTTGTAAATCCATATTTTTGGGAATAGTTCTTCTATTTATGAAAAATGATTTATTTTGGGCAAATGTTTGTATTAAAAATTGAGGTGTTACATTTTTCATCGATCCAAGCCCGCATATCCCCCAACACCCGATTAGCATCTTCATCGGGCTCCCCATTGATCAACGAGTGGTACATTCCTTCATACAATTTCAAAGTTTTGTCCTCTTGTGCGGTTTTAGCTTTCTCGTACAACATCTCTGACCCACTATGGCTCGCCAGCCCATCGGCCGTCCCGTGAGCCGTAAAAAACGGGACGGTAACTTTTTCAAAGTTTTTCTGTAAGTAATTTGTTACTCTCACCACTTCTCTCATTGTTCCAACCCTTGGTTTTCCCAAATATAGTTTAGGGTTCATTGCTATTATCCTCTGTTTCTCGGCATCCCTTATTGCCCGTGCTCCGAACCGAGGATCGGGCATCACCGCCCATGTGTCCGCTAGTCCAAATAGTAGCCCGTATAACGTTATATGTAGCTTCAATTAGAATATAATCAAAGTTGTTATTCAAATGCAATTAAAGGGTGTAAAGGGTGAAATAAAAAAAAAAGTAATCTATGTATACAAAAATCGACTAATTCATAACTAAAGCTATAGAAGAATTATATAAAGTTACATACACGATATTTACACATAGTACTCTACAATAATAATTAACTATTTAACTAGACATCTATATCTTAATTAATTCATTGAGCTAGAACTTAAAATCGGATCCTAATCAGAGTTGGGGTGTAATCGAGTCAAGTAGTCGACACTGAGCTCGATTAAAAATCGAAGCTCGAAACTCCACCCGAGCTTGATCAAACTTTTATTTTCAAGCTCGACTCAATTAAATAATCGATACTTTCAAGCTCGACTCGACTCGGTTCGACTCGACTCGGTTATCAATATTATTATTAATTTATTCGGTACTAACTCGGTACTTTCGATAATTATGAAAATAATGTACATACATACAGGTTGAAAATGTAAAATAGCACAAGCTCAATTTGACTCGCGAGCCTTAATAGTTGAGTATTTTCATACTCGTGTTGAAAGTCTACTCCATTAGCTCGAACTCGACTCGACTTAAATCAAGTCAATTTCAAGTATTTCCAAGTCAATATAGACTAACTAACGAATTAACTCAACTTATTTACATCCTTAAATCCACATTCAAGGTTCCAGTTTAAAAGTCCTAATCAAGTATAAATCTGTGATCTACTCGAAATTGTAAGTTTAGAAGAAATAGTCCCATTTTTATTTTTATTGTCCACTATAAAAAAAACACATAGTTTAAGAAAAGTGCATTAATTATAATACTATGTCACAAATTAAATTTTCTCTTTCCAACTTAAATGTTTTTTGATTGGTTGAAATTTAGAAAAGGACAGTCTTTGTGAGACAAACTAAAACAGTATAATGGACGGTAAAAATGGGACGGAGAGAATATTAAAATTACCTTGGAAGGGGTTGCCGCTTCAGGTAAGACAAAAAGTGGGGCGGTAAATATCAACCCAGTCCACGTGTCAGGTTCCGATTGGAGGTAAATAAGCATAGTTACCATTCCACCCATGGATTGCCCAAAAAGGAAAGCCGGTAGATTACAATACGGTTCACTCCGGCGAACACTAACATAATACGACAAAGCCGTCACAGCAGCTTTATCCATATCTCCGATGTATCCATGGATTCCATCTGACCGACCATGTCCGATTAAGTCGGAGGCAAAGACGGCGTAACCCCACTTCGCGTACGCGATACAGATTTCTCCGAACGACCAGCTGCAGTCGGATCTGTACCCGTGGGTCATGAATACGGAGCCCTTAACGGGTCGGGTTTCGTCTAATGGGATCCATGATTGAGTGAAGATTTTGCCGTTGGGGGTTTCGAAGTAGGATTTGGAGTTACGGAGGCCGTGGGATTTGTAGAAGTCTTCCTCCGGTGTGTCGCCCCAGAAGAACGGCGGTGGGAGGTTCGCCGGTGACGACATGGTGAGTGCGGTGGTCGGAGTGGTGGGGAGAGAATGAAGAATCGGAAGTTTGATGGATGTTATCACTTTACTCGAAGTAGTTGTCACGTTATAATGCGTCTATGGTGGTTGGTGAGCTATGGAAAAATTCTTTTTTTTATAGTATTTATTTTATACTTCCTCCCATTTAAAGATACAGTATTGGTTTCACGTTTTTTGAGCCAAAAGATTATAATGAAGATTAAATTAGATTAATTGGATGGTTAGTGAAGAATGTGTCCCACAATCTTTGAATAAAGTAAGGTTAATGATGTTTAAAAGTAAAAGTAAGGGTAAATGAGTCATTTCGCTTTATTAAAGTAAATAATTAGTGGGTGTGGAGCCCACTAATTTTTACCAAATAAGGTAAATATTTAAAGTGTATAACTTATTTTGATACACCTAAATATGGAAAGTGTGTCACTTATTTTAAATTGGAGGAAGTATTGGGGAAGGAGTATGATCTACTTAATTAAAGAGCTTATTGGCTTAATGGGAAATTATACGAAGTACATCTTTATGATGGATGGTTCAAGTTTTATAGTGTACAAATCTGATATATAGAAATAAATTATGATTTAATGTAAAATAAAATATGATCTACTTGTTATATATGATGTTGTTCTTATTAATTAGCTACTTAGTATAAATATAAAAATGATTACAATATTATTTTACAAGTTTGTTAAAGTATATCATCTATGGTAGGTGATAATATTATATTAATATCATATATTATTATTACTTTATTTTTTTTAAGTTATAGACAAGTGGCGATAAAAAAAACAGATGTGAAGTCGTTGTGGTTGGTATAAACATAACAAAAATGATACTTGGGTAACATTAAATGTTGTTTTGACATTAAGGTGACCTAATATTTGACAGCACTATAGTGATTATTTAAAGCCCATATCGAAAGCCCAGCCCTGACCAGAACCATTTAAAGCCCATATTAAAAGTCCCTTTTTTAAGTTTAGATATATATTTTGTTTAAAATCTTTAAATACCTGTAACTTTTTCATCTTAATAAACTTATTTAAGGTATTGTCAAAAGACAAATATGATACAGATGTGAAACACTGTTGGATCATAAAGTTATAGTCTTGTTTTATATCTGAAAGAAATTTTATGAAACAAATTAAGACATTAATTTTTTGTAAGGTAAATTATTAAATAGCGATAAAAACCATTTTATTGGAACATTTGGTATGGAATGGATGTTATATCCAAGTTATAATGATTTTTGGCCTATAACATTTCTATAACATAAACTCAAAAAATATCTTACATCATGTAACATGTTATGGCACAAACCGTATATGAACATCTTCATAAAGTCAAAATTTTCAAACTTAAAAAGAAAAAAAAATAAATCAATAACAAGGAATTATGGTGATGGCGGCCTGTTTATGGCGGAGCTTTAATGTTGTGTTATCGAATGTTGTTGTATTTTAGTTTTTTAACATCAATATAATTATTGATTCTTTTATTTTCCAGGAAAAATACTCAACTCATGGTTCTTGCAACAAAGACGAAAAGAAGGGGTACTTATGTAGATATTGAAAGTTTGGAGGGTTCAAGTGTAGTTTTGTTTTATAGCTTTTGCCTTTTAACTACATTTACTCTCTCTCTCCCATTTTTATTATCCATATTTCCTTTTTTAAATGTCTCAAATGACTATCCACTTGAAAATTCAACCAATCAAAAAACATTTAGGTGGTAAAGATAAAATTCTATTGGTTGTACAGTGTAATAAATGTAATATCCTTAAACTGTGTGATTTTCAAATGTGAACAATAATTTTAGGACGGAGGGAGTATTTGTTAACTCAATTCGGGTTCAAATCCATTCCCAACCATTGTTATCTTACCACTCGATTAGCTCGATTTACCTCTCTCGTAATAGGCGTAAGACTGTATAATGTATAAAGGTGAGAATTTATGGTAAAAACTTTTTGGAGCATCTAACTATCTAACCACTTCAATAGCCAATAACCACATTTTCCCCATTATTCCCTTTTTTACCCAAAGCTTAAGAAAAGGTAAAAGGGCAGATGACATGACATGGGCTCAAGTGGGGGTGGTTATGGACCGGACCCAGGAATGGTGTGGGTTGATACAACTAGGGATGACAGCTAGCATCCAAGCCGATAATCATCCATCCGATTCAATCCATCAATGGTTGATATGGATGGAGTTAAATGAGCGATTATCGGATGTGGAGCGCATATAGATGTTTATTAGATCGGATATGGATGAATTCACTTAGCACGAAATTAAATTTTCTATATTATAACAAAAGGAATTCTAGAGAAGGCAAATATTCATACAATTTAATATCATTCATTTTTTATACCTCCTCCATTTCAAAATAAGTGATACACTTTCTATTTTAAGATGTTTCAAGATAAGTGATATACTTTGAATTTTTTTTATATTTGGTAAAAAATAATAAGACTCATATTCACTACGTATCTTATTTAATAAAGTGAAATAATTTATTTGACTTTACTTAATTTTAAACATTGTTAAACTTACTTTAATCATAATAAGTGGTACACATCACTCACTAACTATCCAATTTAATGTAATTTACTTTTTATTGCAATCTTTTACCTTAAAAAAACGTAAAATCAAAATTGTATCACTTATTTAGAAATGGAAAAAGTATGAGATTTGAACCACTTTTTTTTGTTAGTGAACAACTAGCATACCATAGGCTAGAGAGTACTTAATGTTATAAAATTATTTTAGAATTTGAAAATGCTAATAACCTTTTTAATACTTATAGATAAAGTAAGCTTATAAAGGAAAATAATATCATAAAAAGAAAATTATATTATTTCATATTAAATTTTTCTATTTTATCTTTCTATCTATAAAATATTCAATATATGAAATCTATTAATTATCTTTTTCTAATAACAGATTTTGATTTGAAACTTTTATTGACAAATAAGTATAAAAATAAATAGGGGTGTTTTTCTTACCACAACCTTTTATGTATGTATCACATCCAATGCTTAACGTACTTGTACAATTAGCTATAAAATATTTACTGTGTGGTGTAAACATTAAAAATTGTGATACCAATATCAATTTTCAATATAAATAGAAAGATTTATAGCAAAAAAAATACCATTTTTTATCATGACATGTTATTGTACCGTTAAATAAATGATAGTGGGGCCTGTTAATCAATTTGATTCCTTGATTAGGGGTGTGGTCACGAATTTCAGAAGATGATTAAAACGTTCGTGGCCTCCACCAACCTGCTTTATGCCTCCTAATTCCTAAACTCTCAACAGTAGATAAGATAGTTGATGCTTTATATATTAAAATTTTGAATTTCAATACTTATATGTTTCTTAATTATATAATAGAAAAAATGTAGCATACACGGTTTAATCATGTTGCTATATTATTATTATATTACAAGAAAGAATTATTTAGTTAGATAAATATTGAAATGAGGGTAGCTGGGATGACAGAAAAATATTGAATTATTTAGTTAGATAAAAAATAATGTGGTGTGATTGCTGACAGGAAAAAAAATTAGTACTAAGAGCATCCCCAATGGTTAACCATTCAAAAGTTTATTACTTTTGTCACATCAACATTCCACTAACCAAAAACTCTTTCCTAAATAACATCTCCAATGGTTAACCTTTCTAAAAAGCTTTTCCTTTTACAAAATTTCTAATTTAGCTTAATCTATTTCAAATGTTTTATAAATACCCCTATATATAATTTGATATTTTTTTGAAATCTTACTAAATATATTATTTTTTAAAATATTTTCATACACAAATATTGTAATAATTAGCATTAGATATTATATAATTTATTTATTAACTAATAAAAATATAATAAAGAATTTATATATAACATATCTAAGGTTTAAAATGAAATGTTATTATACATGGGGGATTAAAAAAAGACAAACATTAAAAGACGGTTAAAAGCTTAGTAAAGAATAAGTCTTTGCAATAAGCTTTTCAAAAAGTTAGGTATTCTAATGGTAAAAAGTCTTTTAAAGACTTATTGTAATAGTAATAAGTTTTATAAAAAGCTACTATTGGAGATGCTCTAATACCTACTAACATAAATATTGAAATGAGGGTAGCTTAATTTGATTAGATTGTACTGATACATGAAATTAATCATCATATCGATTGATGGACACTTGATAATACACCTAGAAAATGGTTCCTTCCCTCTCACTGATATTAGCAAACGTCTACTAGAAAAATTAGTTACAATAATATTTCTTCTAAATGAAAAGAGAGTTGGCAAAAACGACATTGTTTCGAGAGGGGACCCGTTTATGTTTTGTATTGTCATCTGCTCCCTATTTTGTCCACACTTTTATCTTGAAATTCTATTTATACTTTTATAAAATATCAAAAACGCCATACCTTTCATTATCACAATCACTACCACCATCATCTAGAGGTGTAATCGAGTCGAGACAGTTCGTGAGTTACTCAAGACCGACTCGAAAAATACTCAGAATCGACTCGTTGTTAACCGAGTCGAGCTCGAGCTCGAGCTACTCGAGTAAGTCATCGAGTTCGAGTTCAAGTTTCAAAATACACAGCTCGTTAGGCTCGCGAGCCTTATCAAGTTTTTATTTAATTACATTTTTAACCTTATACATAATTACCTTTTTACCCTTTTTCATATACATATTTACATAAAAAAACGTGAATTTTAAAAAAAATTAAAAATTTTCGAGCCGAGTCGAGTCGAGCTCGAAAGTATCGATACGTTCACCGAGTCGAGTTCGAGCTTAAATACCGAGTCGAGTTCGAGCTTAAATAGAAGCTCGTCGAGTATCGAGCTCGAGTTTTAGTTATTGAGTCGAGCTTAAGCTTGGCAGAACTCGGTTCGGCATCATCTATCAGCATCGACCGTCTGCCACCCAACAATGCCACCACCATCACTACTACCACCATTGTCCACAACCACCATGAATTGCTCACCGTAAAATATGATTACAAAATACTGAATTGCGTGAATTTCTTTTAGCATTTTATTATGTATCTATATTTTTGTTGTATAGAAGTATCTTATTTGTTTTATCACTTTCTTTGGAAATAAAACCTTACCTCTCCACAATATGTAAATAATGGTATATTCTTTAGTATTTATATCTATTTTTAAAGTGTTCAATCTTATTCTTCCTCTTCACATATTTTTAATCGTTAATTTTTAAACAATAATTTAGCATGGAGATATTTTTATCTGTGTTTATGACATAATATTTCCATTGATGCTCAATTGTTTTTAACCCCTTTATTAAAGTGTGTAATATTACTTGATCCAGTTTCACCCAACTTTCTATGATTTCTGACTAATCTTTTTGTCACCATTAGGACTTTGTCTATTCTTTTCATGTCCGTCAAATTTAAAGTAATATTGTCTTTTGACTTTTATAACCTTTTTTTTCGAGTTTATATTTTACAAATGAAAATGCATATCGAATAGGATTGGTTCAATTTAAATTCGACCTAACTTATGAATTTGATCAATATTTTTAAAAAGGCATAAATTTGAACATGTTTAAGTGGCTTTACAAGATTATAGTTTCAATCCAAAATCACAAAACACTAAAATTATGTTCGATTGGATCAAACTTAGCATTTTTTATGGTAATCGTTTCACCTCGCTGGCCATGAGTGGCTACTCTAATAGCTCATTCCCAAAACCGTCCCTGTGAGTGTGGATTCATAAGCCGAACTCTAGAACATGATAAAATTTTCTTCACTTTTAAATAATTGACAACGTTATAGTTAGCCAGTTTTTTAGGATTTTAATGAAATGTTGCTTATAAAAAAAATGATAGATATTACACAGTTTTCTTTCAAATGTGATAATTAATATATGGATAGTTAATTCCATTAACATATTTGAATACAAACGATTAACTAAAGGAAAAATTAATAATTAATAATATATATAACACCAATATTACTATTTATGCTACATCACAGAAAAAGAACAACTCATGTACTATTTGAGCATGACTGGCTGACTGCACCTCACATGATTTGGCCTGGAGCAATCGTAGAAACAACTAAAAATTATAAAAATGTGAATTAAATTTTAAAGTTAGTTAGTTCAAAATTTAATAACTGTAGATTTTATTTTTGCTGTAACTTGTTTTTTTTTCCTCCAAATATTAGTGATCAAAGTTCATCAGACCTTTCTAATAGCTACTGCAAGTGGTTTTTAATTTTTTCCAAAACTAGTTGTTGGACATATATATTATTCAAACATGCCATATTTTATTATATTTCATGTTTTCAATATTCATATAAAAACTAGCCAGTGAATATTTAGCCATTTATATAAAACAAATGACTACTTTTCATTATGTATTATCAAGGAAAATATATTAATGTTGGAATATTTTATACAGTTTTAGGTAAAACTTCAAAGTGATTTTGCTTTTTTTTTTTTAACGGCAACATAATCTACTCTTAAATCCACCTATGTCCACTATGAGACTCGAACGCTCAACCTCAAGGTTGGGGGCAAACACTTTTACAGCTAGACTATTAGGCCCTTAGTGTGATTTTGCTTATAATTTATCTAAAAAACGGATCAACTGTTTATTTAATTTTTTTTAACTCGGGACATGTTAGGTCATTAATAATCAGTAACATTAAAATTTATTTTACATTTATAGATAAATATCAAATGACCATTAAAAATTATTAATAAGATATGTGATTCTTTTACGTAAAGTATAAGTAATATATACTTGATGTGACCTGAATGTGACAAAGTAATGTATATTTGAATATGTTATTAACTAGAGATTCTCTACATATAATGGGAAAACAAGTAAGATTTGTTCACCTTTACATGTTTCGGTGCTATATTGTACCTTCACTGTCTGATGTTGTGTAGTATATTTTATATATCTACAAACTGAATCGAGAACTGGCTTGAAAAGATAGACCGAACCAAATCGAGCAAGTTATACTGGTCGTATTAACTGTTTGATTTTTCATACAAAATTAGTTCTCAATCATGTTTTGTGCGGTCCAAACCCAAAGAAGTCGAAAAACTGAAAACTCGGTTTTAGGTCTGGTCCAAGAAGTTTTGTCGGTTCACTACTCAGTCCGGACGAAACCTTTTTTCCGATCCTCAGTCCAATTCAGGTGCAATGGTCCAAGCCGTTTTTTAGATCATGCACAAAACCTAGTTGTTTTCCACTAATTACTTCTCCTTATAGTAACCTTTTAATTTTATCAATTGTGTCAATCACCTTCCGTGACGAATATACAATCTATATCATATGTAATGCATTTGAACCTTCTTAAATTAATGAATATACGTCTTTCATGTTATTAACAAAGAGTTCTAATTAACTGGGCTATTAGAGTTAAACCATATCTTGATTATATGATTGCAATTACTTATGTATCATAATATTTTATTAATCATAAACTCATATTATTCTATTAACCACCACCGGTCACCCACCACTACAATCACTACTTCCGCCACCCACCATTACCACCAACCACCATCGCTACCACTACCACCACTATTACTATACTAGCGCAAATATATTTATAAAGTATTCGTCGATCCATTACGTTTTTTTTTAACGGCAGGATAGTAAGTTAGTGGTTCGATATATGCAGTGACATCCAATCGGGCAGTATGCATACCTCGAACCTATCTCCTTTTTAGAGGAATAAACCTCACCTCATTTTTTATCTCCTAAAGAATGTCTTCAACAAGGCTTAAACTCAAGACCTCTTCAACATGGGAAAGTAAAGAAATTAAGACAGGGTGGGAGTATTGGGCGTGAGAGTGACACATGAGCAACGTTTTTTAGATTTCTGGTCCTGACCACGATCCCACCACCGTTTAACGGTCACGTTCTCACTTTCCAACACCACTCACCGGTGACCACTACCCCAACCTCTCATTTCAATTCATTAATTGCCGCCAATCCTATTCAACCATTTTATTATTTACCCCTTTATTTCAATAACTTCATTAAATTGTAACAATACTAAATTCAATGTTAATAAGAAAATGAAAATACCGAAAGACCCTATCTTTTGGTCTTTAATCAAATTGAACACTTTCTTACGAAATTTCATGAAGGGCCCTCTAGTTTTTTAACAATGTCTTAGTTTTTAGGTCAAAATACATTTTATTATTCTGAACTTGGTTAATTAGGTCTTTTACTATTTTGAGCTATTATAAGTGGAACATGATACGTTTGAACTTGCCAAAATAATGAATTTAATACCCCCGACTAATTAATTTGGCCGTGTTTTTGTACATGAGTTATTCATTACAACTTTTAACAAACTAAAGAATATGAGTTTATATCCATATATTGAAATTAGAAGCAAATGACTTAAGAATTCAAGATTAAGTTAGTGAGTTAGAGTAGTAAATTGACCATCTTGGCAAGTTCAGGGTACATGTTACACTTTCAATAATTCAGTGTAGTTGAAAATCTAGTCAACCAAGTTGAAGGTATTAGAATGCATTTTGGCCTAGTTTTTAGAAAAAAAAAAGAAAGTTGATAAACTTATTTTTTCGGTTTATAAACTTATCATTATGAGTAGTGTAAAAACCTTTGGAAAAATCTTTAATTTGTATAGTTTTTGGTGTAAGTTTCGAAACTTTGTGTCTTGAACATATGTAATTATGGTAATTTATAAAAAATGTCTATATGATTAAAGGTTGCTCATGTGTCACCCTCACGATTCACGCCCGATGTATAAAAACAGTGTTTATTATATGAAACAATTTTTCCATGTAATTCAAATTTGCCAATTTTGCCTCCCATAGACAACCAAAGAGAATTTGTTCATATTAAAGAAGACAATATTTGTTGTTGAAAAAGATTGGTTGGTGAGAAATGTTGCCCTGAAATCAGTTTCGACAAATCAGAAATATGGTTGATTTGAATTACATAAATTAAAAAAAGATCATTGTTTGAATCTTGAATAAGACATTTGACCAATGCAAGACAAAAAGGTGATAAATGATGTTAACTATGTTTAAATTACTTTTTCTTATTGGCTTGGAATTCTTAAAATATTTTAGTTACACTCAAAAAAATAATAATTTTAACAACACATAAATCATTTCAGATTTCATAATATATATTATTATAACAAATTATATAACACATTAAAATAATTATTATGATATATGAAGTGATATATTTTGTTAATTAAAATGATATTCCTTTTACATAGAGCTAGCAGGACCCAAACTCCGATTACTATAATTTAAAGTCAATGTTACCCAATCACTTAGCTAATAATGATAGTACTTGCAAGGAAACATGAATTACTTTTAATATCATTAAAATATACAGCAAAATAGAATAAAAAAAGCATATGGATATGTTATTTTTGAAAAGAACGAGCATAAATAAACTTTGGAAGCAGATAGACAGCAAATGACAGTGAATATGAGAAACTGCCAACCTAAACTAACGGGAGGAATCACTTGGAGGCTTCCAGATTTTATTCCATTTTCAATGTCATAAATTTTTTAAAAACACATTATAACACAAGAAAACATGAGAACTTTTTTACTAACTCGTTAGATACAAGAACCATACGAAGATTAGTTGTCATTTTGTTTTTTTGAATGGTTGGAGGGAAACATGCATCATGCAAGTGTACATGTAACCGGAGTTTCCCATCTCGTTGGTTTGAGTAATCAAAGTTTTATCATCTCATGGATCTACTGCTTTGAATGCCGTCCTGTGTAAAGTGACAAAAAATGAGAAAATATGCATTGAAAATCCATGTGTTTATTCATTCCGCGCTTGATTCCTTTGACTTCCTTGTACTTGAGACGATGGAGCTCCTCAATACAATCCAACGAGTTATGCAATTTGCCCCTTCAACCAAAGAGTAGAAAGTTGATCATAATAGAATTAGAAAAAGAGCAGCATGTGTTCGTACTTCTTGACGAGTTTGCAATACTACACATCATATTTATAAAGCAACATATTTATAACAGTATATTTTATAAATAAGAAAAAACAATTCATGAAAAAATTACTATTTAAAAACAATTAATAACTAATAACATTTTCCCTGGGGAATATGTTGTGAATAATTGTATTGATGTATGCTAAATTTTCCTTTTTTTGACATTGAAACTCATAAAATAATTAGATTCCTATTATACTCGTAAAATAATTAACATTGAAACTCACTAATACTTTTCTCTAATATCATTTTTTGATTTGAACACTTGTATTAATCAAATGATTGGGAAGATTTAGTCTTAAACAATACCACCATTATCTTTACCATAAAATATAGTTACAATGTATCTGTCATCACATTGCAAAGATCAATGTTCTAAAAAAGGCGTCATGGCGTCGCCAAGGCGTGAGGCGCGACGTAGATGTTACGAAACAGACCATTATGACGAGTTTTTTATAAGCGGCTACAAAAATTGATTTTTTTAAAATGATGACATATATAATTATAAAATTAGATATAACACTTTATATGAACTTTGTATATGAATTGTTATATAAATCATTAGATCTATTATTATTTTCTTAATTTGATATGCATATATATATAAATTATAAAATATTTGTTGCGTTAAGTCACGCTTTGAGAAACATCATAACCTGCCATGACTCGACATGACTTGAGGCTTGATTGTATCGCCACGATTCACCTTACGCTCTCTATAACCTTGGCAAAGATACACAACTAGTTTTTATTAGAGTACTAGTTATGCTATTCCATCTATTTTAAGTAAAATCATAATCGTTCTTCCTTTATAAACTAAAAAGTAGTTTAAACAAGTGGAATGCTAAAAAGTAAATATTGAATCAAATTATTAAAGAAAAATAAAATATCATACAATTATGGAAATTAATTTAAAGAATATATAATACTAGTATAATAATAAAAATAAAATAAAATAAAATAAAATAGTCCCTTGTTGAAAAGCACGAGAAACAACAAACCAAACAATAGAGAAGAGCTCCTCCGTCGAAATTTACCAGACTCCTTCCTTCATCGTCCCTCTATTTCAAACTTTGTTCAAATCAAATCAATCAAACCCTAATCCCCAATTTTCAAGCTCTCACCAAACCCTAGCCATGCCGATTGATCTCCTCTCTGTTTGATTCCACACAAACCGAGAGGCCCGCCGTTTCATTCACCGGCGAACGCTGGATATTAGATGGCTGATTCGCCGCCGTTTCATCTGGCATCGGCTAGGGTTTTCATTTTTTTGATTCTTCAATCTCAGATCTCCTGTGGACCTACTTGAATTAACTATCATCGGAATCCGAATTAAATAAGGTTTGAAAGTTTTCACCGGTATGGCTGCCGGAAAGGGAGGATTGTTTGAGAAGCTATGGAGATTTGCACGGACGATATATTTCATGGTGGTAATGGTGGCGTCGTTATTGGTGTTATCGCTTCCTGTTCTCGTAGCAATTGGTGATATTTTGGTTCCTAGTGTTTTGATTTCGAGCTTTACCTGCGTTAATTGCTACAGCTTCAAAGAGCATTTGCATAGATACTCGTTTAGAAGTTCATTGACTGATATTCCGGTGGTTACAGTTGTCAGATCTCTCATAATCACCTGTATGTATGCCAGTTTTTTAAACATCAAATAATTAATTTCTATAGGTGATTTCGTATGCAAATATCTGTCTCTGTGTTTTGTCTTATTTTCTGCTGTCTATAATCATCTATGAACTTCAAGCTACTGCAATGTGCATTTGTATTTGCTCAGAAGAGCTTTTTGATTTCAGAACATAGTTTCTGCTCCTGTCTGAATTCGATTTTGGTCAAGTTTTGTTTTTTTTCAATTTTACAAACGGTCTTGTGTAATTTTAAGTTTTCTAATAATATATGCACCTAAAATAAGGTTCATAACTTTTTATAAAGTACAAAAGTGCTATTACATGCCTGCATAATGGTGTCTACCCTCACTATCCACCTTTTACCTCTCTTTATTTCATTTCTCGTTGATTGCCATTTTTGAAAAATGAATTCATTAAATGCAGCAATTTCTGTTTTGTTTTAAATAAATAAAATGCAGATTTAAGTTTTTGAATTTGTGAGTACTAAATTCAATGATATTTTTATAATTTCAGGTGCTTATATGATCTGTGATGGCCCTATAATCTCACACGGGCAATACCTTGGAACAGTAACATTTTGCTCTGCATTTTCAGTTCTTCTTTTATCAGTTAAAGTTTGCATTTTTACTGTCAATTCACAACTTGAGGATGAAGCTTCTTTTTCACCTTCAAGACAAAGACTCCATTTAAAAAAATCATGGGGAATGCCTGTTTTGTTTCTGTCATCTGTAGTTTTTGCTCTTGGTCATACAGTTATTGCTTATCGAGCAAGCTGCAGAGCACGAAGGAAACTTATGCTTCACAAATTCGACCCTGAATCTGTAAGTATAGTTACTCATATACACACACACACACATACACACACGTTCTTCTGCTACTTGATTCTTAATTTCTTATAAATGTTAATAAATTATTTAGGTTCTTTCGAGCAAGCTTTTATTTTCATCTGGTTACACAAAAGTACCAAGATCACCAACTCCTACAGCTGGCAGAACACCAAAAAGTGACAGTGAAATCAAACGAAAACCCGTGGGCCAAACACACAACAATGGTGAAATCCCAATTCGATTATTGTCAGATATCGACAGTTTATTCATAAATTATCAAAATATCACTCTTCACTACAAACTCACAATCCCAAATCCACCTTCACGAACCCTATCTTCAACCCTACTTGAAAAACCAATAATAAACATTATTCCAAAAAATCAATATCATATTCGAAGAAGTTTTAGTAATCAAAATCAATTTCATCGATCACCTCTTTATGCTCCGCTTTTGGATGGTACAAATTCGAGTGAAGAAATTCCCGTTTTTAACCTAGATGAAGGTGTTGATAGTAATAATATTAAAAATGTTGTTTGTAATTCGGTTGAAAATAATGGATTAAATCATTTAAATGGTGAATTTGGGATAGTTTTGGTACACGGGTTTGGTGGTGGGGTGTTTTCATGGAGACATGTTATGGGTGTGTTATCGAGACATGTTAATTGTGTTGTAACCGCGTTTGACCGGCCCGGTTGGGGGTTGACTTCAAGACCTAAACGAGAAGAATGGGAAGAAAATAATTTGCTTAACCCGTACATGATTGATACCCAGGTGATTATAAATTAATTTTACATTTTTTATAAATAAAAAAATTGAATTTTTATATATTTGCTATTATTTTTCAGGTTGATATGCTTCTTTCGTTTTGTAAAGAAATTGGTCTTTCTTCTGTTGTGCTTGTTGGTCATGATGATGGAGGCCTTCTTGCTTTGAAGGCTGCACAAAGAGTCAAAGAATCTTCTAGTTTTGTCGATGTAAGTTAACCTTTTTTCTCCTTATATTTTTTGTTAATTATTATACTTAAATCTAAGGAAAATAAAGATTTAAAGATATTTAAAATACTACGGTGTAATTCAGTTTATTTACAAATTTTTATTCTATAAAAGTAAATTCTACCAATGTGATAATGTGGAATAAAAGAAAGATTTTTTAATAGTTACAACGTAGGTTTACATTTGTCTGTTTTTAGTGATTGTACAACTTTTTCCTCCAATTGGGTCATTAAAAGATTGTTTTTTTGTCTTAACTTGATAATTTAATGATATTTTTTCCAAAACAAATTGTTTAAAAATATGAATTCTTTTTAAATTGTTTAAAAATATGGTTTTTGTTAAAAATGTTTAACTTTTTACCATCTTTTGACGACCCAGTTGGACAAAAAATTGTACTGAGACCAAAACATAGACAAATGTAAAAGTGCGATATTTCTTTATACAAAAGAACCCTAAATTATATTCCATATAATACATATTTTTCAGGTTGAAATAAAAGGTGTAGTGTTACTTACAACAAGTTTATCAAGAGAAGTTGTTCCCGGTTTTGCAAGAATTCTCATGCGTACGTCTTTGGGGAAAAAACATTTAGTTCGCCCTTTACTTCGAACAGAAATCTCTCAAGTTGTTAACAGGCGAGCATGGTATGATGCTACCAAACTAACAACAGATGTATTAACCCTCTACAAGGTATCTTCATATATATATATATAGTAATTCTTGTAAATTACACAAATCGTCCCTCAACCTTTTTTTTTCCTCGCAATTTAGGACCCGTGCTACTAATTTTTTTGCATGTTTCGTCCCTGAACCACCTAAAATGCCCAAAATACCCTTACCCTAACTTCTTTTGAATTTTATTTTTTTTGTATATTTCATATACCAACACACACAAACAATGCACTACCACAACCTAAAACAATTCAATAACTATTAGCAAAACTGAAAAAGTGAGGATAAGGGTATTTTAGTCATTTTAACCTGCAAAAAATTAGGACCATGGGACGTAAATTGCAAAAATAAAAGGTTGGGGGGACGACTCCTGTAAATTATTGTTAATAGTAATTTTTTTAAATTATTGAAAGCAATGGTTTGATATGATGATATTAGGCGCCATTATGTGTAGAATGTTTTTAACCTGCAAAAAATTAGGACTGCGGAACGTAAATTACATAAATAAAAAGTTGGGGGACCATTTTTGTAAATTATAGAAGTAGTTAATATTTTTTTAATTTTTTTTAATTGAAAGTAGAGGTTTGAATGTTTGATATGATGATATTAGGCCCCATTATGTGTAGAAGGTTTTTAACCTGCAAAAAATTAGGATAAAAATTAGGACCATGGGACGTAAATTCCAAAAACTAAAAAGTTGGGGGACTATTTCTGTAAATTATTGTTAATATCTTTAAAAAATCTTCTATTGAAAGTAATGGTTTGATATGATGATATTAGGCGCCATTATGTGTAGAAGGTTTTTAACCTGCAAAAATATTAGGACCACGGGGCGTAAATTGCAAAAATAAAAAGTTGGGGGACTATTTCTGTAAATAACTCGTAATATTAATTTAATTAAAATTATTGAAATTAATGAATGTTTTAATATGATGATATATTAGGCGCCATTATGCGTAGAAGGTTGGGATGAAGCATTACATGAAATTGGTAAGTTATCATCTGAAACAATTTTGACACCACAAAATGAATCATTGCTGGTAAAAGCAGTTGGTGATTTACCAATTTTGGTTATTGCTGGAGCTGAAGATGCACTCGTTCCGTTAAAATCGGTTCAAGTTATGGCTTCAAAGTTTGTAAATTCTGTAAGTATATATTCCATCTCTTTAACAATGTATTTTTGACTCTTATTACCCATGGGTCAAAATAGCAAAAAGTCAACTATGGTGATTTGGAAAGCCAATAACTATTTTAGTACCCTGAATTTGGCTGACTGGGTCTTCTAGTACCCTGAGAAGTATTAAAGGTGCAGCATAGTACCATGAACTTGACAAAATGGTTGATTTAGTACCCTAATTCTGTTCTTGTGTTCTTACTTGATTTATTTCAGTTGGAGCTTTTGAGGGATTAAAAAATATATGTTCATCTCAATATATTGAAATTAGAATCAAATCACGTGAGAAAAACAGACCAAATTAGTGAGTCAGGGTACGACCATTTTGTCAAGTTCTGGGTATCGTGCTACACCTTTAATAGTTCAGGGTCTTCTACTATCCTGAACTATTAAAGATTTAAAGGTGCAACATAGTACCCTGAACTTGACAAAATTGTCGATATACTACCCTGAACTATTAAAGGTACAACATAGTACCCTGAACGTGACAAAATTGTCGATTTAGTACCCTGACTCACACTAATTTTGTCTCGTTTTCTTACTTGATTTATTTGTGTTGGAGCTTTTGACAGACTAAAAAAATGTACGTTCATCTCAATATTTTGAGACTAAAATCAAATCACGTTAGAAAAAAAGGCTAAATTAGTGTGTCACGGTATCAAAATCAACCATTTTGTCAAGTTCATGGTACCATGCTACACTTTTAATAATTCAGCCTAAGTTATTTTGATCACCATCTTTTTGTGTTTTCAAGCACACCAATTTAAAATCTAAATATTAAACCTTGACTGAGTGGAAATTACGAATTTACCCTTGCAGAGATTAGTTGCGATATCTGGTTGTGGCCATCTACCTCACGAAGAATGCCCGAAGGCGTTACTTGCTGCTGTAATTCCATTCATTAGCAAACTATTAATTTCAGCAGATTCTGAAAACAGATAGGAGATCTTAGAATTAGGTTTATTTAAGAAAATTTGGTGGGAGTGTTTGGGTGTGGGGTTTTTGATAATCTGGTTATTATGTTTTTTTTTTTTAATTTTTTTTCGGGTGGTAGTTAGAGCTCTCTCTCACTCACGTGTATTTTGTTTCAACGTTTTGCGGTTCGCATCAGGGGTTTGGTTAAATTGTTTATAATCCTGTTGTGAATGATTAACTGTTTTAATGAAGATTTTATGTTGCATCCTTAATCCGTTTATATTGTTACATTTGGGTTTAAAATCTTGAAGAAAATTTTAACCTAAGTTTGTCTAAGTATATGTTTTGAGCTTGTCTTTTTTATGTTCAAACACGATAAAGTCAACTTTATGAGTCACATTCGTAAATTCAAATCTTGTATCTCGACTTTAATAATTTAAAATATAATATGTAGTTTTTAGTCGAATACAAGATTGTGATGTAAGAATAACACATTACCTTATGGGTGGTATTATCATAACATGGGTGTTCTCATTTTGTAATATTTAATGAAAAATGTATTTTTTTTTTATAACTTCAATCTTATTATATATTTTGAGGAAATTTATTTATATTGGAAAGACAATTGTTCAAGGCTCTCAAAGTATAAATATAAGAGATGATGAACATATAATAATAGAACATTATACAAACAATAATTATAATGATTAATATATAAGTACTTTATGAAAACAAAATCTATTCTCTCATTTCATTTCCTTTTAACAAAACACCACCTTAAAATTTTCTATTAAAAAAACATAAATATGAATATATATACCTTTTTTCACGAATGTAATAAAAGTAGATTAAATTATAATATCCGAAAATAAAGTTAATAAAAATAGTTGGTCTTCAAGAAGGAATAATAGAAGTAGACTATTGAACTTGTAAACATTATTTGCTAAATTAGGTAAACGGTGACAGAAGATGTCCAGTAATGCGAACTACTAACTATTATTGATAATTTATAGTTAGGGGTGTTTTTTTAGCTTATTTTGAAGGTCATTAATACGAACTATTTAAAAATAGTGATAATTTATAGTTTAAGGGGTGTTTATTTTAGCTTATTTTGGAAGTTTATTAAATTTAAGGTATGTGTTTACTTTAGCTTATAAAGTGTGACTTGTTTACTATGGCTTGTTTGTAGTTTTCGAGAAAAAAGGATATTTTTTAAAAATTTACGTAATGTTTGGTTAGGATGAATCAAAACTTAATTGAATCAACTATTCTAATATAATACAAAAACGTTGTTTGTTATATATTTCGTAATGCAATGGTTAATTATATCGAATATCCCATTACATTACAATCCATATTTTTTATTCCATAGGACCCCTCATGTAGTTTTTAAAAATTCATGTAGTTTTTCATTCCATTCATGAATATTTTTATTTTTCCAATTATGCCCCTTAAAATATTATTAGTATTTATTTTATATGGATATTTTAGTCTTTTTAATATAATTTCATTTCATTCTGATATTTATTCATACATACCAAACAAAAGACATTAATCATTCATTACATTCCAGCATAACTACCAAACATGACAATGTATCATAATTAATCATTCTATTACCTGGCTCATTCCATTGCATTGTTCATTCCATTACAATTAGCTAAACCAAACATACCCTTAATTTACCATAACACCCTATTTATAAGTTATAAGCATTTATAAATTATAAAGTTTATTTCATAAATTAAGGGCCTTTTGAGATTGTTTATTATAATATATCAAAATAAGTAATATTTTCTTTGTTTTAAAATAAATGGTATATTTTTCATTTTTGAGTGTTTTAAAGTAAGTGGCCATAATTATTTTATTGTTTGGCAACATGATTATTTTTTTAATTAACATATAATATATAAATAATCAATTTTCAAAATAAAATTCAAGAAACTCCTACTTATTTGTTCAAAACTCCATTTTTAAATACACCAAAACATAAATAATTAATTTCTTTTCGCATTTGCTTTATCAAAACTCATTTTCAATGATTTACATTTATTAAAACGAAATAAGACAATAATATGTTTCGCAAATATCAAATGCCTTTAAAACCCACGTTAATAATTATTTAAGCACGAAAACTTCCTAAAATAAGCAAAACAACACACCACCCTCTATCTTTTCAAACCAGTAAAAAACAGTGCAGGAAATTGCATGAATGCCTTCGCGCATCTCTCCTGCCAGTGTACGGCAGCAATCCTATTGGTCAACTAGCCTCTACACCCCAGCGCATTTTAGTCACTATCCATTTTTCTCAGTTATTACACGCAGGAAGAAACAAATTAAACAATTTCCTTTTGCTCTTTCTCACTCTACGAATATCAGTGCGTGTTTTTGTGCGTGTTTCGATCGAAGTTTTTTCACAATTGCGAGTTTGAATCTGGTAAGTTGATCGATTGTTCAATATTTGAAGTGCATTTGTTTACGATCGAGCATTTGATGTCTGTTTAGCTCATTACAAATTAACAATTTCCTTTTGCTCTTTCTCACTCTACGAATATCAGTGCGTGTTTTAGTGCGTGTTTTGATCGAAGCTTTTTTTCACAATTGCGAGTTTGAATCTGGTAAGTTGATCGATTGTTTGATATTTGAAGTGCATTTGTTTACGATCAAGCATTTGATGTCTGTTTAGCTCATTTCTCACTGTACAGTAGAATTTAATCTAAGTAATACCGATAGCGATATCTAGGGTTTCGAATAGTGATTTCAGTTGATGCATTTCATATCTGCTTGTAGATTCTGATTGCGTTTAACATTAATATTGAAAATTACGACTTCTAGCAGCATATTTGAGCTGATTCTTCGTAATATTGTCTATAATCAAGCATTAAATATTTGTTTGTTTCAACATTGTAGGCTTTTATCTCGTTATTAGCGAATATGATTTCTATTTTCTGTTTAGTCGTAATTTTTTTAATACATTGATTATTGATCTTGTTTGGTTGTTTGTGATTTTGTGCATTTGCTTCAAATCGCTTTTGAAGTTTGTACAAAAGTAGTCAATAATACTTGTATGGAGTGTTTGGCTCAGCTTATTTAGAAAGGCAATAATAGGTTGTTTTAAGCATCCAAACAGCTCATATGTTAAGCTGTAATTGAATAACCTAAACCAAACACCCCCTAAATAAAGGCGAGCGTGGAGAACCGAAGGAATTGGTTAATTTCACATCGAATTAGACTCTTTTTGGAGCTAATTTAGTTTAATTTCTGATATACAGATATGTCACGGATCAAACAAGAAAATGCAGAAATATCAGCAAATATCACATTCAAATGGGGCCGTAAGGAACGATTAGGTGGCAAAAATCACAACATACAATACTATGAATCATTTATGTATGATGACGTGGAATATTCACTCTATGATTCTGTATATTTATGGGCTGAAGGTCAACCCGAGCCACATATTGGAAAAATTATCGAGATATACGAGACTTCACGCCGTGAAAAAATGGTGAAAATTGTTTGGTATTTCCGTCCAATCGAGATACGAAAGTGGTTAAAAGGCGTTCGTGTACTAAACAACGAGTTATTCTTGGGTTCGGGTGAAGGATTTGGTCTTTCTAACATCAATTCCCTGGTAATAAAATCAGGTCTAAAAATGACAGGTGATTTGTACACCACTACTTTTAGCTTAATGCCCACTAAATTAGAGGTTTTTGACCATTTGACCATTACTTTGTGAATTTATCTTATTAGGAAGGTGAAACGTTCAAGTAGGTCCATTATTTTTACGAAGTCTCGAAGAATAAATCTCAACTATTGATCAATAAGATCTAATGGTCAAGATTAATCTCAACTTTGATAATTACGTGTAGTATACTTAATCACATGTGATTTTAGTGTAAAATCACATGTGATTGTATACTTAGTTCAATCACATGTGATTCAGTACACAATCACATGTGATTCAGTACACAATCACATGTGATACACTATTTAATCACATTATGTGTTATTAATGAAAAATAATACAGTAATTTTTTCAAAAAAAATAATAAAATAAAAAAAATTAATAATTCTAAAATAATTTTTTTTATATATTTTTTAAATTGACCAAAATACCCCTCAATGTATAAAATATGTGATTAATCTTGACCGTTAAATCTTATTGATCAATGGTTGATATTTGTTCAACGGGACTTCGTAAAAATAATGGATCTCCTTGAACGTAACTCTATTAGGAAGTGATATTTACATTGGAAAAAATGATTAATAAACGTAAGATATATAATCTCTGTTATCTTACTGGTCAAAATGCATTTTAGTACTTTTAACTTGGCTGACTAGGTCTTCTACTACCGTGAACTAAAAGTGTAGTATGGTACCCTAAACTTGACAAAACGGTCGATTTAGTACTTTTGCTCACTAATTAGGTCTTTATTTCTTATGTGATTTGCTTCTAATATCAATATATTGAGATGAGCATATATATTTTCTAGTCCGTCAAAAGCTCCAACGAAGTAAGTCAAGTTATAAAATGCGATCAAATTAATTAGTCATGGTACTAAATCGACCATTCTGTAAAGTTCAGGGCTTTTTTTGGATAAAATGGTCAAGACAATTAATTTATGGTGTATGACTAGAAATGATGATGTACAAATCACCTACCTCTTGAAATTTTATGGTTATTTCATATTTTGTTTACTAATTTGCGTAATGTTTGATTAGGAAACGATTTCGGGTAAATGTAACGTTTTATGCACATCAAAAGACGAGAGAAATCCCAAGAAAGAATTAAAAACGTTTGAATATATATTTTCTCGTACATTTGATGTTAAAACATGCAGAATATCAGAACGATTTCCGGATAAAATAGCCGGAGTTGACAGTTTGTTACATTTTCCTTTTTTGTTGTATCTTAAAGAACAAATTACACAAATTGTCATTGCGGTCTTTCGAATTCTATGAATTTATCCCCATATTTCTTTTTCGTTTATTTTTTATGTACCTTTTAATTTCGTGATTTTGTCTCTATTGTCTTCAAATTTCATTTTTTTTGTCCATTTTGATCTAAAATATCCACATTACCCTTATTTTTATTTTATTTTATTTTTAAATCTATTTTCTTCTCCGGTCGTCTGAGAAGAAAATAAATTTAATTAATATAAAATAAAATTAAGGGTATTGTGGTCATTTTAGGTCACAACTGACAAAAAATAAAATTTGAAGATCGCAGGACAAAAATCACGAAATTAAATAATACATGCCCAAAAAAATATAGGGATAAAATCGTAAAATTTGAAAGACCATGAAATAGTATTAGTTTATTATGTTTCTCAATTATGTTAATAATTTAATGTAGTTGGACATTTTTTTAATCCAAAACCCAAAGTGAAGCCCAAAATTACAAACAAGATAATATTGAAGATTCCTACAGCAAATAGTAAAATTCCAAACTCGTCTTCTAGTGCATCTGATTCCTACAACCCGAAGAAAAGGAAGCTTCAAGAATTTCAAGCCGATGAAGTAAAACCAAAAGTGGTAAAGTGTTAAATAACAAATGGTTATTAATTTCTGTTTAATTTCATAAGTGTTCATTTAAGTGAATGCATATTGCAATTTTGGTCATTTCTTTTAAACTTTCAAACTCAGTACTTTATGTACCATTTTATTGCGTTAGCAGTCATTTTAAACGCTTTCTATGCAATAAAATCGTCTTTTAACTAACCGCATGTACCGTTTAAAATGACTAAAAGGACGTTTAAAAGGGTTGTCCATGCAATAAAATGGTACATAAAGTTAGGGGTGCACAAGAACCGGTTTTTGACCAAACTGGTTTCGGTTTTGACCAAAACCGGTTTTGGTCAACCCCGGTCAAAACCGGTTTTGACCAAACCGGTTTCGTGACTCGAAACTCTAACCGGTGTAATGGGTATTGTAACCGGTTCGGTTTCAAACCGGTTAACCGGCCAAAACCGGTGTGTTGACCAAATTCGCGGTCGGTTTTAGTCAAAACCGGTTACTAACCGGTTCGAACCCTCAGAACCCCAAACCGGTTGGGAACCGACCGGTTAGACAAAAACCGAACCGGTTTTGGTCAAAACCGGGTTTGACCGTTTCGGTTTCGTTTATTTTGTGCACGGATACATAAAGTACTGAGTTTGAAACTTTGAAAAAGAAAGGACCAAAGTTGCAATATGTGGTTAGTTAAAGGAACATCTATGAAATTAACTCTCAGTTTCTGGATTTTGAATTTGATATTAAGCCATCTTGTTTTTCTTGTAAATGTAGGATAAAAGTGCATGGTTCAAGAAAATAGTGAGTTGATCAATACTTTTAAATACCTTTTTAATTGATTTTTGAATTTAATTCTTAACTTTAATTGGCATTTTTCATTAGCCTTGGGAGGAAAGGTTGCAGAAAGCACAAGAATCAGGGTCCGTAATATTGTTGGAGAATTTGTATCCAACATTAACGTCGTTAGAAGTAGAGGTATATTATAACATTCATCATTATATTTTATTTTATATTGAGTAAATTACCGAAATTATCCATATATTTTTTCACCTTTTCATGATAGAATGATGCTGGTGGGATGAAATGATGATGACATCATCGTTGTTAATTTAAAAAGAAAAAGAAGAAAAGAAATAAAAAAATAACTAAAAATTTCAGAAAGAATAATAACAAGGGCATTTTGGTCATTTTAACTTTTAGGTAGCATTTGGAAAAAAAGAAAAGAAAAAAAAAGTTGAATGGCAAAACGTGAAAAATGAAAGACTACAAGGCCAATTGATTTTTATTATTTGCCTGTATTAATGATATTATTGTAATTTAATAAATAATAAAATAGGTTTTCGGACATAAAAAATAGTTTTAAAGGTTTGGAAATATATGAAGGTAATTATAAAGTTTAGAAGAATATATAGGTAATTTATGAATTTAAGAAGGATATAAAAATAATTAATGAATTTTGCAAGGATATAAAAACAATTATCCCTATTTATTATAACTCATCAGATTCATTATATTTTCCAATTTTTCCTCAGGAGATTGTTATGGAGGCTTTTAATAAAAAGGTTAGTGCGAAGATGATACAACACACTGCAATTTCAAGCCCAAACTCTGGTATCACCATTTTGATATTTTTCTTATATTAAACATATTATATATATTGACAAAATATATTTTAGTATCGTGAATTTGAGTGACAGGTTCTTCTACTATTCTGAATTATTAGAGGTGCAATTTGCCTATACTGGGTACCCTTAAGTTGACAAAATGGTCTATATAGTACCTTAACTCACTAATTTGGTCTTCTAATATTACTTGATTTACTTAGTTGGAGCTTTTAACGGACTAAAAAATGTACGTTCATCTCAATTATATATTGAGATTAAAAGCAAATAAAGTGAGAAAACGCGACGAAATTTGTGAGTCGAGGTACCAAATCGACCATTTTATCAAGTTCAGATATCATGCTACGCCTTTATTAGTTCAGGGTAGTAGAAGAGTTGATCAACCAAGTTCAGGGTACCGAAACGTATTTTGAGGCATATATATAACAAGACAATTTGACAAGACAATTTGAATTGTTTAAACTTGTGTTTTTTATTATATTTGTATATATGCTTATTTGTTGTTGTAGGACAAGCTCTTGTGATATTCAACTCTAAAGATGAGGCAGATTTTGCTATCTTTAGTTTGAAAACAAAATGTTTAATGATTGGAGGTGTAAGGTAAACCCAACCATTTAATTAAAAGGGCTACTCGTGTCGACATGTTTACATTTCCGATTAGTATAATTTTTTTTAAAAGACACATGATAAATATTAAAAAGCGAGAGTAAAAATATTTTTCTACAATTGAAATTAAACGTAGCTTATAATTAGTATTTTGGTTCAGACCGGTTGTAGGTAGTAGACCGTCATTGAAGGAGGCTGGTAACCGCCACCCGTCAAAGTACTTTGGTCATTGCACAATGAAACTAAGGCAACGAATGGAAACGGTAACTTTAACATTTTTTTTATTTTCCTTTCGGATAATTATATATCTATATTTATATTTATTTCGACACCAGAATAATGCAGTTTCCACGTCTCATTATTCACAACCCAATACTTTTGCGTTTGATATGGCGATGGAATGGCTATCGCTACAAAAAAAGTACGAATTATGTTTGGATGCATTATACGAGGTAATAATACAAATTAATGAATTATACACACACAATGTACACGCGAGCCATTACTTGAATCTCAAGTAACGGTCATGTATTTTTTCAGCAACAAGGAAAAGAAACTGGTAACCTTAGAGATCGAGTCAAGGGGCCACTCCCACCAAAAAAAGATAGATTTTTTTTGTTTTGTTTTGTTGGAGATGTATATATATGGATTTTTTGTTTACAAGAAATAATACTTGAGGTCCTTTTTTTGGTAAGTTTAGTGGGTCCTATATATACTTTTTGTTCAACATGCTTCATGTCGAAGGTTAGTATCCTACTCTATATATGAGACCTAAATTTGAAGAGGGTTTGACACCATGGCAATTCCAAGCATTCCTATTCGTCCATAATGCCACTTGGAATTCCCTGATTGGTCCACGTCATTTGCACTAATACAAACGAATCTGGTACGGCTTACGGTCTACATTCATATTCATATGCTCCATATACGGCAAACGAATCTGGTACGGCTTACGGTCTACATTCATATGCTCCATATACGGCTTCCTACATACAAGGAAACAAATAACTATTTAAAAGATCGTACATACAAATAACTATTTAAAAGATCATACATACACGGAAACAAATAAATATTTAAAAGATCAATCAGCGAAGGAAACAAATAACTATATGTAACATTTATATGTAACATTTCTTCATTTACCGTTTTTTTGTACAAAATCATCGTGAATCTATCGATTATTATGTCAGTTAGAAGTATATAAAGTTTTTGGACAGTTTTTTACATACTAAAATTTACAGCATACCCGCCCATCGAGCGGGTTTTGTAGCTAGTATGAGTATATGACCATATATGGATTGTTATATACAGGGTTATATACAAGTCAGGTAATTAACAAATTACTTAATTATGATAAAGGTAAAATCAGTATAACATAAAAGTATTAATGATCATAAATATCATTTTACTCTAAATATCGTGAACCAAATCAGTTAAAATATTAATTCGCGTTGTTAGTTATCTCGAGAGCAAAATTTCTAAAATTTAGTAATATTGAAATAGAATACAATTTTTTATAGTGGTAGATTGTGTATATAAAGTTTGTATTCTTAATTCGAATCGGTATCCACTTTTGTTATAAAGTTCAAACTATTGTCTTAAAGTGGTCATATATGGATTATGTGGGATAACATGTCATTAGTTAGAATACGCGTATAATCAAATAATTTATAACATGATTTTTTTAAACCAAATAATTTATAACATAATATTTTTAAACCGAGAAAAATTTGGGAAATTTGTCAAAAATAAAAAAAGAAAATTCTAATAGGAAATAGAGCAAAATAAATGTTAAAACAGGAAAAAGAAAAAAATAATTTCTTTTTAGAAAAGAATCTACATATGGAAGGATATATGTTTTAAGATACAATGATTTAACTAGTATGTTAAGATATAAGGTGTATTAGCTATCGTCCATATATTATACTTGCTTCGTCCCTTATTAAATGTCCAATTACTATTTTCATTTGTCCCAAATTAGATGCCACTTCTAAATTTCAATAAATTAATTCATTTATAAGTGGGCTACTACGAAATTTCATTGGCTAATAGTGTAATGATTAAAGTTTCCTAAAAATATGTGCATTTTATCTAGTGAACAACTAATACGGAAGGGGGGAGTATATATTTGGACGAGCAAAAAAGAATAAAAATAACATAACCCATAAAATATTTATACTAAACATAAAACTTTTTGAGTAGGCGGATGCCCACCGTGCGCATCCCTTGGTACAACATGTATATAAGAAACATGGAACTTTTATATACTACATTGTACATATTTTATAATAAATTGTATGACTATATAAAGTGATAATTTTGTTTGATTGAAGTAAAAGTTGTAGTAAATAAAGAAAGATTTATTTGTTTGAGAGCGGGTGAGTAAGAGACCTTATCCAAGGCCCGTTGGTTCCAAAGTAGGCCCATTAAATCATTGTTTTTGGGTTAGTAATGCCTGTACGAGGAGTATTTATAGAGAAAAAAGGTGATTTTTACAACACACCTATTAATCCCTATATCATAATAACTAGTTTTTGTATTTGTATAGTGTGTACTGTGTAGTAACAATTGTGGTAACTTCATAAAAAATGTGGTAAAAGAATTAATTCTCAGAGAGAAATAATATTAATGCTTACTATTTGTGCCTACTAATGTGTCTAATAATTTGATCATTATAAGTGTAATGAAATCACAAGATAATATGAGAAAAAATAAATAGTAGATTACATATGTCAAGTTTAGAAGTGAATAGTGAGTAAAAATATAAGTAGGATTAAAACGTTTGAAGAAATATAATTTCTCGTATTTATAAGCTTATGAGATTGCTGCGTTTTTTATTTTATTTTTTTTTTTCAAAATATTAAATATTTTAGGTATCCAAGATTCGTAAACGTTCAACACAAAATTTTCCAACGTTAGAAACAAATTATAAAAAATATAAAATAAAACAAGTGTGAGAACATGCTTACTCAATACATGTAATTGAAGATTTGAAGCGCAGTTAGAACATGTAATCATATGCAAATACAAGCCAAAATATTGGGAGTGATTACACGACAGGACCCTTGTATTATTGCCGACCAAATAGGATAACGACAACGAAGATATTTAATAAATCTTAAATTGCTAAATAAATCGTGTAAGTTAAATAAATAAATAAATTGTAAACTAAACTAAAAATTAAGGGTTTAGCTAACTCATGCCCTTAGGGCATGAGTTAAGGAATATTAATTAAATAAATTATTTCTAAACATAGTGAAAAATGCATTCATTGAAGTTAAATATTTATAACTATTAAATATAATTTTCAATATAGATGGAAATAATAACTTCAATCAATGTTCAAGCAACCGTTTTTACTTTTAGTCATTAGTTCAAGCAAATTCAAACCCAATGACATCTTTTTTGAAAATCATATTCAAACCCAAATAGGTACGTTGTTTACACCAAGAGTCATAAGTCTCAATCTATACGACATTCAAACTGAATCGGACCGAACCTACCTGTACCGATTCGGTTATCGGTTCTGATGCTTATGCAAAAACGATCCTCGGTCTGATTCAGTTCCGAGCGGTTCGGTCCGGTCCGGTCCAAAATCGAGAAAAATTTGAAGAAAACTTTCTCGGTTACCAGTTCGGTTCCGAGTGTCACGGATCAGTCATCGGGTTGGCCAAAAATATTTTCACTATTCGGTTTGGTTCCAAGCGTCATCGACTCTGTCATCAGTCTAGTCAAAACCATTTTCTCGGTTTCAAACAATTCAATTCGGTTCTTAGCACTAGATAGGACTAGGTTAATGTGATATTTTCTCTTTGAGTAGATCATGACCTAACAAATTCTAGACATTTTGATGATACAAATTAACTCTAATTATCTTCTCTTTTTAAAAGGACATTTTTTTCCCCAATATATACCTAAAGAAAGAAAAATTAGGAGATAGATAGAAACCAACTAAACATTAGAATTTATGATGAAAAACAGTCGCATTTTTATGATAATGTGATCGCTGTCCATTCACGACACAAATGGCTGAATTCGATCGTAATAGTTGCTACAAGATCAAGTCGGCAAAAACCAATTCACTGCAAGATTTAAACTTAAGCCGATTTCTTAAAAAAGTATTCCCACTTATAAACTAGTTAATGTCCTAAAAATGGTTCAATTAGTTGGGCATATTCAGCCAGACAATTGAACTGGATTACAATATTATTATGTATATGTGATAAATTAGTTATTTTAAAAGTTGTAATAAAAAAGAAAAAAAATCTTAGAATGTACAAAAAAATATTATAACAAATCCGAAAAAATTCAAAAAACTACCTTCTAACAAAATTAAACTACTTTGAGTTCCAAATATATAGAAAATAATATCAAATATTAAAAATTCAACTAGAAACTTTGTATTCAAACTTTAAAACATTGAAAATAAAATTCCAAGTGTATCTAAAATAACTTGGATTACAGTTGGTTCAACCATCTTGATCTGACCGGTTCATAGTTAACCTGCTCGGTTTAAAGAGTTTAAAAATAACATTTTATTCGGTTGATTCAGCCTGAGTTATCCTAACTAAAAAGTGAATTGTGGTTTAGGGGTATTAAAAAATGATATGATCCACATGGAGGTTGGTCAGAAATCAGATCTTGGGGAGTTATTTAAAGCTGTTAAGAATGAATAATGTTGAATCTTTGATGAATGTCGATCATGGACAAACTCCACCTTCTTTCCATTGATTATAACATGATCTCCATATTTAATTAATTATTTATGTTGGATAGATACCCCCACCATAGGTGTTTCATCCACCCAACATTCATTTCAATATCCATGTGCTTTTTGTATCCTATATATCTTTATTCATCAAATAACGAATTTATCAATGTCCAAAATGCATTTTAGTACCCTAAACTTGGCTGAGTGGAATTTCTACTACCTTAAACTATTAAAGGTGCACCATAGTACCCTGAACTTGACAAAATGGTCAATTTAGTACCTGACTTACTAATTTGCTCTTGTTTTCTCATATCATTTGCTTCTAATATCAATATATTGAGATAAACATACATTTTTAGTCTGTTTAAAGCTCTAACAAAATTAAATCAAGTAAGAAAACGCGATCAAATTTATGAGTCAGGATACTAAATCGACCATTTTGTCAAGTTCAGGGTACCATGGTGCACCTTTAATAGTTCAGGGTAGTAGAAATTCCAGTCGGCCAAGTTCAGGGTACTAAAATGCATTTTGACCTTTATCAATTCATGAGTGTCCAATCCTTAACTATTAAACTATGTCAACTGAACTGAACCGAAATTAGTTAGACTTGGTTTTCAGGCCCGTTCTTGGTCCCATTTTTGTTTTTTCAGTTTTAGTACCTGAATTTGAACATTCTGAGTCTAACTCGGAATGTTGTTTATGTTGATGATGTAGTTTTTGGTTCTAAGACGAGTTGAGATGTTGAATGATGTTGTTAAATATTCTTAACGTTTGTTTGTGTCATTAGTTGATGTTGGTTTGTATTATTTAGTGACAAAATAGTTATTTTTAGTGGTTTATTATTTGTTGCACGATTCTTTATCTATATATAAATATACTTTGATGGGGTTTTTTTCAAGTATTATCAATAATACGTGTATACAAGCCGATTAATAATTATTTAAAAAATATATATTATAACATATTGTTTAAATCATCTCACATCAAATAATTGTACAAAAAAATATCTCAAGTTCTCAACACATAAATCACAAATCCGTGAAAAGGCATCTCAAAACCCAAAGCCAAATGGCATGCACGAGGGCTTATTCCTTGCTTTGGCGAAAATAATAGAATGATAAAAAGACAAAAAAAAGGTTTAATTAGGGCGACAAATGCACATAAAGAGCATGTGGGAAAGACCAACAAAGGTCTTTTTAGTAATGGCGGATGTGTTTTTATTTTATTTTAATCCAAATTTTTTTGGTATATGGGTTAACTCCGACTTATTTTGCAAGCCGATTTTAATCTATTTATATAAAAACATTTTAATTCGAAACTTTTTTCTAATTAGCTTAAAGGAGTTGCGTTAGATATGTATAGTAAAAATCGTTGAAGTATGACTGGAAATTGTACAAGAATACGTTCGAACGAGTCACAAACTTGGCTAGATGTATCGCGATATGATAGAGCACAACGTGCACCCGTGATTCTTAACTATAGTCATTCATAAGCACATGTGTAGTCACTACTGCTAATCTTATGGCGACGACATATAGTCGCTAGCTATAGGTGTGACTGGATAAATTTCCGGAGTACTTTATTTCGACTACATGGCGCCGCTATAGCCTTACCGGACTATTTTCCGGCGGATGCTATCGCGACGACATGTTGTCGCTATAGACTTGCCGTATTATTTTCCCGTCGTATCCTATGGCGACACATATCGTCGCCAAAAAGTTATAATAAAACATTTCTTTTATCACGAAAATCTGTCTCGCCAAAACCTATAGATATGGAAATATTAGGCTATTGCGACGAGGCTATGGCGAGAGTTGTCATCGCAATAGGCTTTGGCGACAACTTGTCGTCGCGATAAGTTGAAGATGATTAGTCGCCATATGATACTTACGTTGTAGTGATATGATTAAATTTTATCGGCGAACAATTTTGTATATCCTATAAATACATTATTCTCTCTGCATATATCTTGTATCATAGTGTTATTTTGATCCGAATTATAAAAAGGATATTACTTTCTTCAGAGTGGGTTAGACGGATAACCTAAATCGGGTATAAACAAACTCGTGCTCACTCAGTTAATACCACCACTAAGCTGGTAGAATTGTTAGAGCTATTTCTTATACGGTGAATAATAGTTGGGTCCAAAAGCATCCAGGAGTTAAAATTATATGGTGGATAATAATGTAATTGTTATGATCGTATTAATTATATACATTTAAATTGACAAAATGTATATGCATTTGAAACGCCGCCAATCCAACATGATCTATCTTCAAATGAAGTTAAACTAATAGTTGTTCCGGCTTGAACTCATGTTGACGTATTATTGAAATTGCATGTTATGCCACCTAGTATTGAAATTTTGATTTATATAATTCTAAAATCTTAATTATTACAGCCGTATATAATCCAATCTGTTAGGACTCGCGAGGATATCTTAAAAATATTTTAAAATATTCTGAAAAAATATGTAACTCCCCATGATTATTATTACTACATTTAACCAAAAAAAAAATTAAAAAATATTTATGATCCATTTTTTTTTGTGGATCATAACAATTATTCATATTTTTTTTTTGTGGATTATTATTATGATCCATTTTTTTGTATCATTTTTTAAATTTTTTATTTTTTTTTAATCTTATATGCTGTGATTTTAATGTTTAAAAAAGAAACTATTTGAAAAAAAATTGTTTTGAATCATTTTTAGAGTTTTTATTTTAATTCTCACCGGGAAAAGAATACTCACCGGATCCGAACCCTAATCCAATTAACGAATGTGACCTGAAGAAAATCAGCAATAGTTTAACAATGTCATGATAAGTAAGAAAAATTTATATCCTACACCAAGATATAAAAAATAAATTCTACTTATTTTGTTAACAAAAATTTCCGTTTGGGCCCACGTTTGAAATAGGACAAGTTCAAATTTTGGAATTTATTAAATCTACTTATTCTTATTATTGGTTTCCAAGGTTTATGTTGGATCTGCAGGGATAGTGTTTGCTTTCCCAAGAGGGTCTCATACGCAATCATTTGTCGAGCGGATAAATATGACCGTGATATTCTAATTTATTTAAATAGTTAATATAATATATTTTTATTTTTAAAAAAATATCTTATTGAGGTATACGACATGATATAAACATAAACATTAACAAATCGATTGGAGAGTCTATGACCCACGGAACGGGGATGCATGTAATGTGTGAGACGACATGATATATGTTGTATTGATATAAAATGTATAAAGTTATAGACAAACAATATCTACACTAAGGTCTTACACTTAAATTATTAAAATAAGAGATCAAATACGATAATAATGAACTATATAATATTTTCAAAAATTATCATCACCTAAATTTTTGTCAAAGTTACAATTGAAACAACTTTAAAATAATAAGTTTTTTCAGAAGACAAGTTTAAAACAACCAATTTCTTTTTCCTGTAAACAACGTATTTTATTATTTTTATTATTAATATCTATACAATGATGTAATATCTTTTTATAAATTCTGGTCCATTTTCAACTAGAACGACTTCTGTTGCTTCATATTTCTGTATATTAACTATTAAATGTCATAGTGGACATATGTGAATTTAGGAGTAGATAAGTTTGCCGTTAAAAAAAATAGAAAAATAAAATATAAAAAACTATTAAGTGTCAAGATTTCAAGATTTCAAGGAAATTTAAGGGCACATGGGGTACAGCGCAAAATTGAACTACGTACCCAGCAGACACTGTAGGTATATCGGGTATCAAATGGCACTAGTTACATACAGGTTTTATATGATGCACACAATGCAATCATTCTAATTAATAATCGATTGATAACTTACTTGTAATAATATTAAAAATGATTTTCTAAAAATTGTAGATTTAGGTGCTGTTTGTTTTTTCAGAGCAAAAAGATCTGCAGTCTGCGGACCAAATCTGCAAAGTGCTGTACACAGAAGATGGACCAAAGGTCTGCAAGCTAGACAAAAAATATTGTTTGTTTTTTACATCTGCAGAAATCAGATCTAGGGCAAAATTAGAGCAAAATGCCACAAACATCAGATTTAGGGCAAAATTAGGGCAAAAAAGTATCCCAAAATTAAGGCAAAATGCCACAAACACCTGCGTAAATTCTAATTGCCGGCAACGGGAAGAAGCACATGGCGGAGAGAGGGGCGGAGGACGGCGGAGACGCACATAAGAATATGACGTGGAGATGAAGAACGACGGAGGAGGTCGGTGGCTACACTAGTCGATTGTAACGACCCGAAAATTTATAGACAAATAAATTTTATAAAAAAATATGATAAATAGGGATAAATCATTTAAAGGACGTAGGAATTGGTTTCGTGTCGTTTGGAGTCTGTATGAGAAAGTTATGGACGAAACCGTGTTGAAACCTAGACCGAAAAGTGCAGCCCTGCTGCACAAGCAACCTCGCGGCGCGAGCCTGGCGCGAGTGAAACGCGAGGTTGAGCAGAGAGGCTAGAGCTGGAACGCGAGAATCTCGCGTTGACTTTCGCGTTGACTTCTCGACGCGAAATCTGGGAAAATGCGGCGACCAAAGGGGAAACCCGCGCGACCTCGCGGCGCGAGCGAGGCGCGAGTCAAACGCGAGGGCTGTCTGGAGCATATAAACTTGGGTGTAAGCTAGGGCTTCATTTCATCTTCAACCCCACACCTTGTGCAGCCGTTTTCTAGAGAGAAGTGGTCGATTTTGGAGTCTTGGAGCTCAGATCATCACCATCTTGAAGGATTGAATCATCAAGGGTAAGGGTTCTTGTCTATTTTACTTAGCTACCTTGATTGTGAGCTTTGTATGGGTAAAAATGGTGGTTTGGGGAACCAACCATGTCATCTTTGGGGAAGATGACTAAACTTGGGTGTAGAACACTCATTGTAAGCTTGTAATCGATGTGTACAAGTTGGATTTGGGTTTATTGATGGAAATCTTGAACTAGGGTTTGAGATTCCACCAAGTTGGATGAACTTGGTGGTTAGGAATGTGAATATGGATTGAATAGTGATTAGTTATGGATAATAACTAGTTATTGTGATGGTATTGATGATAGGTCAAGAAGACCTAAAGTTTGGTGACATCTCACAAGTTGGAGAGCAAGGATTCGTGTTGTTAGACACGATTTGGATTTAGCTTGGCTAAGGTGAGTACATGAGACTTTTAAACTGGGTACATAGCAATTAATTTTGAAAGTACTTATGATATTGTATCAGTCTTTATTAACAAATATTTTGATAAAGATAGTAGTTGAAAATGTATGAAAGTATGTAGAATGTGATACTAGAATGTGTCTAGTATGATTGATGAATTTGAAGTAAATTATGATAGATCCAAGTAGTTATGGAATCTATGTTAATGAACAATAATAATGAAATAATTGATTAAGAGAATGTATACGGAGCCTTTATTAATAAATATGTATTAGTAAAACAAATGAGAATGATTTTGTAGTAATGAGTACCTATTGGTAAGATATACTAATAAGAGTAAAGAACGAATATATATGAGAAAGAATATAATGTGACTAGTAATAATTGTCTATTATAGTCAAGGGAGAGATAAAAGTATTATGTGATCGATGAATAAGAAATGTATCTTATGTATAAAGTAAGTACGGACCTCATAGGGTTCATAGATGTAGAAGTAACTGTGGTTGTTTATGATCGGGTCCATGGGACCATACAGGTACGTTCACACTGTGGTGAACTAATTATATGTCGTTAGCATTAGATGACTAACTTGTTTGATGTTGGATGTGATAGCCGAAGGCTTTGACTGTCATAACTGTTAGGGTATGGTAAGAGATAGACGGTGGTGACGCGGGGGACCCCTGGTCACTGGGCGGTGGTATATATGTTTATACACCGAGTGTATATATGTTTATACACTAAGCACACGGGTGCTTCTAGTACGCATATGTTTGGTACTAGGTATGTTAGGTCCTAATACATATATGTTTATGTATTAGATAGGTTGATTGGACGGTGGTATATATGTTTATACACCGAGTGTATACATGTTTATACACTAAGCACACGGGTGCTTCTAGTACGCATATGTTTGGTACTAGGTATGTTAGGTTCTAATACATATATGTTTATGTATTAGACATGATTGGGCTTCTGGTACATATATGTTTATGTACCAGATATGATTGGGCTTCTGGCACCTATACGTTTAGGTACTAGATATCTTTGCTAGGAACGCAAAGTAGTTAGAGTCACAAAAGGGTGACTAGACGGTATTTATGTAGGTTATATATATGTTTACATAATTATGAAATGTCTATTATTGGGGTCTAAAACCCATGTATCTCACGAGACTATTTTGTCTCACGTACTACGTTTGTTTTGTGGCTATGTACTCAGGTACAGGTTTGAAGTGATAGAAGGTTGCACTAGAAGTGGCCTAGAGATGCTTAGTTCGGGAGCTCATAGGTAGATCCCGTTTGCCTATGGTTTTGATATACTTGGTGACACCGTATTTTTTGTAAACTCTGATAAAGGTTTTAAAGTTTTTGATAAACTGTATTTTGGACAATGTGTCAAATGTTGGGAAATTGTATTTTAAATGATTTAAACGATGTTATAAAAATACGGGTGTTACATCGATCTCTATCTCTCCTATTCGTCGGAGAAGATGAAGAACGACGGAGGCCGGCAGCTGAGCTTCGACCGAGGCGGGTTGCAAGAGATGACCCAGAGAGAGACCTTAAGAACAATCGCAGGAGATGTTAGTCTTCGCCGGAGAAGGAGGCGGTGGAGAAGGAGGCGTCGCCGAGTAGTCTCCGCCGGAGAGGGTGACTGGTGTTGTCGGAAAGAAGCTTCAACTGGTGGATGTGGTGACGGAATGAAGGTCTGGTGGAGGGGTGGACGGGATTGAAGATTTGGGGGTAAGGGTTTTTATGTTTTAGGAAAAAGCTGTGTGGAGAAGCTAATGTTTAATGCTTCATGGTGCAGACCTTGTGCAAACCAAATTATATCTTCGGGCTTCTAAAAAACAAACATCTGCGGGGAGCATTTTCTGCTCGTGGTCTGCGCCGCGAAGACAAAAGACCTCACGCAGATCTTTTTCAAAAAAACAAACAGCACCTTAGTTATTTTTCATATACATATTTTATCAGATGATTATCGACGGAAAAGTAAAATAACAGTCATCATAACACTTAAATCATTTAGATTACATATATTATGAGCAAAACTTAATCACATCGTAAAACTCCTTGTACGCGTGAGTATCCTTTAAAAAAAATGCAAGCGTCCTAATAGGGAATATAACCGGCATTATATGCAATGGGAGTTATTTTTTCATTATAATACTTTTAACTTAATAAGTGACACACTAGCTTTTGTTTTTATCAGTTTCAAAATAAGTGATATAATCTGACAATTTACCTTATTTGATAAAATGTAGTGTAGTCGTCACCCACTAACTATCTTGTATTCTTCTTTAATATAATGAAATATTTTTTTATCTTTATTTTTACTTTTAAACATCAGTAATATCATTTTAATATAAAAAACGAGCGATTCATCATCAACTAATTATTCACTTTAATACATTTTAACTCTTATTATAATATTTTGTCTCGAAAATTATGAAACTAAGAATATATCACTTATACTGATACGGTGGAAGTATATATGTTTGCATGTCTCAGTTTTGAAATTTAATTGAAAATGTGGTACTTAAATCATTTTAACATCGGTCAGTTATATTTTAGTAGTGTAAAACTAACTAAAATACTTGCAACTTCTTGAACCATTACGTATTATATATTGTTTATGTTCGTGATATACCCGATTTACTTATGGTTGTGATATTTTTAATTTTTCTCTAAATTATCTGATATATGTATTCCCATTAAAAAATCAAACCTAACAAGGAGTCATTTAATAACACAAAGAGTAAGTTTTTATTAACGATGTTATGTCATAAACAATAGTACATGAAATTAATACGAATAATTTTTTTATAAAAATTGTCGCAACAACGGGTAAAAGATAAGGTTATGTGGGGTTCAGTATATGAAATTAGAGAATTAATATTTAGTCCTACCATCTATATTTACTCATAGGCCTATTCATTTGATAGGTAGACATGTGTATTCCACTAATTCCCTCTCTTAATATTATTTCTTTGATTTTAACATATATTTTCATCTAATGAGTAAGCGTATGAGTAGGTCTAAATGGTATGCTTAAATATTTTTACTCATGAAGTTACGAAGGGAAATTTCAGTGGCAAATCTCGTAATTAATACCAAACTCAGAGGCTTTTTCCATGAACAGAAACACATATAAACGAGTGCGTACCCCTGATCCAAATTCACACAAAACTAGAAACCTTCATTTTTCTCTCTCTCTCTAACAGAAAAAAAATGCAGAAGCTCTCTGCAATCTTACTAGTGGTGCTCGTATGTGCAGCAACCGTCAATGGCGTTCTATCGTTTACTGACGGTGAGTTTTCCGATTCCGATAACGAATCTTAAATTCCGTTAATTTGTTCGATAATTTCATTGTTTCAGGAAATGCGAACTTGTAGTTAGTTGATTATGAATTCGTGATACAGTTTAGTTTATGTGTTTTTGATTTGATTGTGAATCGATTTGATACGTTACGGATTCAATTTTTTGGTTGCAAATCGTAATGAGGTTTGAATTTTCGAACTCGTTTTTACTTTTTAGTGTATAAATTTAAATCGTAATGTTAACCTATGAGTGGTTAAAATTTGGAATTAGTTTTTCAGAATGTGTCCGTACAGTATTGTTAATTGTTATAGAAAAATTATATCATTTGGTACTAATTCATTCTATCCATAAAATTAGTAGGAAAATATGTAGTAAAATTTAATAGAAAAAACATAATATATCCTATTTGATAAAGGAGGATGACCGATGATAAATAAATTGTTGATGACACGTGTCACATGTTATGTTTAGAGGATAATATTTTTCAGTCGATTTAATAATGACGAAGTATATTGATAGTATAAATTATAATCATCGAGAAATAATATGTTTTACATGTTTTATATATATTTTTTTTCTCCCATACTTATATAATTACTACACATTATAAATTGAATTTGTAAAGAACTAAGGATATAACCACGTCCTGCTGCTAGGTTGGTGTGGTCCAAACTACAGCTATAAATGTGAAATGAATATGAAATGGAATTCAAATCTTTGCAAATTTCAATACACTCAGCCGTACATTAGATATTAATTCTTCAATATATTTTGCTATCCTCAAACCCTAAAGGTTGGCATTTATTAAAATTTGGTGTCTTATGAAATCTTCAATGTATGGAACCATATCCATTCCCATGCTTTTAATTTCAATATATCTTTTACAATAGTAGAAATTATGGGTGTTAATGTTATTGAGTATATATATAATAAAATAATTAGTTTATCAAATTCACAATAATATATACGTTTATGATATACATTAGAAAAATTATCTATTAATATAATTATAATTAATAATAACATCATCCAGTTAATTACTATATCAAGACTATATCCTTCGCTTCATGTATCACCTGCAGAATCAAAAATATTTTATTTTCTCCGATTTAAAATAAGTGATACACTTTTCATATTTGGGTGTATCAAAATAAGTGATATACTTTGAAAACTTGCTTTGTTTGGTAAAAAATAGTGAGACCCACACCCAATAAGTATCTACTTTAATAAAATGAAATGATATATTTACCTCTACTTTTACTTTTAAACATTATTAATCTCACTTTATTTCAAATTTGTGGGACTTATTCCCCACTAACCATCCAATTAATCTAATTTAATAATTATTATCATATTTTGTTTCGAAATCCGTAAAACCAATAATGTGTCATTTCTTTTAAATTGGAGGAAGTATTAAGTTTTACCAATTAATGATAAAGTAATTTTGTTGGGATGCTTGTTTTTATCCTCCGGTGAACAACTAAACATGTTCTTTGATTAATCATGTTTCTCTATCTTTTAAGATTTCAAGAAAACGACAAAAACATTTAGTACCATTCATCACGTGATTCTAAGACAGTCCACGTGATGACATACTGTCAATTGCTTTACGTCTATTCTTGTTGCAGAAAAATTAGTGGCAAAAAGCGAATAGGCCCCTTAACCATTTGGTAACTATAGGCAATAGTTCGGTAACACCGACCATCTTGCTTTATTACTTGTTCAATATCAACTACATAATTAAATGATTTATTAACATTGTTTTGTACATTAATTTATAAAATAATAATTTCTAAAATTCATTGGTTACCTAGAAACTTATGTATAAGTTTCTAATACATATCTTAACATTTTAACGAGAGTCTTTAGGACTGTTACTATCATTTTCCAATAAATATATTTTAAATTGTGTATGTGAGATTATAATAACCTATATTTTCTTATAATTTAGGAATATTGCCAAATGGTCAATTTGAATACGGCCCGAAACCTTCCCAAATGAAAGGCACAAGAGTGCTCGATCCAAAGGCGATACCAAATTGGGAGCTCACGGGGTTTGTTGAGTATATAAAATCTGGCCAAAAACAAGGAGACATGTTGCTAGTAGTGCCCGAAGGAGCTTATGCGGTTAGGCTAGGAGAAGATGCATCAATAAAGACAAAAGTGAACGTTAAAAAAGGGTTATTTTATTCGATCACATTTAACGTTGCTAGAACTTGTGCACAAGAGGAGAAATT
This sequence comes from Calendula officinalis, assembly GCA_963853835.1. Classification (NCBI taxonomy): domain Eukaryota; kingdom Viridiplantae; phylum Streptophyta; class Magnoliopsida; order Asterales; family Asteraceae; genus Calendula; species Calendula officinalis. The sequence continues at coordinate 78,375,656 of OY970828.1, forward strand.
AAACGTTTCCGTGGCACCAAATTCCGAGCCCAATGATTGGGGAATCTTGCCTATGCAAACAATGTATAGTAGCAACGGTTGGGACACGTACTCATGGGGATTCCTGGCTCAGGCTGATAAAATCGAGATCGTGATCCATAACCCTAGTGTTGAGAAAGACCCCGCGTGTGGTCCTCTTATCGATTCCATTGCATTAAAGGCTTTATTCCCACCTAGAAGAACCAACGGTAAGCAAAAGGGTATTTCAGTCATTTCACTTAGTTACATTTACTTAATTCGTGTTATAAAAAGATATATAATCGTCTATTTGCTTGTTAACTTTAGTTAATATGTTGAAGAATGGCGATTTCGAAGAGGGACCATTTGTTTTACCTAAAACCGACGTTGGTGGTGTTCTAATCCCTCCAAACATCGAGGACGACCATTCCCCACTCCCCGGATGGATGATTGAGTCATTAAAAGCCGTGAAGTATTTGGATTCGGAACATTTTTCAATCCCCAAGGGCAAAAGAGCAGTAGAATTAATCGCAGGAAAAGAAAGTGCCATTGCCCAGGTGGTAAAGACCGTCCCGGGTAAAGTATATGCACTTTCTTTCGTTGTTGGTGATGCCAACAACGCTTGTGAGGGATCCATGATTGTAGAAGCTTTTGCGGGTAAAAATACTCTTAGAGTACCATATGAATCAAAAGGCAAGGGTGGGTACAAACAAGCCGTTCTTAAGTTTAAGGCTGTGACAACACGTACCAGAGTTAGGTTTTTGAGTACATTTTATCAGATGAAGACCGATGGATCTCTTTGCGGCCCAATTATCGATGACGTGAGGTTGATTGGTGTACGATATGCTAGACACGCTTGATTTATTTTGGTTCTTTGTGAAATCCTTAAAAACGTGACATAGGGTTGGTTTGATCGTCGCCTATGATGTTTATTTAGCACGTCTGTTGTTATAGTATTGTAATGTTATTTCTGTTGTGTACTAGAAAGAAAATCTTTTTACAATGTCTTATCGATGTTTATTATCGTATTGGAATAGATAAATGAAGCGATTATATTGCAAGTAATAACTCATATATCATATTTATATTCGCGAATTAAGTTGTCGTTAGCGTTGATACGATATTACAACTAATGAATCAATGATACATTTTGTTTAATGTGTAGAAATGTGTCGCGCACACATAAAAGATGTGGAGAAAATTGTTAAAAGCTCTACGTATTTCTTCTTATAATACATTTATGGTTCAAGTTTACTGTTTATAAAGGGAGGATCAAAATTAATAATATATATTTTATAAATGAAAAGATTACAAATGTTGATTGTTGCTGGAGTAGCAAAAATTTTGCACTTGAAGTGTTGTCACCTATTCCACTAGGGTTCAAACTTGCTTAAAGCAATTAAAATTAAGGTGTACTATTGGTGTGAGATGTGCAACAATGAGTTGTACGTACAACAATGGCTAGAGATAAAGACAACTTTCACACTCCTTGCTACTCCCTCCGTCCCACAAAAAAGTTCTCATTTCCCCTCTAAATTTTATCCCACAAAAAAGTTCTCATTTCTCAAATGGTGAGGGACCACTTAATAAAATAATATTAAAACTATGGACCCCACCACTAATTATCTTCTAAAAGCACTTTCTCTCTCCAGAAAACCTTATATTTTAATCAAAATATAACCATGGACCCCACCACTAACTCTCTCCTAAATACTTGTGCCCATTAGAAATGGGAACTTTTTTGTGGGACGGAGGGAGTATTTCATAATCTGTTGTTATTTTTTTTATCCAAGTAACTTTATGTAATTGATATATTTTTATCCTTTTTACGTTATTATAAAAAGTTCCTTTTTACGTTATTATAAAAAGTTCTCTCCCAATACATTAAAATAAAGATAATTAAGAACATAAATTAAAATGTTAAATAAACTATAGTAATTATGTGATAAACAAACAAATTTATGTTACAAAAATGCTATTGACTCGTTATAATCTATAGAATCGAAAAAATATGCAAACAAGACCGCAGCGAAGCGCGGGTTAATTATGCTTGTTAGTAACATAGAAAATAACCCATCTCAACAATTTATATGTGACTTCAATCTATATGACATAATTTTTTTTATGGAAAATGATAATGAGTTAATGACAGCCCTAAGGGCTGTCAATAAGACGTTAAGACACGCATAAAAAACTTGTACAATAATCAATAATCACCTCTGCATTTTAGCAATCAACTACCATTAATAAAAGTACAAACATTTTACGCATACAACTATCTTTTAATGACAGATGTAAGGACTTTCATTAACAAAACATATTTATTATTTTACAAGTTTACACCATTGTGTATGTGTGTATGTATATGAATCGTGGCAATAGTATGAAGATCCTTGATCATATACATGATTTATAATATATTGGAAGCATACTCGCACAAAGTGCCTGAAAATTGTTTTCTTTTATTTTCATCATACAAGTTAAGTTGTATATGTAAATGTAATTACATCGCAGCACACGACACACGAGTTCATACGATGGTGTTACTAATAAATTCTAATACTTATAATATAATATTAATTATATTGTTGAAATTTTAAAATATTGTTTTTAATAGAAACCCTTCTCATTTTATCTTGAGTTGTAGTTAACACTTTATTGAGTACACATTTGGGATATATATACAAGTGGCCGAAAGTTGCTCTGTTTCATTTTCGTCGTTCAAGCAAGTTAAATATATAAAGTACAACTCGAATCTATGTTTATGTTTTTAAGACCAAGTGCTACATGTTCTATATAATATAGAATCTTACCCGTGCAAAGTGGCGGCATTTAACAGTATTTGGCGGGTTTTTTATCTTCATGGCGGTCTTGGCCACCGGTGACAGGTGGCGGCGGCATAAATCCTTCCTTCCTGATCATGTGTTATGTGCATGCATTTGAATTTTCTCTCATTTAACAAAAAAACTTCCTTCCTTGTTTCCGTTCACGTGGTCGGTTGCAAATTCTTCATCGTTCTTACCCAACATGTCTTTCAAGCTACACTCGCAATTTGAACTCGAACTCGAATTCATCGAATTCATCAACCGATAATATCTCGGTTTTATCCTCTTCTCGAGCGAGTAGCTAAAATATCTTGGGTACTCCACCACTTCTCGTAACGGCTTTTTCATCGTGTTCACTAGAAACTCATATTTGGGCTTCAAAACCTGTTCAACACTGTACCCGAGCAACGGGGAAAATCTTCCAACCATAAACGCGATTTCCCTCTTCGAGAGCCCAATATTTAACAAATAGTTCATTCTCGGAAGTAACGAGTTGTCGACATCGCATACAAAAACCTCCGGGTATTTTCTAATCACGCGAGGAAGATGATTGCTAGAAACACCGAGTCGAGAAAGAAATTCGACCTTCTTTTTTAGGGTTTTTTCAACGTTTGTCGTGAAAATTTCGGGACATCGACCGATCAACCGTCCGATAAGTTCGTCTTCAACTCCTAAACTTTTTAAATACGAAACCACCTCGAGAAATTCACGAGGCTTTTGCGTGAGTAGTTGGGGACTCGTAGCGACAACTTTTTGCAACGTCTTTTCCGTCACGCCTAATTCTTGTAATTGGTTAATCATCAACTTTAGTTTTCCAACCGAGCAACCTAATATAAGCGGGGAGTTCTTAATTCCGTCATAAACGCTAACTTCCGTAAGCTTTTGCGCGTAGAAGAATGTAACGATTTCTTGATAATTTTTTTGGATGCTTGTAGAAAGAATCCATGGATACTTGAGCAACATCTTACCTAGCTCGTTATCACTTCCATACACCTATATATTTGTAATAATAAGTAAAGGAAAAATTAGGCATGTGCACGGTCCAAGAACCGAACCACTCGGAACCGAACTGAACCGAGAACCAAGAAAATGGTTTCGGCCGGACCGAGGACCAACCGGAACAAGAACCACAATTTCCCGATTTTTTCGGTCTTGGACCGAACCGACGGTCCGGTTCCACGGTTCCGGCCTGTTCTCGGTCCAGTTTGCATAGGCGTAGAAATAACAATAAAACGTTTTCTATAAATATAAAAATACCTTTATATAAAGCTGAGTTGTCGGTTTGATTTGTTTCTCAACGTCGTAGAAAAGTATCGGAGGGTACAACAAAATAATATTTCTTACACAAGCCTTCGGGATCCCAATATACTGAAAAAAATCTACAACAGGCTTCAAATTGGATTCAACCGAAAGTAAAAGAAGCCGAGGAAATGATTCTATCAGGTACCGAAAACACCCGTCTCCAGAACTCAACAATTCTAGACCACCGCGTCTCGCTTGTATCTACATAAACCCGTAAAGTCCGGTGATCAGCCAAATATAAAAAAATAAAAACAAAAATCAAAATATATGAAGGTTAATTAGTAATTACTTTCTCAAGAAATGATAAGGTTTGTTGAACATCCTCGTCAACAGGTATTGATAAGTGCATCATCATTCGTCGAGCGTTCCTTGCAATTGGCACTTTTCCATCGACATCAGAAAATAGTATTTCCTTCAAATACTTGATCTGTAGGCAAAATCTCAAACAATTAATAAATAATGACCAAATTTTAGTAATCTGAATTTGACTGACTAGGACTTCTACTAGAACTATTAAATGTGCAACATGATACCCTGAAACTGCAAAATTGTCGATTTAGTACCCTGACTCATTAAAGTGATCGCGTTTTCGTACATGACTTTCTTTTGTTGGAGCTTTTGACGGACTACAAAATATACTTTCATCTCAATATATTGATATTATAAGCAAACCAAGTGAGAAAACAACACCAATTTATGAGTCAGGGTACTAAATCAACCATTTCATCAAGTTCAGGTACCATGTTGCACCTTCAATAGTCTAGGGTAGTAGAGGACATAATCACTCAAGCTCAGGTACTAAAATGTACTTTTGCCTAAAATAATCATGTATGTATGTATGTAGGGTTTACAAAACCGGGATTATCAGATATCCGGATTTTTTATAGTGATTTTTACTATCTAAATGTGGTATCAGAAAATTCAGTCCGAAATTCATATCCGGAAAAAACATATATTTCAGACATTTTTCGGATGAGTAATGATATTTAGGCCTACCATTTAGACCTACTCATAGGTTTACCCATTAGATGAAGTCACATGTGACATGTCAAAATCAAGGGGAATTTGTGGAATACACATGTCATCCTATCAACTGGATAGGCCTATGAGTAGGTCTAAATGGTAGGACTAAATATCATTTTTCTTTTCGGATATATGCCTGGTTTTTCGTATATTTTTGAACACCCTGTATGTATGTATGTATGTATGTATGTATGTATGTATGTATGTAAGAAAAATAAGAATAGGTACCTTGCGGAGGAGGTTAAGTGGTGTGTGAGCAGAGAGATAACGAGCAATATGCATAGCAGAAGGAAGAGGAAGACCAACCATGCTCTCAAGCACAGGAACCAAACCTTTGTCCCCTTTATGTTTCCCCATTTCAAAAATCTTCTTCGTGTAGCTAGAAATACTATTACTATCACTAACTGACGATGACGTGGCAGTCGATTCAAAGAGTTCATCCAAATCACGGACACTATCCATCAACATTTCCAAGTATTTAGGCGATTTCAAACCGATTTGTATCGATTCGTCTTTTGAAACTCCATTTTGTTGTAGAATTTCAGCTACCGCCTCTCTTGCTGCCGATTGTTTCTGGTTTTCATCTCCGTAATCGTAATTGTAATCATCGTCAGTAGAAGGAGGAGGTGATCGATCGTTAAAACAATCAACAATTTGTAAGTAATTGTAATTGTGATTGTAATTGTAAAAGCAACCGTCTTGCAAACAAATTGGGGATGATAATAAGAAACGGCGACCGAGATGACGAGAACGATCGCCGATCAAATTTCGTGGGCCTTGAAACATCGGCATATGTGCGATTGCAACCGCCAGCGTTGACATTCTGCAAAAAAGTCGGAAAAATTAGATGTGTTTCATTTATCGGTTTTTGTGTCAAATTACAAATTCGTCAGCTGTCAAATCGTACTATCGTTTCGTGTTGCTGGATAACACGACACGAATTCGTTCAACATGAAAACGACACGACACGAAGTCGTGTTTTAAATTACTAACACGAACACGACACGATTAAAAAACGATAATCACGACAACACAGAATAAATAACAGATTTCTTACTTATTACATGTTAAAAACACGACAAACACGATAAACACGACAAAATTTTAACTATCGTGTCAATTTTGTGTTAATCTCTGAACACGAACACGACACGACTTCGTGTTTGTTTTACACAACACGAACACGACACGAACACGAATTCAAATTTCAATTTCGTCCCAATTTCGTTTCGTTTCGTTTCGTGTATTTTTGTCGTGTCGTGTCAAGTTTTGACCGCCCTAATTCCACTTACTTTGATATAGAGTTGCTCTCAAGCTATTGAAAGTTGTTTTCGAGCTACTGAAAGCAGATATTCTCACTGTGGCATTTCATCGAACACTTGGTGGACATATAAAACAAAATTGATCACTTTATAATCTCAAATATGTAAGAAACGCTATATTAAAATTTAAAACTACAATAGAATTTAGATGGAATCTGCAATTTTGAGAGAAATATTAGACAAAATGTAAATTTCAAATGAACAGAAGCAATGCAAATTTGAGAGAAACATCGGAACAATTAAATCTCGCGGGTAAAACTGAAGTAAAATCTTCACCACTGGCACAATAACAAATTTAACTTCAAAACCAGTAGGCGCCAAAAAATTATTATTAGTTTATTTCCTCTTAAATATAAGGGGATAATGAGTGTGTGGCTGTCACGTACCTAAGGTTAGGTGTGGAACCACCTATGACTACACGATTTTGGCTAAAAAAAATATTCAAAATGGTTATTTTTACAAAATCTTGTTACTTTCCCACCATATTACAACACTTAGATAATATGAAAACACAAACTCAACACCATTTCAAGAATATGACATGTGTTCAATATAAACATCATTTCAAGAATATGAAACTTGACTTACCAATTCAACAAAAACATAATTAATATTTAAGATAATTGATGAGTTTTAGACGGGATTTATTACACTAATGAGTTTATGTAGGGAGTTATAAGTTTTTTAATCTAAATTATGTAGTTTTAGATGGTTCCACACCTAAGCTTAGTGACAGCCACAAACTCACTTTTCCCTAAATATTATCTATAAATATCAGCAGGTTGATTAAATAAGTAATTAGCTAATTTCACTACAATAGCAAACTCATTAGCTACAAATTTAGAATTCAAACCATTACTGTTCTTTACTTTTTTCCATCAAATTGAAAATCTCAGAATTAGAAGTTTTAAAATCACAAATTATATCAGCAAATATCCTCGTAGCAATTTTTCTAAATTTTTTATTTAAAAGGATTTAAAGCTACGTTAGGTTACACCTTACCAGATTCAAAATCGAGTCTCAATAGGTAAATAGCAAGAGGTTTGCCGGAGGAGAACCGTCGGAGGAGGCTGAAGGTGGCCGGACCGTCTACCAACGGTCGGAATTCGTCACTCGTCGGCGTACAATTGTTCAGACGTCGCCGGAAAAGCAATGCTTTTACTAACTGGGGAGGTTTTAGATTTTTTGGGGGGTTTTAGATTACTCGAAGAAATGGGCCTAACTTTGTTTGTTTGATGGGCCTATAATATTTTGTTAATTGTTTACCCAATTAAATGTATGTTAATTATACCCAAATCATTTGTTAGCCCAAAGTATCGTCTTAATAACACTTTTCTATGTCATCTTTTATACTTCCTCCGCTTCAAAATAAGTGATACATTGTTGGTTTCATGGTTTTTGAGTTAAAATATGATAATGATAATTAAATTAGATTAATTGTATGATTAGTGGGGAATAGGTCCCACAAATTTTAAATAAAGTGAGGTTAATGATGTTTAAAATTAAAAGTTGGGTAAAGATGTCATTTCACTTTATTAAAGTAGATAGTTAGTGGGTATGAGTCCCATAATTTTTTACCAAATAAAGTAAGTTTTCAAAGTGTATCACTTATTTTGATACACCCAATTAATGGAAAGTGTATCACTTATTTGAAATCAGAGGAAGTACTTCCTCCGTATCAAAATAATTGACACAAATTGGTTTATACGTTTTTTGAGGTAAAAGATTAAAGTATAAGTTAAAATATATTAAAGTACATATTTAGTGGAAAATAGGTCCAACTTTTCTTGAATAAAGTGATATTAATGAGTTTTAAAAGTAAAAGTAAAGGTATAAGGGTAATTTCACTTTATTAAAGTGGATAGTTAGTGGGTATAGGTCCCATTATTTTTACCAAATAAGAAAAATTTTCAAAGTGTGTCACTTATTTTGATACACCTCAAAATGAAAAGTGTGTCACTTATTTTGATATGGACGAATGAAATCAAATGTATGTTAATTATACCTAAATCATTTGTTAGCCCAAATTATCATCTTAGTAACACTTTTTTTATGTTATCTTTTATATATTTAATGACGATTAAAAGATTACATCATACATATTACATATATTAAAGGTGTAGGTTAAACTAGATGTCCGGTTTGCGACGAAGATCACGAATCTGAGACTCACCTCTTTCAAGGCTAATGAGTCGCAAAAAAAGTGTGGACTTTTATAGCAGTGGAAATTCGATCTCCCAACTACTGAAAATATTGTTGACAATATTGCCGATATTGTCAACACCGTTGATAAAAGAAATTGCTTTAATTAGAAATTGTATCACTTACTATAAAACAATAATACAATTCATTTGAATTATTTATGATTATATATACAATTCATTACTAAAATATGGAATACGATAATACAATTCATTTAAGTGACACACACATAACAAACACAATGTCAACATATGTAACACAATGTCAACATCATGTGACCTAATAACACATAACACTTGATGTCCTTAAGCGTTAATTGAATTTAAAATAACTTAACGTGATTTATAAAACTATTGACACCCTCTCATCACACATGTGGTTAAAGGAAGTACAACTGCTAAGTGAAGAAAAAAAGGTACATATGGTTGAAGAAAGAAGTACAAATGTTTGAAGCAAAAAGTACAAATGTGGTTTTTGTGGTACAAATTAAACGGGTTCGTTTAAATTAAAAGAGAGACGAAAACTCGAGGTATTTGTGTGTTTTTAAGGAGAGTTTTTGTGTGTTCATGGATTTGATCGGAGAACTACAAATATATGGCATGGTTGGCTCACTTTCGATAACGGAGAAAAACGATAGTGATGGATATGCCGAATTTGGTTAATTAGAGGTAAATCGATACAAATCATGTTTATTGAGTTAATTTTATGATGGTTAGATGTGTGTGTTTAGCTTCTACGAGTGTTTCATTCCTGTAGTTGGAAAATAGAAGTTTTAGAAAAAAATGACAATTGGAAAAATTGGATTCAAAATCCGTTTGTTTTTATTAGAGTTAACTTCTATTTATTTATTTTTGCTTGTGTTTACTTTTCGTCTTCTGGTTGGTCTTGCTTTATTTGTGGTGTTCTTGTATATTTTAGGTCTCTTTAATTTAATGGGTAGTAAATATATCTCAGCCTTAAAAAAAAGGGATAAACTATATGCTAAACATTGATGTTTTTTATATCTATGAGGACGTTTGAACTAGTGTTATGTATTTTAGCCACAATCCCGTTCATCGATTTTATCTACATAAGCCAACTGCCAAAGGCATAGCCACGGAGGTCCATCTGTACTGACTTCAGGCTACCTGCAAACTAGATAGTTGCCCTATCAGCTCGCAAAACTAGTCATAACCCAGATTACAGAAAAAAACCTTTTGTTATATCAATGTTATAGGTTTTCCTTCCTCATATAACAATCTTTTAAAATAAAAATAAAAAAGACATTTAACCAATCACTATTTACAAAAATAAAAAGATTAAAAAAATCAGAATCCTATATACCCATTGTTATTGGGATGGCGAGGGTGGTGGTGTCATGTGATGGTCGCCAACCGGCAACCGGCTATATTGGTGGACACAAACTCCTCTTACGAAATAACAATTGTTGGCATCATAGAGTATCAATAGCCTAAATGTAAACAAAATATCGATTCTACTAATATATTATTGGCATCATTAAGTACAATATGTAGAAATATGAATATATATATGATATATCTCATACACATTATAAACCGCAAGAATTAAGTATTGTCATTATCGATTGTTGTAATGAAAACTTGATAGTTCTACTAACATTTTGAGGTTTTAAATTTTTTCAAAAAAAGGAAGAAAAAGAAATAAATGTAAGTAACTAAGGTTTTATCCCACGCGTTACTATAAATAATTTTCATATTATATCCAAGATACCATTTTCTGATAATATAATGGATTAAAAAGCATTGAAGATTTATTTTTAAAGGCCAAAATGCACTTTAGTACCCTGAATTTGACTTACTGGAATTTCTACTACCCTGAACTATTAAAGGTGCACCATGGTACCCTGAACTTGACAAAATGGTCGATTTAGTACCCCAACTCATTAAATTGATCGCATTTTCTTACTTGATTTAATTTCGTTAGAGTTTAAAACGGGTTAAAAAATATACATTCATATCAATATATTGATATTCGAAGTAAATCACATGAGAAAACAAGACTAAATTAGTAAGCCAGGGTACTAAATTGACCAGTTTGTCAAGTTCAGTGTAGTATGGTGCACCTTTAATAGTTCAGGGTAATAGAAATTCCAGTCAGCCAAGTTCAGGGTACTAAAATGCATTTTGGCCATTTTTAAATGTCAATATCAAATTGCATATTTCACGAAGTACATCAATTATGAACATATAGAGAATAATATTTTACAACTTAAGAAAGAAAAAAATATACAATGTAAAAAAACAGATAAAAGAAAAGCCTAATAAAGACAACAAGGAAAACCTTAAATTTTCTGTATGCCACTATTTATGTGTTGCATCAAATTGTTAATATACAAGTTTATTTTCCGATTATAAAATATATGATTCATTAAGTTTTTGGCATACATGTTTATATGGAAAATGCTAATGACAGTTTTTAGGACTGTCATTAAAAAGACAAAATACATAAAAGATAATTCTTGAATTTTAGAAATATTATTTTTTTAATCAATGTATAAGCTTTTTATGCATGTTAATGAATGTTAGTAACAGCCCTTAGCAAAACCTTGTTTATATTTGTGGATTAATAGAATTGAAGGTACAAGAATAGATGCATGGAGTACAGGTGTTCCCGTTATTTGCTCTCCTACACCCACGGGCAGAGGATCCTCCCACACTGCTCGCACAACGCCTTGTTTCACTCGTATTTCTTATATTTCATTTTTCACGCTACACAAAAAAAAATTCCTCTTCATTTTGTGAAAAAGGATAACTTCCCGTCGCCGATTCAGATCAACCGCCGAAAACCTAGGGTTCCGGTGAACGTGAAACCATGTGGAGACGAGCATCTTCTAAGCTATTAGCTCTCCGATCTGTTCCCCGACGTAATCGTATCGTTAATTCCTCGCTATCGCCGGCGACTCTTCGTCCTTCCGCGACTATCGTCAGCCGTCACTATTCAGGTACTTTTCTCACCTCAGATCTGAATTTAATTCGTGTTTTTTACTACAGTCTATTCGTTATTTGATCATACATGCAATTGTTTCGAGATTTATCGATTTCGATGTGTTCATTGATTGTGAATGGTAGGAAATGTGTCTAAAAAGGTTGAAGATGTGATGCCTATCGCGACTGGTCACGAGCGTGAGGAGCTTGAAGCTGAGCTTCAGGTCAGATTTTGTGCGATTTTTCTTTTTTTTTTTAATTATCAATCTGGCTTATCGAGATTAATATCAATTGTTATTTGTTTTTATGTATTTAGGGACGAGATATTCTGGATATCAATTTTCCTGAAGGTCCATTTGGTACTAAGGTAGGTACAACTGGTTCTGTGTAATTCTCATCGGAAATTGATGGTGATAAAATTTTATGATATATATCCAAAATTTGAAATTTGAATGTCACATCAGAATTTTAGCTATCTAAACTAATTTTTGAAATTGCTATATGATGTGTAGAGCTTTTATTAGATGTAAGCTATATAAGAGGATATATACGTGAAATTATCATTATCATTATACATTATACAATGTCAGTAGTCATAAGAATCCATAAATTCTAGTTAATTTGATGATTTGTTGTTTGTAGGAAGCTCCTGCTGTGGTGAAATCTTACTATGACCAAAGAATTGTTGGTTGCCCTGGGGCTGAAGGAGGTCAGTTATTTTTGAACTTTTTTTTTTAATTTTTATTAATTTGACTCTGAAAACTATACATTTGACCTATATTATTATTTTCGAATATTCTATTTCTGTGTTTTATAATAGTTGTATATTTGTTTGGATACAGAGGATGAGCATGATGTTGTTTGGTTCTGGCTAAAGAAAGACGAACCACATGAATGTCCAGTATGCTCACAATATTTTAAGGTTAGTTCAGCTGCAGCTTTACCTTTTAGACAATCATACATTAAATTAAAATGTTATTTTCATTTAAATATTTACGTATACATAATTTTTTTGTTTTGTTTTTTTTTTTTGCATTTACAGTTGGAAGTAGTGGGTCCGGGTGGACTTCCGGATGGACTTGACCAAGTTGATGATGATGATCATCATCACTGATTGCATTTTCTTTAAATTTAATTATGCCGGAATAATAAGAATCTGGTGAGATGATTGATAAATGAGACTTGAAATGTCTTGCCTTTTGTTTGTTTCATATGTTACACTACACTCTTGTTTTTTTTGGCTGAATTAGAGCATGCATGCTTACATTTTTGTGATTTCTTGGATTCTGGTGCATGACGAATATTTGATTCGAATTAGATTGTAGACGCCATTACTTTTAATGGATTGGAAATAATTAATGGTGCCAATTTAAGATTATTCAATTTAACATCAAACGCTTCCGTGATTGTGATTGAGCTTGAATTTAGGGGGTGAGCATTTGGGCTGAAAAAATCAACTGAAAAAATCAAACTGAAAACATGTAGTCGGTTTATCGCGGAAATTCATCATTTTTGGTTTTGAAAATTCATCATTTTTGAATCCTTGTGTTTTTTCTAGCTTCGCGTTGGATTGTTTTAATGTTATTTTCTGCTGCAGTTAATAAAAAAAAGCTTGCACTACTGCTTGTGCATGGTTAATGATGCTAACCGGTGTATAATCTGATATTTTAGCTAGATTTGGTTAAAAAGTATATTTGAATGATTATAGAGCTGTTTGCTTAAAAAAACTAAGAGAAATGATATTGGATTATTGATGATTACCTTTGTTTATACTTTATATTATTATTCCTTACCCAAAAGATTATGTGTAATCCACTGATTCTCTATTCTAATACTTCCTCCGTTTCAAAATAAGTGATACAAATTAGGTTTCACGTTCTTTGGGGCAAAAAATTATAATGAATGTTAAATTAAAATAAATTAAATTGGATAGTTAATGAGTGATGGGACCCATATATTATGATTAAAGCGAGTTTAATGACGTTTAAAAATAATATTAAGGGTAAATGAGTCATTTCACAATGGGTATGAGTCTCACTATATTTTCAAAGTGTATCACTTATTTTGAAACACCCCAAAATGAAAAGTGTATCACTTATTTTGAAACGGAGGAAGTATCATTCTTTGATTTTAACATTTATTTTGATTAAATTGGTGAAAACATAAGTAGGCATGAAAGGTCCCTATACCATTACTCAAAAACTAATTGAAGGAAACACCATTTAAATCTGGTTTTTGCAAAACCTAGCTCACAAGTCTATGTTTATTAGATGTGCAGCGTTATGTGCAGCGTTTTGTTAGTATGAAAGAGAATGATGTGACGTTGATGTGGTAAAACTAACAAGTTACTTCCTTCGTCCTACAAAAAACTTTACATTTCTCCTTCAAATTTTGTCCCACAAAAAAATTTACATTTCTCAAATTTAGGAGGCCCACCTAATAAAATAATAATATTATCAATCATTCAACCAATAAAACACTTTCTCTCTCCAATCTACCATTATATTTTAATTAAAAGTATTACAAATGACCCCACCACTAACTATCTCCTAAAATATTGTGACAATGAGAAATGTAAAGTTTTTTGTGGGACGGAGGGAGTATATCTCAACGATTATACTTTAACCGTCTTAAGAATGTCTTATAATTTTCATTCAAAGTTTGTAACCATCTAAATTCATGTCGAGAGACTTTTGACCACTTAGTGTAATCGAATCAATTTTTCAGCATCAACATAATACAAAACAAAATTACAATCATAAAAAATGAGCTTTTTTAAGGTGGCAAATGAGACTTTAAACTCAATCAAAAAAATAAATGATCTTCATGATGCATAATATGCTAAAATATCAATAGTAACATCACATTATTTTTCACTCAACAATGCTTAAAAATAACCATTTTAAAAAGTATCACTAACTCAAAAGTTAACATGATAGAATATAGATCCAATACTTGATAGTTGTTCATTGGTCTACTCAGAAGAAGTTGCCTTTAGTTTCTCCTTCAATTCACCATTCTGCACAAACCCAAAAAAGTTGCATTTCCACGTGTCACAAAAACATGATATAAACCTTAAAATCAGATTAAAAAAAATTAAGCTACATAAATTGTCCCTGAGGTATTTTGGATTTTGCATTTTTGTCCCTAAACCTTTTTTCTGGGTTTTTTTTGACCATGTGGTCCTCATTAGGGTTTTGTTACAAAAATGAAATTTATTTGGGTGAGGTGAGGGGTGACCAAATAAGTGAAATGACCAAAATGCCCCCAACTAACGGATTTGAGTTAACATCGTTAGGGGCGAGGGACCAAAAAATACCAAAAGTGTAAACGTTGGAGTACTTATGGAACCATGGTGACCAAACGTGCAATTTGGCCAAACCACAGGGGCCATTCTTGCAATTTACTCTAAAAAAATGCAGAAACTTGCCTGATGCATATTGAGGATAATGTCTGATCCTCCAATGAATTCTCCATTAATGAAAATCTGAGGAAATGTTGGCCACATGCTGCAAGAAAGAAAAAAAAATGCACAACAAATTAAATTTCAAAACATTTTGCATTTTAATTATTAATATTTTATTTATTTTTTATAATGGACAAGAAATAATCAACTGTTACCTGAAAGCTTTAACAGCATTCTTAAGTTCAGGATCTTCCAATATGTTTCTAGAATGTATCGGAACTCCTAAAAAACCAGCAAAAATAACTTTAAATCCAAAACAACATTTAAATACACTTCTACAAATTGTAATTTTTTTTATTATTATTTTAAGAACTTACGGTATTCACTCAACACTCTAACTGCTAAAGAACTGAACCCACAACGAGGCTGTTCAGGATCTCCTTTCATGTAAATCATCACATTGTTATCCTTAACATCCTAGAAATTGCAAATTAACAGATTTAGCAATTTAAAGAAAAAACATATTAATTAATGTTCTCATGAACAGCCACCAACCTGCTCAACAATGTCCTTTAGAGTAATGTCAGAATTCTCAAGCTTATTTGTTGGCTTGAAATCATCATGTGTATCAGGATCATTGGGCACACTAGTTGAAAATCTCATCCCATGCTGCAAGAACGATCCAGAGGCCTAAACAGGTTGAATCATACAATTTATGATAAAAAAAAATACAAGATTTGTATCAAGACTTTTATCGAACACCTTGTGTGCACTATCAAAAACCACAAAACCTCAAACTCAAATTGATCACATACTCCTTATATTTTAACAATTGGTGCAACATCTCATTACCACTAATTTCAGAATAACGACTCGGTAGCAATTCAATTTAATCAATAACTTGATTACTATTGATTGCAGCTATCAAAATACTTCACTTATAGCCCTAAACTAGAACTATACATAAAAAATATAAATCTAAGGTGATAAATTTGATCAAATGAACCATTATATCATACAACTAATGTTCGAAATATACAAGATTGGTATCAAGACTTTTATCGAACACCTTGTGTGCACTATCAAAAACCACAAAACCTCAAACTCAAATTGATCACATACTCCTTATATTTTAACAACTGGTGCAACATCATAACCGCTAATATCAGAATAACATTCAGTAGCAATTCATCCCAATCAATAACTTGATTACTCATAAAAATTGATTGCATCAGTCAAATTACTTAATTTATAGCCCTAAACTGGAACTATACATTAAAAATCAAAATCTAAGGCGATAAATTTGGTAAATGAACCATTAAATCATACCGATGCAGCTGTACGAGTAGATTCAATTGACCTAAAATTCTTAAAAAGCATGTTTGATAACGCCCTTGCCGCCATCGTATTAGAGCTGAACAGAATCAACAAGCAAGATAAATCGATCAATTACTTCAAAGGAAATGATTCGTGAGAAGGAGATAGTATGATTTAAGCAAAAATAACAGGAAAATATTACCAATTTAAGAAGGATTCACGTGAATTGATGATCGGTGATCCTTTTCGGCTATTTCCTGTGAAAACTGGGTTTGGTTGGTTTTGAGTCGATCGGAAATGTGAATAACAACCGACTTATTAATTTTTCCAAGGTTATGTATTAATTTATGGAGAAATTGTATAAAAGTTTGTGCATGAACTTAATTTTATTAAATTTATATACTTCCTCCGATTCAAAATAAGTGATACACTTTGCATTTTACGGATTTTGAGGCAAAAGTTTATAATGATGGTAAATTAGATTAATTAGATGGTTAGTGGGAAATAGGTCCCACACTTTTTAAATAAAGTGGAGTTAATGATGTTTAAAAGTAAAAGTAAGGGTAAATGAGTCTTTTCACTTTATTAAAGTAGATAGTTAGTGGGTGTGAGTCCCACTATTTTTTACCAAATAAGGTAATTTTTTAAAGTGTATTACTTATTTTGAATCGGAGGAAGTATAATATTAAAATATTAATATAAATATTGACCTTAAAGATTGGAAAATTACCCAAATATACCCACTTATCTCAGAGTCAGAAACATCTTCTCACATTTCTCGCAAAATTAATGTTTTAGAACGAACCATCTCATATATATACATGTTTCTCGCATAAACAAGTGCTATTAAAGTATTAATGTCATTGCTTCATATATGCGTATGCTGATACAGTAAATGATATATTGTTGGTTTTAGTAAAAAATATTCAAAAGTTAGGATATAGTAAAATGGATAGTTAGTGTAGGATGAATTTCACATTTTTCGAATAAAATATTGTTAACGATGTTTAAATGTAAAAATTAGGGTAAAAAGATAATTTCATTGTATTAAAAGAGATGGTTAATAGGTGTAGATCATAATAGTTTATCAATGTGTGCAAAAAATGAAATATATAACTTATTGTGATATGAAAGAGTATTAGACATCGCCAATGGCCTCGTCAATTTCAAAGTAACGACTGACGAGCGTCACTTAAGTGATACCATTAAGTGACACCATTGGTACCACTTCTTCAGTTTTGTTTGTCGATTTGTTTGCTTGGTTAAGTGGTGAGAAAGAGATGAAATGAAAATATGTATGAATATGTTACTTGGTGGGTTAATTTAGAAATAATGTGCTCATTTAGCACAAACTCATTAAGGAAATGAAGAAGATATTGTCCACTTGAAAGAGCCTAACCTTTCAACTGGGACCAAGTCACTTGAAGACTTTTGGATAGCATTGAATTCAAACTTATTAAACTTTCTTGATGCAGTCACAAAACTATGGTCAACTCAAATACATAAACTTCAAAGTAACTTCTTTTTGTTGACTTGAAAAGGTTTTAATCTCAAATTCATTTTTCTATATTAAAAAACAATTCTTCTCTAGCCACCATTTCTTGACCATAGTTGTAAAATAGCTTGCTTGGAGGTACTCTACTTTGCTTGTTCTCGTTTTATTATGTTATACAAAACTTGTGATACGCATTTTTATCAACCCGACGAGCGTCACTATATATACGTATGTATATGTGTGTAAAATAAAGTGATGACAAAAGTGAAAAAGTGTTTGTATACATATATGATGTGTCAGTTTATAAATGGTGATGTAGCGCTAATATGGTAAAAATGATGAAGGAAAAAATGTTAAAAGAATAAATCAAGTTTTATTATATCTCAAAAATGATATAGATTTGCTTTACATACAAAGCTCCATCAAAATTCGAGATAATTACTATCTTGTTAAAAAAAACATTTCTTGGCGTAAAAGAGCACTTTTTGATAAACAAAATAAAACAAATCCATAAATAACTACAAGTTTAACACACAATACAAATATAAATATAGAAAACATAAACAAAGTACAAAAATAAACACTATCCCAACATTTTTTTCTTCAAGGATTCGAATAAACATCATTAAACCCGACCCAAAACCCCCAAATAAGCAACAAATAACCGAAAGAAATCAACATAAAAAACTAAGGCAGATTTGAGCTCAACTCATGGAAATCAACCAATGTAGTTACCTGTTCTTGATGGTTACGTGAACCCGTTTGACTATTTGACCTCTGTCTTCGATTTGCATTTGCATTTGCTCTGCTTCTAGTGGTGGGCCCGTTCTCTGTTCTCCTAACCAAACGGGCTGACTCAAAACCAAACATATTATCCCAATCATCCAACAAGATATTATCCTCTGAAGCCCAATCCAATTCAGGAAAAACACTTTCGAATTCCGATTCAAAAGTGTTCAAAAACTGCATAAAATCCAAATCGTGGTCCCAAATCGGGCTAGCAAGTTCTTCGATGTCATCATCATCATCATCATCATCATCAACATCAAATTCAAATTGCATACTAAGCATATCTTGTTGCTCCAAATCTCCCTCCAAATTCCTCCACTCGAGTTCACGTTCCGGGTCGACTTCGGTGGGCCGCACGCGCGGGTGATCGCACCTCGCGTGTTTCCTCAACTCCGAATAATTCCCAACAAAATCACATTCACCCGATGAACAGCTTCTTGTTTTGTTGTTCATGAGTTTTCTAGCAGGGTTGACCAGAATCCACCCGTTGACTTGACCTCTGCATAACGGGCAAACGAGCTTGTTTTGGTCTGAATTTATGGATGATTTTCGAAATTGGTCGAGACAATTTGAGTGTCGAGAACTTGTGTCACACATGTACGGGTGGCATCCTTTTTCACGGGAAGAACAGTTTAAAAGTACAGCATTGTGTGGGTGTTCCATACAAATCGGGCATTTTGTTTCTTCCCATTCGGGCTCGTTTCCAACGGGCCGTGAAGGAGATTTGGGCCTGTTTTTGTTGGTGTTCTTGTAGCAACGTGAATATGGAGATGCCCTGAATCTATCTTGAGATGATGATCTTCGATCTTTGGGCATCTTCACTGTTATAATCAATAATAACGATAGATAATCAATATATATATATATAGGGGTGTAAGTGAGCCGAGCTGTTCGTGAGCTATTCGAGCTCGGCTCGTTAAAAGATCGATAAAAACTCGAGTTAAACGAGTTCGAGCCGAGCTCGAGCTTAACTTAGAGCTCGTTTAATAAACGAGCCCGAGCCCGAGCTTCATACTAAGAGCTCATTTAGGCTTGCGAGCCTAAACGAGCTAAAACAGTTAATTATTATAAAAAAATATAAATACATATTACGTAATATCTGATTATGTGTATATATATTATACATATACATATATAAAATAATATATATAAAAAAAAGATTTACATCATATATTAAATATTATGATTAATTAAAAGAATAATATATTTCGTATATTAGGAAGCTTAAATGAGCTTAATCGAGCCGTGCCCGAGCCTGGAAAAATCTAAACGAGCTGAGCTCGAGCTTTACACATAAAGCTCGAGACGAGCCGAGCTCGAGTTTGAGCTCGGTAAAATTAAACGAGCCGAGCTCGAACCTAGTCGAGCTCGAGCTCGGCTCATTTCTAATATATATATATATTTGCTAAAAAACCGATGTTCACAATTCAAAGTTCAAAATCCAAAATTCGTCCATCCTAATGAATTTTATAAGATGAAGAGTGATGTAATTCCAGTTGCAGGTATTTAACGCATGAATTTAAGTTTATAAATAAGGATTTTAGCTAATTAAGTTGAAAAATTCAACCAAATTCACCCAAATTCACCCAAATTCAGATTCAACGCCATGGAAATGGAGTCCGAAAGCATAAACCTAGGGTTTCACCTCCCGAAAATTCATCTAAAATCATCCTCCAATCATCTCACATAAACCTTACATAATCTCATTAACAAATTCCGAATTTTGACCCCTTACCAGCAATATTCAAAATAAACAATCACAAATCACAGATCAAGTTAAAACGAATCCAAACAACAACATAAACAGCATAATTCACAACAAACACGATATACTTGAGCAATTAATTTTTTTTTTAAAAAAAACTTAAAAATTGATGACAGCAGCAGGTACAAATCAAACCTGATTGTTAATTCCAGAACCGATTATTGTGAATCGGTGAAGAAGATTTTAGTTGTTGGAGGCTGATGGAGTCTTCATAGAGTGCGTAAAGACATGAATGAACTGTATTTGTTTAGGAAAGAAAGAAGGAGGCCGTTCGTTCGGTGTGATTTTTACAGAAATAAATAATAAATTGTATAAAAAGCATACCGCCACGTCACCCACGCCTTTTTTAGGTGGTCAATATTGTCAATTGGGCCGGATTTTGGGCTTTAAACCTTGGGCCCAAATTGCTTTTGAATATTGGGTCGGGTCATACCTCAAGTACTTGTATTGTTTTAGATAATTGTAGGTTATTTGTATATGTAGAGTACTCACGCAATGAGGTGGAAAAATACCATGTTATTATATTTTACGATAATGTTAGTAACGATAGTGGTGACAGTAGTGATGATGGTGGCTTGTGGTGTGTAATGATGATGGCCGGCAGCGATAGTGATTGTGGTGGTAGTTAATGATGGTGGTCAATACAATAATATAAGTTTTAATAAAGATATTATGGTACATATTAATTACAGTAAAATAATCGAATATACGAAGTACCATAATAGCTTTATTGGTTAGATCCCTTGTTAATTTCTGAATCTGTACTTAGAACAAAGATGCACACACAAGGCTTGATAGCGTCTCCAAATTAATTCATAATACAAATTTTAATTAAATAATCATAATATTAATATAGATTTTCTTACACCAACAAAACATTTTTTTATCATAAATTTATATTATATTATATTTAAAAATACTTTATATTTTTAATTAAATAGTCAATACCGTTGTTAGTTGCTAACTTGTTACATGAATGTCAGACATACACCGTACCCTCTTATCTAGTTTGCGATGGATAAACCCTTCAAGAAGCATAATTTTGACTTTTCTTATCAACACTAATTTAATCAAATTATTGGTCATTAAACTTGCTAGAAAATATACGCAAATGCGGTTTTCACAAACCTTGACTTTCAATAATATTTTTGGTTTATCATATAAAAATGAATCGACAGCCACCATGACCACGTCAAAGACGGTTTCAATGCAATTTGAACTTTGTTTATATGATAGTGAAATCTCTCTATGATTAAACATTTATTAAGGTTTACAAGATAATTGGTTAACATCAGCTAAACGGATGTTTATTGGTTAACATCAGCTAACATAAATATTTCAAAATAGATGTTTATATAATTAGTTGTATTTTTCAAAATGACTTGTTAACTTACGTACACCACTCATAGAAGCTCATTATAACATAAATATTTTCTTTATCTTTAAATAGAATCAGATTATGGCTTAAGGGGTTAACATAATCTATATATTCATATCATGTGTGCGAAATTTGGTCGCAAATATAAATTAAACTTAAGTACATTATTTTTAAATAAAACAAACGATCCAAACGACAAATAAACTTTTATTATAAACGATGGCAAGTACATCCACCACTCGTCCATTCTCAACGGTAACCCAAACCTAAAACGGATCACTGGGACATTCTAACCCGACCCGGATCACAACAAACCAACATCAAAACACAATGCCGGATTACAAGTTTACAACATTCAACACAAACTAAAAACAAAATAAACTAAAATCATAAGACAAATAATATTTATTCCTACTATTTAAACCTACTCATAGAAATATCCACTTGATAAGATGACATGTGTATTCCACTAATTCTCTTTTAATATTATCCCTTAATTTTGACATGTGAGTAGGTCTATGAATAGGTCTAAATGATAGACACGATCAGTAGTTGTTCCTCCTAGTGGTGGTGGTGGTGGCGGCCGCCACCTTATCACCACCGCCAATATCTATATCCTCCACCTCCTCCTCGCCGTCGCCGGCCATACCAAACGTCTCCTTCACCTTTTCAACAGCACCGTAAGCCATATTCTTCACTTGCTCACCGGTCCTTTGCATCACCCCACCGGCCTTCTCTTTTCCGGCCTCCGCCGTCTCTTTTGCAGCTCCGGCCTTCTCCGACAAGTAACCGGCGGCCTGGTCTTTTGTCTGCCGGGTTTTGTCCATCATCTGGCCGGTTTTTTCTTCTGCTCGGCCTTTGGTTTCGCCGGCTCTGTAGCTCTGATTCTGGGACGCCATTTTTGTAAATGTTAATTAAAGATTGATATTTTAGAAGTGTTTTCTATTTTAAATTGTGTGAGATTTAAGTGGTGTTTGAGTTGTCTTATATAGGGATGCATGGGGTGTGGTATGGTGACACGTGTCCTGCTTGGTTGACGCGTGTAGGACCTATGTGGCTACTTGAAGTTGATGGTATTTGTTTTGATTTTGATTCGTGCATTGGTGTTTATTCATGGGTAATTGTGCTTTCTAGTTTTTATTTTATGTTATCCTCTCTACCTTTTGGTCCTTTTGGAGACGGTGGTAAATAACTACAATAATCATAATTCTTGCAAATTATAAGTATATAAAGGAATTATCATGATACATAAATTAAAAGATGTGATATAAAAATTTACCTATTAACTAAAAAACCTAATTATTTTGAATATTTTAAGACTTGTTTTTGTATTAAAACGACTAATGTTCAAAATATGATTGGATTGGTCGGATTTGATTACTAGACTTGTTAAACAGAATAACAATAAGTATTTATGACATATAAATTATATAAGTAGTATACAAACACCAAAAAACTAAAAAATAAAAAATAAATTAAAAAATCTCAAAACCTATTTTCAACTAAGTTTATCATTTTTTACTTTTTAGTATCGTAACATATATAAAAAATCAACATGTCTATTGAATTTATCTAATATTTTATAATAATAAGTGGTGGTTTGGTTCGACCGTCGGTTCAACTGAGTTTTTGTATCCAGTTAACTGGTTTCAACAGGGTTACAATCATTGATTTAACAGGCACATTACGACCTGCTACATTCCCATTTCCAGCTCGACCGGCTGATTCAGCCGAATTTATAAAATATTGATTATTTTATTCAAAAAAATTCAATCATTTTAGCTCATTTTTTGTTGACCAAGTCAACCACCATGAGAAGCGCAAAAAGAAAAAAAAAATTCCATCCAACCGTGATATGTTACCATATTTACGCATTGTGGCCTTCTTCCACAACCTTATAACCGACCAATATTAATCTTATTAACAAAACATATACAAATACCCATTTTCTCATATTCGATTGTAATCGTACACATAAATCGAAACAAAAGCATGGCGAGCCAACAAGCTCTACTCGGCTACGATGAGAATGATGATCAAGCACAGGGTCAGGTAAATTTCAGTTATATCTTCGTACCATCCATGGTTTATAAATTATTTGAGAATTTGGGATAGCACAATGTTCATCGATATATTTACATGAAATTAATGGATTGATTGGTTTGGAGCTATATCATCTTAGTTTAATCCATCTAAAATGATATTTATGCAAATATGGAAGACAAATGAATCGAAGAAAAAATTAAAAGTTAGAACGTATATAATAATTTGAAAACCCTTCCATATATGCATGCTCGAATTTAATCTTCCAAGTCTTATTGAATGTTGGATTGTAATTGTGTCGAAGTTCGTTATATCATAAGAAATTATGTATTTTTTTTTCTGTACTTTGTTGAAAAAGTTGTATGGATTTAGGTTGAGGCATAACACTTTTTTTATGTTTTATTTTACTTTGTTTAACAAGGAAATAAGACTGAGAGCTTTCATTATTAACGTACGAGTTTTGTTAATGACAATCCTTAAAATTGTCTTTAAATACATAAAAACTGTACATTAATAATCAAATGATTTCAAATATTTGCATTGTAATTGATTATATATTCTCTTGCTTTATTTATATTGTTACAGTTGCGTAGGGAAGATTTCGAATATGGGCAAACAGAAAATTCTTATCTTATACAACAGGTACACACAAACCTAATTAATGTTTTCTAGATATTGTATTGTTTTTATTCATGTAGAAATAGAAGACTTTAAAAACAAGGTTGACCTCATATATTCAGCCAACCAAATGTCAAACATCACAATTAGCAAAACGTAAAAATTAATTCAAAGACTTAAAACGCAATGAAATCAGAGACTAGGCCATACCCACAAATCTTTTTTACATAATAAAAAATGTGAAAATTATATTGATTTATACTAAATCTTCGTATTTTATTCTCCTATCTATAAAATGATTGACACGTGCAATCCACTAATTCTCTTTCGTAATCTAAACATTTTGATTTAGACACTTGTATAGATCAAATTAGTGAACTGAATGAATTGTTAGATGCAACAAGGTATAAATGAGAGGGAAATTATGTGATCTTTTTTTAAAATGCGGTGTTAATTAATAACAATTGTTCTCGATACTATTATGGTTGTTAGGTTAACAACTTATTATCAATTTGAAGACAGGTGGTTCAACGAAGGCGACAACATATGGATCAGCTGACATGGCTACCGGAGCGGCGAACCTAGCCCAAGGCGCTACAAACCTAGCCCAAGGGGCGGCTACAGCCGTAAGAAATAGTCTTGGAAATAACCCACAAAGCCACAGTTTTCATTCTCGGTTGCCGAGTGCACAACCGCAAAACTCTAGATTTTGATCATCATATCATCGTATTCCAATTGCTTCATTTGATTTCGTTTTGCGTTGGAAATAACTTCATCTTCCAAATACAAATTGGGGAAGATATGCCGCTTGTTTCGATAGTGTGTTGTGGTTGATTGTTGTGTGATATTTTGATATGATATTATGTTTATGTAAATATGTGATATCATGTTTTTTTAGGATTATTTATCCAATGTACTTAGATAAAATGTTGTTCTTTTGACTAGAGGTGGTTATTCATGTCGGGTTCAAGTTCGGGTTGGTAGATTCGGGTTCACAAGTTGGAATAGGTCAACCCAAAAACGACCTATTTAATTATTCGTGTCAAATTGACCGATCATAATAGTGGTGAGCATTTGGACCAAAAAACTGAACCGAAAACCGACCGAAACCTAACCGAACCAAAACCAATAACATGCTATCGGTTCGGTTTTGGTTTTGAAAATTCATCGTTTTCGATTTCAGTTCTATCAGTTTCGGTTCGGGATAAGGAAGAACATTTGGCCTAAAAAACCGAAACCGAACCGGAACGGAACCGAACCAAAACCGAACCAAAATCGATAACATGTTATCGGTTCGGTTTCGGTTTTGAAAATTCATCGTTTTTTATTTCGGTTTTACTGGTTTCGGTTCGGTTTTTGAACCAAACTCACCCCTAGATCATAACCCGTTTAAAATTCATGTAACCTTGAGGATCCACATTTCAAAACAAGATTTGTTCTTTTTTTAATTGAGAAATTGCAACACCTAACCCTTGTTCAAAAAATATACATAGGTAATAAACTCGGTCGCCATTAACGATCCACTCATTACCTAATAATGAAACATGGTTTTTGATATCATACAACTTGAAACAATCGATAAAACCAAACCGAACCATATTGAGAACAAAATACTAAGAAGCTTTTCTACTACGGCTACTAGAACCCGAAAAAACCGATCTTGAATTGTTGGATTCGAACGGATTGTATAAATCCTTTGGAGATCCTCTTGAAACATTTCGAGGAGAACTTGAACTTGCCACGTCACCACCTGGTTTTGTTGTTTCTTTTTCTAGAATTTTGGCTTCATTTGTAAGCATGCGTAGCTGTTTCATAATTTATAGAAAAAAAAAGTAACTACACCAATGGTCCTTATGCTTATATGGTATATACCAAATTTCACCAATGGTCCTTTAGTTTCAAAAATTACACCGGCAGTCCTTATTTCAGAAAGGTTTTGCACTCACAGTCCTTTTCACTTAACGGTGTTAAAATTTTCTGTTAAGTCCACCGAGGGAGTTAGATTTTAACATGGTTTAGCGAAAAGGATCATGGGTGTAATACCATTCTGAAATAAGGACTGCCAGTGTAATTTTTGAAACTAAAGGATGATTGGTGAATTTGGTATATACCATAAGGATCATTGGGATAATTTACTCTAACAAGATAGATTATTTATGATAAGTGAATCTATATATGAAACAAGTATATATTCATACCCGAATTTCATTTTCGGTTACACGGTCTTGAAGAGCAGTTATGGCGGGACTTAAGCTGCAAATAAAAGATTAATGTAATAAAATGGGAAAGATAACTTAATATCTAAATATCTAATCATTTATAGAATAAGGATAGGATTGTAAATTCTAACCAATATTCCATTAATTTGCAGATAGAAGCTTGATAGGTTGATGTATGATGAATATAAGAAAGCGGATGTACTTTCCCGTCCCTACACCAAATACACCACTTTATTTTTTTTTTTATTTAACTTTATTTTTGTACTAATCGAAACGGGTCGGGTCGACACATAACCGCATTTGTCCATATATTTTTTAATGTTTTACAAATAACTAGTGTGTCAAACATGATTAAGAAAATTTGGTTATTTTAGTTATAATCTAACTTTGCTTAAAAAAAGACTAAATTTGGCCTTATTAAAGGTGCAACATGGTACCTGCACTTGAAAAAATGGTCGTTTTACTACCCTGACTAGCTAATTTGGTCTTGTTTTTTTTACGTGATTTGCTTCAAATATCAATATATTGAGATGAACGTATATTTTTAAGTCCATCAAAAGCTCCAACTAAAGTAATTCAAGAAAGAAAATGCAATCAAATTAATGAGGCAAGTACTAAATCGACCATTTTGTCAACTTCAAGGTATACAATTATGCACCTTTAATAGTTCAGGGCAGTAGAAAACCTAGTCAAACAAATTCAAGGTACTAAAATGTATTTTGGCATATTATATTTCACGTTTCCTAATGCTCTAATTACGAAAGTAAGACTGGCTCAAAAACTTCTGGTTAACAAATTGGGAGTTAAAAATTTATTGTTACCAAAAAGTCGAACTCCTAAACCATATTAGTATTTTTTTTTTCTTTTTGAATAAAATGATTTGGGAGGTTTTATGCATTAAAGTAAAGTAACTTTGGACAACTTTCGACCCGTTTGATGTGTTTCCTTATACCCGCCGGAGATAAAAGATGACCCGAATCGACCCGACCCGTTTGTAAGTGAACGGGTGGAAATTAGTACCTGATATTTTGAAGGATTGCTTGATGATAAGCTGTTTGTTCCTCTTCATACAAAACGGTTTGTAAATGAGTGAAAGATGTGAGAGGTGAATCAATATTCAGAAGAGATAAAGTTGGTAGAACATCAAGAGGAACTTCTTTCCGTATGTATTCTGCACCACTGTCACATAAAAAATATAAAAAATTAAATAAAAACCCGTTTGAAAAGTCAAAACTGGTCAGGTTGACCCGAAACACTTTTTGTCCAATACATAATTTAGTGTCAAATATGATCACATAAGTTATATTATTACAATAAAAATCAGATCTGATTTTTTAAATAAAATGATGTAGAAAGATATACTTCAATCGACTTTCGACCCGCTTCCTTTTGTAACTATTTTTCATTTTACTCGTTTTACCATTCATAAGTAAAGTAACGGGGTCAAAATTGTCACTTGTATCAAGAACCTATGTTTTAGTATCTTGAACTTGGCTAGCTGACTAGGTTTACTATTACCCTGAATTATTAAATGTGCAACATGGTACCCTGAATTTGACTAAATGGTTGATTTAGTACCCTGACTCATTAATTTGATCGCATTTTCTTACTTTGCTTACTTTTGTTGGACTAAAAAATATACGTTCATCTCAATATATTGATATTAGAAGCAAAAGTGAGAAAACAAGACCAAATTAGTGAGTCAGAGTACTAAATTGAGTATTTTGTCAAGTTCAGGGTACGATGATGCACCTTTAATAGTTCACGGTAGTAGAAGACCTAGTCAGCCAAGTTCAGGGTACTAAAATGTATTTTCGCCTTGTTTTTAGTTTACTGAGGAATGGCTTACTTTAGCATAAATAAATAGAAGAAGCAAACGGTTTGATGCTAATTGTACACTTTCTAGATTAAAATAAAAGAAAACAACTGTTATGATGACTAAATGACAGACACTAACAAACTTAAATCCAAAAACATTAAATTTTGACAAAAAATGAGAAATTAGTATAAAAGTAGTGTCGTGTGTACCTGATTTCCATAGTTGAACGATGCATTGCTTCTTGCAAACTATCAGACATATCCATGGGGTCAATATCCACAATTGACGTTTCTACCCCTCCTATTCTATCTCTATCAGCATTTGCAAAAAAACCTTTTAAAGCAGATGATTTTCCACCACTCTGATAAATTAATATATATATAAAAAAATGAGTAATTTTAGAAAAAAAATAGTAAAGTTAGAAGCATAAGTCAATAAAGTTTTGTCAATAATTAAATAAAGCTGTTAAAAGTCGGAATTTTTAACTTCGGAAAGAAAAAAAACAACATTTTAGTAATTACAATTTAAATAATTATTAAAAAATTTATTCGTAGCACCCAAAATAATTGTCCAAAACCAATAAACCACACAAATTTTACCGTTAATGCATTTAATAGACCAATTGACTTGGAAAAATCAGAAAATTATAAAAGTGGACAATAACTTTGGGACAAATTATAAATATGTGGACAATAATATATAATTTTGGAACAGAGGGAATAATAAATAATTCACAAAATGTTAATGCTACAGCACCAACACTTGATTAATTGTATGAACTACTGAAAATAAAAATAACCATTACAAAAAATGAAATATATATATATATATATATATATATATATATATATATATATATATATATATATATATATATATATATATATACCTTTGAAGCTGATGCAGCAGCTCTTGAATCACCAGTGTCATATTCTAGAGATTCTAACCGAGTTGACCCAGAGTTTGTAAGTGAATTTTCGGTACTTAAAGAAGATTCTAGATCTATTATGGAACTTCTATTTATTGGAGATACAGAAACAGGTCTTACTAAAATATTATTATTATTATTTTGCTTTCCATCTAACGACTGGAATGCAGTTACTTGTATTCTTCCAACCTGGCATCATTACAATTATATACGTGTTAAAAATTAATAAATATTCCAAATACTTGTCTGATTTTTGGAAAATAATTAGAACCTTATATTGATCTTCATTGAAACATGAAAAAATTAATCCTATAAATCCAGAATCTAGAAGTTGATACATAGCTTGAGTCCGCACATCTGCAGAAAAATAAAAAAAATATTAAGATAAATATTTTTTTTTTTAATTTTTTTTTATCATCAGCTGTTATGGTCTTGATTCTAAAGTAGAATCATTTAGGACTTACATATTAAAAATATATATGTAATAAAATGTATTTTTAAGACTAATTGCAGTATACAAACACTTACCAACATGAGAAGGAAGGACTGTGATATGTGGATGTGAATGATACCAGCCAATTACTCGTGTAGTTCTTCCAGTTTCAACAGTCATTTTGTGTCAATTAGGTTAAATGAACAAATACAATCAATTTTTTCACTAATCCAAAAACAAATATACATTTAAAAAGAAAAATAGGGATTAATCAGAATGCAGTTAATATTTTCTTATTAGAGATTAATCAGAATAAAGTTAGTTATAAAGGATATCTCAGCTTGAACTGATGCAGCTGTTAACTGCTCAGGATTTGTCTCAACACGGTCCTTCTGCCTATCACATCGTGGTTGTGGTAATGCTCCCCAAATCAAGGCAGTTACACTCCCATTTTTGGACTGCTGAAATTGTAGTTTTGTGTATAAGAATACAAATTTCAACATTTTAGTTTAGAAACACAGAATCCTTGAAGATTAAATTCATTATATGCATCTTCCTTGATGATTAAATACAAATTCCTCACACCAGGTAGATAATTAGGCTATTAGAGACATAATTGATGTTTCTAACCATACGCACACCAAGCTGAACAATTGACCATAGGTTTAACGAAGATAAAGTAATCGGTAATCCCCTAGCTTATGAACAGATTCGAACAAGATAAACTCATACACACAACGGAATTACGCATAAATCCTCGATCAGATATGATTTCAATGACACAGAGCAAAGGCAGTATGTGAATTGGAGCTTAAAAACCCTAGAAACAGTTGTAAAAACCTAGAAATGAGAAAGAAGACATGAATACAAAGGTATAACCTGAATATCACCGAGAAGAAGCCCCATGATTTCTTCAGTCTCGGTGGATAATGCATGAGTAAGGCATGTTAACCACACATCTTCCGCCATTTTCACACTCGTTAACGACATTTTTCTCTATGTTTCTCTCCCTGCGAATTCCTCTATTAACCTGTTTCTTCGTCTGCCGGTGTATGTGATTGGTTGCCGGA
The DNA here is from genome assembly GCA_963853835.1 of Calendula officinalis. NCBI lineage: Eukaryota > Viridiplantae > Streptophyta > Magnoliopsida > Asterales > Asteraceae > Calendula > Calendula officinalis. The sequence goes on from OY970828.1 coordinate 78,406,552, forward strand.
AAAAGTTAGGTCCGATCGGAGCGATGTCAGAGTAGAAGAGGTACGGTGGAGCTTTCGGCGATGACTTTAAACTCTGGCTTTTCGTGAACTGGTTGTTATCCGCTGTAGGGGGTTGTAGATCGTTACGGTGCAACCATTCATCGATGCCGTTATTCTTTTCCATTACGTTCCATGGTCAATGATGATTTAATCCGGTTAACGTTTGTATAGATATATCTTTAGGTGTATTAAATATCAAAACATTACACAAAAGTACAAAACAAGTGTATTAAAGATATTCTTAGAGATCAAAACAAGTAATTTGGACATATTTTTGTTAGATATATTACGGATTATATGCTAGTATTATACACATTACACGCTCATTAGTAAAAACAAATTTTACATACTTATTATAATAAGTGATATATTATTAGTTTCAATAATTTTTAAGTTAAAAAATTAAAATTAAAATTATGATGAATTAAAGTAGATAGTTTACACATGTATAACTCTAAGCTTTCTTCCAATAGTTATGGAAATAGTTATGGAAATAGGAAGTGATTTTGTGACCACATAAATTACTTCAATCATGACAACCACTACCACTGCTTGCTTTATAGTACTTGTACAATATACTTTAAATGTTGTACACTATAGTAGGTGAAGTAATTTGTGTGGTCCCAAAATCACTACCCTATGGAAATTAAGACATTTTCTTCTTGTGTTTATTGAATCATTGTTGGCAATTTGGTATTTTACTAGTATCTTCACATTCCCATCCAATCTTACAAGATCTTACAAAGACTTCATGATTCTATAAGTAGAAATTGATTTAACAACCTATGCAAATAGCCAAATAGTTGACATTGGGTACCAAAATGGCATTATTAAACAACCGATTTATGGATATTTGAAAGTAACTTGAAATCTCATTAAAGTGCCATATAATTTTTTACATCTATCGAACCACTACCTAAAATAGAAACATAACATAACATAGTAACATACACATACACATACACATATAACGTTGCATTTGAATACCCAAATAAATGATCATTTTTATTCCTCATTATGATCTAGTTAAGCTAAGATAGCTATACAATTTTCCATAAATTCTTCCCTTTAAACCATGAATGAGAAACACCATCTAATCGACAAAAACAAGAACATAAATTCTACCCGAGGAACCAATTTAGACGTAATAAAGGTCAAGAAAAAGGTCAAGTCAAAGGTTCATTTGTATTTTGACTTTGTAAAAGTCCACTTGAAGCAAGAAACAATCTTTTTAACATCATCTCTTATAGAAAGGAAGGCGCAAATGAGTGTAATCGACATTGTAGGATAATAGACGGAAACCGTCTTTTTTGGAAAACGGGTTTCTTTTGAAAGTCCCCAAATTAATAAAAGCATGCCAAAAAGACCTAACCGCCGTGATCTAAACAGACCGATTAATGCTCCTGTTACAGCTAAATAGCTTCCTGCTAGAACCTGGTGTATATTAACATAAATTAACATATTACACAAGTTAAATATATGTGTCATTGTATTAACGATTTTTATGGTTTTTTCGAGAGAAAAATAACCACCGAAAACAACATTACGTGTAATTGTTATTATTGGGGTGTTCGGGATTGCGATTTGGAGCAAATTATCTGTTTATTACCTTCTGAAAATGCAAATACTTTAAAATTGATTGTTGGGAAAAAAAAAGTCTGAAAATTAATCATTTGCGTTTTTTGGGCATCCAATATTTGGTAAAGAGGTTGGAGAGGTGTTTATTGCATTTTGAAAACTAATTATTTGCATTTTACATATTAAATAAACAAAGAATCAGGTACGTCAAACACTAAAAAACTGATTATCTGATTATTCCGAGTTCAAATAGCGTAATCAAATCCGCACACTATTTTTGACGATAACATTTAGTAACCACTGATTATCTGATTATCCATATTCAAAACACATAATCTATTTTCAATAAGCAATCCCAAACACCTCAAAATTTTGAAAAGAAAAAAAAAAAACTTTGGTGCCTCAAAAGGAAACTTTTGAAAAGTTCGGTACTTTTTTAGCAATTTGCCATATATTTATCTTTTTATAAGCGAGAAAGTACTATATTTACCCAAAACAGAAATTTGAGGACCATTCGCTAGCTTTTTATTCAATTTTAGCACTAATTTGGTTTAATATTATCGACATAATTACCTCGAGATGTTGGAGATCAGTTATTAGAGGAATTCGTTTGAGATTTTTCAACTTGTATTCATCTAATGCGTTTTTGTATTTAGGAATGGGTTTGTTGTTAAAAACTGCTTTTGCAATTGCACCAGGGTACAAAAGACCTTTAACTACCCCTGCAGGAATTACTTCACTTGCAATCAATTGTGAAGATGTTAGTTCCATTGGTGTCATACATGTTCCTATTCTACATGGAAATCTGCATAAATATTACGATAAAATAATCAATAATCAAATTTTCTACAATATTTGAACAATAATTGTAATCATAGATTCATAGTTGATTTACAGTATTAAGCAACACGATGCACTAATTTGCAGAAAGCTTAAATATCAATTAAAAAAAAACTAAAAATGATCAAATCAAGTTGAATACACTGTGGTCTTCACTCGCTGTGATTATGAGTATTTTTGAACAAAAGTTCATTTTAAATAAAAATTAGTAATTTTGTAAAAGCTGAAACGAATAATTTCATTCTACAATGTAAATTAGTAATGTAACGATTTCAATTGCTCTGCATATGAAAATCGTGATCGTTTTTCTCTTCTCGTATTGCGATTGAATCAGTTAATTGCAGAAAGGATGAAATTAAACCTAATTCCAGATAAACTGTAACTGAGGAAATTAATAACCGACAGCTATTTGATTATTGAAATTCCATAAGCTTCATATATCTAAGCACGATAACTAAATTATAATTAGGTCAAATTCAATCTCTGAATCAACGAATTTCGATAAACAAATTTGTGAATGGAAACTGTCAACGCGTGAATCGAAGAATGCAATGTAGAATTAATAAATTATACCTGAAAAGTGGAATCTGGAAGAAGATGAAGAAGAAGAATATTCTGGAAGAAGTGAAAGAAATGATGGTTGCCCACTTCTTCACTTTTGTAGCCATGGCGGATATCTTTTCGATCGTTTTCTTTTCTTTTTCTTTTTTTTTTTCTTTTCATTTAAACTTTTGCTCTTTTCAACGTGGTCGAGCGATTTGCTATCGTTTAGGGCCCACGACAAATATTGAAGGGTCCAACTGTCTTGGCCGATAAGTTACCTCTTATTATAAAACCGTTTTTCTAAAAGCAATAAATTACTTCAAACACTACAATCAGTGTTTTACAGTACTTATATAATATGTTTTAAATATTATACAGTATGGTAGATGAAGTAATTTGTGTGATCCTAAAATCACTATCATTTTCTAAAGGGTAGTGATTTTGATACCACACAAATTACTTTACCGAACACACTGAATAACATTTAAAGCATATTGTACAAATATTGTAAAGCAGTGGTTGTGGTGGTTGTGATTGGTGAGATAATTTGCGTGGTCTGAAAATCACTACCCATTTCTAAACTAAAGGGTAATTGAGTAGTGGTAAGTAAGTTTAACATAGTTTCTACTTTCATCTCATATTTAAGTAAATATTTACCACCATGTTCAATAAACATGCTCAATAAGAAGGTTATGTTTAGGAAAGCTTATTCAATGTATTTAACAGATGTAGTGATTTTTGCACCACATATTTTAGTGCATCTACCACAACAATTGCATTAATTATTTGTACAGTATGCAGAAACAATGGTATAATGTGGTACAAGCATCAAAAAGTGTGGTAGCAAAATTAATTCCCATTTAACAGTGTATATATTAACATAAAGTATTAAACGAAAGCTACGCTTAAGTAATCATGAAAAGAATATCATAGTTATAAACGTGGAAGAAGAATTGAAAAGAATAAAGTTTTTTTCTTAATGGTTTAAAGGAGGATATTTTGTTCATGAAGAAGAAAGACCAAATTACAAAATTTGATTTATGGCAAGTAAAAAGGTGCTTAGGCCTTAGAGAGTGGTAGCAAAATGATAGCACAAACATATGTGAGTGAACTTTTAACTTTTGCCTTATAAATAAATACAAAATATATTAATAACTGGGTACAAAAGTAAGAAATTTTCTTAGGAGTTAGGACAACTTCAAATTTTAACCTATTTACTTATGAATGAGTGGATTCTAGTTTATATTTCATTTCGAACATAGATTATCTATAAACCTGCTTTTTATATGAAATTTGTCATGAAATCGTTGCATTTTTAAATCGCATAAGTAAATTCAAACACATTATCTGATTGTTGTGATTTTAATCAATCAAATTCAAACACTATTTTTTAGAATAATATTTTGTAACTGCTGATTACTCATTTTCAAAACACATAACCAAATTTTCAATAACCAATCCAAAAACTCATTTTTTGCACCATTCCTTTTTAGCCAAACTTACTAGTTTAACCTAACCATTTGACCAAATTATCAGTAAAACATATAATCTGAAATTGATCAATTTTTAAAGTTTAACTCATAAGATTAAGAACACAATCAAACCTCTACATAAATTGCAATATTTTTGGCAAAAAAAAAAAAACATTATGTAACCATAACAATACTACCGAACACCGAGCTTAGGACAACCGTTAGCTAGAGGTAACTGCAAATTATCAACCGTCCTGAATGTTTTTTGTACCATTTTATCAACATAAAGCGTTCCTGTTAAATGATCACATTCGTGTTGTAAAATTCGGGCCTGCCACCCTGAAGCACTCACTTTTATGGGCTGCCCGTATCGGTCCAAGCCCGTTACCTCAACTTCTAGAAACCTTTCAACCATTGCCCTAAATCCATCAACACTGCCCAAAATCATTCCAATATTAGAAATTATCAGAATGGGTCAGGCTGTGTAGAGTAACATCCTAACGGGTCAAAATGGGCCGGAATGAAACTGGTTGTTTTGATCAAAGTCAATACAGGTCAGGTCGGGTTGACCCTGCAAACTTTTTTCCTCACCCAAAAAAGTAAAAAAGTATTTTATTTTTTTTGTGTGACTTTCAACCCATTTGAACCGTACCCTCATTAATATGTAAACGGGTCGATTGGTTTTATCGCTTCATTAAACATTGAAAACTTACCTCAAACAGCCTTCGAAAAAAAGTGCTGATTTGTTGCCCTTCTTTTGAAGATTTGGGTTTATAATCACCTAAATTTTAAAAAAAGATATATAATTTATTTATTTTTTTGTTATTTTATTTAGAAGAATAAGGTAATTCATGCTATAATTTTACCAGAAGATCAAAAGGGCGTCTGTCTTGTGCTTTGGTCTCTTCTTTTGGTGCATAACCTATGTATTCTTCAGTGTCTTCCAATACAACAATCTAATTAATAAAAAATAAAAAAAAAAATCCCCTTAAATTAAATAAAAGACAATTAAACCTAAAAACAATAATAATTACCATTTTTTCCCAATTAAATAAGATGAATTTATCCCTCAACATATTTAGTCCTTTTCTTATGATCTTTTATTTTCGTTCGATCTTTTAAATTGATTTATCCTTTTATTTATTTTTTTATCTTTGATTATACTTCCTCCGATTCAAAATAAGTGTTACACTTTCCATAAATTGCAAAAAATAGTAGGACCCACACCCACTAACTATCTACTTTAACAAAGTGAAATGACTTATTTACCTTTACTTTTTACTTTTAAACATCATTAACCTCACCTTATTTAAAAGGTGTGGGACCCATTATCCACTAATCATTCAATTAATCTAATTTAACCATCATTACACTATTTTGCTTCAAAAATAGTGAAAGTAGAAGTGTAGCATTTATTTTCCAATACAACAATCTAATTAATAATATAAAATTCCACTTAAATTAAATAAAAGACAATTAAACCTAAAAACAATAATAAATACCAATTTCCCCCCAATAAATTAAGATGAGTTTATCCCTCAACATATTTAGTCCTTTTCTTATGATCTTTTAAATTAATTTATCGTTTTATTTTATTTTTTTTTATCTTTGATTATAATTAATAATTATTTAATTAGAATTATCCAATAACAAAAAGGTGAATAAAAAAACTAACTTGTAAAGGAATACCAATTTGGGGAGCAGCAAGGCCAACACCAGGTGCTACCCTCATAACCTTCACCATATCATCAATAATCTTCTGGATACGATCCGACCCGATTTCCTCGACCCGTACTTCTCGGGCCGGTTCGTGAAGAACCGGGTCACCCGCTTTTACAATCTCCGGTAAATCTGTCGCATTCTTCTTCTCCCCCAAACCTAAAAACCAACCGGCTCGAGCAGTGGCGGTTGACGAAGAACGAGTATTCAGGCCTCTGTTGTTCGTGATAAGGTCTACTTTAATGGCGGATTTAGACGTGGAAAGCTCGGGTTTTGAAATTGGTTTGTATTGGAATTGGGTAATTGGAATCTGTGTGTGAATTGGAGGGATTCTGGCGAGTGTGGAGCATTTTCCGGCGAGTGGTAGCGGCGTTGATAGCCGCTGAATTCCTTGCATCTTTAAAGATTTGATCTCACACCAATTGATATGTAATCTGGTTTGGTAATTGAGCTTGAAATGGAGCTTATTTGGGCTTGGGCTTCAAAAACAATTTGGAAATATATGGGCTACAAGTTTGATCTCTTGTCAAAACCTGACATGACACGATAAAAATACACGAAACGAAACGAAATTGGGACGAAACTGAAATTTGAATTCGTGTTCGTTTTGGTGTTGTGTAAAACAAACACGAAGTCGTGTCGTGTTCGTGTTCAGAGATTAACACGAAATTGACATGATAGTTATGATTTTGTCGTATTTGTCGTGTTTATCGTGTTTTTAGCATGTAATAAGTAATTAAATTTGTTATTTATTTTGTGTTGTCGTGTTTATCGTGTTATCATTTTTTAATCGTGTCGTGTTCGTGTTAGCAAAATAAAACACGACTTCGTGTCGTGTTGTTTTCGTATTAAACGTTTTCGTGTCGTGTCGTGTCATGTTATCCAAAATCATGAAGCGATAGCACAATTTGACAGCCCTAGATATATATTAAAAAGTAAATATAAGAAACCATAAAATAATTAAAATTTTATGAGAAAAATGAAATCGACTTCATAACTTTTAGTAACTAATTTTGTAATTGCATTTGTAAACAGTTTGGTTATTTAGAAATGGTTTAGGATAGGTGAGCATTTGGGTCAATATAATCAAAACAAAACCAAAAACATATAATCGGTCTAATTTTCGATTTTAAAAATTAATCATTTTCTGTCTTGGTTCTTTGGTTTTGGTTCAGTTCGGTCATTGGATATGATGAGCATTTGGACTAAAAAAAAACTGAATCAACGTCAACTAGAGTTTAGGATGAAACCATTAGATATAAATAGCTATTTTATAAAAGTTAAGGAAATACAATATATCCATTAGAAGAAATCAAATACAAATATTGATGAATGGAAGTAACTCATAGGTTATTACAAACGGTTAAAACAAACATAAACATGATACAAACAATTATAAATTTTATACATTTTAATTTAAGGTTTTAGGCAATTTAAAGAAGGTTTAACATGAGTAGCTTTTCCATGAGCATTAATACAGCTGGCATAAACCTTTCTTCCTGGAATTGCTGACCGAATATACACCCTATCCATTACAATGTTTGTGCATGCAACTGTTTTACTACAACTTAGGTTTATCACATTATCCATCTGCGATGTTCCTGTGATTCCTCTAAATGTTATGTCACTCAATTTGACTGCTGCTGCCTAGAATCCCACACAAAGAAAATAGTTAGTAATTTAGATACAATTTGGAAAAGAGTAATGATATTTAGTCATATCATTTGGTCCTACTAATAGTCCTATTCATTACACGTGTCATCTTATCAAGTGGGTAGGACTATGAGTATGACCAAATAATAGGATTAAATATCATCTCTCTTTGGAAAATGGGTTGGTCGGACCAGTTGGGTAACATGTCAAAATGGGTAATTTTCTGTAAGGGTTGTGTTGATTGGGTCGATCACTTTATGTCTGAAAGCTTTTTAGTTTTTTTTTCTTCTTAAAAATATACTTCGTTGTTGTTTATTTTTTCAGAGGCAGAATGTCTGCAGTGTGCGGACTGGTGGTGGTGGGCGGCGATGGCAGTGGTTGTAGGTGGTGGTGGCCGGTGGGTGGTTGATAGACTTTTTTTAGTTTTAAATAAAATGTTTTTCAAACTTGAAAGACTTTAATTTAAGTTTTCTTCACGCGAACCTCAAAAAGATATATCTCTGTCTTAGAAAAAACAAACACTTGTTTTCGAAAAGGTCTTCTATCAAACAAAAATCCTAAAAAAAAACCTTCTGACAAAAAACAAACAACATCTTAGGATGCTTTTAAGTTAACTCTTTTTTATTTTACCCATTACCCATTAGAGATAAAATATAATCCACATTGACCCATTTAATCATTTATAACTAAAACGGGTTGAAATTAACATGCTTACGGATACTCGGCAATTCTTCTGAGTGGGACAATAGTATTGGTCAATTATAATTGGATTATAAACTGCATCAAGCTTAATTCCTGAAAATGAAATCTTTCTTGCATAACCATTTCCTCCCTATCAAACAAAAATAACCATAAATAAATAAAAAGATTTGTGAAAAAATAAATAAATAAAATAATTTTAATTAGAGTTAATTACATGAATGGTCCTTTAAGTTTATAGCAAATTTCACCGATGGTCCTTTAGTTTCAAAAATTACACCGATGGTCCTTATTTTTGAAAGGTTTTTCACCTATGATCCTTTACCAAAATGTCCGTTTATTTTTCAAGTTAACTAACATCACATGTGATGCACTTGGGGGTATTTTGGTCAATTTGTCTTTCCCCTTCTCATTTAAATTACACGGATGGTCCTTTAAGTTTATAGCAAATTTCACCAATGGTCCTTTAGTTTCAAAAATTTACCAAAATACCCCCAAGTGCATCACATGTGATGTTAGTTAACTTGAAAAATAAACGGACATTCTGGTAAAGGACCATCGGTGAAAAACCTTTAAAAAATAAGGACCGTCGGTGTAATTTTTGAAACTAAAGGACCATTGGTGAAATATGCTATAAACCTAAAGGACCATCATGTAATTTACTCTTTTAATTACTATATTAATTACCTGCCAACTTTTGATCCTCACTCCAGTTAATGTTTTTCTCATTGTACAGTTACGTACATCTACATTTTCCACAATATCAGCACCCCCATTCCCCAAGGCTCCAATGCTACACGAAATAATTTATATTTTTTTATAGTAAACTAATAATGCATAATAAATTATTTCAAATATTTTTATTTCTTCCTAATACTAATATTACAAGTTACCTTATCCCATGGCCTGGCCCACACATGATACCACTAATCTTGATATTAGATGAACCTCCACTAATAGCGATACAATCATCTCCTTTAATCATCAATTATGCAAGATAATGAAAAAAGTTAGTTTAAAAAATAATCAAATATGTGAAAATAAGATTATTGTAATGCATTAATACCAACCAACTATATAATCAACTTTATCTGCCACCCAAGTATGTAACCCCTTTTGTACCAAGAAAAATATGTTGAGTGACGAAAGTTAACGGTAAGTTTGGAAGAAAAAAAAAAGTTATTGGATAATTTGTATATCATGTAAAATAAAAAATTATCAAACGGTAAAAAAACTGTAGAAATCTCCATCCTCCGACGGGTTTATGGCTAGATTTGATATAAACAAAATTGGATACACACTCATGTGCCCTAAATAAATAAAAAAGTTGTATAGTTTGGTGATCTCCATATAGACCATCTAAAATACTATAAATAAAAAAATGAAAAAAAGAATTGCCTGTTGCAATAACAGAGTCGCGAATATTGACATTTGTCGAGCCAGAGACATCGATGCCGTCGGTATTCGGGCTTGTTTCGGGTGCAATTATACGCAAATTAGAAAAGATGACACCATTGCACGAAGTTAGTGTGATATGTACTCTTGGGGGGTTTATAAGTGTTAAACCATTCAGTCGCAAACCTTTGCATCTTTTAAATTGCAATGCCTGTTTATAAAATTATAACCATTAAGTTATTAACAAACTAATTATAAAATACAACTTAAATCGACTCATTAAATATAATAATATCTTCTAGTGGGAGTGTTACTATTTATCAACTGTTAATGAGTGTTTTTTTTTCATACTTCTTCCGATTCAAAATAAGTGATACACTTTGGATTTCACGGAGTTTGAGGCAAAAGTTTATAATGATTGTTAAATTATATTAATTAGATGGTTAGTAGGAAATGAGTCTCACATTTTTTGAATAAAGTGGAGTTAATGGTGTTTAAAAGTAAAAGTAAGGGTAAATGAGTCTTTTCACTTTGTTAAAGTAATAGTTAGTGGGTGTGGGTCCCATTATTTTTTGCCAAATAAGATAATTTTTTAAAGTGTATCACTTATTTTGATACACCAAAAAAAATGTATCATTTATTTTGAATCGGAGGAAGTACATAGTTTATTTATAGAGTGAATTACACGGATGTAGTTTACTAGAAGTTTGGGATTTAGTCAATAATTGTGTCTCAAAAATTACACGGATAGTCCCTAAATACGAAACATTGTCAGACTTTTAACCCCTAATACTAAAAGCCGTGAAAATTAGGGACTATCCAGCCGTAACAAGCTAGGTTTCGTATTCAAAGATTATCCGTGTAATTTCTAAAACTTAGGTATTAAATTCAAACTTTTTGGCAAACTATGATATAAATATAGTCCTATCAATATATTAGTTTATAAATATAATTTGTATCGTTCTAAATAAGTGTAAGAATGATGGTTATTTACCACTGGTGCATGACAAGAAGCTGTTCCCTGAAATAAAATGCATTAATATGTAAGAATTCATTTTATTTGTTTATTCTCAAATAAAAAAATGGTGAAAATTATAATGTAAATGATATAACTTACTGGTAGTTGAGGAGTTGTAATGCAGGCATTTTTCCACCAAATAGGACCTTGACCATCTAACCGTCCATTTCCGCTGACTGTAAGTCCGTTAACTCTCGCAAACGAGATCCATCTATCGTAATGATAACCAAGCCAATCGATTTTTCTGATAGGACCAACAATGTTTCCTGATACCTATTTTTTGGACAATTTTGAAAATATAAAATTATGCATATAATGTTAAGGAAAACGCTAATGACAGTTGTCATTAAGAAGACAATATAACAAAAGACACCCCCCTGAATTTTAGGAATATTATTTTTTTAATCAATGTACAAACTTTTTATGCATATTAGTGACAGCCCTAAGGGCTGTCAATAGCAAAACCCTAATATTAATGTATAAGGTTCATGTGATTTCATTGTGTCTTATTGTTAAATATAGTCACATGATCCTTCTTAACATACACAAAACATGCAATGTACACTTGTCGAAACCCCGAAAAATATTAGCCATAGTTATGTTTCATAAATCTCAAAAACAGACCGATTTTGTATTGCATTCATGATACTTTTATTTTTAATAAAGGGTAAATGCACTCAGTTGTTATCGCAAATTTATGAAAAAGTTAAGTTTTGTTCATTACGGATTTTTTCTTATTAAAGTCATTGTAATACATGAGTATTAATTATTAGATACAAAAACTCTTTTTTAACACATACTTTAAGGTGACATAAACATATTAAAAACAGTTTATCACTATTATTTAAAATTTTTCTCGAAAAATACAATAACCAAATTGAATATTTTGCAGAAGGTACATTGGCCCCACGGTGCATCAAGCCACTAACCATACTTAATATTTTCTTAATATTTTTCACATAGACAAAAATTGACAATGTTATCATTTTGTCACATGTTAAAATACATATCTAGTTGTCATTGACTTAAATATAATGATCTGTTTCATAAGTATAACGAGCTTAATAAACAAAAAAGCTTACAATGATCAAACTAACTGTTTCGGAAAATACGATTCTTACTGAATATTGCATTAGTCATTTAATAAATATAATAATATATCATCTTCTCATTTTTTGGATAGATATTAATATATTATGGGTTTTGTTAATGACAACCCTAAGGGCTGTCACTAACATGCATAAAAAGCTTGTACATTGATTAAAAAAGTAATATTCCTAAAATTCAGGGGGTTGTCTTTTGTTATTTTACCTTCTTAATGACAGCCCTAAGGGCTGTCATTATCATTTTTCATATATTATATATATATATATATATATATATATATATATATATATATATATATATATATATATATATATATATATATATATATATATATATATATATATATATATATACCTGAACAAACATTCGGGAAGGCTTGCATGGGCCATCGAGAGAAATGGGCTTCAATAAATACGTCCTGCCTTTTGGTATGACTAATATGCTCTTAGCATTTGGTTGTGATTGGCATGCTGCCTTCCATGCTGCTAAAAAAGCCTGTATATTTGTATCATATATCAAACCGTTTTTGTAAAAAAAAAAACAAAAAAACAAATAGAACGATCGAGTTTGACTAGTTGACTAACCGGTGAATCGTCGGTTTTCCCATTTCCTTTAGCGCCATATTTCAGGACATTAAAAATGGTGGTTGATGTCAGACTGACTTTTAAACTAGTAGAACTTAAGGCAGATGAGAGCATGCATGCTAGCAACACCAAAACCAATTGAACCTGCATTAATATAATGCATCAGTTAACTATTGGAATAATCCCCATCCGAATCCTTAATATACCGAGAATTACTGACATGTTTTTTTTTTACAAAATTGTCCTATTATCCTATTAAAAGAAAAAAATCATCTGGTGATTGCCTAGGATGCCTAAAATGATATTCTTAAGATCGATCACAAGTTTGATCCATTTCTAGGTAAACATTTATCAGATGGGCACAACAATAGTGAAGATGTGTAAATAATGAGTAAAGCTCGACCACCCGAGAGACCCCGTTATAAATTGGAATAATTTTTTTTAAAAAGATAAAAAGAAAAATCCTAGTAACAAAAAGACAAAACAATCCATGTTCCAAAAACCTGTTTAGTTTCTGCTTTATGTATTAATTCAAGAATCTACAAAAGGGCTTTGAAAATGAAAGAAGACTCACCATTTTGCCAAACTGCCAAGACATTGTATGTAATGTAATGTAACCAACAACTAATTCTGTCCGTACTGTCAAATTCATGTGTGCATGTATATGCATATATACTAACACGTACTTCAGGGTAAAGTTATATAAGTACATTATATTATTAGTTTGTATAACTTTTCAAGTAACCTTATGATCCAAAGCAATCAAGAGGATTACTCATTTGTAATTAAAGAGTTGTCGGGTAAGATTTAAACGAAAAAATTGGTGTAAAAATTTGTGTACAAATGCTTCGATCTCTTGCTCTAAGACTTTTAAGTCAAGGTACGTGAATAAATCTATACACTAATTTAATGTAATGATGTAAATGACTCGTTTGTACTTCGTTACAACTAATTATCTGATTTAGACACTTAAATGGAAGTTTTTTTTGCTTAGAAATTGAATAGTTTAGCAGTAAGGGTGTCTGAAACAAGCATCTAAAGGTTATGAGTTCTATTACTTTCCTAGGTAAATATTTATTAAATTGTCAGAAGAACCAAAAACAAAACCCGATAACAGTTAGATCGTGCACATCATAAACAAATATAGATTACCCTAGATGAGCCGTTATAAATGAGAACGTGTGTTGTAAATGGTTAAAATTAAAAAGGGTGACTAAAGTGTAGGAAAAGCAAGCTAGCAAAGGTCAAATGTATACCATCGCCCTATGACACTTCACGCACATAAAAGGGGATTATTTGGATTTTTAGACTTTTGATAGTATGGATTTTTCTGACGATTGGCATACATCATGTTGCATTTAATTAAGCGTTTATTTTCTAAATATGTATTGAATAACATTAAAAAACTGTCACTTTTAATCTTTTTGAAGATGGAATTATTATGTTATCAAGTGCATTTAGAGTATGAGTTAGAAAAATCTTACTACTATATAAAGCATTTAGGCCTACCTCATTAGGCAAGTTTAAGGAGCTCCTTAAACTTGATTTTAAGGATCTTTCCACTTTTGTTAGTTAGTTCTCTACCTTAAAAAAAAATAATTCGCGACTAATAAGATTCGAACCCAAGACCTCTCCTAACTTATCACTATGTGTTAACCACTTGCTATACATTACACTTTGGTAACACCACCCACACTTAATAACAAAAGTCTGTTACTCGAAAACCATTTTACCCAATAACATTAAATATACGACGCTGTAAATCATCAACTCTTACCAAAATCCACATTTCCATTTAATTATATATTTCTAGCAACAATTATTACCATGTAAACAAACAACACTTGCTCGCCACGAAATATGGTTTATGGATATTCGCCGCTGCATTGCGCGGGTACCCTGCTAGTCCTTGTAATGTATATTAAGGTAAAATAAACTTTAATTATAATCTAAAGTATCCATTGCTTTTCTCCTAACTAATCTTCACGTTAAAATGCAAATACACATGATTTAAGGAGTGAATCTAGCAATGTATGCCATATTTTATGTTGTTTGCATATGCTTTTTACTTCATTTTTCAGCGTGTTCGCTTGCGATCGGCTAACTTACTTTCTACAATTAATTAATATGATTGATTCATCACCCCCGTAGTATTAGTTTAAATCTTTAAATTTTGGTAGTTATAATTTAGAAACGTTTATCTTGGTGGAAGTGATGCTCAATTAAACACACGAATATCTATACTATATATAATGAGCCAATGGGTTTCTAATTTTAGAATGTCTTAAACTAGCCCTTCCATTTGTGGAATGTCTTAAACCCTAAACAAAATTGCAATAAAAAAATGATGTGAAGAAGTTTCGAACTCGAGACATCCACCAACACATATATCTGACTTACCACTACACCACATCCAATATTTGTTACTCTAACCGAAACATCTAAACCAAATGATTTAAAGTGGAGCGATTAATATTTGGTATTCGTACTAAAATCACATTAAAGAGTAATAACGGCCATCTTAATCTCTTTTAACTGTTGTAAATTTAATACCCTTCATGCGGAGTATTAATTAGCAACATCAGTTTCTTTTCAAAGACCTACAAATTAGCCACTTTCTTCTTCCCAAAACCCACCATTGCGTCTTAACATAAGCATCTTTCATGGAGATTCGGCAAATCACCATTATTTGTCATGTCTAAATTAAATATCTCATGTTTAAATTAATTATATGAATTAATTGTTAATTCAAACCACAATTATTTATACGTTTTATTGACTTCATTTTATAACGTACCATAAAATGTTAATAATTATTACCAATCAAGACATTAAATTCACATCTGATTTTAATGGTTAGTTATAAAGAAGTATTATTTGTACAGATCAGTTATAAAGGAGTATTTATCCGTTTAGAATCCTCAAAGTTTGACGTTTCCATACTCCTTATAAAAACGTGTATAATGGTCAGTTATAAAACATATTTTTGAATTAGATATAGTTTCAGTTACTTTCTAATGGTGAGTTGTAAAGGATTTTCTCTTCATATATTATGTCAAATAGATGGTAACCGTGTTTTTGTGGAGACAAATCATAAATAAATTATCGGTTTAATTTTATGGAGACAAATAGACTTTCTCTTCCATAAATGGTAATCTCTTAAATAGATTATCGGTTTAATTTTATGGAGACAAATCATAACTGTCTTTTTGATTATTATGTAACAAATTCAATAAAACGTTAGATCTTTCAATGTTCCTATATAACTAGATTATTTCTTGGGAGTGATGATACGAGTAAAAAAGGCCTTAAATGGAGTTTTTTGATTCATAGTGTCGATTTATTTTGCAGTGGTACAAAACATTTTTATTATGTTCACTATCATTGGACCCATTTTTGGCGATCGATTATTTCTCAAAGTTTGAAGTTTTGAGTCCTGTGGCGCAATTATAATGTGGAATTGTTTCATTTGCAGGGGTTTCGATTATCCACGGGCAAGGTCATTATACTTAATGATCGTCCGGTTACATGGTCTCTAAGAAGAAGTACATCTTCACCTGATTGCTTTATAAGTTCCTCTTAATTACTTAATATAGGGTTTAAGATTGAAACTTAAAATTGACTTTGATATGATTCGATTAATCATTTTTGTGTGTTAGGATTGTGCTTGTCGGTGCCTCAGTTACATAGTCTCAATTAACAAGTAAATTTTCCGACTACAAAATGAATTTGTGACATGTATAAGTCGTCTACCTTTGATTTTACTATTCCTCTCCATTCTATTCATCATAATGACTGATAGGGTATGCTCTAAGGACCCATAGTATTGTTGAAAAACTGCCACAAAGATGGAATGATGAAAAGGAAGAAGAAAAAAGCAAAATTATGTAATCAAATTTTGTGGAAGTGGAATCTTGTCGATGATTCATCGTTTTTATGATCATTAATTTAATTATTTTTTTAGACGGACGATTTGAAACAAGCAGCACAACATAATCAAAAAGCATCGCCAATTTGACTTCACAAGTAAAAGCAATGCTATTTAACCATCATGACAATTATTATTATTATTACTATTATTATTATTATTATTATTATTATTATTATTATTATTATTATTATTTTGCAGAAGGCACAACCCTCGTAGCAAATTGGGAATACAGTTGGCAAAAATTACAAGATGGTGGAGTCATTTATGTGGATTTAACTACTTCAAATATGTTATGGCGTAGCAATACCAACCAAATCTTAATTAATTAATTTTTTAAAAACAATTTGTTGCGCCCTTTAGATAAACTGGTTTTATTGATAACGGGTCAAATGTGTAGTTATATAAAAAATAACTATCTAGGTTGCACGTCGGACGGGTTAAACGGGTCAAAAGTTGTATAAAGCGAACATAAAAGCTTAAAACCTGCTAAATCGATTCATTTTAAGTGTATAATATTATTTTTCACACATAATTTTGTAAGTGTACATTAATTTTGTAACTATCTACTGATGCATTCATTGCAGCAGCTAGGTAAACAAGTGTAACTCTTATGCCACCTTCTGTTTATATGTTGTTTTATTTTCCAGTCTAAGAATGTCACCGTTATGGTCTGTGATTAAGAAGATAAGGTTGACTCTTAATATGCGAGCGCAAACGGATCCATGGTTTTCCGATTTTCTTTTATGAGTCGGAGATGGGGATGAAGAAGTCATCGATGAAAAGTATATTCGAATTCCAAATGGCATGACCATTCCGTACAAGGATATGGCTTGGTCCAAGGAAGACCTAATCAATGCGATATTTCCTTCTCTGCATGTCAACGGAAATTCACCAAATTATATTATTTTCGGGTTATCTTATCAACCAAAAACAACCATGTTGATGAACTTAACGAGAGGTTGATCAATACAATTTGTGGGGTGGAACAAATATATTACAGTTTCGATGAAGCGGAGGATGACAGAAACGGATTCTATCCTATGGAATTTTTGAACTTGCTTAATGTCAGTGGTATTCCCTCGCATGTTTACCGGCTCAAAATTGGGTGCCCGATAATTCTTTTACGGAATATCAATCACTCCTAGAGATTATGTAATGGCACGAGACTTATATGCAGAAAGTTTGAGCCAAACCTAATTGATGTGGAAATAGCCGTTGGCCAGCATGCTGAAAAATGGTTTTCTTGCCAAGAATACCTCTATCTCCGTGAAACCAACATGTTTCCTTTCAAGTTGAAAAGAAAACAGTTTCCCGTTAGGTTAAGCTTTGCGATGACAATCAACAAAGCCCAAGGACAGACAATTCCAAACGTGGTCGTTTATCTGCTGGAATCAGTGTTCTCGCATGGGCAACTTTACGTTGCCCTTTCAAGAAGAATTCCACGTGACAATACAAAAGTATTGGTAACTCCAGCAAAAAAAATTAATCTCGACGGAGTTTACACAACAAACGTGGTGTATCGGGAGGTTTTACATGATGAGTAACACGCATAAACAGACATTTTTTCCCTGTATTTTATACTTAATTAGGTTTATCGTGTTACCTCTATCTTATGCACAGTTTTCATGCTTATGTATTGTATTCGTTATAAAAATATGTAACCAATGGACTTTTAATCTCCAAGAATATATAGTTCGCAGCCCGCCGCATCGCGCGGGTTTTAACCTAGTAGTTGATAAAGAGTGAATGAGTAGTTTTTAAATTTGGGTTTTTGCTAATATGTGCCCCGTAAGCATACGATAACAAACGTTTAATGAACCAAAATTTCTTTAATTAGAGTAAATTGATATTCATGAGTTATCAATATTTTTGTGTTATGCTGATTTTACTCTTACCATAATTAAAAATGAAGATTTTTGATGAATTAAATGCAGACTAATAAAAGATATTTAATAACCCTTACTATAATAATGTACATATTAAACACATATAAGAAAATCCCTAAATTTATAGTTAACATATATATCAACATCATATACCTCGAGACTTTTAGTGCAACCTCAAGTTAAGATCGAGTCAAGACATACATACGCAAGAACCAAAAAAACCTAACTATTCTTGTAATACAAAACAAAATTATATGTATATTTTTAATATGAGTTTCGATAATTACAGCCGTAAGAGCTGTTATTAGACATGCATGAAATACGTGTACATCAATCTAGGGGTGTTGATCGGGTATAACTTTCGGATTTCGGGTAGTTCGGGTCGGGTAGCTCGGGTTTTCTCAAATATAAAAAATACCCAATACCCAAATCAAATTAAATTCGGGTATTTGGATATGGGTAGTTTGGGTAATGGGTCGGGTACGTGTATATCCACTAATACCCGAGAATTTGCACCCTTGTATTGTCGGGGACCACAATGTTTATATTCCGATTTTAATATACAATATTTGTCTGTAATTTTACCATACTCCAACCAATATGAGAATCTATCATTGACTTTTAGATGAAATTCATGGACTACAAACATAATGATGGTATTTTATTTATAAAACTGTAAAATATTACCTTTAAAAATTCCATTTAATAAAATTCGGTTATTTCGGGTATACCCGCCAACTTAAAATATTACCTTATACCCGATCCGCATTATATTCGGGTTACCCGATACCCAAATGTTTCTACCCGTTACCCGAACTACCCGACCCGATCTATCCAAATTCGAAACGGGTCGGACGGGTAGAGCGGGTTTTGGTTATTTTCGACAGCCCTACATCAATTTATAACTACCCCTGAATCTTAGAAACTACTTCCCCCATTAATATTAATATATAACTTTTAGGCGTCTAATGGCAGCCCAAATGACTATAATTATTAAAACCCTTTTAATATTGCTCAAAACCATCAAGCGATATAAGGATTCTTGAAAACTTCTCAAATGCCACATGTAAATTCCTTTGTAAATATAAATCACATTATCAGATTAAGGTTTAAAAACAATCATGCTAATAGTTAAGTAGCGTGTATCATGAGCATAAAACCCGTTATAAATAAGAATATACTTAGAAAAATATATTTTTAATATTGCGAAAACCTACTATAAGTAACATGATGGTTTGATCAAGAAGTTATTTTGTCTAAAGTGTAAATCAATGCAATCTTTATGATTGGTAAATAATAAGACTCGAATGGATTTGTTTAACTTAAAAGTAACCAATAACTTGTAAAACCCAACAATGTACGTGTTCTCCGGACATTATCTCTCCATTGTTGACTTTTTAAACTAATTGACATTTTTTATAAGTTATGCGTAGTTGATCGCTATAAAATATTGCTAATTTTCACATTCATATATGATATTTTTCATTTCCATTATTTGGTTTTTGCCGAATATGGGCCAAGTTTTTTCTATTTATCAATGTTTTGTATCAAATTCGAGAATATCTTAAATACGATTCAAGTGATTGGATTGGATTAATTGGGTGATTGAATTGGATGATAATATTATTACGTATTTATAATGTACTAGTAATACTAATAATTATACTTCCTCTGGTTCAAAATAAGTGTTACACTTTCCTTTTTGGGGTGATACCAAATAAGTGATACACTTTGAAAAATTACCATATTCAATAAAAAATAGTGGAACACCATCCACTAACTATCTACTTTAACAAAGTGAAATGACTCATTTACCCTTATTTTTTACTTTAAAACATTATTAACATCACTTTATTCAAAAAAATATGGGATCCATTCTATACTAACCCTTCAGATAATCTAATTTAACTATCATTATAATCTTTTATCTCAAAAACCGCGAAACCAAAAGTGTGTCATTTATTTTGAATCGGAAAAGGTATAAATAATTTACAAATACAAAAATATCTAGAAAAATACCAAATAAATAATGTAAAAAATCAGAATATCTTTCAACTAAGTTTAACATTTGTGAGTTCTGAAACATATATAAAATTCATATATATCTATTTTATTTATCTAACTTTTTAGAAATTTTTTATCTGGTTTGACTGAAATTTTATGGTCAACCAGACGGTTCAACCGAACTATAACCGTCGATCTAACTGCTCATTCGGATTGGCGACATTTATATTTCTCAGTTCAACCGGTTCATCCGTCGTTTTAATCCGATTGAAAACTAGAGCTGATGGAAAAGATTTGAAACGACGTAGAAGCTAATTTTGTTTTTTTACGAGAATTCTAATCTACTTTAAAATTCACTTATGTCTACTATAAGACTTGAAATTTTAACTTCAATGTCAGACTAAACACGTTTACTACTATGTCATTAGTCCTTTGGTAACTAATTTTGATAATACGCCGTTCGTAAAAAATAAAAAAAAGTTGATATAATATATTGTAATTAAAATTTTCTTGTTCTTAAAAGTTAAAACAATGCAATTTTCACATTAATAGTAAAATAATATAATAATTCTTTAACTCGAACCACAACTACACAACCAAAACTAATAACCAAAATTCCAAATGGATCAAACTGTTACTATTTGAAATCTTTCTTTTGATCATCTAGTAATTTTGGAAGAAACAAACTTGTGACCTTTAGAAGATCATTTCAGTCACCATTACCATTGCACTATGAGAATAATTTCAACAATTCGATGTTTGTAGAAGAAATATAGCTCAAATCTTATTACATACATACAATCAACTAAAAGTAGCATGAAAATTAAAAATGACATAAAATGCAATGGAACAACTTCACATGAAATCATTAACACCACTTTGAGCTAGACTTATAAACTAAATGTAATAATTAGTCTATGGTTTAAGGCAATTAAAAGTTGGCTTAACATGGCTAGCTCTTCCATGGGCATTAATACATGTTCCATAAACCTTTCTTCCTGGAGTTACTTGACTGATGTACACATTTTGCATTACAATATTTGTGCATGCAACTGTTTTACTGCAACTTATATTTATCACATTATCCATACGCGATGTTCCCACGATCCCATCGTACGTTATATCGCTTATTTTAAGCGCCAATGTCTGTATATATTCAAGATCATACACAAATAAACGGGTCCATAATTTAGTTATCGTACGTAACCAATTGTCATGAGATTAGGCCCATTTGTATTTTAAGCCCATTTAAAAATCTAGGCCTATTTTAGGGTATCTTTTGAGATAATTTAAATTGAGATAATTGCTTTTATATACTTGTAAAATTCATAAATTATTTTTATATCCTTCTCAAATTCATTAATTATCTCTATGTCCTTCTAAACTTTGTAATTGCCTCCATATCCTTTTAAATATTTAAAACTCACTTTTATGTCAAAAAACCCATTTTAATATCAATTAAATCATTGTAATATCAATAATTATCAAATAAGTATGCAATATATCTGTTGATTATGTATTAAAAATCCTGTTTATTTGCAAGTACTATTGATATTATAACGATTTAATAAATATTAAAATAGGTTTTTGGACATAAAAGTGAGTTTTAATGATTTAGAAGGATATGTAGGCAATTACAAAGTTTAGAAGGACATAGAGATAATTTATAAATTTGAGAAGGATATAAAAATAATTTATGAATTTTACAAGGATATAAAAGCAATTTTATGAAAGTTTATGTTTCTCCCAAAATTTGTGTTATTGAAGTGATCAATTTTGAAGACTAAATCCACAACATTCTTTAAATGAGCGTGATTTCTGGAATAGATAATCTTGAGAATTCTAAGAATCAACGAGAACAATTGTGTTCTTGTTTTTTTTACTCAAAATCAAAAGAGCTTAATTAAATATTAAGAATATACTTACCGAGTTTATGCAGTCCTTTTGGGTGGGACAATAATATTGATCAATCTGGATCGGGTTATAAACTGCATCGAACTTGATTGCTTTAAACGAGATCTTTCTTGCAAAACCACTTCCTCCCTATCGAAGGTTACATGTATAATAAACGGTTACAATTAAAAAAGTTTGGAACTAGAAGCACATCGAAACCTTATTTCTAGGGGCGGCAATTCCCGACACGACTCGCAACCCGACACGAATCCAACATTAATAAAATCAGGTTTGGGTTGACAACAAATGGGCTCGAGTAAAAAACAAGTTGACCCATTCAACCCACTTATAAATCTAATCGCATTTACTTATGTATAAATGGGTCGACCTGCCAACCCGTTTAGATCTATAATCTTTTTTTTTTTCAAAATTATGTAAATATTATAAATAAAACCCCTAAATTTTCACCTTTTAATTCTGATCCTCACATGCTCTTTAGTTTCAGCTCAATTTCCATAACGAAATTGATTGCAAATATGAGAGGTCCAAGAAATATCCTATTTTTATTGATTGGATTGAGAGTACCCTTGTATTTGGGTTCATTTTGTGTTCCTAACCTGGCAAATTGGTTTTGACCCGCTAACTTATTTGACCCACCAACATGTTAAGTTATATAGGTGTGAGTTACTTAATTTAAACGTGTCCGAATTAGGTTTTAATTTTATGACCCAAAATTGTAGCAGGTCGTGTTCGGGTTGACTGGTTTAAACCTGCCAACCTGCTAGCCCGAACCCGCTAACCCATAAACAACCCAATTGCCACCCCTAACTATTTTTGTATATGATCTGATTTTTTAATATAACATAATTACTTTTAGAAAGATTACCTGCCAAGTTTTGATCCTTACTCCAGCCAATGTTTTTATCATGGTACAGTTCTGAACCTGTACATTTTCCACAATATCAGCTCCTCCTTTCCCTAATGCTCCAATGCTACACGAAAAAAAATTTATACGAATATCGTTAACAAGTTGTATATATGCGTTAATAAATGAATGATTTTGAAGGTTTGGAATTGATTATTAAAAAATAATTATGCGTCTTTAAAAATTGATAATCAGCAATCACAAAAATGTGATTATGAAAAACAATGTTTAAATCTTATTATGTTGGTTGAAATAACAATAATTAGATAATCATTATTTTTTAATTTTTGGAAAATCTAATAATTTATATAGTAATCAATTAGTAAAACATAAATAAACAGTTTTCAGAAAACAACAAGCACCTGTTTTTTCAAAATTGCATTTTGTGGCATCGAAAATACAAATAACTGATTTTTTTTTGTTATACGCATTTTAAATTTATTGGTTTCACAAAACGCAATAAACAAATAATTAGTTTCAAATAGATATCCCTGTTGCCGTTCAAAAAAAAAAAATTATTCAATCTAACACCTGATTCCATGGCCTGGTCCGCACATGATACCGCTGATTTTGATATTCGACGAACCTCCACTAATCGCGATACAGTCGTCCCCTAAGATTATATGGTTGGTCAATAAAAAAGTATGTGGAAAAATATACGACGAATCATAATAACAAACGCAAGAAATTAAGCAAATTAAGAAATTAATCACCTGTTCCGATAATAGAATCGCGAATATTGACATTTGTGGAGCTAGCTATATTAATCCCATCTGTATTAGGGCTCGTTTCGGGGGCAATTATACGAAGATTAGACATAATGACACCGTTACAAGCAGTTATAGTGATATGCACACGTGGACTGTTTACATGTGTTAAACCATTGAGTCGCAACCCATTGCATCTTTTAAACATTAATGCCTGCAGGTAATTCATAATACACAGAGTTAATTGATTATTTTATATCTAATTTTATAGTTAAGATTAAGGGATTGTTTGTTCTTTTATTAAGTTTTGAAAATGTAAATAAACTAAAATTAAAATTTAGTAAAAAACAAGTTTGAAAGAATCAATTCTTTGCCCCCCAAAATGGAGTTTTGGAAAATTAGGTGGCGAGGTGCTTATTGCGTAGAGGTGAGTCTGGTCTATAAATCGAACCAACCGAAACCGATAGAAGCGAATCGAAAGTGATGAATTTTTAAAATTGAAATTGAACTGGTTACATGTTTTCGGTTTCAGTTTCAGTTTCAGTTCGGTTCAGTTTCAGTTTATTTTTTAAGTTTAAATGCTCATCCTTATCCAAAGACCAAACCAAACCAAAACCGGGGAAACAAAAAACCAAAAATGACGAATTTTCAAAACCAAACCGAACCAATTACATGTTTTCGGTTTCGATTTGGTTCGATTTCAGTTAGTTTTCGGTTCAGCTTTTTTCGGCCAAAACGGGTATGATGAATTTTCTAAGAGCATCTTAAATCCAACTACTATTTCAGAATCACATTTTGTGATAGTAATTAATTATTCAATTTTAAAATATATAATCTATTTTCAATAAGCAATTTCAAATGCACTCTAAATTTGAGTTGAGAAATTAACTTACCACCGGTGCATGGCAAGTTGTACCCTGAAATTAAATTAAATGGAATAGGTTAGAATTCGTGTAGTTATAAGGACCATAGTTTAATTTGAATTATGAAAATGAAGATAAGTAATAACTTACGGGTGCTGGAGTACCAACGCAGGCATTTTGCCACCAAATAGGACCTTGACCATCTATTTGTCCGTTCCCGCTCACTGTAAGACCGTGTACCATATAAAATGAGAGCCATGTATCCATATGATAACCGCTCCAATCGGTTTTCTTGCTCGGTCCAACGATGTTTCCCGATACCTATTTGTTACAATTTAATTTGAAGATATAAGTATGAAGATTATGTTGATGATATGAATTACGAAGGTTTTCTCTAACGTATGTTCTAACGACGTATATTAGGGTGCATTTAATGAAGTAGTTATTTAATAAATATGTATTAAATAACATTACTGAACTTTCTAACTTATATTATTTTGGAAAATGAATTAAATATGATTTAATGTTTAAATGTACATAACTGATTTAATAAATAAACTCGTTAGAAAAACCCGATATGAATTCATGTGATGTGATTTTATCTAGATTTTGGTGCTCATGGATTCATGGATGTGGTTATGACGTGTCTTGGTAGAGTTAGTTACTAGAGCATGTTGATTTGGGTTATAATATACATTTGAATTTTTTTAATGGGCATATATTAATTTATTATATTTGTAATTTGTATTAAATAACATTAATAAAATCTAACTTTTACAATTTTAAAAGATTCATTAAATATCATTTTTTATTTAAGTGGAAATTTGATATTCTAAAAGATTCATATGTTAGAAAAACTCTATAAGCCTAATGGTCGAGTATAATTATTATAAACTACAATTAAATTTTCATTTAAAAGTAAAAAGAAAAACATCTTTATGTAAGTAAAATAAATAAAAACGTTTCACTATAAAAATCTTTTGTACAAAAATGTCAACAAAACATATGTTCGTTGTTAGATGTATGTGTACGTACCTGGACATACACACGTGACGGTTTGCACGGGCCAGTAAAAGTAATTGGCTTTAGCAAAAACGTCTTCCTTGCCGGTACGATCAAAATGCTCCTATTGTTTGGTTGCGATTGGCATGCCACCTTCCATGCTTTCATAAACGCCTATACATATTCATCGATTATATTACTCATTTTACTACTCCCCGAATAATTACCGATTTCATGATCGAGGGGGAAGAAATATTTTGTTGTGATTTGAAGATAGAATTTGTCCGAAATAAATCTTAAATTTGTATTGTCGAAGTTAAACCCGTGTGAAACTTAACATGCAAAATACACAAACGTGTACTGCACGAGCTCACCATATATACCACAAGGACTACAAGCAAAATGTCATTAGGAAACATCTTTCAAGTGTCACCAAGCATAGAAAATCTCACTAAAACCAAAAGCACTAACTAAAAGTAGAACTTTTCACATTTAAAAAAAAAAATGTCATTACAACCTACACACAGTCACATTTAGGTGTCACTA
Source organism: Calendula officinalis (assembly GCA_963853835.1). Classification (NCBI taxonomy): domain Eukaryota; kingdom Viridiplantae; phylum Streptophyta; class Magnoliopsida; order Asterales; family Asteraceae; genus Calendula; species Calendula officinalis. Next base: position 78,432,956 of record OY970828.1, read on the forward strand.
ATTAATAAAGGAAAATGATTTCTACATCGTAAAAACTACTCTATATGCTATAATCATTATTTTACAGTATTTGTATAGTTTAATTTAAATATTATACAGTGTGGTTAATGAAGTAGTGTATGTAAATTAATGTCATGTTTCTTGTAGTAAAAATACATATACAGAGTTTGATTACCGGAGAGTCATCGGTTTTTCCATCTCCTTTAGCTCCATATTTCGTCACATCGAAAATGGTGGTTGAAGCCAAAGTTGTGGAGAACATGCATGCTAGCAAGACGAACTGAACCTGCATGAATATGATGGATAACTTTTTTATAATAATAGTCGCTTCAATCAATTTTTTGAAAATAAATATATAAATTTTGTGGGCTTTGTGTGGCTGCCCTTGTGGCTTATTCCTAGGACCGCCCTGACTAAATATGAATATAAATTGTGAGAATTACTGCCAAATGTTTTACCAAATTATGTGCTTAAACATGCATGTAATCCTAGCTATTATTTTTGTACAGAAAGACAATATAGTTTCAAGAATTACAAAAATGAACGAAAATTAAAACTCACCATTTTGTCAAACTGGCAAGACATTATATCTTAAGATAAAATAAGACTAGGTGGTATGTCTGTACTGTCACGGCCATAATTGTGCATATGTGTATGTATATATATACGGATAAAAAGACTAACTTTACGGTAAATATAGGGAGTGCACTATTTTTATAGTTTGTACGATTGGTTAACTTTCTAAATACGACTTTAAAAAGATGGGTAAGATTACTTATTTCTAACTAAAAGTTAATCCGTTGGTTTACGGGTGCTACATAACGGTGGTTAACAAAGTGATTAATATGTCCTTACACCTTAGATATAAATTTATGAACCGTCTTTGTAAGACTCTTATTATTATTATTGAATACTAATCGTTTTACCAAAGGGTCTTTGGCCTAACGGTATGGTGTCTGCCTCTCAACCTTGAGGTCAGACGTTCGAGTCCCGTCGTGAACATATGTGGTAATTAGGAATAGATTAGATTTTCCGTTTCAAAAAATAAAATAAAATAGAATACTAATCGTTTTATGGAGTTAAATGAGTAAATATTACTATATATAATGTATTTGAGACATTTTTAGATTGGCAAAATTAGTTTTCAGGCAAAATATTTGCTATTTTGAGGAATATTTGTGTTTTGAATAAATTGACAATTCTATGACTTGAACATAAGGCCTTCATGTTATTAGGAAAGTACGCTAACCAACTGAAAATTAGGGCATATGTTGATTACTTGACTGCAATTACTTATATATCATATTATTTTTATGAGAAATGCTAACAAGTGCCCTTAATGCAATGATAAAAAAATTTCAATACTTAAAAATTGTGTACATTAGTTACATAAAAAACCACCCCTTATATTTCACTAACCATGCATAAATAGTTGTATATTAACTATCTTAATTGCTCTTAACCATTTCCATTTAACCATTGCCCTAAGGGCAATGGTTAGTAAAACCCATAACTTTTATTAATCTTTAAACTCATATTGTTTTATTAATCACCACCATCATTACTCACCACTACCCACCACCATTCACAAATCACCACCATCACTCACAACCACAATCAATGTCAACGCCACCCACTATCACTAACAATCACCACCCACTGCAATCAATATCACCACTACTATATATAGTTACACCTTACCGGTCAACGCCTTGCACACATATTCTGCTAGTTTAAAATCATACGTAAACAATATGCTTAAATATCCAAATTTGTAAGATCTCATGCTTTCAAATCTTGCATACTTTAAAGTGCACATTTTGTTAATCGATCTTTACGTTATTATTCTTTAGACCTTTATAGGAGACAAATATTTTTATTTTATCAAAACCCTTTCTTACAGGTTTTGACAATGACAACTGTAAAGGCTATCACAAGACACGCATAAAAAAGTTGTACATTCATGTATAACCGACTCCTGAATTTTAGGAATTACTTTTTCGTGCCACTTTTAATGCACTTAGAGACAACTCTTAGGTTGTCATTATCGAAACCTTTTTCTTATTAATGCGACAAAATATTTCAAATTTTCAACCCCCAATGAACTTTACCTGTTTTAATATGAATCCATCTTGGTTGATCATTAGTCATTACTAAAATTGTGTATTCTTTTTAAAAAAATTAATAATAATAAATAATAATAATAATAATAATAATAATAATAATAATAATAATAATAATAATAATAATATATGTGTAAACAACCCATGTCAATTAAGTTCCAATTAACGTAAGATATTGTGGATTTGAAGTAGAGGTAAAGTAATCATTTGCAAAGTCACATGGATCGTTATTATACCACCTACACTCAATCTTGGTTGGACTTTTAATCCAAATTAACATTGGCTTTGCTTCGCTCCATCTTGTTAAAAGGCGAAACCCCGCCGTAAAATGTGAGATATAATAGGATAATCCCCATCAATCACACAATGCCTTATATTAAGCTATCCGCATATGCTAATAAATTGTTATACACTTTGGTTCTATGAAAAGATTTAAGAAAAGCTAACATGCTAATGATTTAATGTGAATTACCAACTAATTAAACCCAATTAAAACTATTAAGCTAACAATTAACAAAAGAAAATTGTAAGATTCCAACCAAGGCATGGCGGCATTTAGTAGCATAACATATCTTTACAGAAAATGCATTACATAATAACTTTTTTTTTGTTCTATTCTTTTTACATAGAGCATGGTGATGATTGGTAAGGACTTCTGAATTATTTTCTTAGATATCATATGTTTGATCCTTTCATGGGTAAACATTTACCAGATAGTTAAAGAATAGTATAAAAACGGTCACGACAATGGTTAGATCACCTACTTTAAGAATATAAGCTCGACCACCATGAAAATAAAAGATTACCCTTAAAAAATACAAAAAAAAAACCGAGATTAAAGGTTTTTTTATACAAATGCCCACTAATTAATTTACAACACATATGAGTATGATGACAAGTGGAGTATTTTAATATAGTTGTTATTCCAGAATTTTTTAATGCGTATATTTTCTTCCTCTATTACGCTTTCTTCCATATGTGATCAGGGAATGCGGTTATCATAGATCAAGATAGATTAAATTGCAAGTAACCAAATAAGTCATATAACCTAACAAAAATAATAAGCATTTACCTTGTCTTTTTTATAGTTTAATAAGTATAATTTTCCTTTTTTAACAGGAACCTTGACATGTTACAAACACTATAAAATCATAAGCAGGTTAAAATCGGTTGAAGTTGTTATTTAATTGAGATTAAATGTCCACGAAAACTCGCCGCATAATTTAGGGCCAATCATAACGTGACAGAGTGCCACTTCGTGTGCTCTTAAAGTGTGAAGTTATGGTGAAACACACGAAAAATCAATGAATTTAGAGTAATGGTATTGTTTTGTTTCATTTGTTTCCACTCATCTTTCTACTCATTATATCAAGACATGTGTCAAAATCAAATGATCATATTAGAAAAAGATAATTAGTAGATTACACCATATCATCTTATCAAGTGCGTAAAAAAATGAGTAGAAACACATGGTAAAAACAAATATTATTTCTCAAGAATTTATTATTTCTAAAGGCCCACAACTTTGGGCAGGTTAGTAAAGTATGGTCCCCTTAGCCCATTCAACGAAAATGCCTTTAGTGGACATTGGCCCACTCCACTACTCAAGAAATACGTGTACTAGCTTGTTTTTGCTGTGATATCTAATTTACTTAATGGAAAAATGGCGAAAATGACCTCTTTAATTAGGGCCCATGACTGATTTGACCACCCTTTTCAGTTTTTCACAAAACGGCACTAAATTATGAGAAAACTCGGTGTAAACTGAATCGAGAACCAGGTCGGTCAGGTTTTTATTTTTAGTTTTCATGCAAAATTGGTTTCCGGTCCGGTTGGATTTGGGTTGGTTTGGTTTGATTCATTCTGTTATGGTCCAAAACTAAAACCAAAAGAGGTTTTAGAGACTTTTTTGTTCTCAGTTCGGTAACGATTGGTTCTCGGTCTGGTCCAGGATGTCATCAGTTTGATTCCTCGGTTCTTGGACCATACACATGCCTACTGTAAGGCACCCTCCATACTATGTAAGCTTGTCTAGTCTGCTTCATAATATTATGTAGATTAATATTACCATGGTTCTAAAAAAACGTGTCGTGGCGTCGCCAAGGTGTCGCCAAAGCGTTAGGCGCGGCGTCGACGTTACGAAACAGACCATGGTGGCTAGGTGTGGCGTGAGTAAGGCGACTAAGAAAATTGAATTTTATTTATAAAAACCATGACATATAATTATAAATTTGGATATAACACTTTTTGTGAACTTCATACATGAATTGTTTTAAAAATCAATAGATCTATAAATTTTTTTATTTTGATATACGTATATATATAAATTATATAAAGAAAATTGCCACGTTAATTTACGTCTTGAAAAACGGCATGACCCGTCATGGATTGAGCCTTTATGATGCCGTCACGGCACGCTTTACGCTTTCTAAAAGCTTGAATATTACCATTAATCACTAAAAGTATAACTTTTCAACCCATATAATCTAGTCAAACTCGATGAAAATTTATTTATTAAGATCGACCTTAAAAGTCGAGAGTCGTTTTAACTTAAGTAGATTTATTAATTATTCATTAAACTTAGATAGTAGTAGTACACACCACTTTATTCATCAACAAACACAAGTGGAAAACACACATCAAATTTCCCCATTTTTCACTTCATTATTGACTTTGACTAACGATCAACAGCAACGGCATAGCCACGAGAACAGTCATTGTATCCGTACCACACATCACCCGGAATCCAATTGTTTAATTCAAAAGACGCCGCCGCCGCCGTATTCCGCCCGTATACATCTACTCTTTCCGGCAACCACCCGTCCATTCCGGTTCTGTACACGTATATGTAACAAATCTCAGACGCACACGGACCGTATACCTCGAACGTATCCGCCGAACACCGCTCAAACGTCCTCGTTGACGGATCATCGATTCTCGGTGCGTAAACCTAATTATCATCCAGTATCGTAAATTCGTAATCATTCAGTAATTCATTATCGTGTTCTTCGTTTAATTCAATTGGAATGTAAAATTGAAATAGGAAATCGAAATCGAAATCGAACCTGGTTGCCGTATGCATCACCGAAGGCGATACTGATTTGATCTCCGGTGTACGGAACCGATGAACAGCTCGTTACAACTCTTACGGTAAAAGCACAACTTCCTTGATTCTACGAAAATCAGTTGAGTTTAGTGAGATTAGTGAGATTAGTAAGATTCTGCTGTTTAATTATTGCACAAATTTATAACACTACGAACGAACAATTTCTCGCATTACTGAAATTCTGCTAATTTACACAAAATTACACAAATTAGAATTGCTACCTGATGATTAGCAGAGTTGATCTTAAAGTTAGGGCTAGGTAATGGCGATTTGGTGCTTGATTTTGCTTGAGATGTGATTGAAATTAAAGCAAATAACACAACGAAACACACAGATTTCATCATTTTTTCTGGAAAAAAAGAGTGAATTGCAAGAGCTGATGACAAGTGTGTTGGCAAACTTAATAGTCATCACTCATTCAGTATCAATTAGCTACTTGACAAATTATTGTGTTTTTCCATGGCGTTTGGACCTTTGGCAGTGGTAGTCAAATTACACTTGTTATCCCCAAAATGTTGAGCATTTACAGCATGCTGCAAATATGCTTTCAAGTTTTGGAAAAACCGTACTGGAAAAACCGAACCATTTGAAAACCGATGTGAGCAGTTTTGAATTTTAGAAAAATCGAATGTTTGAGCGGGTTTCTGGTCATACCAAAATCGAAGCCGCCCGCCCCGCCATATATATTTTTCATGTTTTGTAAAAATATTCTTATATTTATAAAAGATTTGATGTTTAACTATTTGAAAAAAAAAAAAAACATGTGAATATATCACTTGGACGTTTTCACACGTTTTACTTCTATATTTTTAGGTCATGTAACTATATAATTGTGAAAATTGGGACAATTTGTTTGTTTTATGTATAGTAAAACAAGTTAAAGTTTGGATCATAATTTTTAGCTTAACACATTAGTAAATTTAAAAGTAAACAAAAAACGAATTGAAAACCGAAACCGAACGGTTTGTAATTCTTAAAAACCAAAGTTTTTGGTTCGGGGTTTGGTTTTAGTTAAAATCGCCTCATACCCACCTCTAAATTTCATTATAGAACTTTACATTATATTACTAAAAGTACAAGGTTTTAGTTAAAAATCGCCTCATAGCCAAACGACACTGTACCTTGTCCCAATTGATATTTATATATACATTTTTTCATAATTAATTTATTATATATACTTAATAATGTTCGGTTTTTTAGGATATCGACTTGGTTTGATCGAGTAAAAGTGTTGGATAACATCAAATTTGGGCTTGTTGTTTATAGGACACGAAATCTATAGTAATAAATAATAATATAACTCATAAATTAGTACATGTAAGGAATGAAGTAAGTACAAAATATATACTAGTATAATTTAAAAGGGTTTGATTGATTTGTATACCATCAAAAATATGACATGTTGCAACCATTTTACTTAATATCTTCCTCCTCAAAATGGTAGGTGAGTAATGAGTAGATGAACACCATAAATGTGATAAAAGCTTTACAAGACTCAGATGAATCTTGTGTCATGTCTTTTTCCTAATTCGATACCTAATCCGATAGTTTCACCCAATATTTGTTACTCCTATGTTTGGTGTTTTCTTAAGAGTAACTTTATACATGTTTTCATGTAATGTCACTTTTTTGTACTAAGTAACTTATACTATCAATGAACATGTTAAATCTAGTTAGGCAGATTTGTACCCATAATTCTTATCCATTCCCAAATGTGAAAACAACCAAAATATACTATTCTTCGACATAAAACCACCTACTACTTGTCTCTTAGACCTCTCCGAACAAATGACTGGCTTGGACCAGTTGGACCGTATTATAGATGTGGTGCTGGCCAGATGTAGCTGGTCAATAAGCAAGAAGTGGGCCGGATTGAACCACCCGAGTTATTGGCCGAACTGGGTTGGACCGGATTTGTTGTATTTTTTTTATCCCTAATTACTATTGACGATTCGTATCATCGTATGTATGCCCAACCGATCATTTTCTTTTTGTCTCCAACATTGATCATTTTCTCCGATTTCCAAACTGATTGGTTTTTTAGTTTTCGTATACTGGTAAATTCGTTCTTGAAAACTACAATACTCATATGGGTTTATCTAACTCATGCCTTAAAGGCATTAGATTAGAAGTGTTTAATGCGCTTCAAGTTTCCTTTCAAAATGAATAAATGTATTTATTACCCATAAATTAAGTTTATTTTCAGCATGGATTAAATGTATTTTCAAATAAGAATGGTAGTTTTGAGTTCGTTAAACATTTTTATTTCATGCGCTTATGACATGAGTTAGTCAAACTCTGTTTATAAATCTTAACAAATTTTATCAGTTATGAAGTGAAACTGATTTCAAATTTTAAACTACGTTATACAATCCTCATTAGTCTTAAATTTGTATAGTATTGCAATTTTAAAGGTTTACAACAATGTGATGTATCTATTTGTGAAGTGAAATTGTTCATGTTAATATTATACATCTCATATACTATTCCAATACTCCAACTTTCGATTAACTTATTATAAACATGAATCATATTGTAATCTGGTTCGAATGGTCGGACCATTCGACCATTTTTAGTCATCAGTCGGTACGATTCAAAATCTGGATTTTAAAACATTGGTTGCCTCTTCTTTTCTTTATCAGTTTTGTCAAATCAATTTTATCACGTCAGCATTTCTAAATTGACACATCTCTCCAACATAACATACAAGCTTTCACAACACCTCTTTTTTTATCTCACTTTCTCTTTCCTCTTCGCCTATGAGTAAACCGAAGAAAAATAAAGAAATGGCAAAGTTAAAAGATAATTAAAACTCTCTAACACCGTTGACGTCTTCACTATTTTGCTTTCTTGTCAAGAAGTAATTGCAATGACATATTAACAATAAATAGAATTAGGTAGTAAATTGCGCATAGTATTGTAGTAACACCGAGAACAAAAGTCAAAATCAACATTAATTGTGTTCAAATAACGTAAGCTTTGTTGAATTCTTATCTAGTAGATGTAGAAGTCTTACATTCCACATGGAGGTTGTACCCCTAAATTTTTAACTCTTGTGTACAACGTGAAATTTTATCGCATTTCTATTTTAAGCCAAATTGAATCCCAATCTTTCTCCCTTTACTTATCTCCCATCTTTACTTTTGGACTTGGAGTACATTCTTTGAGGGATGTACATGCTTTACTTGAAGTTTGTACTTGTAATTTTTGTTCGGTTATATTTATGAAAAACAATCCAAATTTCTAATTTATAAAGGAAATATCATGGGTAACAAAAAGTAAAAAATAAAAATAAAAAATGCAATTTTAACCTTTTAAATATTAGTACTTCTTATATGTCTATGAAGAGTCTTTGATTTACTAATTGTTATTAGCTCTACTTGGATAATAATATCACATTTACATATACCACGTTTAACAATCGTTGATTATTATCAAAGTGAATTATATATTTCCAAACAAGGAATCTCAAATACCTCCAAATCTCAATAAAATTGTGTTAACGTAATTACTTTATGATAATAGGTTTGTTTTATCATTTTTTTAATATGATATTTAAAATTCTCTTTTAAACCATATTGAATCCCAATCTTTATAACCTTGCTTATCCTTATCGTTACTTTTGGATTTGGAGTACCTTTTTTAAGGCATACGTTTCACCTTATGCTTGTACTAATATCTATTGTTGAACTATATTTATGAAAAAATAACAAATTTCTTAAGTCAAAATATATTTGTCAAGAAATGATATTGATTCTTATGTTTTGTGCCTATTTATGTGTCTAGTCACTTGATAAGATAAAATGTGTATTGCACTAATTCTTTCTCATAATATTTTTCATTGATTTTAATACATATCTTGATCAAGTGGTAGACACACAAGTATATAAAAAAAAAATACACATCAATATCATTACTCATATTAGTCGAGATCATCACACTTGTCATTACACTAAATCAAAATTAAATATTGCTAGACTATAATGTACTTTTTCGAGAATAGATTCAGTTTTAGTAGTTTTGATGAGATATCAGTTTCCTAGAAGTTACGATCATGATATTCTAATCAATTTATTATCATAGGACATAGCATAACCCAATCGTAAGATGTTAAATAATGTCCAAAATACCATTTTAAGGATAATTTAGGTGGTATTTGGGATGCATATTTAAATGCTTAATGGTGTTTATATAGCTACAAAAAACTGTCTACATGTTATACACACAACAATATTATTGCCCACTATATTAACATATGATTCTAGAAGCAGTTTTTGTTTCTCTGAATAGAAATACGATTATCTGTGAATTTTATCTCCTTCATACTGCTCATATAAAGAGATTGATATCGTCGTCATTATCATCGGCGTATATTAACATATAACGTGAAGAACAAATGTAACAACATCACACAACAAACTTAATGTGTACGTACATCACTTAAGGTCGTGTAAGATAAACTTTTATAAGAAAAATTATATTGTTTCTACTATATCTTCTTATTAGGGGTGAGAATTTTGGGCCAAAAACCGAACCGAAACTACGTAATCGGTTCGGTTTCGGTTCGGAAAATTTCGTCAATTTTAGTTTCGATTCGGTCCTCAGATACGGATGAACATTTGGGCTAAAAAATTGAACTGAACCGAACCAACGTTGAAAACATGTAATCGGTTCGGTTTGAAAACTAATCATTTTCGGTTTCGGATTTACTGGTTTCGGTTCGGTTCTAATTCTGAACCGAAATTACCCCTACTTCTTACTTCATTTTTCATAATATAAAGTGACTGAAATGTAAAATGTACTAATTTTTTCTTTCTTAACTAGATCTTTTAATTCAAGCAATTATATTGATTAAATAATAAAAATAAATTAAATTTTATAACAGAAATCAGTATCATATATTCATATATCAATCACATTCTCATAGACAAATAGTGGATAAGGTAACAGAAATGTACGGAACTCATTTCTAATCTACCTCGCTAAAAACTAATGATGCATTCACCACTAAACTTGTTAAGTATGTATTGTACCTTATGCATTTAATATTGTACCTTACGATTTAGCGACCAAATCACAACCCTAATTCGAATCAAGGAGCTCCTCAATCATTTGCAACGCAATTTTATCCTCTTCTTCATCGCTTCCACGATCTTTAACCTCATTAAATTTGCCATTAATCTTTTCAGTAATCACTTTATTATTATTATCCTTCCCGAGCTCCACCGTCATCACCCAATTGGAATCCGAATGAATCCCGGCGCGTTTCTGCCACACGCCGATATGCGAACTCTCATTGTCTAGCCGGAGACACGTCAGCGACGGCGACGGAGACTTGCTGCATTTCCGTAGCTTAGCACTTAGCATTGCCGACAAAGAAGACGTGGTCGTTGACTTTGACTTTGACTTTGAAGAGTCAGACTCCGGTTTAGCAACGGGAAAATTTGTTTTGGCGTTCCGACCACTCATTAAAACGGCGGCTTCATCGTACGCTTTGGCGGCTTCTTCGGCTGTTTCAAACGTTCCTAGCCATACCCTTCGTTTCCTACACATTATGAAAGAAAAATGGTTATTGATTAAAATCGATATCCATAGTAAGACATGTGTTGGGAAAGCTTGGCTGGGCTTATTAGCTTATTAAGCTCCAAATTCAAGCTTATTTGGATCTTAATAAGCTAATAAACTCATAAGTTAATAAGCTTATAAGCTTCGTTAATAAGCTTTCTCAAACATGACCTGAGATTTGTCGGAATCATGGGAACGGAGAGAATATGTACAATAATGGGTGTCGGATTTCGGAAACCCAAGAACCCCAGTGGCGTTGACGTACGCCTCTGAATTTTTTTTGGGGTTGACTCATGTTTGTGTAAGAAGATTTAGTTGTGTGGTGTCAGAGTGGAAGTGAGAATATATAGAAGTAGTGGTGAAGAATAGTCGATGCTTGTTTGACTTTTGTGGTAGGGTGACTATTTTCTAACATGTTACGTAAATAAATACTTCCGATTCAAAATAAGTGATACACTTTGGATTTTACAGATTTTGAGATAAAAGTTTATAATGATGATTAAATTATATTAATTGGATAGTTAGTAGGAAATGGATCCCACACTTTTTGAATAAAGTGGAATTAATGATGTTTAAAAGTAAAAGTGAGGGTAAATGAGTCTTTTCACTTTGTTAAAGTAAATAGTTAGTGGGTATGAGTCCCACTATTTTGATACACCCCAAAAGGAAAGTGTATCACTTACTTTGAATCGGAGGAAGTATGTTAAAAGGCTAGTGATTTAATCAAGCTGAGTCGAGTTGATACGGTGTCAAATTCGAATTTGACTTGATTATATAATCCGAATCTTGAAACGTGATTCGAGCTATATCGAGCATTTATTATCAAACTCGAGTTTGACTCGATCAAAGAATCAACATTTTCGATGAGATCGACTAGACTCTACTAGGTTATCAGTATAATCCGATAATTTTAAGCTCGACTCGGTATTTTCAAAATCGACTCGATTAGAAAATATGGTACTTATGAAAGTATGCACATACTCGATTAGAAAAAAATGGTACTTTCAAAGGAAGCATTCTAAATAAAGGATTAAGAAGTACATTATAATACTGTTGAGATATTTTGCAACTTATGTGTCTAAATTATGTTCAACAAGCATAACAGTCTAATGGATTATTTGTGTTCCATTATATCAACATTTATTAGAAGAAAAAACTTTTTCTCCGTAGGTCTTTTTATTGTTCAATTATATGTGTCACTATGTCTATTTCGGTTATTTTTGGCGGAGCTATGGTATGTTAGATGGTTAAGAGTCCTAGGTATTCAGAGTATTAATATAGTAACATTATAGGGTTTTTTGTCATAGAAATATTAATCACAAAACATTTTATCTCCTAAGACAATCTGTTTGAGACCGAAAAATCACTCTAAACCAATCATAATTTACAAAAATTAGAAAAATAAATGAAAATCACATTACAACCCACCATTATAGACTTGGCGATAAGTCTATAACTCCCGTTTAGCATGAGTGATTGTACTCTATGGAAGGCGACACATGAACTTTAACTAGGCTATAACCCTGATATTGAAGGCTCTCGGTACTTAGGTCGGAGGTGTTGAGCTTATTTTTGTTTTGTATTCATATTTTAAACATTTTTATCACTAATATCCTATTGATCACTTCCTTCATAAGTTGTATTAATTTAGCGCCACATGAACATTTGTAGACTCATGCGACAACTAATAATCATCTTGCAACAGCATATTTTCACTTCCTTAATAACTACATTTTATACAATTTTTAATTGAGCCTAATAGTACTAACTATATTTTCACTTTCTTCATAAGTTGTATTAGAAGCCATGTCAATGGTTTATTGAGCCTAATAGTACTAACTAATTCATTATTAACTTACTACTAAATTCTAATTGACTCTCATTGTTTAGTTATGTATTCGCTCCTTTATGTATTTTTTTGCTATCAATTTTTAATTTTGGCTTAACATTAATTAATTTATATATATTTAATAAGTATCTATTATTGCAACGAGATAGGATAGTGAAAATAACTAGGAAGTATAATGTAAAGTGTTAATGTGGTCCTGCACGTTACGTCGTTCATTACATGATGTGATTATTGCTTTTGTTAAATACTTTCACGACCCCTCCAACTTCAAACTCATCCCATTAACCACGTCCAAGCGGACCACTATTCTCCCAAAAAAGATTAAAAATAAAACAAAATTTTGGGAAATGAAAGCTATTTTGTTTCTTTTTTATCATTTGATTTTTATTTTAAATATCGGATCTACTCAGATTTTATATGTAGTAAGACTTAAAAATATGATCTTAAACTATAAACAGACTAAACATTAATATTATCATGTTACAAATTTCTTTTTTCTTTTGATAAAATTAACACTTCACTCATTATTATTTTGTATTATATTTATAAATAGCAACTTTATTAAAACAAAACCTCCGTACCTAGTTTTGTCAGTGTCTGTTTGTGGTTATATGGTCTTACCATTATAGGTTATTTTGTGGTTTTTACATTGTTAATTTATAACTAGCTAGGATAATGTTGAATCTCATTATCAAAATCAAATTAATTCTAAATAATGTGAGATGTGGTTTGGTGGTATCGTCAATCTTCAAATTTTGGAAGCCATGACGATGATATGTCGTTTCTTAAGTCATGATTTAAGTCAACAATTTTATATGTAAAATATAATTATATTAATACATTTATACAAACAAATATAGAAACACAAATAACTATAAATTTATAACAAATTCGATCAATATTTATCTTGATTTTTAACTTATCCAACATTTTTTATAACTTGTAAATAACTATATATATATTCCATAAAATTAACCCATTGTCATTATTACTAAAAAATAAGTTAATTTTATGGTCCATTAACAGTCTAGTGTCGGCAGTATGACTGCGGTAGAACCCACCACTAACGTGAAAGTTATTGCTGAATTATTGTTAGTTTCGTTGTTTCCTTTTTAATCATATTAATTACTTTGGTAGTTTGGTTCACTTCTTTTATAATAAAAATTGAAAGGTGATTTTGTATATTATAAGAAGTTATTTATATCGAGTAATGATATTGAATCCTATCATTTATTCGTACTCATAATCTTACTCATTAGATGAAGACATGTACTAAAATCAATGGATAATATTATGAGATAAATTTAATGAATTACACATTTCATTATATCAAGTGGGTAGGAATTTAAGTATAAATTAATAGTATGACTAAATATCATTTCTCATTTATATATAATAAATTGTCACGGTTTGACAGATTTACCTTTATTTTATTATTAAAGACAAAAAATGTTCAATAAAGATAAATTTGTCTACATGTAATTATGTTTGGATCATCATTTGTTGCGTACAAGTCAACTAATTACTTCTTTTATTGTTTGCAACTTTTATGATCATAAAAATAATAATAAAATTAACCCAAACGTAAATTTAGTATGTTATTCGATCAAAACGAGAACTAAAATATAACCAATTTAGTGGAATTTTAATTTAAAAATTTATTAATAAAAGTAAAGAGCCGCTAGATATCGAATTAAAACTACGAGTTTGAACTTTGAACTTGGTTGACAATACTAGTGACTGCGTTAAACTCTTTATAAAAAAACCGAACATTGTGAGTTTAATTTCCATAAAAAAAATGCCTAGTAGACCATTACATAGTTTGCCACACAGGCTCGAGAGAATCACAAACTCCCTATCGATAACGAAAATAAGCCTACCAAATTAGCCTAATTACAAGCCCTAAAATCCCACTATAGAAAGATCAAATTCCACACAACTTTCACCACCGCACAAATTTACTAAACAATGATCAACGCATTCTATAACTTAAATGAAAATTTTGGCAAATTTACATACTTATTAAATATGCAACATACAAAGTACAAAATAATTTATTATTAATATATTATCAGAAAAATCTCATATAATAGTTTCTAAGTTATGATTTGTGAGTAACAACCAAGTCTTCAATTAAATCTAGCCCTCACCCACTATCTCCATAACCGCAACTCACCACCTACAATCCCCCAAACAAGTTATGCCAGAAAAACATAACATCATCACCGATCCCCTGTACTAGGTAAACCATGGGGGTTAAAACAAACGGTTCCATCGATCATATCGATTAATATGGTGTATTACCTTTCATCCTTATTTGGTATTTAAGAGTATATTAATATTTGTCGTTCAGAAAAAAATGGTTTTTATAACATGTGTCCAAGGACATCGATTTGAAGCATTTTATTAATTTAAAATTACCATTGAAACTGAAAAAATCATTTAATACGTCTTTGAAAAGATAAAAACATATTTCATTAATGTTTATCAATTTATATTTTGAAAATTATTAATTAGTTTAATGCACCTAAACATGTGTTAGAAAACCCCTACTAAGAATACTTAAATAAAAGTGTCATTATAAACGAAATATTGGAAATAATTGTCTAAAACATAAATTCATACCCTAATACTCATGTCCATATTTGACATTGAGCTTAGAGTATGCACAATTATTCCTTTCTCTAGATAATTAATTAATTGCGTATTAATGTTTTGATATAAGTGATATTCCTCAAATTATTATCCATCATTAATCTGAAAACAACATAATGCTTAATTGCTATTTTAAACACAATTATTCATTAATTTATGTATGGACTCTTTGGAATGGAAGATTCACATGTAATGCAAGTCTATACTCCTATTCTTATAGCATGTTTTATTGACACTTCAATCTTTTGCTTAATCGCACTGACTAATATATTTATGTTAACAATATAATATAACTTAAAAGTTATATATAAAATATACACACATAAAATATTAATACACATAAAAAAAATTAACCTCTCACTCATCAGTTTTCACTTCTCCAAACTAATAACAAAAGCACCATGCCAACGGTGTCGGTTTAATGACGCCAACTGACGCCCAACGATTATGTTCCAACGCACCAGTGAACCTAAGCAGAGTTTTACCTAATTGCCTTATTTTGCACATCACAAACCTAGTGGTGTTAACGGACAACATTTGGCCCATAGAATTGGGCTTTCTGGGTCATGTTTACAGTTTAAAACTAAAAGTATTGGATCTAAACCGAATTGGACTGAACAAATCCTTCCCTGCCATCCCTGGTATCATGAGTTTTTTAGGGACGTTTGTCTTAATTTTCTTTCTTTCTGAACAGATGTTAATTTAGAAAAAAAAATATATTTGTTACTACTAAATATTCATACCAAAGATGATTGACATGTATAATCCACTAACTCATTTCCATAATTATATTATATGATTTGAATACTTATAATGATCGAATAAGTATGAAGATAAATAGAAAAATAGATTAACAAGCAATATCATGTATCAATATATCATGTATCGCTTAACTTATTAACATAGCTTATTGGTTTACTGCAATTTATAAATGCAAATCAAAAGGGTAGTGAAGATCACATTTTTAGAATCAAGATTAGAGTTACTGTTCAACCTTATTTTCACTCCTCATACATGAGTACATGACTTATTGAGTAAATTAATTTACATGGAAGGTCCATATGATTATCCTATTACAATCTAAGTATATTAAATTCGTTTATTAACTATATTAGACATTTAAGTGTATGTAGTTTGTTACACATGCGATTACTAGCCCTTACAGTTAAATTGGACTGTTAAAGGTTTTTCAATGACCAAACTACCATTTTGTAATAAAAGATAATAAAAGACTAAGCATGTATAAAGTGACAATCACATAGACCATCCGTGAAATCTAATCTATTAATTGATTTTTTTTTTTCTTTTTATTTATTTCTATCCTTGTTCTTCCAAGACCTGCCGACCACACAACCAACAACCTTCGATGACTCTACATATTTGCAACCTTCGATGACTCTACATATTTGCAGAGTTCCTCACCCACATCACCACTCTTCCTTGCAACCACCTCCGATCAAACACTTGCAGATCTTCTTTTAGACACCAATTTGAGAAGAAGTGATAGGTGAAGGTGTGGTCGACAAAACGTCACCAACTGCGGAGCAACGAGATAAGGCGACCGAGGATAGGGGTCAGATATGGATCAATTTTCAGGGGTGTTGTCGCGATGATAATGGTGTTTGATTGATGTTTGAAATAATAATAATAAAAAAAAGAGTTAGAGGTAGGTGGTAGGTTCACATGTGTTTAAAGAACAAAGAGAAAAAAAAGAACAACAAATAAAGAAACTACTTAATAAATTAAATTTCACATAATCTCTATTTTTATCACTTATTGCACAAAGACCATTTATTATTCGTTTAGTACAAAAGAACTAACGGGTAGTTCGGTCATTCATATTATTTTGTCAACCCAAAATAATGGTAGAAACATAGTGTAACAAACTACATATACCGAGAATGCCTAGTGTAATTTTTAATATATAATGTAACTATGACCTTTTTAATTTAGTAAGTTTTAATTTTTGAGTCAACACACATACTCGGGACAAATTTGTATTCATAAAAAACATGTATCATGCAGGACTTGAACTCGCAAACTTTGCAAAACTAACACCATACATTAACCAATTGAGCTACTAGATCATATGTTCATCATGGGGCCATAATTATCTTTATTAATCTTTTAAACTTAAAAAGATTGAAATTACCATCACCACCACCCACCATCACTAGCACCGCCAACCATCTATGACCACCATTAGCCACCACCACCAATCATAGTCACTACAACCACAACCTACCAATTGATCCGCTCCGAACCAACTTCAAACTCGCTTCATTGTCAGGTCTGTACGCACCACCGCCGACCACCATCACTATCGATACTGCAAAATATAGTTACAGGATATCATCATCATCGCATTACATGGATACACTACTACTGAATTATGATAAGTATATGTAATTTAGTTCTATTTTAGGGTGTTTGTTACGAAGCCTTTTTCATAGCCACCGTACAACATTGCATCAATTCTTGCATTCTACAAACAACTTCATCTTCTTCCTCTGATTTCACAAGATGAACACAATCACAGGCTCACACCTCCATTAAATTCCATGTGGTCCTTCCAAATCCCCACCCAAATTCATCAAGTAAAAAGCAAATCTGAGCCTCTGCAACACATTATTCAAAAGCAGCAGGTGTACTTGATCCAATCCTGACCATGGACCCCAATCTTACACCAAATCACCCAAAGAACTGTTATCCGTATCCCAATTTTCCGTTTCTCTGTACTAATTCTTCACGGAAACGATGACGTTTTCCCCATCATATGAACAGAAACATTACACGCAGTAAAAGTTTTCCAATTAGTATAAATTTTTTTATGCATCAACTCATTTTTTGCTTGTGCTTATAATGTATGAGCAAAAACTAGTCTACGTCGTATATTAGATTAGTGGCTAACTCATATATCTTAAACATATAAACATTAAGTTCAAGTCCCTTTCATATACATATATTTTTTTTAAATTTATTTTTTCTTTATTTCCTTTTTAATGTTTTTTGCTGTATTTTTCATTAAAATTTTCTTTTCTTTTAACTAATTTACTGTATTTGATTAAATATGTATTTTAACTAGAGACACATTAGTCTACATCATTCACATATAAACACTTTAAAGAATTTACCTCGACGTTATAACAATTTATGATTAGACTAATCTAATTCTTAACTAACAAGCAAATTTTGATTTTAACTGATTTAATTTATAATTAGATTTTCTTCAAACTAAAATTGATCATTTGATTTTATTTACGATTTAACCTTAAAAAAGTCCACTCAAGTACCTGTCTTCGACTCTAAAATTTCGCCCACCTTTGAAAATTTTTCTGATACCGCCACTGGTTGTGTGTGCTATTACGTACATTTGCGCATGGAGACATGGAAGGTCTAATCAATCGATGAAGACGTGCATGTTTCAACTTTCAACAGAGACCCCACAATAGTGAATTATGAGCCGTTTGTTTTTGTTTTCTAGGTGATTCTGAGTAAAGCAGATGCAGAATTCCGATTAAGAATGGATGTAAGCCGTTGGATTTTTCTTACGATCTGAAAGATTTCTTCTACAGTAATTACGTACACACACTATGAGACAAATCGTTAAATTTATGATGGTTTTGGAGAGATTTTAAGCAACAGCAAGAAATAAAGTTATAAACAGAACGACCAAAAGACATGGACAGGAATTTGCACATCAACTGTTTGATGAAATGTCTGAGTGAATTTTCATTTTCATATTTTAAGTCTTTTATTAGCATTTAATTACGATTTCTATCATTTTGGAGCCTAAATAGGCTAATACTCGGTACAATTTAACTCAACCGTGATACGAAGTATTAAGTTTTTGATAGGTTTAAGTTTTTATTAAAACTTAAATAAACTAACATTCAACTGATACACAAACTGTCCCCAATAATATATTTTTACTTAATAATTTTGGGTCTAACATAATCACATACTATAAAATAAAAACACACCAATACTATTATCCCATTGGGAGTGCTCTAATGGACCTAAATCCCTAATGGTGCATGAGATGTACTCTTTTACGTCTGTGTACAAGTATTTAAATTATTTAATGCGTTAGACAAATAATTTGGCTTTATAAAGAATAAAATAACAAAAAAAAGGTGAGTCTTTTATTGACAAGTGTTACTAAAGTAGCTCAATTTATCAGATTTTTGTATGATTTGGGCAGAATGACAGATGACATTAAATACTTGCTGAAGAAAGACTACTAAAGAGTATTAATTGCAACATTTGAACACTAGTTTGACCACAATGTACACAGAAAATAACAATATTTTAAAAACTAGGTTGCACCGGCTGGTCGAATTGATTGGACATGAAAATAGAAAGGATGCTGAACCAAATCCACCGGGTTAATATGTTGTTTATGAACCGTTTCAAGTTTGTTGAATTAACTATGAACCGGGTCGGAACGAGATGACTGAACTAGTTGTAAAGTAGAATTTTTATTATTTTTATTTCTTTCATATCAATTCTTTTTAATTTAACCGAATACATAGAATCATTTTTGATAGATTTGGTGCTTAATTTTAACTTTTGTGTTTTGAAATTTAAAACGCCAAATTTCTCCTTGAATATAAGGTACGTAGTATTTGATATCATTTTTGATAGAGTCGGAACAAAATTATTGTATTTGTTGAAAAATAGTTATTGGAATTTTTTGGAATTTGTTATAGTATCTTTTTGTACATATTTTATGTATTTTTTACATAATTATTTTATCCCAAATACTCTATAATTTTGTAATATGGCTCAATCGATCCAACGGATTCGACCCTTTTTAAGTTATCGAATGGTTCACAAAAAACACATATTTTAAAACATTGAAAAATAATTAATATTAATTAGAAGTTAGATCAATTCCTTTAATGATTTTTGAATGCCGCAAAGAATCATATTTGTTGATTCAAGAAACAGAAGTTCAACATTTAGAAAAGGGAAAAAAAATTAGTCAGATTAAAGTAACTGCAACATTTTTCCCAAATATAGGATGAAAGAAGTCAAGATCAGTGGATTACAATTCAAGATTAAGACTTTAATTAATTAAATTCCATTTGCATAAAAGGCCTTCACATCAGCCCAACTGTCACTTATTCTCCAAACATATTTTGGCCTCTTTTGTCAATTATATATGTTTTTTTCTCTTGTGCTATTAACCTTCCACATAGTATTTCAATGGTTTTCTTAACACAATGCAAGACAAATATCATTAATTATTGACTGGTCAACATCATCATCATTATCATCATCTTCTTCTTCTACATCTTCTATTTATTCAGTTATATTATTTTTTAATATTCAAGTTATTAAATTATTCATGGCACCTGCAAAAGCCTACTCATTTTGCCCAAGGTTGTTTATCACAGTCCTTCTGTTTTCTTTAACAGTCTCAACTTCCATTTCAGGTAACATACAAATACCAGCTTAATTTTGTTTTCCTTAAATTAATATTAAACGAAGTTGATATTTGAATCATTTACTTATTAGGTTGATTCGAGCTATATACAATGTGTGATGATAATTAATTAATTAATTAATTCTTCTCTGTACAAGTCTTTTTATTTTATTATAATAAATAATTTGCAGTTGATGAAATGTATTAAAATTGCAAACTTTATATTAAATCCAAAATGGGTATCTGATTTCTTACAATCTTTTTCTTGCTGATGTTGATTCTAGCCATGTGTGATAACGATTTGATGATAGTTGATTTTTCTCTGTGCAAGTCTTTTCTTTTTATTGTTATATCAAGATTTATTGACAGTTGGTGAAGGATATTAAAAATACAAACTTTATGTGAAATCCAAAATGGGTATTTGATTTCTTACAGTCTTTTTCTTGTTATTTTGATTTCAAGAAAGTATATAATTATGATGGTTAATTCTTCTTTGTTTAAGCATGTTTATCTAACACAAATTTTGATAAGTTGGTATAGTTAATTTTGATAAGATTCAAGGTGTAGCACGTCTCGAGAGGACTTAAATTGGGCTCGAGCTCGACTCGAAAAACTCGAAAAATATTTATTTTTACATATTTAATTATACAAGTTTGATAACTACTCGAGCTCGACTTTAAAATACATGTATATATACAAGGCTCAAAAGGCTCGATAAGAACTCGAGCCGAGCCATCAAAAGCTCGGGCACGAGCCCGTTGATTGGGTTCGAGTTCAACCTCGAACTCGATAAATGATTAAATAGCTCAATAAAAACTTGACTCGTTTGCAATACTAATAGTGAGTATGAGAACTATACAATACTCATATTTACATGACATCTCAAATAGGTTTCAAATTTTTCACCTTTTTATTAGTATAACTTTTCTTTGGCAAATATATTTATATGACACAAATTTTGTATTATTTTCAGTTATTGAAGGTGAATCTAGTGTGCAACAAAAGAATAAAATATTGGGATCAAGACCACCGGGTTGCATAAACAAATGCATGAATTGTTGGCCATGTAGAGCCACTTTGGTTATTCCTCCACACCATAAAATGATCGATTTTCGAGAACAATTGTATCGTGGCGAACATGATTGTTATTATCTTCTTTCATGGAGATGCAAATGTGGTGACAAACTCTTTCAACCTTAATCATAGTTAGTTTTGCTTTTAACCATGGTTAGTGATCGGTTACGGTTGTTAATTAGTTATAACTCTCTTTGTGAAAGATAGTGATCTATATTGTGTGTAATTATGCAAGTATATATAGTATTGACTGCATACATCAATCACCGTATTGTGTATTGCATCTTACCTATAATATTCGTTTTATTTTTTATAAATAAAAGAGTAAATTACGGAAATTTCGCACGTGGTATTCAAAATTCTACGATTTTGTCCTTATATTTTTAATTTCGTTTTTTTCGTATCTGTACTTTTCAATTTCTTGATTTTGTCTATATGGTCTTCAAATTTCATTATTTCGTCCATTATTATCTAAATTTATCAAAATACCCTTATTTTTACTTTATCTTAGTTTTTAGTACCAGTATGTCTTTTTATCGGTCACTTCTCCGAAGACTTCAGCGAACCGAAACTTAAAGACCATAGGGACAAGAATAGACAAAAAAATGAATTTTAAAAACTATAGGGATAAAAATCACGGTATTAGAGAGTACATGGATAAAAGAATGAAATTAAAATTATAATGACAAATCATAGAATTTGAAAGACACATGGACAATTTTTATAACTTACTGTAAATAAAATATAGTGACGTGTTAGTTTATAAATAAGATATGTATCATTACAACCCGTCGCGAAACATTGACACATGTTACTCGCTGCAAACATGAAACTGAAAACAGGGGAACTATATATTATGTATGCTTATATTTCTCAATCTCAAAGAATTAGTTAATGATTGAATACAAATATACGAATACGACTATCTACGTACATAAACGCTACAAACTTAACGCCATAATGGTGTTTGGTCTTTTAGGTTGTAGAAATATGAAACTCGATTGAGGTATCATAGCCCGTTTATAAGTTGTCATGAAGTTATAATCAGCCCGAAAACTGTAGCACATACTACGTAAATCAACCCGATACCCTACAAAAAAAATTAGTCAAAAAATGTTACGTAATTAAATATAAAAGAATATTAAAATATATTTAACGGATATTATGAGATTATTGCATACCTTTAATGATAAAAGAGATGTTGCCGAAGAGGGTACGAGCCCGGTGAACCCGATGTCATAAGAAATGCTACCATCGGCTTTAAATAGCCCGAAATTTCTTTCGGAAGTCGGGCCGGGCTTTAGATTCTCGTTAAACATTGCAAAAACGTATGCTTTGACCACCATTTTCGGGCGGTAAGGGGTGCCCTTTTTCTTAAGGAGTCTTTTTCTTAAGTTTAGATTATAAGTCCTTGCATTGCTAACCGTGGCCCCCGCTTCATTCGGGTCTCCTTTTGAAGCCCAACCCGTTTCCGATACTATAACCTCCATTTTATCAAATCCCGCCTTTTCTAAAGCGGCATATGTCGCATCGATTTGGGCCTCAAACATGTTATCATAATGTAGTTTAGTTTTCTCGTCGTATATCCCGGGATTCTTTTTAAATAGTGCATAATTGATATCGATGTGTTCGGAGTCACTAATGTATGCAAGAAAAGGATATGTGTTTATGTAAAAAGGTGATTTGATTTGTGAAAAGAATTCGAGAAGCGGTTTCATATACGGAACTAGGGTTTCCTTAAACGCCCCCGCGGATGGAGGAAACGAACTAGCAAACACACCGGCCGAATGCGGGCTCGAAACCTCAACATCATCGGCTAGGTGTAGGCTTTCAAGGGCACTATGGATATTTTTCACCGCGGGTAATAAGACTTCCCATAGTTCTTGATTACCACCACCTAAAACCTCGTTACCGACCGCGATCCCACGAATACGGGTCCCGGGTACAAAAGGTTCCACATTTTGTTTCACCCAATCCATGGCCCGATCTTGACTTGCGCTTATATCTTTCAAAAACTCGTTCCCGAGCCCAATAATGATCTCAATTCCTGACCCTTTAAACGCCTTTAGAACATCATGGTCCGCATCATAAATGCGTGTGTTTTTAATCTTTGAGGCTTTCATAAGTGTCACAACGCTTTCGGGAGAGGGGATATTATCGGCTATCCGTCCATAATTGACTCCATACGTACCCGTGAATGCATTAATTGTTAAAACTACAACAACAACAACAAAAACGATCATTAGAAACATATCGTAAAAGACATGTTAGCTAAAAGTTAGTTACTCGATCATACCATTGGCAAAGACGATGAAGACAAGAACGATGAACCGATTATATGATACCGAACTATACATGTTTGTAAAGGTAGATTAAAATGTGGAAAATGGTGGGTGTGTGGATTTGTAAATATGTAAGAAATTTGAAGAACAAAAGCTTGTAGTGTGGGATGCTTGCTCTTTAGGAATGCCATTAGAGTTGTCAATCAAAGATTCCTGAGATGAATTAAGGGAAGATTATTGGTTTAGGGAAGATAATGTTTTCCACATAAGTGATGCTAAATCCAACTAGCTTAACTTTAAAAAAAAAAAAGTAAATGACACAAATAACAAAATCATGTTAAAAAACAAACAAGAAAAACATAAATATTTAGATCTTATCGTCATCACGATGGAAATTTAGTATAATTTGAAAAAAGTTTATGTTAAATTATAAGGTAAATAATTTTCATAAATATGAATTACTATTTATCAACTATTTATATTTTTTTTTCCATAAATATTTTTTAATAAAATATAGTGCTATAAATATGTTAAGTTTATTAATATAATGTGTATAATAGTAAAACCGTCATGAAGTGCGAATGAATGTTCTGTTGTAATTGGTTTGTAAAATTAATTTTTCTAAACGTTGCTTTTTAGTGATGTTGTCAATTAAGAAGTTAAAGATTGAAAATATGCTACAAACTTTGTTTCCTATGTAATCAAGTGAAAGATTCCAACTTTTTGAATGTTTTTCCCATCTCTAAAGTTTACTTATTTTATTGTATGCTTTTATACCTTACTGGATTAATAAATTCAAGTTTAGCATATGGAAAATCAGGGAGGAGCTACGGCGTTGCTTTGCCGGCGGAGAACCTAGAATTACCGTGCCTTGAATGAAAGGGTTTCCTCTTTGATCAATAGCACATTTTGGTTAGATATAACAATTTGGACTCATTTACCAAATTGAATTACGTATAAAATTATCAAAGAGTCTTTGGCCTAGCGGTATGGTGTTTGCCTCTCTATCTTGAGGTCAGCAGTTCGACTCCCGTCATGGACATAGGTGGTAATTATGAGTATATTAAATTTGGCGTTTCAAAAAAAAAAAGAATTACTTATAAAATTAAATATAAATTGATCAAATGAGTCAAGTTTAGAAACATAGATAAAAATAAATGGGTCAAATTAATAGAATGTTTTTTTAATCTTTTCATGTAACCTAGTTTTCCAATACATTTTAAGAGTCGATTAATACTAGAGTGATCATGTGTTTTGTGATTAGCCCGGAGTTATCAGGGCCACACGCTAAGCAGATAGTCGCCTCATGAGTAATTATTTTATTAAAAATTAAGGAGGATAACAATGTAACACTCTTTGATTAGTATTTAACTAGTGTTTATTATGTTTATCCCTTGGAACGAATCGAAAGCGATCCCTCAAATTTATTGACATAACCAAAAATATCTTTATTTTCTTAAGGATTTATAAAAGATATGTTGACACATTTCTTGTATGCAACTAAAGTATGGGCCACTAAATAAATTTTAGTTGTAGAGATTGAAGGACTTGTAATTATGAAAAAGAATTTCCAAGTTTTACATAATGAAGTAGGGTGTGTAAAATCGAACCAAAAACTAAAGAAACTGACAAGACCACAAAACCGATTGAAAATCTTGCCACAAATCTAAAAACCGATTTTGTGGGCTTCTTATTTGAGAAAATCAAATTGGGCTTTTGGGTACCAAATAAACCAAACCATCCATTTCATAGAATAAATTATATTTTAATATTTTTAATATTTATTATGCAATTCTATTTTTAATTTTTGACTTCCAAATTTTCTTATCTCATACTTCCTCCGTTTCAAAATAAGTGATACACTTTTTATTTTGAGGTGTCTCAAAATAAGTAATACACTTTGAAATTTTCTATATTTAGTAGTTCTTGATTATTGTCTACGTTTTTAATGTATGTCTTCTCATTTTATTGACAACTATTAAAACTGTCATTATCATTTTAAAAAAAACAAAATATTAATTTGGGTTTCTATTTTAACCAAAAACCACCTTAAACCGGTTGATGCATATCTTTAAGAGAAAGTATAAGATATATAATAATCCGGTATAGATAATTTGTGTCAATTCTTACCCTTGGGTTGATGTTAACAAGTGTTATAGATTGTTAGTGCGTTGTTCAAACGTATTAAAATCATATTCATATATACCAATCAATGTATGGACTTGAATTCTTTACTTATTTTGTAGCAAACATTTTTATTAAAGTAAACACCAAAGGATCCTCTCAAATAACCACACTGCTTTTTATCATCTCATTGATGGTTCTCCTTGTGTCAAAAAGATACCGAGAGGGACTTTACGGGACTATGAATCCGTTAATAATTTCAAAAAGCAGAGGATCAAAGATACGTATAAAACACATTTAAAAACGAACGTACGAAATCCTACACATTAAGAAACGGTAGAAAGGAAAACATGTTTGTAGCCATACACATTAAAAATAGATCAAAAGGATAAGTTGAAAATACATATTCATAGATTGTACATGATACAAGGGGTGTAAATAGGATTGGTGATCAGGTTGAGTTTGAATTAGCGTGTCTATGTTGACAGGTTAGTGAGTTGGAATAGTCAACCCAAGCCCATCATGTTAAATTATCAGGTCAGAAAAAAAACCCTAACCCGTACATATTTAAACCATGGTAATTCATAACCGGCACATTTAACTCGTATAACTTAACAGGTTTGGTGGGTCAAATGAGATAACGGGTCAGAAGCATCATGATTAAAAACTAGAACAAAAAATAATGGTAATCGACTAATTGTGAGTAGCTGAAAGTTCAAATACTGATTTTAGAGATGTTTTAGGTGGGGTTAGCGGATTTTATAATATTTGTACCATTTAAAAAATACAATAAAAAACTTTATAAAACTAAACAGGTAGTCAGGTCGATCTTTCTATACACAAGCCAACTCAAACCCAACCCGATTTACAAACATGTTGTATGGGTCGACTTGTTTTTACCCGAGCTCATTTTGTCTCAACCCAAACGTGATTACTTTCATATCAGGTTGCGGATCGTATTAAGAATTGTCAACCTAGGTGTAAAGCAGCCTAATCAGGCTTGCTCAACTAGACTCAATCTCAGCTCATTTATGTTAAGAAAACTTGATGTTCTCTCCTTAGGATTTCTAGGAGAATCTCGAAGGTTTCTTATAATTGGGACAATTGGCTCATTAACCCATCTAGTATATGTAACTTACCCATACACATTGGTTAGATTTTGTTCTCATTTTCCGTGCTTAGTATTGTTCAAATTCTTTTTTCGGGTCCCTTTCTTGGGGGCGTTTCGTTGTATGGCTTTGCCTTTTGGTAATTTAGTGGTTCATCTCTATTTCTTAAAAAAAATACACTAAGTAACAAATAAATAAATAAAAATCCGTACGTGGCAATAACTGGCCAGCCCACTATTTGTGAGCCTGATCAAATGGGTCGATCACCTACTTTTTCAAGGCATCGATGAAGTACAGGTAAGGAAATTCGAATTCAAGCTAAACACGAATCTGACAACTTCCACGACGCGTCCTTTTGATTTTTAGAGAGACAGAGAGAAATACATAGAGAGATGGAAAAAGAGAAGAGAAAGAAGAGAGGAAAGGAAAAGACAATGTTGGAACGAATTTTTCAGTTTCTTATCTGTAGGAAAGATGATGATATGGCAAAACTGATTAGATTAAGATCTTGTCAGGGTTGGGAGACTCATTTCTTTTCCATTTTCTAGGGGTTATATCTTTATATACCACTTTGTCAAAGGGTTATATTTGTGATACTCCTTAAATAAAAAAGGTGGTGATTTTTATATCTATATTTTAACTTATACTTCTCCCGTCTCACAAAAAACTCCTCATTGCACCTTAAATTTTTGTCCCATAAAAAACTTCTCATTTCATAAATTTGATAGGCTCCACATAATAAAATAAAGTTATTATTAAGGACCCCATCACTTATTATCTTTCTACTCCAAACCAATCTTATATTTTAATCAAAATTATTACCAATGACCTCAACATTAACTATCACCTTAAAACTTGTATCAAACTCAAATGGGAAGTTTTTTGTGGGACGAAGGAAGTACATCATAATAATTGATTTATATATTTATACAATATGCAGTAATAACTAGGGCTGTCAAAACCTGACACGACACGACAAAAATACACGAAACGAAACGGAATTGGGACGAAACTGAAATTTGAATTCGTGTTCGTGACGTGTTCGTGTTGTGTAAAACAAACACGAAGTCGTGTCGTGTCGTGTTCAGAGATTAACACGAAATTGACACGATAGTTATGATTTTGTCGTGTTTGTCGTGTTTATCGTGTTTTTAGCATGTAATAAGTAAGAAATTTGTTATTTATTTTGTATTGTCGTGTTTACTGTGTTTATCGAGTTTTTTAATCGTGTCGTGTTCGTGTTAGCAAAATAAAACACGACTTTGTGTCGTGTTGTTTTCGTGTTGAACGTTTTCGTGTCGTGTCGCGTCGTGTTATCCAGAAACGAGTAATAACTATATATATAGTATGATGTAGAAATTAGTTTTCCAAATAAAAGAGTAATCCTGCAAGAAAACGAAACTACATAGACTCATGTAGAATTTCAAAATCATTTCACGTGAACATAAGCCAGTTGTACAAAAAAACATAATCATAATATTTGTCTATACTTGGCATCACCACGTGGCAGAACATAATGAAACAGAACCCATGCAAACATCACTGTATTAAGCTCACATCAAACCCCATTATAATGGATAACTTAACCCTCAATTTCCACAACTTATCCACCCAATTACCGGTGCAAATCACTCCGGCCAAAATGGAAATCTCACACTCAAAAAAGTCGCCGGAAACCTACTCCGAAGAACCAAAAGACACCTACCACCTTGCATACGTCATCCACTTCTTACTCGGTGCAGGCTATTTAATCCCATGGAACGCTTTCATCACAGCCGTCGATTACTTCCAGTTTCTTTACCCCACCAAACACATCAACAAGGTGTTCTCCGTCGGCTACATGTCGGCCGCCGTCATGGTGCTTTTTACTCTCATGGGTTGGTCAAGATCTAGAAAGATTCAGCTGCCGTCGGTTAGGACTCGAATGAATTTGGGTCAGGGTTTGTTTGTTTTGGCTTTGATGGTTGCACCGGTGACTGACTGGATTGAACACGGAAACGTCCAAACCACAACCGGATCAAATGTCGCGTTTGTGGTTCTTGTCACCATGGTTATGGTTAGCGGCTTAGCTGACGGACTAGTAGGTGGAAGTTTAGTCGGAGCCACCGGAGTACTCCCTGGTCGGTACATGCAGGCTATTTTCGCCGGCAATGCCACCGCCGGTATGGTATTATTATTTTAAAATGAATAAAATGAATTTTAGTAGCCCTCTATTATCATAAAATATTAAAGTTAAAGGTGCCGTATAATACATTGAACTTAATAAAAAAAAGTCGATATTTAGACTGACGCATTAATTTGGTGTTGTTTTGCCACGTGATTTGCTTCTAATATCAATATATTGATGTAAACATATATGTTTTAGTACATCAAAAGATTTAATGAAAACAAGTCAAGGAAGAAAATGTCACCAAAATTAATGAATCAAAGTACTAAATTCATCATTTTAAGAAGTTCAAAGTATTATGCTGCATCTTTATTATTTTAGAATAATAGATGATCTACTTAGTCAAGTTAAATGTACTAAAATACACTTTACCTTTTAAAAACACAATATAATTTTATCAACTTTTGGTTATATTCTTTTCAGGTCTTATGGTTTCAATATCAAGAATCATAACAAAAGCATCACTTCCACACACACAAAAGGGTCTCCAAAAAAGCACACAAATATACTTCGTGTTAAGTGCATGCATGGTGCTTTTATGCATCATTTGCACCAATATTTTAGACAAATTACCGGTTATCCGATACTACCGGAATATTAAACACACCGACCCGACCCTACACATGTCAACCGGGCCAGACTTCCGGGGAGTAGTAACCAAGATCGGGTGGCTAGTAACGTCGGTGTTCTTTATCTACGTGGTATCAATGTCGATTTTTCCAGGATATTTGAGTGAAAACGTGAAATCGGCGCGTTTTAAGGATTGGTATCCGATCATTCTGATAACAACGTTTAATTTTGGTGATTTTGTGGGAAAGTGTTTGACGGCGGTTTATGTGCCGAGGGGGAGTAAAGGGCCGATATGGTTTTGCATGGGTCGGGTCTTGTTCTATCCACTTTTTATGGGTTGTATTTATGGACCCGAATGGATGCATTCCGAGGTTCCGGTGATGATTTTGACGTTGATGCTTGGTGTGAGCAATGGTTATCTAACGAGTGTGCTTATGATCCTTGCACCAAAATCGGTGCCGATTGAGGAATCCGAGGTTGTAGGGATTGCTATGGAAACGTCTTTGTTTGTTGGGTTAGTGGTGGGTTCGGCTTTTGGTTGGTTGTGGAATATTTAGACTTTATTTTAAGTGGTTATATTGTTGGTAATAAATTAATACTCCGTATAAGCTCTTGTTTCGATGTTTGGGTGTCTAATTTTTGGATTAGATTAATTGAACCGACTTATATTGTATTCAATATATAGCTCATGCTTTATTATATAGTCATTTTAAAACACGTGAGAAATGATAATTATGTATACTATGTGTCTAGTTATTTGATAAAAAGAATAATCAATAAATAATATAAGGAAAGAGAATTAGTAAATTACACATATCAAGTTTGGAAGTGGTGTGAACACAAAAGACACAAATGCATGGTAGATCTCAATACCATTTCTCCACACTCACACACGCGTGACTTAAAACGCATAGCCCACTCTGTTTATTTGAGAAAACATGACCTATATATTGAATAGATTAAGTTAGAAGGATTTTCCATAAGATTTATACTTCCTCCGATTTAAAATAAGTGATATATTGTTGGTTTCACGGTTTTTGAGGCAAAATATGATGATGATAATTAAACTAGATTAATTGGATGGTTAGTGGGGAATGAGTCCCACAAATTTTGAATAAATTGAGGTTAATGATGTTTAAAAGTAAAAGTAAGGGTAAAGATGTCATTTCACTTTATTAAAGTAGATCGTTAGTGGGCATGGGTCCCATCACTTTTTACCAAATAAGGTAAGTTTTCAAAATGTATCACTTATTTTGATACACCCAAATATGGAAAATGTATAACTTATTTTAAATCGGAGGAAGTATAAAATAGCATATATTATTTTTTACTTAAAAAGTTATATTAATAAATCTTTTTAGATATTTTTTGCACATATAGTATTTTAGTTAAATATTTATTGAATTTTCTGTTAAAAACTAAATTATTAGTCAATTTTTGTTAAAAAATTTTAATGCGCGATAGTTTAAAAGACTATAGGTGCAGAAAAAATCTATCAATGTAACTTTTTAAAACTAAAGTATCTTACGTTAAATTTCATAGTATTACTACATTATACCATACCAAAAAAAATATTATAAATAGGGAGATTTATATCTCTTTAATACTCCATTTGTCCAAAAAAAAACTTCATATTTTACTCTAAATTTTTGTCCTATAAAAAACTTCTTATTTGTTACATTTGATGGACTCCACATAATAAATACTATTATTACTAGGGACCTCACCATTAATTATCCACTAACTATTATTCTCTCTTCAAACCAATCTTATATTTTAATTAAATTTATTATTAATTACCTCACCACTAACTATCACCTTAAAACTTATACAAAAGTGAATTGGGAAGTTTTTTTTTGAGACGGAGAGAATAAACAATTAACTAACAAGAAGCTACGTATTAAAAGAATTGTGAACAACTCTCTATCTTATCCAAAAAGATTTTGTAGTACCCTTGATTAGAGGTAAAATACTGTTCAAGAAATTGATTCCCAACACGATTCAATTCACCCGGTTTAATTGTAATCTTAATTTGTCCAATTCACCCAACCTAGGTAAAATACGGCAAAATACTTTTTTTTCTCTAGCTCATTGCTAGAATTCTTTATATAAAACTGTCATGACGATTGTATATATATTTGAGAAATCTAGCAGCACAAAAAGCCGCAAACATGAACATCTCATGACGATTCCCAAGTAATTAATAGTTAAGTTTTATAAAAATTCCATTCAGCGGCATGATCGGACTGCTCAAGGAAACGTTAATCATATGTAGGATGGTAACTTGTCATCATGTAAGTTTTGTCATGAGAAAAGGATGAAGCCGCCACTAAAGCAAATGAAATCAAAGCTTGCAACTAAAAAGGAAATAAGTTAAAGTTTCTCATTCATTATCTCCGCTCTAATTTTATTGTTCATATTTTCTTTTTATATATCTCAAAATTATTGTTCATTTGAAAATTTCACATGTCAAAAGCTTTTAGGTGATATAAAGATAGAATTCTATTGGTTGTATTGTATAACAAATGAATTTTTCTTAAACTATGTAAGTTTTGTTTGGGACATAATTTTGGGACGGATGTAGAAATTAAAAAAAAAAAAGTTATTCTGAGTACCACACGTTACTATTATCAGTATAATTTTTTACTTAATACAATATTATTTCGCTTATGTCACTGTTCAACAATTTTAATTCAATTAGCTAATTACAACTTATTATTTAGCATATGATGACGATGCTCTTTTAGTCTCCTGCAATTTTGATTTATTTTTATTAAGATTGCGCGCATCTGTTTTTGGTATATATCTTGTTGGCTTAGTTATGAGATTTTATTGAAATCAATATTTTGGATTTTGGTTCTTGCAAATTATCTGTTTGTATCTAATAAATGTTTATATGTTCCATAAAGTTGTGAATTCATATTCTATTATGGACAAGATTGGTATAAATTTAGGG
The DNA here is from genome assembly GCA_963853835.1 of Calendula officinalis. NCBI lineage: Eukaryota > Viridiplantae > Streptophyta > Magnoliopsida > Asterales > Asteraceae > Calendula > Calendula officinalis. The sequence continues at coordinate 78,465,967 of OY970828.1, forward strand.
TACTAACCATAAAAAAAATCTCATTGCAAAACCATATATAGTGAAATTCTGAATTTGCTATTACGGTATTTTGTTAAGAGTGCTCAATTGCAATAATCAGATCAAATAAGTGAGGGCTTTTATTGATTAGTGACAAAAATGAAAAAAAATGAGTTGTAATCTGTGACCACTCTAATTTTCTCACTAATTTGTTATTTGGTCACTGTTCAGAATTTTTGAAGAACCAATCGTGACGACTCTAATTTTCGTCACTAAATGGGTTAGTGACTTTTTATGCTGTTAGTGTTGTGTTGTCACTAAGGTGTTGTTTGATAGGAACAAAATGATTAAGTGATGAATGATTCAACAGTCTGAATGATTCAACCGTCTGAATGATTAAGAGGTTTTATATAAAACTTGGTTTTATTGTGAGAAACTTTTTTATAAGAATTATGACTGCTTAATGATTCAGCATATGTTTTAAGGAAGAATGATTCAGCACTTTTTTTGCTACCCCATTCAGCATATACTTCATTCAGATGCGCTAAACAAACACACTAAATGCTGAATGATTCAGCATTAAGCGCTGAATGGTTCCATTAAGCTCCAAACAAACACCACCTAAATCCATTTATTCTTGCACCGAATGTATTTTATCCCTGCAACTAAAATATTTATTTATACCTTTATATTTAAAATAAATAAATACGTACTGAAGATTAATCGGGTGTTATTCACAAAAAAACGAAATTACGGACTTAAATTCGTGAATCCTCACGTTAAAAATACGCCATTTGTACAAAAACAAAATCGATCAAGAATGCATATATATTTGTCTTTTGTTTCCCGACACCACGTGGCATAATTTGGTGAAACAGAATACATGCAAAAAAATAATCACTGTATAAGTCCAGAACAGAGCCATATTCATGGACAACTTTATCCAGACAGTTGTCCATCGATCGATACATTACTCCGGCAGAAATGAAGCCGGAAAACTACGCCGCCGACGAACCAAAAGACACCTACCACCTCGCGTACATGATCCACTTATTACTCGGTGCAGGCTATTTGATCCCATGGAACGCTTTCATAACCGCCGTTGACTACTTCCAGTTTCTCTACCCTCAAAAACACATCAACAAGGTGTTCTCCGTCTGTTACATGACGGCGTCAGTGACGGTGCTGTTAACTCTCATGTGTTGGCCCAGGTCTAGCCGCGTTAAGCTGCCGTCGGTTAGATTCCGGATGAACGTCGGTCAGTGTTTGTTGACTTTGGCTTTGATGGTTGCACCGTTGACCGACTGGATTGACCGTGGGAGTCAAACTACAACCGGGTCAAATGTGGCGTTTGTGGTTCTTGTTTTCATGGTTATGGTTAGTGGCTTTGGCAACGGACTCGTCGGAGGAAGTTTAATCGGAGCCACCGGAGAACTCCCGAAACGGTACATGCAAGCTGTTTTCACCGGCAATGCCACCGCCGGTATGGTGTTTATTACTAGTATTTTTGATTTTCTTAACAAATTCAAATCGATTATATCAAAAGTTTATTAAAATAAAAAATACTGTAAAAAATAAAAAAGGGCAAAAATTATATTGGTGCTACATACGGCAAAGATAAAAATGCCAAGACTTTAAGATAATATCCATATGTTCTTTTATTCTTGCATTAAATATAGGCGAAAGAAAGAGAATTTTAGCATCTTTTATTGGATCAATTTATTCTAAAGCCTATCGTAACTTGGCAAATTAATGGTCCTTATAATTGCTATTAAATTTTCGCTACTATGCGATCTTTTAATATATAGGGTTTTTCTAACATGTGCCCTAAGGTACATGTTTATGAGCATTAACTCATTTAAATTTTTTTAATAAAGTCTTATTGTACATTAATGAAGTCAATGAGTTACATTTTCAAGAGATTTATTAAATGATTTTTTTTAATTTTAAAGAAAAATTGATGTTATTTAATGCTCTTAAACATATACCTAGGGGACATATGTTAGAAAAACCCTAATATATATTAATCATTAAAAAGAATTATACATTTATGGTACTAACGACCTATAATTAATGTAATGCAGGAGTGATAAACTCACTGAGATTGACATAAAAATAAATAATAAGTTATGGGTTAAGACAAAAAAGTTTTGGTCAGTTTCTAGTCAACTCGACAAACATATTAGGTTTGAGTTGATAATAATTTAAAGAGTTTTGTTAATGATAGCCCTTAGGGCTGTCACTAACATGCATAAAAAACTTGTATATTGATTAAAAAAGTAATATTCCTAAAATTCAGGGGGTTGTCTTTTGTGTATTTTGCCTTCTTAATGACAGCCCTAAAGACTGTCATTATCATTTTCCTAATTTAAATTGGTCGAACCGTCAACCCGATTAATTATTAATACATGTATAACAATAGATATTTTATATGTTAATAGTTAATAGATTTATTTGAAAAAAGATATATTCGAAAAATGCATGTATTTTAGTAAGTTCTACACACAAATTTAAAAAAATCGCTATGTTTGACTCATTTAAACCGCTAACACGTTTAATTAAACGGATTATTCGAGTCATGTTCAATTTAATATAAACATGTTAGGATTAAAATATCTAACTCAATTATGTAAACTAATCACAAAAATCCACCTTCTATTACCATCCTTTGATTTCACCTTGGTTCATTTAAATATATGAAATTCATATACAAATCGAAATCTAAGACCATAGTTTTAGTAGAAATAAAATCAAATGATTTATAGCCTAGTGACGTACATAAGATATTGGAAATTGTTTCTTGTTGATATGTAGTTATGGATTCGAGTTTAATCATAGACAATTTATCGTTGAGTGTGAATTTGAGAGTAGTTTAGAAAGTGTATTTTCTGCCGTTCAAAAAAGCGAATTAGAACTAAAAAAAAGTGTGAATTTGTCATGTTTGTAATCGTTTAATTTCCTTGTATTTTACTTTTAATCTTCCTTTCATGTTTTGTATTTTCCTAGCTTCTTGCTAGTTATTCTAATGAAGTCGTTCAAAAAAAAATAAAAAAAATTTCAATGCACACATAACTATAATACTTCATATGTTTCAAAATAAGTGATACACTTTTCATTTTGGGGTGTTTCAAAATAAGTGATACACTTTGAAAACTTACCATATTTGGTAAAAGGTAGTGGGGACCACACCAATTAACTATCTCCTTTAATAAAGTGAAAAGACACATGTATCCTTACTTTTACTTTTAAAAATCATAAAATTCACTTTAATCAATATATGTGGGATCCATCCCCCACTAACTATCAAATTTAATCTAATTAACCTTCATTATCATATTTTGCCTCAAAAATCGTGAACTCTAATTTGTATCACGTATTTTGAAACGGAGGAAGTACAAATTAACGATTACCCTAGTTAACATTCACTACCAAATTTGACTATTTGCAGGCCTTATGGTGTGCATATTGAGAATCATAACAAAGGCGTCACTTCCACACACTCAAAAGGGTCTTCGAAGAAGCACACAGATCTACTTCGTGTTCAGTGCATTCATCGTACTTTTATGCATCATTTGCACCAATATTCTAGACAAATTACAGGTGATTCAAACTTATCGAAACAGAAAACATGTAATTAACCCTAATCAACACATCAAAATAGGGACAAATTTCTGGGTAGTAGTGAAGAAGATTAAATGGCTTGTAACAGCCGTTTTCATGATCTATGTGGTATCGTTATCCATTTTCCCCGGGTATTTGAGCGAAGACGTTGAGTCATCGCGGTTTAAGGATTGGTATCCGATATTTCTTATAACAACGTTTAATGTTGGTGATTTTGTGGGCAAGTGTTTGACGGCGGTTTATGTGCCAAATAGAAGTAATTGGGCAATATGGTGTTGTATGGGTCGGGTATTGTTTTATCCACTTTTTATTGGTTGTATTTACGGGCCGAAATGGATGCATACAGAGATCCCAGATATAGGTTTAACGTTGATTCTTGGTGTGAGCAATGGGTACTTGACAAGTGTGCTTATGATACTCGGACCGAAATCGGTTCCGGTTGAGGAATCGGAGGTTGTTGGGATCGCTATGGAAACATTTTTGGTTTTGGGTTTAGTTGTTGGTTCTGCTTTTGGTTGGATGTGGAACCTTTGAGCATTGATTAAAGCGAAAAAATATTAATAAATAAATTGTTTCTATGTTTTTGTCTGGTTTGTTGGTAGGGGTGAGCATTTTAGTCGAAAAAATCAAACCGAACCGAAAATCAACAAAACTGAATGGAATTGAAATTGAAACACATGTAATTGGTTCGGTTTCTATTTTGAAAATTCATCGTTTTCGGTTTCAATTATATCTGTTTCGGCTTGGTTCTGTCTTTCGATAAGGACGAGCATTTGGGCTAAAAACAAAACGGGCTGAAAAACAAAACCGGGCTAAAACCAATCCAAATAAAAACCGAAAACATGTAATCAGTTCGATTTCGGTTTCGAAAATTAATCGTTTTCGGATTCGGTTATATTGGTTTCGGTTCGGTTTCTGGATCGCGATCACTCTCTATGTTGGGTTGGACAAGTTGATGGGATTAAGTTAAAGTTATATATTTTTGTAAGGGAAATGTTAAACAATGTCTTTAGGGCAATATTTTTTAAAGTTGTAAAATAACAAATAAAAACTACCCTTATGAATTTTATCAACCACACATGCTTGTTTTATTATACATTAACCATTTAAATTTTCCTTCAAAAACCTTTTTTTTAATATTGATCAAAAGAAAAGAGTAAAATCTATCGCCGTCTTTTGTGAAATTTTTTTTGCGATTTGTTGGGTTGGATAAAGCTGTGGCCGTTAAAAAAAAAAGGTAAGGTTTTACACTTAACATGAAATTTAGTACGAAGTATTTAAATTGACACATATTTCTTGCTAAAATCTGCAAACCGACATGGCGACGTATCGCTCTTATTTCTATATAAGGGTTTACTTTTATATCAACATTTAGTAACTTTTCCCTCGATATTGTTTAAATATATTATATTTTCTAAGTCCTTCGGCTTCAAGATTCTGTAAATTTATCTTCGATAGAGCAAATACAATATAAAGTACATTAGAATAAACTTTTTAAGTAACATTACATATTTGTACCTTACGAGGAACATTTATGATACATGTTAATGTTATATCAAGATCTTAACTTACGAGGAATATTTATGAACAACGTTGATATTATTATATTTTCCATATTAATGCCATTATAGTACGTACTATCACAAAAGTAAGTAGATATTGTAGATAGTCTTTATGTTTATTTTTCCTTAAATTTTGTCTATAGACTTTTATATGATTTTTATATCTGTGGTTTCCGATTAAAAACAATAGACAAAATATCACAAAAAATATATTTATTTATTGATAAAATTGTAGTATTTAAAGACCCAAGGCTTCTAGCCTAGTGATATTGGGGTATAAGATAAGACTGGGCGTAATGGGTGACCAAACCCAGTTTGGTCACCGCTGCCACCTCTGCGCCACATCAGCCCGACCAAACACATAAAAAATCCCGACCAAACACACGTAACCAGGCGACCAAATCATTCCCCTTTGAAAAAACCTTCCCCCTTTGAAAATTGATCGGTCGACTAGTCGACCGTTCAGCACGGTCGACGCGTCGGGGTGGTGTAGGCGTAAGGGGGGGACGCGTCGAGTGAGGCTTGCGAGGTCTGATCGACCATTCGGTCGACCACACCGTTACAGGTGGTCTAAGGTGTTGCCCATGACTAAAGGTCATGGGTTCAAGTCCCACTAAGGGCAAAAATATGTAGATTAGGTGCCGTTCAAGAAAAAAAATTAAAAAAAAAAATTGTAGTATCTAAAGAACACAACAATAATCTTACTCCTTAATAATACATTTATGACTACTATTTTAAGGAATTTTAAGGACCTCATTAATTTTAAGTTTAAGGAGATTTCCACTTTTAGTAATAACTTCAACACCACAAAAATAAAAAAGTGTTGCTTCCAGGGTTCGAACACAAGACGTCCTATGACTACAAAGTGTATGTTAACCGATTGCTCTAAATGACATTTTGTTTTAGCCCATTCAAACATTATAGATAACTATGCATAACGTTTTTGTGTCAACATGTTGCTTCCACGTTTGACTATTGCCAAATAATTAGCAAACCCCATTCAGTTTCAATAATGTAACGTTTGGTAACTTTTGATTTTAATTCAATGATTTTAATTCAGTTTCAATGACGTTTAATTCAATAATGTAATGTTTGGCTAGATTAAATTTGGCACGATATCAATATTGCCAAGTATCTCCTTGCGACTTTCATGTTATTGGCCAGATTAAACGTTACATGCTATCTCGGGAAATTTTTGTGCTTAGGAAAAAATTGACACCCCAAGGACTTAAACTTGCGACTTTCATGTTATTAGCAAAGAACTTTAACCACAAAGACATATCATTTTTTTTACCACCACCCGCCACTACAATCACTACCGTCACAATCACTACCGAACACACCATCACTACTGCCACCATCGTACAATTACTATCATTATCGCAAAATATAGTTACAGGGGACCCGCCGCCGCATTGCGCGGGTACCCTGCTAGTTTCTGTAATTTATACTAAATCAAAAGAGGTTACCAAAAATTATAAATTTATTATAATTACATTTAATAAAATATTTATAAATTCAACGTAAAAGAGGATCAACTACACCCACCCGTTACGATCCCAAATCCCCATCCATGCTCATGATATTTTATAAAGTCACAATTATTACTTGGAAAAAATCAAACATTATTTCCATTATAATAATAACAAAATCTCAAGATGACAAATTACACTCCTCTACGGTAGGGTCTAGCTCAACGGAATCATCATCTCCATAATCATCACCGTTGATCTGATCCAGAACCAGAACCAACCCCATGGCAAACGCACCGTCAAACCCTGGTTTCACCGTCAGCGAGAATACGTCCTTCCCAAGCATCACATTCGTCGAAGCATCCACTTTACGTCGGATCTCCGCCATTGTTTCCTTCGCGGAATCGTAAATCGTACAATTCCGGTTACTGAACTGTCCGTCGATCTGATAATCCTCCATCCGATCGCCGAAAACCTCCACCGTCATGTTCGATCTCCCGATTATCGATGATCTTCTTACGCTGAATACCGGTTTCTCACCTTCTTGTCGCTCACCTAGATAGCCTTCCCACCGTTGATGTAAGCTCGGCCTCTATTAATCAATCAATCAATCAATTAATCAACTAATTAGTTATCTGATTTCGCAGAATATGTAATCTGTTAATGGAAGCAATTGAGCATAAACTATACGATTAAGTGATGAACAACACTACAACAGACCTTGCGACGAATAGTGAGGAGGCATCGGCCGACTGGATCCATGAGCACGTGCTCGCCGGCGTCGCTTTCTGGACCGTACGAATCTACTCGGAAAACGAGCTTGCCGTGGCAATCGTAGACGGCGAAGCCGTCGCTGGCGAAGAAAAGCGAGGTTTTCATAACCGTGAGATGTGTTTCCTTGTCGTATACGAATCCTTCTTGCACGATAACCATACTGGTTTTCATTAACGGAATGATTTCTGGAGCTACGTACAGAATGAATTGCAGTATTACTGTCAGAATTGGAGAGAGAGAGAGAGAGATGGGTGTAGGAAAATGGGTGTGTGATTTGATATTTAAGGGACTTTCAATTTGTACACGAAGGAACCCCACACACAGACTGCACACACATGAAGGTGTCGAAGTCGTACCCCACAGCTCACAAGTTACACCACCCCAACGTAAATGAAAATGATAATTGATACTTACTCCCTCCGTCCCACAAAAAACTTTCCATTTCATCCTAAATTTTTGTCTCATAAAAAACTTCTCATTTCAATAAAATACTATTATTACTAAGGACCTCACCACTAACAATCCACTAACTATCTTTTTCTCTCCAAATCAATCTTATATTTTAATCAAAATTATTATCAATGACCCCACCACTAACTATCACCTTAAAACTTGTGTCTATCTCAAATGGGAAGTTTTTTGTGGGACGGAGTGAGTATTATTTATAGAGTTTTTCTAACATGTGCCCCTAAACACATGTATAGGTGAATTGAATGACATTGACTTTTCAATTATACTTATAAATTTATTTAATACACCCCTTGAATATGTGGAATATAAACATCATTAATGAGTAAGAAGATTGTATTACGAAACATTGAATGTATTAAATGCACCTAAACATGTGCCTAGGGGGCACATGTTAGAAAAACCATTATTTATATACGGTTTTTCTAAAATGTGCGCACATGATATGATGCATTAATTCACTCAAAATTTCCTTATAAAGTGTTATAATCATTAATAAAATTTATAAGTTACATTTTGAAAGACATGTATTCAATGCATTTTTAAGTTTTAATAGAATTTTTGAGTGAGTTAATGCACCTAAACATGTGCTTAGAGAGTACATGTTAGAAAAACTCATTTATATATAGTTCATTTTTAAACTCGTATGTATAATTTTCTAATTTTAGTACTTTTATCATCTTTTAATTTTAATATTTATTTTATTAAAATAAGTAAATACACAAGTAAACACAAAAAGTAAATATCAATATCTTTTCTCATTTTACTATTCACAAGGACCTTTTGTATGATGGTAGGATATTTGCAAACTATCCTTATGATCGGAATTTCAAATTACATAATAAATATATGTAGTATTTAAATAAAATCGATTAGTATTTGTTGGTTAAAAAATATTCATATTAACAACGCGTGTGTGGATCTAACCGGAGTTTCTCCTCCCGTGGGTTTGAGTAGTCGGGGTGTTACGGCTGGACAAACAGCTTTGAAAGCCGTCTCGTGTAAAGTGACAAAGCACGAGAAAAGCATGCATTGAAAATCAACACGTATTTATTCCTTTTGCATTTGACACTTTTGGTTCCCTTGCACCTGAGGCAGTGGAGCTTCTCAACAGAGTTCAACGTGTTATGCATAGCAATGTTATGACACTTAGATCCACAAATGTTGTTTTTAAAAGAATTAGTTTTGCAATTCAAAAGGGGATAGCGGCGCAGTTTGTTGCCCGTTTACCTTCTTTATCCGTGTAAAAAAATGATCTTTATCAATAGAAGGTTAAACTGTATGTGAAAAAAAATTTAATAAAATAAGCAAATACACAAGTAAACACAAAAAGTAAGCATTAATATCGTTTCTCATTTTACTATTCACAAGGACCTTTTGTATGACGGTATGATATTTACACACTATCTGTATAATCTGGATTTCAAATTTCATAATAAATATATATAGTATTTAAATAAAATGGATTAGCATTTGTTGGTTAAAAATTATTCATATTAACAACTACTATTATTCTTTGATGATTTTGTAAAAGCAAACTAAGATCCCTAAAATTGAAAAAATATAAAGTTGACCATAACCAATAAACTCGAAGACTAGTATGTTTTTACATAGGCATTACATTTAGTGGCGCATCATATTTCTTTCTTCAGACAAACTAAATAACTAAACTCTTATACCAGTGACAAAACTTCTTTTCTTTAAAATAAGAGGAAGGAGGTAGATAGGAAAAAAATGGTTGCATGTTCGACTGAATTTTTTGAGAGTTTATACAATTATTCTGTACTATACAGTAAGTCCGCCCCAATGTATATATATGTATACTCTCTTATTTCCGTATGCCAATTCAAGCCACTCAATTGAACATATCCTAACGAAAAAAAATAAATACTCCGTATTGAACAATTCAGTTACTTCATTAAGCATTTTTATGTTTTTGAATGGCTGAGAAATATTAACAGGGTATGGATCAATAGAAAAGGGTCCTTATTTGAAGAAATTGAAGAAACAATGCATTTTCGTAAAATATACATATATGTATACATATACATACATATATGTATATATACATACATATTCATACCATAGATATACATACGTTCATATTTATACCCTATATATATGTATATATACACATATATACACACATGCAATTTACATATTTTGCATTTTCAGTCGTAACTTGCATTTTCAATCGGAACTTGCATTTTCATTTACGAAAATGCATATGCATACCGTATGTATATGTGTATATATATAGATATATAGGGTACAAAGTATGAACATATGTATATCTATGGTATGAATATATATGTATACATACATATATGTATGTATGTGTATACATATATGTATATTTTACGAAAATGCATTCCTTCTTCAACTTCTTCAAATAAGGATACTTCTTTTTTGATCCTTATTCATATTAACAAGGCCAAAGGAGGCCACTCATTTTACAAAGAGAACGACCGAAAGTCAAATAAAACTAAAACCAAAGAACAAACCAAGAAACACAAAAAACAAAACAATAAACGACGCAACTGAGCAAAGAAATTAGAAACATGAGTGCGGAATTTTTATAGTATTTCAGAAATAATATCATGGCTATTTTAGCAACCACTGATAATAAAACTAAAGATACTATCAAAATAGACCACAAATATTCTTTTTCCAAAAAAAACTTATGAGACTTGCGTCTTCCTAAAACAAACTATGCGACTTGTTTTTCTTGTGCGACTGTTCGATCCCATAATAATGACTTCAAGTTTCTAAACTGATGGTTGTACTTTCAGCTCACTTGAAGGTTGTTGTTTTTGTCTTTTTTGAAAAATACAAAAAAATCGAAAACCTAAAAAAAATAGTTTTTGAAAATAAATTATCGTATGTGTTTTTCAGATAAGATACAAAATATATCGACAAACTAAATATAAATAATTTTTGTAGCTTTTTGAGGGATATTTGTCTTTTTGAATAAGGCAAAAAATCAAACGAAATATAAGTGTTAATTCAAGTCGCACGAAAGTACAACCGTCGATCGTACAAGGAAAACCGTAAAAATTCATTGAAGTCAAAATTGCTCATTTATCGAACAAAATCAACTTAAGACGTATAAAATATTTCGACCTAACAAAAAGTAGACACGTGCCAATTTTTGTGTGGAATCATATAAACGCACATTCTATTTTAGAAAAATAAATGAAAGGATAGTATTTTTAGAAATTTTAAATTTTACCATGTATATTTTTGAAAATCTATCATAAAATTATAGATACGATGGTTACATAACGAAATTAAACAAAGGTACATGACAACATATGAAATATACCGTGCCCTTATCAGTACAAATTATCTCTCGACAATAGCATGTGTTTGCACTGTAGAGCAAAAGTGAAACCAAATGATCACAACCAAAAGATGTTTTGAGTTAGTGCTTCCATGACGTCACCAATGTACGAAAGGTTACATGTCAAACATTACATTTATGCTTTATTGTGGCAACTGCGGTTAATTTTCTAAAGGAAAAAGGCTAACAAGTGATCTTGGGGCAATGGTTAAGAGAAAAATGAAGCTTTGATATATTATAAATTAATTAAAAGAAAAAAAAACTATCCCTGAATTTCATAACCATCTAGAGTTAGTAATGCTTCAAGACTTGTACATTCATACCCTTAACCATTAGCCTTAGAGCAATAGTTAACAAACCCTTTTTTAAACATTGATTAATGTACGGAATTAGACATGATATATGCTTACTTTGTGTTAGTTTATTGGATTATAAATATTAATTGATATATTTATAGATTTAAATATTAATTGATATATTAGTTACTACTTCGTATATATATACATTTATGGTAATAAAAATTTATTAAAGTGCCGTTCATAATTTAAAAAAAAAAATGAAGGATACAAATTTTCAGCCATGGTATTGTTTAACTCTAGTTTAAAAACAAAAATGACATATATCAACGTATATTAATAAAAATAATATAGAGGAAAAATATTAGGGTACTTAAACTAATTAAGTGTTAATTTTATAAAATTATATGGTGTGGCATGCATACCATTAGGGGCTCGTAAAATCGTAAAATAAGATGCAAACCTTAAATATTAATCATTTTTTATCAGATTATGTACTAATATTTGAATAATCATAAATTCCAAATACTTAAACATATGATTGTCTAATTATTATATTGTTAGAACGCTATATTTAGACTAATCAATGACTAAAGTCATTCAAAATTACATAAAATTTATCATATTAATAAATTTGGACATTAATTTCTCAAATATATTATACTTTAACAAAAATAGACCGAATAATCGCCGGTTCTGGTTATCCGCCAGTTACCGGTTCCTAAATTTTGAGAACCGGAACCTCTTAGGGCGGTTCCATAATTTTAGGAACCAGAACATGCGGTTACAAAGCGGCTTCGGTTCCAATTCCAATTACCCAATTTTTTTACTGACCCCTACATACCACTAAACCTTTAACATATGGTTTTTATTCAACTAAAACGTGGGTGAATAAACGTTTCGGTAGGGCTAAGAAAAGAGAACTTTTAAATAAATGAGTTACGAGTTTGATTCATTGAGCCACTTCATTTTCAATTTTGATTATCTATAGAGAACAACTAAACGTTGCTCCTTAGGGTGAGTCGGTGTATGTGCGGATACACGACGTTTAGGTTGATACATCAGTCAAGCAACGGGTTGGAGATGATGGCATGACCCGTCACTTGCCCACGATTAGTTTTTGGCATCGGTCAAGCAACAAGTGTTGAAGGTTTTTTGGTGAGGCTAAAGGTATTTTTATAAGGTATTTAGTAATTTTGTGTGAGTATATTTAAGAATAGTGGGGTCTAAAAAATTTAACAAAAATAAGTATTGATTGCATGAGTATGCTAGTAAGAATGTCAGCTGACGTGATGCTGATTTAATAAAAATTAAAATTGTCAGTTGACATTAAGGATAACAGTGATATAATGTAGTAACATGCGTCATTGGCACGGGTCCCCTCCTAATGAGTTATTTGATATTTGGAGCATACCTTATGCTGAGGATGAGCAACTTGTCCATGTTGTCAAAGACCAACCTAAGTACCTAACAAATATATGAATCTAAGACAAATACTATCAGGTTATTCAAACTTTAAACGAATTCGATTGGTGCCACGTTTGCAAATCGTTGATTGGTGAATTATTAGGTTGATTGTTGACTTAGTTTTTGGTAATAACAATGATAAACAATTAAGATTACGACTAAATGGACTTTACTGTTAAATCATAATATCACCATCATTAAAATTTCTCTTTAACTTTTCACAAAAAAATATACTTCCTTTGATTCATAATAAGTGATACACTTTATGTTTTGCAGTTTTTAAGACATACGATTATAATGATAATTAAATTAGATTAATTGGATGGTTAATGGGGAATAGTAAGAATAAAGATGTCATTTCACTTTTTTACATTTGATAGTTAGTGGGTGTGAGTCCCACTATTTTTGCCAAATAAGGTAATTTTTCAAAGTGTATTATTTTGAATCACCCTAAAATGAAAAGTGTATCACTTATTTTGAATGAGAGGAAGTAGATTTTTTGAGCGGTTGATACACACCTTTAAAATCTACACACTTTTTATCATGACATGACTTGAACCCACAAAATGATAGAATACATAAATACCATATACCACTGAGCATTATAAAAATATATTGAAGGCGCATACTCAGTAAGTAAAAAAAGAAAAAATATCATGTAAGATAAAAATTAGGATGAAAATATTACACATAGGCATTATAAAAACCCACAAGTTAAATGTCTCTCTTCATATGAAATAGCTAATTTTTTCACGACGGGATTAGGAAAGTAATACTCGTCTCAATGGTGTATTCGGTTGAAAACTGAAGGTCTTCAGTTGGTGAAATGATTGACAACACAACTTCAGTTCCTCGTCTTTATGCTTAGTTTTGGGGAAATGACAAGCGATGAAATTTATGAGTATTTGAGGTGTTGATATTTTATGTGTGTGTATTTTATGTATAAATATTAAGTGAATGAGTATTATTTAATTATATATGTCAGCTCACGCTACACTGATTTAGCAAAAATTTAAGATATCATTGTTGTCACGATTGAAATCCATCATAGGTCGCTCTCTCGGGTAAAAATGTACATAAAAAGTTTAATATTAAATCATAAATTAAATTTTTTTACTCAATTCTCAAGATACGCGATATTATATATTTTATTGATCATCTTTAGTACTTGTAAGATCTATTCCATTGCAATCAATCCATATATTACTTAATTTGAAGAAGATAAACTTGATCTTGTAAGTATTCTAGTAAGAGAGTAGAGAGAGAAAGAGATCGAGGGAAGCTTTCAAATGAGTAATTGAGATTAATGACTAAAAGCTTACAATTAGTGAAAGGTAAATTCCCTTAAATATCTAGCACACTAATTATCATAATTAAGGTTAAAAACTAGACTAATACTATTGCAATATTATATATCTAGTCCCCTAACTATTAGATACAACTAAATTGACCCTAACAATCTTTAGTTAACCTTAAGTAGATAATACAGTAAAACATATCCATCATAGGTATTTTGGTCAAAATATAAAAGCGGCCACCCACTTACCTTGTGCGGCTTTTGTTTTGCCACTGATATTAACATTTGTATTTTTGTCATATTCTAATTAGGATTAACCTTATGAATATTATCATATATTCAACATCAATAGGTCATATATTTTAACATTCCAGAAACTACATCACTTGTAACAAGACAATATATATATGCACACGCATCGACCATTATCGATATCAAATCAGATTCCTATGGCCGATGAACCAAACGTTTCCCTCATATATCCAAAACTAAGGTTCTACGAAACGTATGATGTGGTGTGTAAATATTATAAAGTATCAAGGTCTAACAGTCATGATGAGTTATTGTATTTTTCAATACGTACGTAGCTTAAGACATTATTTTTTGTATAATATGTATATGTATGTATGTACGGACCCAAAAAAAAATCTAACGGAGTGTCCCAAGTTGCACATTTTATTTATCAAATGTGCCACCTAATTAACAAAAGAAATTTAAATTTTTTTAACATTATTACAAAAGTATTCAAAAAAATTCGAGGGATTGCAAATTTGCACATGCAACCTCAGTCACTATGCTAGGTCCCCCATGTATATGTATATGAAGTTCATAAAAAGTTATATAGTTATTGTTTTATATAATATTTCATATATGAAGTTTATAAAAAATATTACATTTAAATTTATAATTATATATTTATCATTTTTTCCAAATTTTATAAAGCGCCAAAACAAAAAACAAAAAGAAAAAACTAGTAATAAGGTGTGCCGTATTCCACCTTATCACACCCTCATCTTACGCCACGTATAATACATTAATACTAACGTCGTGAGCTATTTCGTAACGATGAGATAGCGCCTTGCACTTTGGCGGCGTCATGACACGTTTTTTAGAACCTTGTCAAACCCTAATCATCACAAAATATTTGTATGTTTTTGATACACTTGCGTTCAATGTGGTTCATCGTTTAATCATAGTCTCAAGATACTAATCTCAATCATTGAATTAATACTAATTAATGATCAAAATTAATCACATATTTTATATATGAAGTGATATTTTTTTATAGTTGACACTTTCATAATTTTTTGTTTAATTTTATTTATTTATTTAGTTTAATTAAAAAGACTAATTTATGTGATAATCGCATGTGATTTTATTCTTGATCACATGTAATTATACAAAAACATCACATATGATTGTATATTTGATTACACGTGATAATACAAAAAGATTACATGTAATTGTATTCTTGATGACATTTAATTATACAAAACATCACATGTGATCAAATATACAATCAAATGTGATTAACACATAAAGTTATTTTTTTACAAAAACAATAAATAAGTATGGGAATGTCAATGTCAAATATAGCGCTCCATGTATAAATTATTTGATTAATCTTAATCGTTAATTATTATTAATACTATATTTGTAATTTGTCTCTTAGTGATTTTGATTAAAAGTTGGAGTATATTGAATAATTCACTATATCCATAATATATAAATCGGACATCATTTGATATCAAAATTAACATATCTACATAGTCAAAATTAATATATTATGTTACTTTTTAAATAATTATTCCTTGCAATATCATTTACGGGTATCTATTACCATATCCTTTAGACAATATCATTTACGGGTATCTATTACCATATCCTTAAGACGTAGAACAACGATTTAAAATATGTATAAGCCTAAAAAGAAAAAAAAGGTTTCTAACTCATGCCCTTAGGACATGAGATAAGAAGTATTTAATGATCTAAATTTACTATTTTTATTTGCAAATGCTTTTAATACATGTCACAAATAGAATTAGCTAAGTTGAAATAAGGAAATTTTAAGTTTATTGAACACTTATTATCTCATCACCTTAGTGCATAACTTAGCCAAACCCAAAGAAAAATAAAAACAACCTTACAAAATGACCGACAAACAACCTGTTTGATTGAAATAGGAAAACTGTTTTAGTTGACATAAAGAAAGTTGACGATAAAATATGTTTGAAACAACCAAGTGCACTACAGTTTCTCAAAGTGTCGACTTGTGAGGCGCGTAAAAGTCAATATTATGGAAGTTTTCTCATTTTTGGGCTATTTCCAAACAACTATACGCTCTCTCTTTGAATTTCTGATTTATTGTTTATCATTCAAAATATAAATTTTAAATAGTTTAAATAAGCTTGAAATTTCAATTCTTTTTAGGCTTATTAAGCTAATAAGCTAATAACCATCCTTAATAAACTTTCCTAAACACCCCCTTAAATTGATACTGATGATGCTTTAAAAGCGGTCGAATCAGTTAGAATTGTTTAACGGGCAGTTGAACCGGATTACAAATATTTTTGAGTATTTAACATGTATGATAAATTGATTATCTAAAAAGGTAAGTAAGTGTTAAAAGAAAAACTAAATATGCAAAATCAATGTTAAAACAAATCTAAAAGTTTCAAAAACTATTTTCCAATAAAATTCAACAACCGTGAGTCTCAAATCTATTAGGAATGATACCGAACACTTAACATTCAATTATAAATTTGGCATTTAAAATTTTAAATCACTTAAAATAAAATAAAAACTCCAATGAATAAAAAACAATACAAATTATTTATTTTAATAATTTTGCCGACATGCACGGATAGTATGCTAGTTATGCTAACATCCGTTTGCGACAAAGATATATTTGATTAGAAAGTAAGAACGATATGTAAAATATAACAGAAACATATAATATAAGGTTGTCACTGAAGGTGTTTTTCACTTTTTTGTATGAAATAACGATACATCCACGTAGCTCATATATAAAAAATGTTCTCATATCTTTAAATTCCATTAGTAAGTTAAATATATATAAAACTACAATATTTTGGAGAAGATTAAAAATTGATCTTTGGTCAGCCCAGTGTGGTATCGGCCCAACGCGTTGGTCTTTGACTGGTTTTCAGCCTGGTCCGGATTTTTTAAATCCTTTATGTATTTATTTTGTATTTTCTACTCTTTTTTTTCTTCTTTTGTAATTGTACACCTTTTACATAATTAATATATCATAAATACTCAACGATATTATAATATGGTTCAACCGCCTAGCTCATCCAGTCCGATCAATCCAACTTTATTATTAACATTTTTGGATTCAATTCAAAACCATTTTTTAATACCTTGATTCTAATGGGTTTTCGATATTTCATGAAGAACAACTTAAAATAGATGATTATGCATGTTTTTAGGTTTACTTTTAATAATGGTTGGTTACAGATGTTTGGTAGTGCACAATAAGTGTTTGATGTGCTCTTTTCTTGAAACAATCAATATTAAGTGTTTGAATACAAAACTAATAAATGTATATAGAATTATTTTACACTAAAATAGACCTTCTTTTAAGTCATGGAATTAATGCTAGCTTACGTTATAAGAACACTTTTCTATTTAAAGACTTCAGTGGGTGAAACTATTTCCACATCATATCTATGGGTGAAACATAGGAGTAAAATACTATGTAATTGGGTGGATTGGGGAATTTCTCCGTTTTAAATTATATGTATTTGTTCTTGTAATCGTTTCCCTCTTAGTATCTTGCTAAGTTTTGATGTTTTTTTAATATATTTACTGTTTCCAAAAAAATTTAAAGACTTCAAAATATGCACTCTTATTCACATTGACCCACACTTATATTGTACGTGACATTAAAATTGTAGTAATTTATTGCTTATCTTATACTGTATTATAATGGATTTAAAGCTTTTCATAAATAATAAGCTTTAAAATTAGCGAACAATTGCGTATATTATGAAAATATGTGTTATTTTCAGTATAAATGAAGAGTGAGTAAGTCAAACGTCTTACTCAAATCGCTAAATTTGTAGAAAATCAACCATCTATACATTCATATGAAAAATAACATATTAACCATCTATTTAATATGATGGTTGGGTACTCAAAGAAATAAGTCATTTGTAATTTTGTAAGGTTAAAGAGGAGATATCAAAACATTTTGGACTTGAATATAACAAGCTACTACATAAATTCAAAACATATGTATCTCAAAGGAATTTGAACAATATGTCTACGGAAATCTTAATTAAAGACGAATAATTAAAGTACTTAAAGAGTACGTTCTAATTCTAGACAATGTGTTAATGAATTGCTCGTAAAGTGTTGAAAGATCATCTGAATTTGGTATTCGAACCAAACGATTTTTTAAGCTTGTGAGCTTGAGTCGGCAATTTCACATTGGTGGCCAATCCGATCGATTGAAGAAAACGTATCATATACCAACATAGATCAATTTGCCACCATTCTAACCCATGTCGAGCCGAGTATTCAAAAGCATGGTGATTGTTATGCCATCCTTCCCCGAATGTAACCAATGCCACCCACCTACATTCAACACGTCAATTTGTCTCGATCAAACCACTCTTTTACGTAGGAGCAACAATTCCCAACCCAACCCACGACATGAACCCGGTATGGATATACACATATTTGGGTTGACTTTAAATGGGTTCAGGTAAAAAATACGTCAATCCGTCCAACCTACTTTATAAAGGGAATTATTACTACAACACATTTTTTAATGTTTGTACAACACAGTACAAGTATTATTGTTGACTGTATAAGTATATAAAACAATTGTTATGGTGTGTAGGTTAAAATGTGTGGTGTCATAATCACCACCTTTTTATAAATATGGTCGGGTTCATGTTGGCTTATTTAGCATGTTGATGAGTCAAATGGTTTGCGAATCAGAACCAAATTGACTAGTCAGAATTAAAAAATGAACCCAAATACAATGAAAATTTGTTCAATATTCCATTTATTAAGTGCTAATGAAAATCAAAATCTCAAATTCATTTAAAGAGGGTAACAAAATCCCAATCTAGTAACTAAAAAATGGATTTTATAGTATGTGCATTTTTACAACTAAACGGGTTGGCGGATCGATTGTTTTATTTTATATGGGCCAGGCGGATGATGGATCGAGTTTAGTTAACCATAGTTTCAATGTGTCTGCGTTAGCTTCAATATTCTGAACTAAAATTATAGATATGACGGGTTTGAGTTGACTAAGTTCAAGTGACAACCCAAATTCGTTAATCCAAACCCAACCCACTTCCCACCCTTATTGTTACGTACATAATTGTTTTTATAAGGATATCGAAATATACCAATTATTTCTAGACAAATCATCGGTGTTCCAAGCTCGTTTTCCCCATATATGGCAAGCTGAGTTCACTAGAAATGTCACATGGAGACCCCAAACGTTCCTAACGCCCTGCATCAACGTGACACCCATAGGTTATTTATGAAATTTTATAAAAAAATATTGTATATATATAATAAATTATTATTTTCATCGTTACCATGATCCAAACAAGGTAGGGGAAACCACCCCAAGCGTAAACGAGTACCCCAAAACCGAATATATGCCACAAGTAAGTTCGTTTGATGAACATATAGAACGCTTGACTTTTTAAATCTTCAACATTTTTACGCTCTTGATACTATAATATAGTATAAATATATTAGTAACAAGAAAAAATAATGGTTGAATTGATATAAACCACATAATCAAAGTGTAAAACATTCACCTTCTCCATAATGAAGCCGCTATCGAAAAGCCAACCCATGTGGCTAAACCAAAACCCGTAAGTGGGTGTATGTGGATCGTTCTCCGTTTCAACGTATTGATGATGATACCGATGGATGCTCACCCAATATATCGGATCTCGCTACAAGAAAAAAGAAAATTAGTGAAATGTATAAACTTATGTAAGAGACTTTTAAGTTTATATAATGTTAAATAACCTTACAAAATACAACTTATTTACACTTAGTAAACTTAAAAGCTAAAAAGTCTTTTATTTAAGCTTTCACAAACATGTTCTAAAAGATGATTAAAATCATACCTGTATAGCTTGAACCGCTAAGTAAGCACATGTGTACTCAAGCCATTTGGGTAGCTTGAGACTACGGTGTGCTAAGAGCCTATGGTAACACATGGTTATGCCCAAAATTCCCGTTAAAAAGTAACCTAAAAGTGCTAGCAAAAAAGCATCCCAAGTGAATGTAAATGGTGCAAAGAGTGCCAAAACATGGAAAAACAAAATCCCGGTAGCCATTTTAACGTCGAGGGACCTCCATTTACGACCACGAAAGAGGTTTCTTTTCCTGATCACCTCCACATCGGAGAAAAATATTCTCCGATGTGTTAATTCGTTTGTACCATCAGAAGACATTTTTTGTATGGTACACAATTTTATATGTTTATGAATGCCACTCTTTTCCCCTTGATTAATATATATGGTACACTAGCTATGTGATAGTTATGTGGTGAGAGCAAGTATTTATAGAGGTCAAGCATGATAAACATACATCATACATACATACATACATACATACATACATACATACATACATACATACATACATACATACATACATACATACATACATACATACATACATACATACATACATACATACATACATACATACATACATACATACATACATACATACAACTTGGCAACAAATTTTTATGCTGGATGGAGAGGGTAGCTACAAAGGGAGTTAAGACATTTGCCAACTGCGTTTTGTGTAAAGTAAATCGTTACAACATTGGGTTCATAAGTATTTGGTTCTTTTTAAAAAAATTGGATTTTCAACTCGCTTAGCGAGCCGAGTAGTTCCAGCACGACTATTGCCTTTGTGGGTAGCTCGGAATCATTACGGGTGGACCTTTTTGACCAGACTGTGATATTTTTTGCTCATAAGGTTTAAATTTAATAACTTCTGAAAATTTCAGTTTTATAGGTGTCTCTCTACACGGATTAATTAATTATTTGTAATTGCAGTATCTTATTAACTTTTAACATACTAAGGCCCTCTCAACGCTCGCGTCACAAACACATCGGGGCACAAAATTTTCTCGTCGGTAGCCGACACCGTTGGCATGGAGCTATTATTCAAACGTGACACCGGTAGAAATGCATCCTCCAAAATGCTACATCCTCGTGTGGTTATTTACGAGTAAAAACGAGATTAAATATAAAATAAAAGAAAAGTAATAGATATCATAAGATTGTTTATTCTAGACTATTGACCGCGCATTAAGTCAATAACAATGTTTACGTGTTGAAATCTGTCCAATAGCATATATTACCTCTGTTTCAAAATAAGTCATATATTTTTTATTTTGAGTGTGTTTAAAATAAGTGATACATTTTGAAATTTTCTTTACAGTATTTGGTGGATTGTTGGACTTATACCCACTAACTATCTCTTTTAATAAAGTTAAATGACCCATATACATTCACTTTTACCTTTAAAAATCATTAAACTTACTTTAATTATAATATGTGAGACTCATTACTCACTAACTATCCAATTAAATCTTATTAATCTTAATTATAATATTTTGCTTCAAAAAAACATAAAAAACAAAATGTATCTAGAAAAAAGTTTTAATTTTTAATATTAATGAAAGTCCATCGTAATAAAAATATCTATTTGAATGCTTCAGTTTTAAATATTGTTTATTTGACTTTTCAAATTGTAGAGAATAGAAAATAATTGATTTAAAATGGTAAAAAAAAAATAATGAAAAATATAAAAAGATAAAAAGATGATATGACTAAGACACCTGAATGTGATTTCTGTACAAAATCTATTCTTGACTATAAGTTTCACATCTTTCAAAAATTATGAAAACAACAATAAATGTGATTTAGTATAAGTTTCACAATTTTTCAAAAACTATGAAAAGAACATTAAATGTCATTTAATAATTGAACCAAATCAGTTGATGGGTAACTTCTCATTTACTTTTGGCCCATGCGCTGAGGTTCAACCCTTATCTTGACCCCTCCACTGTTATTACCTACCCATGTCATGGCTAGTGTTAGATATATTTTTGGTTGAAATATAAATGAGTGATCAAACGTGTTGGCATACTCGGGTTGGTTGGAAAAAAAATTATATCTTATAACACGAAAATACTCTATAATTTGGTTTAAAATAAATGATTAATTATATTACTTTCTATTAAATCTTCATATTTCGTCTTTATATCTATAAAACAATAGTCACATATTGATGACATGAATATGTCAGTTGAAGTGTATCACTTATTTTGTTCCACCCCTAAATAGAAAGTGTATCACTTATTTTAATACGAATGTAGTATATTGAAATGACATTTTTTGTCTCTACCCTTAATTTCAAACATCATATACTAATATACATCATTTTATTTAAAAAGACTTGACTAGTACCATAATTGTCTACTAAGTATCCAATGTAAATCATAAATTTATCATAACACTCATTATTATTTTTTATTTAAAAACTGTAAAATTAATAATATATTTACTTATTGTGATACGGGGTATCGGTGTAGACTTCTACACATTAGTATTAAAATTTGATTATTTAATTCTAACATGTATTGTTATACTATGCAGCAACAACCTATTAAATTACGATTGAAATGTTAAAACGAAGAGTTCAAAATATGCAAAACCGAACCGAAAATAGAGTTACATATATCAAGTTTTGGTAGGAAACGTCTTTCTTTGAATATCGGTTGGGGTTGGTAGCTTAACATTTGTAGCCAGCCCAATAATCTCAAGGAGACTAATTATATACCATGTGATATCGATTTGCCACCATTCTAACCCGTGTCTAGCCGAGTACTCGAATGCATGATGATTGTTATGCCATCCTTCACCGTACCCGAATGTTCCCACCCACCTAATTCACATAATTGACGGTTTTCAGTTAACTTTACGAGCATGTGCGACAAAACTAACCAAAATATTCAAAGGATTGTCATTTACCAGTTGTTAAGAGAAAGATCTCTCGTGTTCCATGCTTGATTTCCCCATCCGTGACAAGCCGAGTTTATGAACCATGTCATATGATACCCCCACACTATCCTCACACCCTATTTATCAAATTGTCAGTGGAATGTTTAGAAATGGTCATAACAACAGTTAGATCGTGTACACCACGAGCAAAACGCGGCCACCACGTAGGGCCCATAAAACACGAATGCCCTTTAAGAAAAATATATTCTATACGATTTAAATGGTTCAAAGAAAAAGGTTAGAGTTTTCATACCATTCCCCATACAATAAAGGGAAGTCCTCCAAGTGCATATAGCAAAAGACCAAGTGCTATATGATGTGCAAGGTAACTTTTTCTTAAGAACATATAAAACCATTGTTTCTCCAAATCTTTGACATTATTTGGTTCTCCGTGCTACAACAAGAAATGTCGAGGGTGATTATAAGTTGTAATTAGCAACTAAGTGTAGAATTCATACCAATTTTGTAATGTTCTCGGTATCGATCAACCAAATAACATGACTAAACCAGAATCCTTTAATCGGGGTATGCGGGTCTCTCTCCGAATCGCAATATTGGTGATGATACCGGTGTGTGCTCACCCAATCTATAGGATCTCCCTAATTATTTCATTATTCAAATTAACAAATATTTTTTTGTTATGACATTTGAAATAGACAAAGCAACCATTTTTTTAATGTATATTCCCGTTATAAGGGCTTCTCATTAGGGTGAGTATATGGGCCGAAAATTTGAACCGAGTTAAATCAAAAACCAAGTGAAACCAAGCTGAAACCGAAAACATGTAATCAGTTTGGTTTTGTAACTTCATGATTTCGGTTTCAATCATATCGGTTTTGGTCCGGTCCGGTTCATTCCTCGGATAGGGGTGATCATTTGGGCTTAAAAAACTAATTAAATCGAACCGAACCAAGACCTAAAACATTTAATAGGTTCGATTTTCAATTTTGAAACTCATCATTATCGGTTTCGGTCCTATTGGTTTCGGTTCCAGTGGGTTTCTAGACCATGCTCGGTCCTACTTTTGGGGGTGACCGAGGTTATGATCGTAATGTACACAACCTAACTGTTGTGGTGACCGTTTTTGAACCTTCAGGGATCGAACCCATGACCTCTATGAAGTCATTCGAGAGTGCGTTTAACTAGGCCACCACCAGATGGTTACAAAACAACCCGTTTAAATTTAAAATTTTAATTCACCTGAAGTGCTTGAAGGCCACAATAAGCAAATGTGTATTCAAGCCATTTCGGGATTTCGAAGCTTTTGTGCGTTAGATGTCTATGGAACGAAAGATTGACTCCTAGAAGTCGAGTCACTAAATCTAACCCAATCGCCACTTGTAGAGCTCCCCAATTGAACGTAAACGGAGCAAAACAACATAGCAAATGCACCGCGAGCAGTAACGCTGCAGTCATTACTTCATATTCTTTCCATTTCTTACCCGAATAGACTTCCGTTGACCGCTTAACCACCACATCCGACATCATAGTTTTCCCCTCTCCGTCATTTTCTGATGTCGTATTGACAATTTGTGATGCGTGCCGTATATGTTGGTTGTGGGTGGTTATGATTCGCGTTCTTGTTTGTAATACTCGCACATGTTTCGAGTAGAAGTGAGATGGTGCACATATTAGGTGGTCTTGGTAGCGAAGTTTGGGAAATAATTTTGGGGTAATATGTGGAGCTATCAACACCATTTGTGGGTTGAATGGTTGATCTATGTATTTTCTTGCGTATATGATGGTTTTTCGTATTATCCTTATTTTGAATGATATTTTCTCATGGATACCATGAACGAGAATGAAGTCATGCAAATTTTACCTAGGTTAGCGGACACGTAATTATGATAAAAGCCCACACGGGGAATATGTGATAAATGTTGTGATCATTTTGTTGCGTGCTGAATTTCATGCATAGATTTCATGAAAAGATCCCAAAATTGTTTTATATTCTTTTGACACGTCATTCGCCTAAATCAGATACCCGATGCAAAAGTTATGCCCTTTTAAGTGGAGCCTGTTTTTGACACTATCATGGACTTCAAAAAATATAAGGACCCGTATACAATTTAATCAAAAGAATGGGCAATTATGATAACGAGAAAATGGGTTCGCCTTGTCTAACAACGAGGAGACCAAAAGACGTTACGCCTTTGAATGTATGATATCTCGAGTCTTATGCAAGACAACTAAATGCATCTCAAATATAACGTGTATAACATTTAAAAACAAAATAATACGAATAATAAATAATACAGGGATCCCAATATATGTTACTCATACGAAAGCCGGGTTAAGACCTTTTGGTTTATGTATGTGAACTCGTAACTCAAATTGTATAAAAAAAAAGTAAAAGCACAAATATGAGGTCAAGTTTTGAGAGGAAAAGCCATTCGTTGAATATGAGTTGTAGTTGGTAACTTAACATCGGTCGCCAATCCAATAATCTCGAGAAAATGAATCAAATACCATGTCATATCGATCTGCCACCATTTTAACCCGTGTCTCGCTGAATATTCAAATGTGTGATGGTTGTTGTGCCATCCTTCTCCAAATGCGAGTATTCCCACCCACCTAAAATTTCATGTTTGTAAGTTATTTTTACTTTCTATGTACAACTATAAGAAATTTTCTTTCAAATAGTCTGAACAGAGATCTCTCTAACGTTACTAGAAACAAAACTAAAAAAAATTGTTTTATGTGATTATAACTTACCAATTGTTACGAGAAAGATCACCGGTGTTCCATGCTTGTCGTCCCCATACATGACAAGCCGAGTTCACTAACCATGTAATGTGGTACACCCACACTATCCTCACCGCCTGTTTTTAAAAAAGTGCTAAAATTTATATATATCTACATGTACGTTCTATATTTTAACAAGTACTTTAGCTTTCGAGATAAATAGTTAAATTGTGTAAATTTTTCATGTAGAATTTTTAATTATTTTAACTAAGAGTATAAGAGTATCATACCATTCCCCATACGATGAATGGGAATCCCCCAAGCGCGTATAAAAGTAGGGCGAGTGCTACGGGATGTAAGACGTATGTTGTTCGAATAAACCTATAAAATGCTTGTTTCTCCAAATCCGACACATTGTTCGGTTCTCCACACTACAACATAAACACACAATGTAGTTAATAACATATTCAATCAAACAGATTGTAGCCTAGCAGTATAAGATGTTTCTCATTGATCAGAGGTTATGGGTTCGAGTCCCATAATATGGTCTAGATTTGTAGTTTATAGAAGGCCGTGTTTGAAAACGTAATAAAATGTTGAACGTTATCAAGTAAAAAATAAAAATTTATACCCTTTTTGTAATGTTGTTGGTATCAAACATCCAACTCACGTGACTAAACCAAAATCCCTCGTACGGGCTATGTGGATCTTTGTCTGAATCACAATATTGATGATGAAACCTATGTGTGCTCACCCAATCTATTGGATCCCCCTGATACATTCATAATTCAAACCAAAAATAAGAAATTAAATGTTTGTTAATAAAAATAAAATTCTCCACGTGGCATGAAATATGGCACATATATACAAGTTATGATGAGTTTGAATTGGTCATAAACGCATCAACTCGTTTAACAAATTGGTCATGTTAACCCGTTAACCCATTTACAAATGACACAAAAATGTCTATCCCCTTTACAACCGCTTTAACCCGCCCAACTCGTTTAATTGGTTTAAACCGGTGGGTTATTGACCGAACCGGGCGTACAAAACCGGGTTGGGCCAGATTTTTTGTTTTTAACTCTGAATTATTTTGAAACAGAAAATAACTACAAAAGGTTGGATTATTATTGCATTACTTTTAGAGGAAAATATTTTTTGGAATTTTTTGGATTCATTATAATGTTTGTTTTTATTTTTTAAGCTTTTACTTGTTTATTTACCTTTTACATTATTAATTTATCATAAATATTTAATAATATTAGAGCGCTCCCAACAGTGCACCCAACTGATACCGTCAGTTGTTACCAAATCAGCGTCACGTCAGCTGACCCTCTAACCGACGCTAAACTGACATACTCATGCCAACGATATCATTTCCCTTTAATTATTTGGGACCCACCTTTACAAAACACACACATAAAATACCCCTTTGGGCCCCACCACACAACCGGCGCAACCCTCCTCCCCGTCTTCAAACTGGCGAGGTACCAACCGGCGGAATAACTGCACGGGTGGTGTCAATGGTGCACTAAACCGACGTGAAAGTGACGGAGGGTTTTACCCCTTCGTTGGCACCAGTCTTATATCCAGTTCAATCGGCGCTTCAACCGGTCTAATTGGGTTGGTCAAATTTAAAACCCGAGTTTTAAAACATTGAAACAAACTATACGAGATTGGGGTGAGCTCGGTCCAGAAAACGAACCGAAACCGATAATTTTTCAAAGCCAAACCGATTACATGTTTCGGTTTTGGTTAATTTGGTTCGATTTTGATACATTTTTTTAGGTCAAATGCTCATCTATATACGAGGACCAAACCGAAACCGAACCGATTACATGTTTTTGGTTTCGGTTCAGATTCAGGTTCATTTTCAATTGGTTTTCAGTTCGGTTCTGTTTTTTCGGCCCAAATGCTACATATTTATTAACAAAAAAATGTGATTAAAATTGTTCAATTTTCACCTGAAGAGCTTGAACACCACAATACGCAAATGTGTATTCAAGCCATTTGGGAAGTTTAAAGCTTCTGTGCGAAAGATTTCTATGGAAAGAAAGAGTAATTCCCAGAAGTCCAGTCACCACATACAACCCCACCGCCACCGATAAAGCACCCCAACTGAACGTCACCGGAGCAAAACCACACAGCAAATGCATCGCCGCCACCACCACCGCCGTCGTCTTGTCCACAGCATTCCATTCCCTACCCCTGAACACCTCCGCCGGCCGTTTCACCACCACGTCCGACAACAAAATTCTCCCATGCCGGCCGCCGCTTTCCGCCGCCGCATTGACAACCCGCAATGCGTGTCTTCTCCGGTGGCCGTGGGTGGTTATGGTACCAATTCGTGTCTGTAAAAGTAAAACTTGTCGATGGTTGATGTAGAGGTGAGATTGTGCGGCGTTTGGGTGGTGAAGACGGTGGAACTTCGGGTAGATTTTGGCGGTGGGAGGTGGCGATATCAACGCCATTGGTGGTTTTCTGGTGTATTGAGTTTGATTTGTATGTAAATATGTGTTTTTATTATCTCGATTTTGAACTCTTGGTGGTGAAGGCGATAAGGTTATGACGTTAAATTTGTAAACGTAATTTCGTCCACAGATTTGTGAAAGATTCCAAATTGTTCATATGCTGAAAGTATTTCTCAAGATTTCATGGTAGGGTACTTTTATCCTGATTTAATGCACACCAACTGTTTGTAAAAAGGTGTACAACAAGTGCCTATGACAAAAGATTTCGAATTTGTAAGATGGGAACGTCCAAGTACATCACGTATCAAGCACGTGTTAAGTTAATCTAGCGAGTAGCAATCGTTCTATTCCTATTAGGGGTGTAAACGAGTCGAGTCGAGTTCTGTTAAGCTCGAGCTCGACTCGTCAATTAAAACTCGAGCTCGAAACTCGACGAGCTTCCATTTTTAAGCTCGAACTTGACTCGGTGAAAGCTCGAAACTCGACTCGATACTCGGCTCGGCTCGAAATAATTTGAATTTTTTTAAAAAGTGCACTTTTTTTGTTGTAAATATGTACGGAAAAGGGTAAAAAGGTAATTATGTATATGAAAAAGGGTAAAAATATAATTAAATAGAAACTCGATAAGGCTCGCGAGCCTAGCGAGCTGTGTATTTTGGAGCTCGAACTCGACTCGAAGCCCTACTCGAGTAGCTCGAGCTCGACTCGGTTCACAACGAGTCGATTCCGAGTATTTTGCGAGTCGGTCTCGAGTAACTCACGAGTTGTCTCGACTCGATTACACCCTTAATTCCTATATGCGTACTAGCGTTTTAAAGTTGGTTGAATCAGTTGGCCAGATCGGTCAGCCAACCAGTCAGAATGAGCCGATTAGATTAATAGTTATAGTTCGGTCGGAATCAATCGGTTAGACATAAAAACTCAATTGAACAAGTTTGTTGAACAGAAAGAAAACTATCAGTTTTAAATAAATCTCGATTACACAAAATGAACAAAGACGCTATAATCAACAACAAAAAAAGGGTTAATGACTTCTATTCTTCACCATAATTGCATAGGCGTAGCCGCGTAAACATGACAATTCTATGGGATAGGTGAATGGTAAGTTTAAAATCAAACTATGGTTAGATGATTGTTTAGTTAACCACATATATATCATAATTTTTATTTTTATTGAAGTTTTTTATTAATAAAAAGTTATAACAAATTAAAGTAAATAATTGATTATGGTCTACATAATTTCGTAAATAATTTCTCATCAGAAATATTTTAATGATTATTGGCTATAAAGTATTCTATAAGTTATAAGACAAACACTATTTATTAAGCACAAAAAGTATCAAACAACCTAAATATAGTAATTTCTTTTTAAATATAATTTTATATAAATGATTTTTCAAGTACAAATGGTCTCTAAATATAGTTTTATAAATGATGGTTAGGAGTACCTACTATTCATTAATACCAAACAAGTGTTCTTTCTTTTTCTTAATGTATAATATCTTTATTTTGAAAATCAACAAACTTCTTTACCGAGTTTGACCGGTTTTATAACAAGCAGTCGACATGTTTATGAAAACCGATTCCTGGTTTGACCGACCGGTCTAATACGGTTTTATTTGTTGGGTGTAATCACGCATCTCACAACTCAATTCACGAAAGTAAAGGCATCCACGACAGTTTTGCAATTACATTACAATATATTTATTATAAAAGAAAGAGAAATGATATTTAGTCCTACTATTTATACTTATTTATAGACCTACCTACTTAATAAGATGACATGTAGATTCCACTAATTTTATCTCCTAATAACATCTCCAATGGTAGCTTTTTCTAAAGCTTATTACTATTACAATAATCTTTGAAAGACTTTTTACCATTGGAATACCTAACTTTTTGAAAAGCTTATTGCAAAGACTTATTCTCTACTAAGCTTTTAACCATCTTTCAATATTTGTCTTTTTTAATCCCCTATATTTAATAACATTTCATTTTAAACCTTAGATATGTTATATATAAATTCCTTACTATATTTTTATTAGTTAATAAATAAATTATATAATATTTAATGTTAATTATTATAATATTTTTGTATAAGACATTTAAAAAAATACTATTAGTAAGATGTCCAAAAAATTGTCAAATTATATATAGGGGGTATTTATAAAACATTTGAGATAGTTAAGGGTAAATTAGAAATATTGTAAAAGAAAATTTTTTTGTAAATGTTAACCATTGGAGATGCTATTTATGAAAATATTTTTGATTAGTTGAATGTTGAGGTGTCAAAAGTAATAAGTATTTGTGAGGTTAACCATTGAAGATGCTCTAATATTATCCTTTGATTTTGACACGTGTTTTCATCTAATGAGTATTCCTATAAATATACCTAAATGATAGACATAATTACCATTACTCTAAAAGAAAAAGGCATCCAACAATTATTTTCCAGAAGAACCAAAAACTGAAAATAATAAAATCAGCACATAGGTCCCACCACCTCAAAAGGCCATGGAAGTCCAAAAAAATTGATGTTGAAACCATGTTTCTGAAACACTCTCTCCCAAATGTCAGCTTTCTTCCATAACTAACAGCTTTACGCTTCTAATTTCATTTCTCGTTAGCTGTTATTCCGTAAGATCTCAATTAAAATTACGAAGCTTCTTTTATATCCTACTGAATGATCGTAAATTTGTAATCAAAGTTTTCGTCTTTTCAGTGAAGCTTTTGTGAATTTGATCGAATTTTCATAACCGCTGTCTACTTCTTCTTTGAGTTTGAAATTTTATAGAGATTACGTGATTGAAGGTTGTCGGTTTATGGATTTCCGATCGAGGTTTTGTTGCTCTGGGGGTTTCGATCGGTATGTTTAACTCAATTCACAGTTCAATTGATTATATACGATTCATTATATTCGGAGTAAATTACACGGATGCTCCTTTAAGTTTATATCAAATTTCACCAATGGTTTTTTAGTTTTAAAAATTACACTGATGGTCCTTAATTCTGAAAAGTTTTTCACTGATGGTCCTTTACACTAATTGACATTAATTTTTTCTGTTAACTTACCCCATGTGCAATGCACGCGAGGGTAAAAAAGTCATTTTTAATTTCTTTTCATTCATAAATTATTATTTTTATCTTAAATACAAGTTTTTAGTTTAAGAATAAAAAGAAAAGAAATGAAAAATGACTTTTTTACCGTCATGTGCATTGCACATGGGGTAAGTTAATAGAAAAAATTAACGTCAGTTAGTGTAAAGGACCATCAGTGAAAAATCTTTCAGAATAAAGGACTGTCAGTGTAATTTTTGAAACTAAAAGACTATTAGGGAAATTTGCTATAAACTTAAAGGACCATCAATGTAATTTACTCTTATAATTGAAAGGATTTTCTCTCGATGCCATTGACTTTCTGTTTAATTGAGCTGATATGCTCATAACTGCTTGAATTTCATGTTTAATTTTGTTTACTCTGTCGATAATTGGATTACCGGTAATAAACTACGACTTTTTATTTTGAATTCCTGCTCAATTGTTTTGAATTTTACAATCAAAATTAGGGTTTATGAACTAATCGTAAGCTCATAATTACGCACTCTTCAAATTTCCAGGAAACAGAACAGGAAGAAACAGTCAACATGGCGGATATTCTCATTGAAGGAATTGCATTCTGCTACAAACAATTTTAATTACGATAATAAGCTCGGTGAAGGTGGATTCGGCAGCGTTTATTGGGGCCAGCTTTGGGATGGATCTCAGGTAATTAAAAGAGTAAATTACACGGATGGTCCTTGAAGTTTATAGCAAATTTTACTAATGGTCCTTTAGTTTCAAAAAGTATACCGATGGTCCTTAATTCTGAAAGGTTTTTCACCGATGGTCCTTTACACTAACTGACGTTAATTTATTCTGTTAACTCAACCGATGTGCAATGCACGCGAGGGTAAAAAAGTCATTTTTAATTTCTTTTCTTTTTATTCTTAAACTAAAAACTTGTACTTCCTCCGTATCAAAATAAGTGACACACTTTCTATTTTGGGGTGTATCAAAATAAGTGACACACTTTGAAAATTTTCCTTATTTGGTAAAAATAATGGGACTCATACCCACTAACTATCCACTTTAATACAATGAAATTACCCTTATACCCTTACTTTTACTTTTAAAACTCATTAATATCACTTTATTCAAGAAAAGTGGGACCCCTTCTCCACTAATTATGTACTTTAATCTATTTTAACCTCTACTTTAATCTTTTACCTCAAAAAACGTGTAAGCCAATTTGTGTCACTTATTTTGATACGGAGGAAGTATTTAAGATAAAAAAAAAAAATTTAAGAATGAAAAGAAATTAAAAATGGCTTTTTTACCCTCACGTGCATTGCACATGGGGTAGGTTAACGGAATAAATTAACGTCAGTTAGTGTAAAGGACCATCGGTGAAAAATCTTTCAGAAATAAGGACCATCAGTGTACTTTTTGAAACTAAAGGACCATTGGTGAAATTTGCTATAAACTTAAAGGACCATCCGTGTAATTTACTCTTATGTATATAAACAGATTGCAGCTAAGAGATTAAAGGTGTATAGCAACAAAGCAGAGATGGAATTTGCTGTTGAGGTTGAAATACTTGCACGTGTTAGGCACAAAAATCTGTTAAGTTTACGTGGTTATTGTGCAGAAGGTCAAGAACGGTTAATCGTGTATGATTACATGCCTAATCTCAGTTTACTATCGCATCTTCATGGTCAACATTCTGCTGAATGTCTTCTTGATTGGAATCGAAGAATGACAATCGCTATTGGATCTGCAGAAGGAATACTGTAACTACTTTAACCCTAAATAACTACTTTACATCTTTATTTTATAGGGATAATATGTTGTGTAAATTACATTAATCGTTGAAATCGTGGATTCTGTCCTTAAAGGAGAGTCAATAATCTTGATATTGTTAACATTAACGGTCCTTAAAACTAACGGCCTTTTTCTGCTTTAAAGACCGTTGGTGTTACGAGTTTCAAAATTAGTGTCAGAATCTGTAATTCGATACAAAACCACATGGACGATTTATGTAATTTACCCCAATATATATATAAAGGCCACAAAGCTAATGAAAGATATATATAAACCACTCAAATACGTATCTAGGTTTATTTAGAGTAAATTACAAAAATTGTCCTTGCGCGTTTCTAAATTTTACTGGAACATGTCGGAGAAGACGACCGGAGAAGAAAATAAATTTAAAAAATATAAAATAAAGTAAAAATAAGGGTATTATGGTCATTTTAGGTCAAAATTTACGAAGGAAATGAAAACCGAAGACAATATGGACAATAATAACGAAATGAAAAAGTACATGGACAAAAAAAATATATATAAACAAAATTGTAGAATTCAAAAGACCAGAAACACATCAGTGACGTAGATATACAAAACCAAATTGACGATTTAATACTAAATAAGGTGAAAATTTATCGAACTTCAAAAATATGAAGAAAATTCTGGTCATTACAGTTTTTTTTTGCCGGATGTGTATAAACGGAACTGAATATATACTTTGGTCGTCTGTAACCAAGATGGCATTACAACTATGGATTGTTATGTCATTTAAAAAGTATTAAATTTTTTGTTATTTTTCTTTAATATCTCTCTTGAAACATTCCCGCCCAGTCGGGCGACCAATGAAGATAGTAAATGGATATGATACTAACACCATATTTTCTTGATTTTGTTACCAAGCTATCTTCATCATCACGCGAACCCACACATAATCCACCGAGATATTAAAGCAAGCAACGTGTTACTAGATGCCGATTTCAAAGCCCAAGTCGCCGATTTCGGGTTTGCAAAATTAATCCCGGATGGTGCAACGCACGTGACCACTAGAGTCAAAGGCACACTCGGGTATTTAGCACCCGAATACGCGATGTTAGGTAAAGCATCGGAAAGTTGCGATGTTTATAGTTTCGGGATTCTTTTACTCGAATTAGCGAGCGGAAAAAAACCGATTGAAAAAATAAACGCGACAACGAGAAGGTCGATTACCGAATGGGCTTTACCGTTAGCTTGCGGGAAAAAGTTTGGTCAAATTGCGGACCCGAAACTTAACGGGGTTTATTCGGGTGAAGAAATGAAACGGGTTGTTCTTGTTGGGCTTATGTGTGCCCGTAACCAACCGGAGAAAAGACCGACAATTCTTGAAGTGGTTGACTTGTTGAAAGGGGAGTCAAAGGAGAGAGTTGTTGCTTTGGAGAATGATGAGATGTTTTGTGCTCCAAATGGTGTTGATTGTAATCATGATAGTTTTGATTTTGTTTCGGAGGAAAAGGAACTAAATCGAGAGATTGAAAATGTGGTTAGTCAAAGTTGAAGGACCTTTGTTGAGTGATTTGTAAAAAATGTTGGTTGTTGTAAACTTTAGTGATTGTGCTATTTGATTGTTGTAGATATTGATGTGGTATTTGTGAAATAAGTGTTTGTTGTGAAGTAGTAGTTTAGATGATGTTTTTATGTAGTGTACCCTATTTTAGGGTGAGCATACATACGCTAGAAACCGAACAGAATCGAAAGCGAAGATCATAAATTTTAAAAAATGTAAAATGAATTGGTTACATATTTTCAATTTTGGTTCACTTTTTTTAACCCAAATGTCCATTCATATTCAAGGACCGAACCGAAATCAATGAATCCGAAACTAAAAATAATAAATCTTTGTTTTTGATTCGGTTTAGTTTCGCTTGGTGATTCATTTTTTTTCCCCCAAATGATCACCCCTAGCCAACAATATTAAACGTGCAATTTTGTCAAATACATGGAAAATGTTTTTGCAATCAAATCTTTTAATTTTTGACAACGAAAGAAAAAAATACAAAGTAGAGGGATCCATCATGACAATTTGTCAAAAGTACGATTTAAAAAGTTTCCTTTTAACAAATAAAACACGCGCGCGCGTAGCATTCCGCCATTCCCCATATCATAAAACCACCACTTCCTCCTCCACAATCAAAACCAAAAAATTATTGCGATTATCTCATCTCCTTCTTCACAACCATCCAAAACCCTAACCCTAAATCAGTTCAAATTTTCGTTTTCTACGTATGAGCGGACGTTTCTGAAAGGTCGCTTATCGGATCGAATCGAATCCTGGTTTTTAGGTGCAGCAGATTCGTGTTTGCTTTAATTCCAATTCGATTTGAACAAACAATGTCTGCGATTGTGTGTGGGAAGAGATCGTTCTTTGAAGACCTACAAACATCGCCAAATTCTGCATCTCCACCGGCTTCTAAGAAGCTTCGCTGCTTTAATTCGACTTCTCCGGTTCGATTTTCGTCGTTCGTTAATTCGCCGCCGTCTCCGTCGCTCGTCGATAAGCTCCGATCGTTTTTCCCTACTATGGATAAGAAGGTTAGATTAATCGCATGTTTATCTGCTTAGTTTGAATATCTGCAATTACTCGTTTCTGAAGCTATTTTCTGCATATGCGTATTGATTGATGCAATTTAGATTGATTAAATTGTTAGAATTCATAAATTAGCAATTGTTCAATTAGGTTTTATGCTTATTCTTTTGGTCACTGTTGATTGGGTTTGAACTTTGAAGATTGAATCAGCAATTGTTTACTTTAGCTTTACCAATTACAAACCTGGATTAATGAATGGTTAAATATGGTGATGGATTTCTGACTGCTGAACACAACTTGTATTTTTCCCAATTGCCAAGTGCTCATAGAATCTAGTTATTGTTATAGTATCATATGCTCCTGATGCTGTTTGTAGCTCATAAATGTGTCATGTACAGAGTCTATACCTATGTATCTCTATGGTTTCTCTTAAATTTACTTTAGATAATAGACTTTTAGAAGTACATTACTAAAAGTACATTAATTTTAGTGTCTGGTGTTCAGAATACATTACAAAATACAAATACATTATTTTTATTCTATATTAATGCGTATTATAATTTTAAAAAACATAACTCTGTTTTTAGCTTCTGGAAGAAGCACTAGAAAAGAGTGGAAATGATTTAGATTCTGCAATCAAGAGTCTCAACGAGCTTTGTCTTGGATATGTGGATGAGGCCTCAGGTTCACCATCACAGTCGAATGCAATAACTGATAAAGGTAATTAATTTAATTTCAATTATCAATTACATGTATGGGATTTTTTTTAATAATTAAATTTCTTTTGAGAACTCATCAGCCAATGAAAACCTCCCAAAAAGTGGTCCAGAATGGGTTGAATTATTTGTAACAGAAATGACAAGTGCTACCAGCATCGATGATGCTAGACTTCGTGCCATGAGAGTACTCGAAACCCTAGAAAAATCCATAAGCAAATCCGATGCTGCAGAAAACCTCCACAAAGTAAGTGTGTGTCTGTGTGTGTGTGTTTACAAATTACAAAACAGTCCATGATTCTTATTTGGTTTACCTTTTAGGAAAACTTGGTATTCAAGCAACAAATCGAAGTACTTTTGAAGGAAAACACAATACTAAAACGTGCAGTAGCTATTCAACACGAACGCCAAAAAGAGTATGAAGAAAGAGGCCAAGAAGTGCAGCAGTTAAAGCAGTTGTTATCTCAATATCAAGAACAATTAAGGACACTTGAGGTGATTATAAATTTATAATTACATTTTAAGAGTAAATTACATAAACTGTCCTTGTGGTATTCCAAATTCTACGATTTTGTCCCTGTACTTTTTTTTTTTTGTCCATGTAGTTTCCGGTTTCCCATATTTTTGTCCTTTGGTCCGTTAAGTAACCTAATCTGGACACGGAGAAGATTGGGGGAATGACCAAAATACACTCACATCAGACCAATTTAGGCGGAAGGACAATAATAAGAGAAATCAGAAACCACAAAAAAGAAAGAAGTACAGGGACAAATTGTAGAATTTGGAATACTATAGGGACAGTTTATGTAATTTACAAATTAATTAAATGTTGTTTTATGTTTTGTAGGTGAATAATTACGCGTTGACAATGCATTTACGACAAGCTCAGGAAAATAATTCAATTCCTGGACGATTTCATCCGGATATTTTCTAAAGCTGAAATTGTGTTTTTTTACAACGTGTTTTCGGTTTTGGTTATAATTATTGTTGTTTGAAAGTCGACATTTTCATTTTCCAGGAAAATTGTTTGTTATATGTAGTACGAAATATCGACTCATGGATGATTGGTTGGTTAATTAAAGCTTAAGATTTCACTTTAATATTTACAACCCTTTTCTTATGAAAGTTATGTTTTCCATTTCATTTGCTTTGATTTGGTTCGGTTCGTATAAGCAGTGTGTATATGCATATGCATATGTATTTGTATGTGGATGTATATGTGTATGTGTGTGTAATAGTAAATTAAAGATATCAAGTCTAACAATTTTTTGATAATATTCACTTTAAACATATATAATTAAAAAGAAATGTGACTTAAACCTACAAATTGGACATATCCAATGATATTAATGGTATGTATATATATTTTTTATTTTTTCTCTTCATTTACTCCATTAAATTTGTCAAGTATCATCATAAGGTTGGGCGATTTGTAGGATCAATAACATTTCTTATAATTAAATTAAGGATTTTAATTACAACGGCCTGTCTGTAAGAATTAAAATAATCAATAAAACAATTGTATTAACAAGTTATTACACTACCATATATTATATTTAAAAATAAAATACAACTACATTAAGCATTTAATTCGTTTTATGATGTCGTTTTTACAAAATCCTTCAAATTAATTAAAAATGTTGCTTAGAAAATTGCCCCGTCTTATTGTGGAAGGTAGGTTCTTGCATATAATATATTGTCGTCAAATATAATGTTTTTTTTTTCTTCCAAAAAATAATACGTTATTTCTAACATAAACTTTGAAAAAAAAAAACCCTAAGTAAATAGTAACCTTCCAACAAAATAATACGTTATTAATATTATTTTTTTAACTATTCACATGAAAATTATACTTACAAAAATAAATGACATTCATGTTAGCGAACACGATAAAACAACCTTCAAATAAGGTACGCAGAGCCAACGTCCAATAGTCAAGAATTTGGGTTTCACAATAAAATATTACTGACGAAAGGTAACTCCAAATTTATAAATAAGAATATTCTTTAAAAATAAATAAAAGAATAAATACATTGAGAATTCGGTGCAAATTGCCCACTGGAGTATTGGAATAAGCTTTTTAATTTGCTACAAAAAGTATTTATGAAAAAAATAACATGTACGCAATCAAAACTCTAAACGAATAAGCGTTTATGAATACAATTTGTCCATGAATTAGTCAAGTCAACTGACCAACTCCAACGACGATGAAGATGACGACGGCGAGTTCCGACACACCGGACACGTAGGCTGAGCCTTCAACCACACATCTATACAATTCACATGAAACGTTTGTACTTTTATTGATAGTGGTTTATTCCTAAAATGCAGGGGGCGGTAATTTATTATTGTACAAGTTTCTAATGCGTGTCATGGGGTCTTACTGACTAAGGGCTGTCATTATCATTTTCCAAATAAGTAATACACTTTTTATTTAGGGGTGTAACAAAATAACTGATACCCTTCCAAAACTTACCTTATTTGGTAAAAAAAAATTGGGACACATTCTCCACTAACTATCTACTTTAATAAAGTGAAATTACTCTTTTACCCTTACTTTTACTTTTAAACATCATTAATATCACTTCATTCAAAAGAAGTAGAACACATTATCAACTAACTATTCACTTTAATATATTTTAAACCACTTTTTAATCTTCCGCCTCAAAAACCGCAATTCTTTATGTGTGCCACTTATTTTGACACGGAGGTAGTATTAGTGACGAAAGGTAACTCCACATTTATAAATAAGAATAATTTTTTAAAAATAAATAGAAGAATAAACACATTGAGAATTCGGTGCAAATTGCCCACTGGAGTATTGGAATAAGCTTTTTAATTTGCTACAAAAAATATTTATGAAAAAAATAACATTTGTCCATGAATACAATTTGTCCATGAATCAGTCAAGTCAACTCCAACGACGATGAAGATGACGACGGCGAGTTCCGACACACCGGACACGTAGGCTGAGCCTTCAACCACACATCTATACAACTCACATGAAACAAGTGACCACATTCCGGCAACAACCGGAGGACGTCCGCCGGTTTATAATCACCCAAACAGATAGAGCAACCGGAGCCACAATCAATTGCAAACGTCTGAGCTGGTAATTTGTCGGTGTCTAGTTTATGATTTTTAACCGTTTCGGAGTAAATAAACGTCGGGTAAGTCGAGAGAATTTTGTCGTCAAGGCCGTTAGAGAGTTTCACACAGTGGAATTCGCCGGAGTCGGAGTCGGAGTCGGCGGCGGTGGGTGGTGGTGGTCAACTCGTTTGCACGTGTAAGAAATGTAGCAGAGGATGGTTAAGAAGAGTAGGATGAGGAAGGCAAATCCGACATCGTAGATAACGCCTCCGTTTGTGTTGCCGGTGTCGCCGGTGACGTAGGACGGTTCTCCGGCGAGTATTGTGCCGTTCATGATATTATGTTTGTGAGTATGAAAAGAGTTGTCAATTTGGGCCGTTTTATGGGAGAAAGTGGGCTGTCGGCAACTGGGCATGCCACTTGAGTCCAAGACAAAGTCACTTACCTTTTTAGTTGAATCAAAAGCTATAACAATTTTTTATTTTTTATTTAGCTATAAATAAACTATGTTTATAATCAATTAAATCATATAATTTTATAAGTTATGTAGGATACACTATCGTGATTCGTGAATGGTACATAACTACATATGACCTATTTCTTACTTTTACAAAATGTAATAAAATCAAAAAGATTGAATTTTACACTTAAAAATAATTTAGAAAGCAACATTTATTGCATAATCCAACTAAAGTGAACATCTAGTAAAACTCGTCATAACAAATAGTAGCTGAAAATGCCAGTTGATCTACCGGATCAACTTTTGTCTACCCCTTTAAAAAAAAGTAATGATAAAGATATCGGTCAATTTAGATTGAAAATTATGAAATAAATAAAAAAATAAGATCATAGCAATGAAAATCATAAGAAAAACATTTAGGGCAAAAACATAAAATTCAAAAAGTTTTATGAACAATTTCTAAATAGTTAATTGCAAGAATGGTCTTTCTGGTTAGCCAAATTGCACGTTTGGTAACCATACTTCAATAAGTACATGCGCAGTACCCACCGTTTGCATTTTTAACACTTTTGGTCCATCCATTCTAACAGTGTTAAGTCAAGTACGTTAGTTAGGGGCATTTTGGTCATTTTTGTCCCCACAATCTTTCATTTTTGCAAGTTTTGTCCCTAAACTTTTTTTCAGGGTTTTTTGTCCATGTAGTCCTAATTTTTCCTTAATTTTGTCCTCCCATCAAATTTTGTCTATCATGTTAAACCCTTATCATGTTCCAAACACGTGAGGGTAAATATGTCTTTTTCCATTTCAATGGCTCATTTATAACACCTAATCCATTCAATTCCATCTCCTTCCTTCGTTCACACCCAAAATCGATTTTCCTTACGATTGCAATCCATGGAAAAAGACTGAAATGCCCTCGCGCGTTCGGCACGTGATGGGGTTTAACGGGTAAAAATAGACAGAATTGGACCGAATGACAAAATCAAGGAAAAATGAGCATCACATGGACAAAAAACCCAGAAAAGATAAAACTTGCGAAAATGAAAGACCACATGGACACTTTTTATAATTAACCCTAATAATATTTGTTTCCGATTTCCCCCTTTTCTAGCTATGTTTGTGTCTATTTTATGATATTAATGGCTAATTTTAAGTTTTTCATGATTCCTATTAAGCTGCGAATTGAGGTATTTTTCGTGTTCTGCAACTAAAGTCACAGAAACTCAAGCTGATCCCGTTGTTGAGGAAAATAACAGAATTTTCCTGGTATTATTTTTAGTTTTACCCACAAAATCTTCAGTTGAAGATTAAATTTAATTTCTGGTGGTTAAAACTTAAAATATGTTTATTTTGTTCTGCAGGTTTGTTGTGAAAGGAGCTTTAAATTGGTTCAAGGGCAATTTCCAGATAACCGTTTTAGCAGAGCACAATTTTAACAGTTTCTTTCATTAGATATAGCTGGCAACCATTTTATAAACTTCAACTATTTAGTTCTCAAAGTTTATAAAATTGCTTACCACCAGCAGTTTTGGTGGAAACTTAGAATATAAAAAAAATTGTGTATGTAAAACAGTTAAATTACATGTAAGAATTGTGTACCTGCTATTTGATACACTTGCTTTTATAGAAATTGAAACGAGTGTTTATTGTTCAGTACTGCTTTCTTTGATCAAAATCAAAACAGCTGCTAAAACTGGAGTAAACACCATAACTAGTGCTTGTGTGATGTTTGGTTGTGTGATTGCTGGCACGAGGATGCTGCCATATTTTATTGCAGCTGCACCTGTGAAAGATCCAACTCCGAGCTTCAATAAGAAGTTCACATCATCCTGTTCATTGATAAATTATTATAAAATCAGGAAACTGATTGAAGTAAAGGTATCATTGAAACCAGAAACTGAAAATAGAACGAAAACAATAGGATTTGGTTGGTTATCTTATCTGAGATTTTGATTTTTGAGTCTCAATCAAAACAAAAAATAAAGCAAAATTGAACACGGTAGGATTTTTGGTTAAGTATACGAGATTTTGAGCTCCGAGTGTGATACATAATCATTTATCCTAGATCTATGAATGAAATCGCATAATGAATAACTCAAACGGTAGTTAAAAATTCAGGCGAACTATAAACAGAATTTGGAGACACGCCGACGATATTCTGATTTGATAAATTGAAGACAGATTTTATGATTCAGCTTTGATTAATTCTAACCTGAGACGTGAAGGAGAAACCAGAATCATCTTCAATTGAATTTGCTTCTTCATTTGGGGATTTTGAAGCGGCAACGATAAAGCGCCTACAACCGGAAGAAAACGACGACGTCGTGACGCGAGGCTCGAAGACAAAGGACTTCCTCCTGATACATAGTGCATTCTTCACATCGTTCGCCGGCAGCTGCCGGAAGGTCGTCGCCGATGACTGTACAAGTGGTGGATGGATCGCTGTTACTGCAGCTGCTACCATGGCGGGCGAAACTTTTATCCTTGGCTTTCTTTTTGGTTTTTTGGCGCGTGCTAATGTTATCCTGGTATTAGAGCAATTTACATTTTAT
Source organism: Calendula officinalis (assembly GCA_963853835.1). Classification (NCBI taxonomy): domain Eukaryota; kingdom Viridiplantae; phylum Streptophyta; class Magnoliopsida; order Asterales; family Asteraceae; genus Calendula; species Calendula officinalis. The sequence continues at coordinate 78,508,717 of OY970828.1, forward strand.
GTCCTTCGATTTGTTGAATATTACAACAATTATCCCTGAAGTACCATAAAGCTAAATTCTCCATATTTACCCCAAAACCCATAGCCGACATGGTTAATAACGGGTTTAAAATGTTGATCCAGACCTTACACGACTAGTGGAATCCTTGAAATCTGTGAAAATCTAAAACCCAACTTATCCAATTGACGCATTTAAACCGTTAAAATTTACATAAAGCGATTAAATATATATCCAAACTAATAAAACATGCGGGTGTGGATCTAACCGGAGTTTCTCCTCTTGTGGGTTTGAGTAGTCGGGGTGTTACCGTGGGACAAGCTGCTCTAAAAGCCGCCTCGTGTAAAGTGGCAAAGCACGAGAAAGCATGCATTGAAAATCAACACGTGTTCATTCCTTTTGCATTTAATATTTTCGGTTTCCTTATGCCTGAGGCAGTGGAGCTTCTTAATAGAATCCAACGTGTTATGCATAGCAATGTTATGACACCCAGATCGACAAATGTTGTTTTTAAAAGAATTAGTTTTGCAATTCAAAAAGAGATAGCGGCGCAGCTTGTTGCCCGTTTGCCTTCTTTATCCATGTAAAAAATGATAAAACATAGAAATTATAAGTTTTAAATGGCCATTTTAAAAGTTCAAAAATATAAGATAATAATAAAATCCAAAAAAAAAAAGTATAATATGAGCCCAAACTTTTCTAACTATAATTATAAAGTCACGAGTTTCTATAATATTTACATATAATAATATTAAAAATATAAAATTTATTAATATTTAACATATTTAAACTGGTAATTCAAGTTATCTTCAAGTTGAAAGTGTTGAGACTAACTCAAACCATTTAACTTTCGCGTGGTGTCAAGAACTAATTTACTTAAACATGTCAAAACTTCTAATACAAACTCACTAATTTGTGTGGCACTATCGTATCATGTCTGATTTTGCATGATCTAAATTTTTTACTACATTATTTTGTTACAGTTTGGTCCTTGCTATCATGCTATGTGTCTTCGTTAGTATAAAGCTTTCACCCCTATCATAAACGTTGAAGATGATGTATTTCTTGGGTAAATTTGAAAGTAAATAAATAAGTGTGCAAATCACGTGACTTCAACAAAGATTTTGTGTCATGTTCGTATCAAAATGTTCAAAACAGACCAATTACTTTCTCGCTTATCCATTTGCAAATCGATAGACCAACTTAAGCAAATTCACTTGCAAACCATCATAACAGGTGTAAGCTTAAACCCTTCAATATGTTCCAAAATCATCATCTTTTGTTGCACTCAAGAACCAGTCAATGTCGATTATGCCCACCAACTGTTCGACAAAATTCCTCAACCACAAATTCTCCATTGGAACATGTTAATCAAGGGATACTCTAAATCAGACCGTACCACATATTCCATCTCTATGTATATAAAAATGTTGAGAATGAACATAAAGCCCGATAACTACACATTCCCGTTTTTGCTAAACGGGTTTACAAAACGGGCCGGGTTGGATTTGGAAACGGGTAAAGGTATACATTGTCATGTATGTAAACTCGGGTTTGGTTCTAATCCAGCTGTTGAAACATCATTGGTACGAATGTACTGCGGGAATATGAATATGGACGATGCTAAACGGGCTTTCGATACGAGTTGTAAAACCGATGTAATCACTTGGAATATCATGATTGCGGGCTATAATCGGGTCAAACTATTTAACCAATCGATAAAACTTTTTCAAGAAATGGTGAAAATAGTCAAACCGAGTTTTGTCACTCTCGTTTCAATGTTATCAGTTTGTTCAAAGTTAAAAGACGAGAATTATTTCAAATATATTCACGGGTACATATAAAATGGCGGGATTGAACCGAATTTGGCGGTTAATAATGCTTTAATCGATGCGTATGCAGCATCTGGAGAAACAGATGCTGCATTAGCGGTTTTTAGAGACATTGAAACGAGAGACGTTATTTCTTGGACTACTATTTTATCGGGGTTTATTAATGTTGGGAACGTTGACTTAGCCCGCGAGGTGTTTGACCAAATGCCGGTCAAAGATTCGGTTTCTTGGACCGCGATGATCGATGGGTATATAAAGCAAAACAGATTTAAAGAAAGTTTGACGCTTTTTAAAAAGATGCAAGAAGCGAAAGTAGAACCGGATAACTTCACCATGGTTAGTGTTTTAACCGCGTGTGCTAACACGGGTGCACTCGAGTTAGGTGAGTGGGTACACGTCCACATTCACAAGAACAAAAACAAAAACAAAAACGATGTTTTTGTGGAAAACGCTCTTATCGATATGTACTTTAAATGTGCGGAAGTTGGTAAAGCGGTTGATATTTTCAAGAAAATGTTCACGCGAGATAAATTCACGTGGACTAATATGATAATCGGTTACGCGATTAATGGTTTCGGAAACGAAGCGATTAATACATTTAACGAAATGTTAAACGCGTCGATAAAACCAGATAAAATATGTTATCTCGGTGTACTATGTGCGTGTACTCACACGGGTATGGTGGAAGAAGGTAAAAAGTTCTTTGTCAACATGACGGTTGACCACGGGATTGACCCGGAGGTCGAACACTACGGGTGCATGGTTGACCTTTTGGGCCGAGCCGGTCTCTTAACCGAAGCTTACGAGTTCATAAGCACGATGAAAATTAGCCCGAATTCGGTCGTTTGGCGGGCTTTGCTCGGTGCTTGCGGGATTTACAAAAATGTAAATATGGCGGAAATTGTGGCTAAGAAACTCGTTGAATTAGAGCCCGAAAACGGTGGTGTGTATGTATTGTTGTGTAATTTATACGCGGGTTGTAACCGATGGGATGATTTACGGGTAGTGAGAAATGTGATGATGATTAAAGGGGTCACGAAAAATACGGGGTGTAGTTGTATAGAGATTTATGGGACGGTTTATGAATTTGTGGCTCGTGATTTATCGCATTTTCGATCCGAGGAGATTTATTCGATGGTCGAGATGATTACGAGAGATTTGAGAGTTTTCGGGTATAATCCTCTGAGTAATGACTCGTTTTTTGAAATAGGAGAATAGAATTACGAGTTAATTATGTAAAAAAGGTATGATGATATACATTTCACTTCTTTCAAACCTCACTTTTCACAGATTTAGGTATAATTGTTGTTAGAATTAATTACCAATTTAGACTGATTTAAACACGAGACTTCCATTTAAGACTGATAGACTTCAATCTTCCCAAAATACCCCGTGCGACTGGGAGACTTGAGCAGCACTAACTAGGAGCAGCATTAACGGAGCAACACTAAGTGTTGAGCAATATTAACGAGCAGTAGTAACAAGGTTTAGAGCAGTAGTAACAAGGTTGAGCAGCACTAACGAGCAGTAGTCACGAGGTTGAGCAGCACTAACTCGGACACGTGGCGACGTTGTAGTGAAGTTGCACGGTCGCACGGTCTATTTTGAAAAGAATTGAAACTTAGAACTTTCTTGAGGAATTTTAATTTCATTTAGTTTATATTTGAAAATCACCCTTGTTGTTATTTGTCTTTTACCTTTAGACTACTCTCATTGGTTAGAAAGTGGTTGGGTTGCCTATTATTTTATTGATAAAAAAAATTTGAGGGCCACCATATTGAGCAACCTAGTCTTGTAGAGAAGACTCAATCAACTGAGGGGTCACACTTAGGGTCACTCAATTTGTCCTCCTTTTAAAAAAAAAAAGGTGTAATTATGTGATTGGCTAAAAAAAATTAAGTTGGGTTGGGTTGTTAATGTATGTGAAATATTAGGTTGGATTGAGTTGTGTAGGTGGAAGAAAGAGAAATTATTTTTTAATAAAAAAGTTAGATTGGATTGGATTGTTAACGAGGATAGTCAGCAATTTCAGAGTTGCTTAGGAAAAATTGTCATTTTGAAAAAAGTAATGCTAACATTAAAATGTCCTGATTTCAGAACGCGTGAAAACTGAAAAGGGACACGTCTTGCTCTTTTATATCCAAAGTCGGCAACAAAATATAGAAACAGACGAACAGTGTTTAGAGAAAAAAAAAGGTAGATACTGTATCCTACCCTATATATGAGGCTTAAATTTGAAGAGGGTTTGACACCATGGCAATTCCAAGCATTTCTATTCGTCCATAATGCCACTTGGAATTCCCTGATTGGTCCACGTCATTTGCACTAATACAAACGAATCTGGTACAGCTTACGGTCTACATTCATACGCTCCATATACGGCAAACGAATCTGGTACGACTTACGGTCTACATTCATATGCTCCATATACGGCTTCCTACATACAAGGAAACAAATAAATAACTATTTAAAAGATCCTACATACAAGGAAACAAATAAATATTTAAAAGATCAATCAGCGACTCAATCGTATTTATTCAGAAGTGATACACGACTCAATATAATTTCCATAAAACCGGCATTCTATGATTATGGCATAAAAAGCTGGATTGTGCAACGGAACCAGACTTCAGATATTACGGATTACGACATAAAAAGCTGGATTCTTCATTTAATAAAATGCCCGTGTAACATTTCTTCATTTACCTTTTTTTGTACAAAATCATCATCACATCTATCGATTATTATGTCATTTAGAAATATATAAAGTTTTTGGATATTTTTCTACATACTAAAATTTACAGCATACCCGCCCATCGGGCGGGTTTTGTAGCTAGTTCGTTTATATAACATAATAGTGAAGTAGTTAACGTATTATTTAGTACGAATATTGCATTATTATTTAATAATATATTTGTTTATTTATTGAATTTCGGAGGTCCTAGAAAAGTAGAAATATGCGTAATAGTTTGAAAAGCACAATCGACACCTTTTTATATCTCATGAGAAAGCTTGCTTTTAATTAAACAAAGGATGATTAAACAAGACCATTGTTTTTTATACAATAAACTAAAACGTTTGATGATTACCTAGTGATAAGGTTGTAAGGATGTTTAGTTAATTTTTTAGATATCACGAGTTCAATCTTTTTGTAAAGTAAATGTTAACTAAATAGGGTGGGAAGATGCGGAAATAGTCATTACTATGATTAGATCATGTACCGAATAAAACTAGACCACTTCAAAAAGCGCGTTATAAACGGATTTTTTTTTGAGAAAAAATAATTTTGACTCTAAAAATCGTCAAACTTCAAGTGTGATATGACAAACACGGTTTTGAATTTCTTTATGAATTGGACCCTTTTTACTTCCTTTTTCTTTATTAAATCAAAGCGGGTGAGATCATTTGATTCAATTCGATTTAATGATGTAATGGTTTCATACCATACTTGTAAGTTATAGTCAATAAGAATGTTCGTTTGTTTAGGAAACCTGAATAGAGATTATGTTGAATGAAACAACACCACCTTAAGATATATTTTGAATCATTAAACACTCAAAATACTTATAAATTTTTTTTTCACATTCCTAATTTCATATAAAGTCATTTGATCATTCAACATTTAATTATTTTGTTACTATCAAACAACTTTTTAATATAAATCCATATATCTTCTATCTAAAGAAATAGGTCATGATGCGCACCCTATGATTTTACTAAACACAATCATTTTCAATCATGATACAAACCGACACTTTAGTTTCTGCCATCTCAACGACACATCAACTTACACACCCTTAATATTTTTGGAGTCCACATATAATTATATATACACGTACACGCATACGCATACACATACACATAATACGAATATCTAAGGATGTGTTCGCTTCGGGAACATGACCGAACCGTACCTGAACCGAAAAACTCAAAATCAAAAAATACAAAAAACATGAACCGAGAACGGGACCGAAATAATAGTTCCAATTTGGTCCGTAATTTTAGGTTTAGAATAAGGTAGTACCAAAAAGTTCATAATCAATAAAAACTACTTTTCGAGTTAGACTCGAATTGTCAAATTCCGGTTCTAAAATCGAAAAGACTATAACCAAACCGAACTAGAATCGAAATAAACAAAAAATGGGAACTGAGAACCGGCTCAAAAACGGTAGTCCAAATGGTTCCGGGTTCGGGGTTTAGGTTAAAATACACACCCTACTAATATCCACATAAAATACTTAGTTTTAATCAAAAGAACTCCATCTACTCGTAGCGTTCTCCTTTTGCTTTACCGACTCCTCAACCAACATCAAAGAATCACCAAATAGGCAAATACTATTGATTTATCCAATCCGACGCTACCGATACCAAACTGACGCAATAATTGTGCATATATTTCATGGGAGAAAAAATTAAGCACTAATGTGTTTATTCATCAAAGCCAGAAAAAGAAAAAAAGACAGTGAAGTTGGGAAAGTAAAAGAGGTTGGAGTTGGACCACTCTGATTGATTAGTTGATCATCTTTTTACTTGATCCTGTGTGGCGTGTGGACCATGTGATTAGGAATTTACATTCAATTTCTATTCATTTTATTATTTATAAAAATATAATTATAACTAAGAGGCTATACGAGTGATAAATTGTCCACTTTGAATATCTAATTGAAAACTAAGAACTATTAAGATAGATTGTTAAAAGATATTAGAAATATGTTCAGTTCATTTCGTCACTATTCATCAAGGTTCTAGAAATCGTAAGACGTGATGTGGCGTGACGGCACCATCAAGCCTCAGTCAAGGCGAGTCATGGCGGGCCATGGCGTTTTTCAAGGCGTGATTTAAGGCGGCAATTTTTTTATATAATTTATATATATACGTATATTAGATTTAAAAAATTATATAGATCTATTGATTTATATAACAATTCATATATAAAGCTCATAAAAAAATATTACATCTAAATTTATAATTATATATTTTATCATTTTTTTTAAAAAAAATTCATTTTTCACAGCTGCCTTCAAGAAAACTCGCCATAAGACGCGCCTTATCGCGTCTTATCTCACGTCACGTCTAGCCTAGCCGTCATGGTCTGTTTCGTAACGTCGACGACGCGCCTCACGCCTTGGCGCCGCCATGACGCGCCTTTTAGAACATTGCTATTCATGTATATATCATTGTGGTCACGGAGGTTCACATGCACTCACTTTAAACTACACGCAAAGCGAGTAGTCGCCATGTGATTAGTTTGGAACCCAAATTACAAAAAGAATTAAAAGAATGACATTTCTATTATTATTTAAATATTGTTTTTCAAACTACTTTTAGCTCCTTTAACATTGTTTTTTTTTTTTTGTTATTATTTGTATTTTGATCAATATTTAATTTCAAATTTCATATTATATTATATGTTCGCAATTATATGGTTTATATATTGTATTAAGTAAAATTGTCTCGTTTTATGTTAGTTTTCTTGAGTTTGTTGTAGCTTTAGCTTTTTTTTTAAAATGAACCATTTTATTTAAAGCTTTTTTGCTATTTTTAATACGTTTTAAAAAATTAATATATGCATTATTAATTTATATTAACTTTATTAAAAAAATTTCCTTAGATGCAAAGAATAATTATTAATTAATTAATGTACACATATTTTGAAACTAAATGCATGCTATCATTAACATTTTTCCTTACTTAAAATTATCGGAAGTACATGCACTAGTGCACATGTGGATGTGCAAATACATGCTTAAATATAACATTATGGAAAATAATAAAATAAGAGTATAAGTCGTATTGTGTCTCAACATTAGTTCAGATCCCCAAACCAACTTATCATATGGAGAAGAGGTAGTGCAACCGATATAAAAGTCAACATCTTTTTATTAGAGATTTTTTATTAGAGATTGAGAAAATGTATTTTATCATGTTACCCGTACAATAACTAAAATGTAAAGTTCACTAATTTTTACTTTTAATTTTATTCTTTAATTTAAACAATCAAATAAATAAATAAACAGATAAAGAATATTTAGTAATAAACAATACCAGCTCTTTATATGATTTTATCACAAATTAACTATCTCTATTGAAACAATTAGTATTAGTTCTTATCATTTATAGCTATCTATATTCTTATCAAAAAATATGAAAAAAATATAGTGGATTACATATGTTAAATTTAAAAGTGTGTACAAATATGAGTATGAATAAAATATAAAAAGAAATACCCTTAATGAAAATAACATTTTCTGTGTTTAGGGTACAAAATTTTACATTTTTGGACACAATTTTTTTTATGTTCTCGCGTAAAACTTTCAACCAACGTAGGGGTGAGCATTTGGACCGAAAAAATCGAACCGAACCGAAAATCGATCGAACCGAAACCGATAACATGTTATCGGTTGGGTTTCGGTTTTGAAAATTCATCGTTATCGGTTATCGGTTCTATCGGTTCGGTTCGGTTTCGGGCCGATTTTCGGAAAATGATGAACATTTGGCCTAAAATAACCGAACCGGAACTGAACCGAACCGAAACCGAACCGAAACCGATAACATGTTATCGGTTCGGTTTCGGTTTTAAAAATTCATCGTTATCGGTTATCGCTTCGGTTCGGTTTTAGCCCGATAATCACCTCTACAGCCAACGTAGAAAAAACATGAAAACGCTTGTCTAAAACAGTAAAAACACTGTAACAAGTAACAACCGACGTCGTTTCCGCTAATTACGCTTAAATCCTGACCGCCATGTAATCGTCTCTCTGTATTTAATGAGATAGAAACGGAAGCCATAGCTGGTGAGAGTGTGTTTCATTCGGACTCCAGTTGGACGGAAAATTATTCAGAAGCTGCTAAGAAAAAACCCACCAAATTCAAATCATTTTCTAATTATTCATTCCCTAATTGTACTTTACATCTTTCTTAATTACATATACTAATCAGAGCTGGCTACTTTCTGTATATTTTAATTTTTATTCGATTCATTTCAATTACAGAGTTAAAAGAGAGTCTGGTGTCTCGGAAACCAGTAAAGATTCGTTTTTTTTTCCTCCTTGAATCTTTCAAATCTTGATACATATACATCGAATTGGAAATTGCAAGTTGCAAATTTCGATTTGCAAGTATTTATCACTATTTGAGTATTTGTTTTGTGTTACCACTGAACTCCGGAAAAAGCGGGGGTCGCCCAATTTGGTTATTTCTTCATTATTGTGTGCACACAACCTGTTCGATAAAATGTCTGTGAGAGAGATCATTTATAAAAAAAAGGATAAATTATGTGTTGTTAGATTTGGGTTTTGAGTTAATGACGGCTGGATTCAAGTAATCAAAGAGTTCTAATTTTCAGTAAATTGGGTGAATAATTGGTGAAAAAAATGTTGTCTGAGGAAGACAATGAAGAATCAAGATCTTTAGCTTTGACTCCAACATGGTCTGTTTCTACTGTGTTGACTATTTTTGTGGTTGTTTCTTTGCTTGTGGAAAGAGCAATTCATCGTTTAAGCAATGTAAGTATGTTTTCTACTGATTATAATGAGATTATTGTATTGTTTTAAGAGTTAACAGTTAACCCTAAAGTTAACTACTTCTGTAACCCTAATTTTACACAAAATCTTGAAAAAGTCTTTGCTTGAAACATGTGTTTAACTATGCTTAATTTCAGAGATTATGAGCTCATTAAAATTAGAAAAAAGCTGATAAACTCGTTTTTAACGGCTTATGAGCTTAACTATGATATCTTATATGCTTAAATAAGCTATAAAATTAAGCTTATATGCTTAAATGAAGTCATTAAATGGTAAAACACACAGCCCATAAATCTTATTTATGTCTGAATTTGTATGTGTGTAATTCATTTTCAATGATTTTTATTTATTCATCATAACAAATTATTTCAATTATCACATGACAGTGGTTAAAGAAAACAAACCGCAAGCCGTTACTTGCTGCTGTAGAGAAAATGAAAGAAGGTATTTTTAATTTTAGCATACAATTATACAAACAAAAAAATATTAAAAAAAAATACATAAATCACTTACATAAACCGTTTTCATCATTGTAATTTATAATTATATAATTTTCGGTTATTTAATTGCAGAATTGATGCTTTTGGGATTTATATCTCTCCTTCTTACAGCAACTTCTAGCATTATTTCAAATATATGTATTCCCTCAAAATATTATAATGGTACATTTGCTCCATGTACAAGATCTGAAGTTGATGAAGAAATGGAGGAAAATAAAAGAAAACTTTTTACCAATTTTGAACATCCGCTTAGAAGGGTATTAAATACATTAAATCAAAACACATGTCAAAAGGTGAATTTTGTATATATTTTTTATATTTCTTAATCCTTTTTATTATAATAAAGTAGTCTAAATTTTTTAAAATTACAGGATTACGAGCCTTTTGTATCATATGAAGGCCTCGAGCAATTACATCGGTTTATTTTTGTTATGGCAGTTACTCATGTATCGTATAGTTGCTTAACAATGCTTCTGGCAGTAGTAAAGGTTTTTTAGTTATTGTTTATTTATTTTTTAATTCTTAATTTATACTTTTTTTTTTAATTTGTGATTTTTGTAATCTTGCTAGATCCACAGTTGGAGGAGATGGGAGGATGAAGCTCAAGTTGATCGACATGATGTGCTAACTGGTATTATATATATACACACTTGTATCTATCTTATTATATAATTGAAAAATTATATATTTAATTTAATGATGGTTCTGTTAATTAACTGTTTTTTAATGCAGAAATATCAAGAAACGAGACAATGAGGAGACAATCAACAATTGCTAAATTCCACACATCAAATCCTTTGGTTAGAAATAGTCTCTTTACTTGGATGGTAAGTAACAAAATTACTTATTAAAAATAAAATTATATTAAAAAATAATGTTTATATTTTTGTTTTTGCAGATATGCTTTTTTCGGCAATTTGGGCGTTCAGTTGTTCGTGCAGATTACCTTACACTGCGTAAAGCTTTTATTTTGGTATAAAACCTTAAATTAAGCAAATAATTATGTTTTTTTTATAAATTACAGAAATGGTCCCTAGGGTATTTCGGAATCTGCATTTTTGTTTTCCGTGTTTTTTGTGATTTTTCATTTATTTCGTTATTTTCCACCTAAATTGACCAAAATACCCTTACTTCTTCTTCTTATTTGGCAGAACCACCACCTCACATCGAAATATGATTTTCACAGTTATATGATTCGTTCTATGGAAGAAGAATTTCAAAGAATAGTTGGAGTAAGGTAATGAATTATCAATTATTATTCTTGATTGTTTATTGGCCAAATCTGTTCATGAATATTATTAGGTTTTGTTTGAAGAAAATAGTAACCAACTATAAAATCAAATCTTTCTATTTTTGTGTTGGATCCACAATTAATCCTATGGATCCTTAGGATTGGGATATTCTTTTAGATCCTGTAGTTTCCCTGGATCGAGACATTTCCTAAACTAGAAACACCAATCCAATTAACATTCTCCTATAAAGCGGTTAGGAAATAACATTGCTATCTTTTTATTTTTACTTTTGCAAAAATTGCAACATTATAACTATTTTTTAATATATTTTCTGAATAAAAAGTTGAAAGTATTGTACTTTTTTTTACCTGTTAAACAGGTAAAATGTAGCTATTTTTTTTTAAATAAAAAACATAGAAATTTTGTTTCTATTATCGGGAATTTTCAAAGTTGTTTGCTAGAAATAAGAATGAGCATCTAGTAAATAATCCATATTATGATAATAATTATTATCATTTATCAGAAAATTGCTGATGTTTTTGTTTGTTCGGTTATTTGCAGTGGCCGACTCTGGGCCTTTGTTGTGGGTTTTATGCTCTTTAATGTGAAAGGTACAAACTACAAAATGTGATTTGAATTAATATTATATTATGTACTTATTTCATTCCTCGAGAATTATATATTAAATAAAAATAAAAAATGAGAAAACTTACTCAATCTTTACTAATTTTTTTTGTGCAGGATCGAATCTTTATTTTTGGATTGCCATTATTCCAATTACTGTAAGAATTCATTTTATTTTTTTTTGTAAATTTTTGTTTCATAAGTAATATATTTAGTTAAATTATTTTCAGCTTGTTTTACTTGTGGGAACAAAACTGCAACATGTGATTGCTACATTAGCACTCGAAAGTGCTGGAATTAATTACCGAATTACTGCTGAAACAAGATTAAAGCCTCGTGATGAACTTTTTTGGTTTAAAAAACCAGAATTATTGCTGTCTTTAATTCATTTCATTCTTTTTCAGGTACTTATTAATACACACACACACACACATACACATATTTGACCAATATTTGACTAAATTTTACAGAAAGTCTTAAGTTAATATGGCTGACTAATATTTGACTAACTTTTATGCAGAACGCATTTGAGTTAGCTTCTTTCTTTTGGTTTTGGGTAATTTATTTTCTTAATTATCATACCAACGTTTGTTTTTTAAACTTGCATTATATTATATTTATACCAACTTCTTTTTTTTTAATTTTTTTTATATTCAGTGGCAATTTGGGTATAATTCTTGTTTTATCATGAACCACATGCTGGTGTATATACGGTTAATTTTGGGGTATGCATATGTTTTCATTTATTTTGACTTTTGACCTGAATTCTATATTAAATTAATATATTGCTATAATTAATTAAGTATTATTTCCATCATTTAGGTTTGTTGGGCAGTTCTTATGCAGCTATAGCACCCTACCACTTTATGCACTTGTTACACAGGTAAGATTATCAACTAAAAATAGATTTATTATTGTATTTAATACAATATGTTTATATGATATTTATAGAGAAAATGGTAAAAAAAAATGTTGTGGGCCAACCGACCGATTCAACTTGCACTGCAATAAAAATTATAGTACTGCTTGTTCTAACCTGTCAACCTGACTATTTTGCCACCTATACCAATAAACACATTTATGTTTCTAAATCATTTTAATTCTTTTAAAAATGGATTTTTTTGTAATAATATGGTTTTCTAACCGTATTCACTAATTATTTACAACATTTGCTTAATAATGGTAAGAAAAAACGTTACGGGTCGACTAAACCAGACCCGATCCGGTTCAACCTGCATTGCAAACTAAAAAAAATAGTAAATAACGAAATTGTCCCTGTGGTTTTTTGAATTATATGATTTTGTCCATATACTTTTAATTTTCTTTTTTTGTCCCGTTATATTTTGATTTCGTGTTTTTTGTCCATATAGTCTTCAAATTTCATTTTTCTCGTCCATCTGACCTAAAATGACCAAAATACCCTTATTTTTTATTAATTTCCCTTTTTTCTTTAAATAAGGGTATTTTGGTCATTTTTGGTAACAAATTGACGAAAAAAGTTAATTCTGAAAACCATAGGGACAAAAAATAACGAAACTAAGGACAAAATCGTAGAATTCGAAAGACCACAGGGACAATTTCTGTAATTTACTCAAAAAAATAATACCCGTTCTGACCCGTTCAGCCCGCCCGTTTTTATGCAGATGGGTACAAATTACAAAGCAGCATTAATCCCACAAAGAATCAGAGACACAATCCATGGATGGGGAAAAGAAGCCCGAAGAAGAAGAAGGCGGTTAGGAATATACGGTGATGATTCAACGGTCCACACAGACACTAGCACGGTCATCTCTGTAGAGGATTTTGACCACCATGAGCCCGATAGCCCGCGGGCCGGGTTGCCACCTGGCAGTTGTCACGAAATCGAGCTGCAACCGCATACTATTGTAATGGCAAGTGATTTGGAATTAGATAGCCCGTTTGTTGCTAATGAAAACTCGAGTCGGGTTGGTACACCGTTGCTTAGACCGTGTGCTTCGGTTTCTACTTCGGGTTCACCGTGTTTTGTACCCGAAGGTGTGACTAGATCGTCTTCATTGCCAGCTCAGCGTGAATGAAGCTGTTAATAAACTACTCGTAAATCTGCATCATATTGTTTACATTGTTTACAGTGGACTTGAACTTATGACCGTATACCAATGGGGAACATCTTCCAACATCTTATACAGTTAGGCTACAGGAATGTGATTATATAACAATTTGTGAATGTTTGTGATTGTATAATATAGAAGTAAGTTGTTATTACGGTTACCTTTTATAATATAATAAGAGAATTGAATATGCGAGATTGCAACTTTCATTGCTCGAATCGAACGAGGAAAGGTACAATCTTGTGTGGTGTTTTCATGTTAATGTTTTTGAAGATCTTATTAATGACCCGTTGTGATTCGGCGTGTTTTTGTAAAACCTGACGACCTGGAAACTGTTTGTGAGCTGGTTGTAGCTTGTAATCTCGTTTGAACTTCAGTTTTGAAAGCTGATTCGTCGAAAGTGGAAACCAATTAAGTGATTCCGATTCGGAAGCTGGTTCATTAAAATTGGAAACCAATAAGACGATTTGGAAGATTATATAACGATTTTAGAAACTGAATCATGAAAATCAGATTAAGAAAAATAATCATTTCATATTAAATAAAAAAGTTTCTACTCGGATTATGGGAGCAAACCTATACGTGTACTCCACCACTACTAAAGTACTAATCTTTTCATTTGTTTTAAGTCGAATACATGGACATGCACAGTTAAATCAGTTAAATCATAGGTGTGGCATGGTTATATGAAGATCCATGACCAAATAAATCAACCATATTTGTCAATTTTTCTTTTTCTGTGTCTTTTTTTATTCTTTAAAGAAATGGAAGCCATACTTTTTATTATAAAAAATGAATATAAGGGACAAATTTTTTTTGCAGCAAACCATACTCCTCTTAATCAAGATGCAGACACCCATGACCATGCTTTTCATAAGTTGTAGATTTTGGTCCATTGTCTTTTTTTTTTTAAATATGGGGCATTGCCTATTTAAATTTACATTATGATAGAGACCGGTTCGAGATGGTCAATCTCCCAAGAATAAAGCCAATTCGAGATGGCTAATCTCCTAAGAATTTAAGAAATAAACTAAAGACTTTTAACAACTTTTTTCTCTAACTTCATTAATCAAAACACAATTACAATTTATAATGCATCCTAAATGACCAATTAACCTACCCACTAACCATGATCTAAGTCATGGGAACAAATACATGCATGCAATATAAAACTACCCACTAAATGATAAAACTACTTTTTGACTAGCCTAACAAAAAGGAAATTAAATACTTATGACTTAATTAAAATATTCTAAAGAAAACAAAATGAAAATGATCTTCAAAGATACGAACACATGTTCTTTCGATATGGTTAAGCACGTATCAATACTTCGCCCCTGAAAAATGACCTTGTCCTCAAGGTCGGAGTTCTTGTCCGGTGGTTTCGGAGGAGGCTTAGGTTGTCCCGGTTTAGTGTCGGTGTAAATGGGTAACAAAAACCAAAATATATTAGTTTGGCAACCTGGTTGAATCTTCTCTAAGCCGCATAGTGGTAATGCCATGGATGGTTTTGGATGTAGAAAGATGTCGTGGTTGAGTTGTCCCATAGGTGGAGTTGGGTTTGAGATCGAACGGTTGGTTTTGGTGATGCGAGCAACAACGGGGGGTGGTGGTGTGTTAGCGGTTTTTGTGATGGCTTCCCTTTGTTTATGATGAAGAAAACTTACAACAAAGGTTGCAAAAGAGGTGGCAAAAGTCTTTCCAACAATTGACAAGCTCGTTGTCGGTGTCAATACTAGCCACCGTATCGGCTAAGTTAGCCAAAGATTTTTCAAGGCGGGTAGACATTGGAGGCATGGTACGAATCGATGAAAGCACCATTGATAGAGACCGGTTCGAGATGGTCAATCTCCCAAGAATAAAGCCAATTCGAGAGGGCTAATCTCCTAAGAATTTAAGAAATAAACTAAAGACTTTTAACAACTTTTTTCTCTAACTTCATTAATCAAAACACAATTACAATTTATAATGCATCCTAAATGACCAATTAACCTACCCACTAACCATGATCTAAGTCATGGGAACAAATACATGCATGCAATATAAAACTACCCACTAAATGATAAAACTACTTTTTGACTAGCCTAACAAAAAGGAAATTAAATACTTATGACTTAATTAAAATATTCTAAAGAAAACAAAATGAAAATGATCTTCAAAGATACGAACACATGTTCTTTCGATATGGTTAAGCACGTATCACATTAAATCAAATAAATAAATTTGATTCTTTTATTATTATTTTTCTTTATTATTAATTAAGTTTCTTTTAATATTTTCTTTTATTATGAAAAGAAAGTAATTAGTATATGTGTCTACAAGTTTTGGTAGATGAACCTATTTCAAATTTAAAGGGTTGTAAATAATTTATAAAGCATACACTATTACTTATAATATAAACCACCACAATAGGAACCATAAATATATTAAATCTTATTAAATCCAAAGATTGTTAATATTTATCAAGAATAATGTTTAGTTCAAACTAATCCTAACTTTTAAGTATCTAATAATTAATGGGATATTATTGGATTAAGATAGTAAGTGATTTGGACTATTTTTGAGGATTGTCACACCAAAAAAAACTGAAAAACACAATTTCTGTCTATATTGGATTTAAGGTAAAAAGCAAAAATAAACAAAATCATATTCATCGACAAAAAGCACGGTTCACTAATTGCTTTTAGGCTTTTAGCGACTTGTCACTAATTACATTTTCAAGGATTGTCACACCAGAAAAACCGAAAATGTCTACATTGGGTAAAAAAGCAAAAATAAACAAAATCAGATTCATCGACAAAAAACAGGGTTCACTAATTGCTTTTAGCGACTTGTGTGACAAAATCAGGAACTACAGGGACTGAATGTGCTATTTTTGAAAATGTCAAATGTCAATTCAAACCCAAAAGATTCGGCATTTGACGATATTGGACAAAATCCAAAAGCTTTCACCACAACCAAAAAACCCTATAAATACCAAATGGCCCATTTCTGCACACTTTGATCACCTTCTGTTTCTACTTTCTTCCTGGGGAAGGAAGTTTCTCAGAAAAGGAGCGTGTTTCCCCATTCTTCATAAACAAACACTGAACTAGAAATCCGCCATTAATTTCGTTATTTTCTTCAAAAATTCCTCAATCGAAACCATTTCATCATCATCATCGCTCAAAAACGCATTCTGCAACGAACTGACAATCGATTACTGAAAACAAACCGATCATCAAACACTTCAACATTTGCCGGAAAACGATTATACTATCTCTATATCGATGTATGTAGATCCTACCTTTCTACTCTGTCATTTTACGAGTCGTACAACTTATATGTATCGATGATGATTTTTTACTTAGACTGTTGATTTTTTGTATACATTCACTTGTATAGTTGCCGATTTTGCCCTAGGTTACTCTATTGTTGATGTTTTTTGCTGGTTTATTAAATTATAAGCTGAAGATGTTGCTTACGATTGTTGCTATATCAATAATTTTGTTCTTACCTTTTGTTTTGTTTAATTTTTCTTTTGATTTATGCTTTTATAGTGGCGAATCTTCTCTATGCTTACATTTGTATATTGTTCCACTGCGAAGCCCTAATTTATTTAGCTTGCAGGTTATTTTGTGCTTTTATGGGTATAATGTAGACATTAGAGAGTAAATAATCACATACATTTCATGTAGATTGTAAATTCTGTAGCATGTATAGAGAAAATGACTGTAGAATGTATAGTTGTGTTCATAGTTAGGTTTATCCTATTTGTATTGAAAGTTCTAATCATTATTAGGTTTACATTTTTAGTACTTGATTGATCATATTCAACTGTTAATGATGATATGATTTCTTATTTGTGTGTTGAAGGACGAGAACAAAAGGACATTCGTCAAACCTTACTTTTTCAAATGACGATGATAAAAACCTAGAATTTTTGCTTGAAGCCTTCGGTTCAAAGCTCTCTTCTGATGACATGGCATCTGCCTATTGTGAAGCAGGCCAGGATTTAACTAAAGCCAGTGAAATACTCTACAATATGTTGGGAAGCTCATCAGCAAATGATGCATGCATACCAACTGATCGTGTAAATAATGCACCTGTATCATCAGTTGGTGTTAATGTTGCTCATAATCAACCTCAAAAGGCTGTTTATCGGCCTAAGACTAAAAACTCAAAAAATTCAGGTGTATCAGTGGGTTCAGTTTCTGGCATGATTGGTCCTGATTATGGAAAAATTAGGGTTTCAAATAAAGAAACTCGAGAAATTAAAAAACCGGTGAAATTGATGTCAAATGAATTCCCTGCTTCTGAGATATGGGCTGAGAAACCACAACAAAAAAATGCAACAAACGAAACTATGAATGAAAATGTTGAGCAATTTCTGCTCGAGATGCTTGGGGATGGTTTCAAGCTGGATATGGATGTAATCAGAGAAGTTGTTGGTGAGAATCATATTGTTCATAACTCGTTTTCATATAAATTTCATTTCATAATTTGTTTAAATGCATTTTGATGCTGCAGGTGGTTGCGGTTATGATGTCCGAGAGGTATGTAATATTCATTCTTTTGTTTAACATGAATTATTATTATTATTATTATTATTATTATTATTATTATTATTATTATTATTATTATTATTATTATTATTATCATTATTATTCTAAGTGAAAATAAAGGAGAATTCCTAGTTATGTCAAAATATTGATTTCTAATTTTTTTAAACAAAATAATTCACAAATAGTCAAAAATTTGTAATATCTGATCATTTTTACATGATTATTCACCATGATTGTTTTACTTGATTTGCTCATGTAGAGCATGGAGAAACTAATGAACATGTCAGCCACTACTCTGGATTTGGGAGACTTAACTGAAACCACTGACCACGAAATCGTAAGATATTATTAATTTTTTATTTTTTATTTATTTCTCCTTATTAATTTCATTAATTATTTCATTCTTATAGAAATCTATTGACTCATGTGAAGATCTGGGCACTGAGCTTGAACAGAAACTGCAATTTAGTGATTCTGCAAAAATGTACAAATTCTATCCCTTGTTTAATCTAACTATTTTAAAAAAAAATTATTTTTTAGTTATTTTTTTCTGTTTTTATTTGTACAGAGACCGTGCAAATCTTGAAAAAGAAGTTTTGAGCAGCCTTTTTACTGCCCCTGAAAGATCTGAAGTGGGACCCAAGAAAACTTTTCCAATAAAAACACCAAGAACAAGATATGGTCTAGTAACTGGACCATTAGAAGACAGTATACCACAATTTACTTCTCCAATTGTAATAGAAGAAAATAACGAAAATGGTATTAATTTTATTACTTTTAAAGTTTAAACCATGTATTTTATTTTGTCAAAAACACCATTGTATTTTTGGGTAATTTTGGCAACCTATTGACATGATAAAGTGGCGGTAACTTGCTGAGGTGGCAAGTGACATGTCACCGCTTTATCAGGTCATCAGGTTGTCGAATGAGCCAAATAGGTACAAAAGTAAAAATACGTTCTAATTTTAGACAAAAAAGAAAAAATAAAAAAACTTATTTATGCATGTTGTTTGATGAAAATAGGAAATGAAAAGATGGAGGATAATTATGATACATTAAGGGAAGCTGTAAAGGAACACTGGATTATAATGAAAAAATACTACAGAGCTGTAAGCATCAACTTTTGTCCTTCATTTTCAAATTTTGACTTTTTGTCAACTGATTCTATAATTTATATCCCAACCCTATGGTCTGTTATTATACTAGTTGTCCGTTAAATATTTTAACAGAAAAAGGGCTAAGAGTGTAATTAATAGGGACTACTAGTGTAATTTTTTAACAGAAATACTTAACGGATTGTAGGTTGAAAGCCTGAAAGGTTTCTAAAGTAAGGACTACAAGTGTAATTTTTTAAAGTAAAGGTCCATAGGTGAAATTTGGGGTAAAACGCAGGGACTTTTTTTGTAATTTACTCTAACGTTTAATGTGGCAGGCTGCAGATGCATATGCCAAACATAACTATGAGCTTTCAGAAAAGCTTGCTCAACAGGTACTGTGTTTTTTTTTTTGTAACTTTTTGTTTTCTGCTTTTGACATTAAATATTTAAAATTCTTTAAAAATAAAAATCTAAATTTTATTTGTTGGTCGGTTGGTCAACTAATTGGTCGAAATGTGTTTGACTTTGCAGGGACACTTTTATATGGCTAAGGCTCGTGAGGCAAATGAAACATCTGGCAAAATGCTCACTCAAACCAAGTATGCTATTTGTATAATTAATGATTTAAAAATAAAATAATAAGTATAGGAGATTGGAGAAAACTATTTTTCTTAATTAGAACTTAATTAGAGATTTAAAGTTTTAAAACTGAATTTGTTTTGCTTTAAGTTTTTACTGTTTAATTAGCATGCTTCTGGTTTGAATTATAGGATTTATTACTAGAATTATTGTCAACATACTTTTTTATTGTCATTTTTAAATCTAAGTTTTATTTAACATTTATGTATAAAATTAATCATGTTTTTTGTGTGCAAAAAATATCTTATAGTGACCCAATGGAACGGAACTTTATTCATCAACTAAACAAGGACAAACAGGAAAATATGTTGGCATTTTAGGCAATATAACCTGGATTTTATTAAAGCTGAATTCTCATTTATTTATTTTTTTATTCTATTTTTCGTTTCTTTGTAGAGATGATGGGTCAGTTATTTCCATCGATCTAAATGAATATGATCCAAAAGCCGCTGTTCGTCTTTTGAAAAGTCAACTGTGGTCAATGTCGGGCATTTCATGTAAGTCCTCATATATTTTTATATAATTTTTGAAAATCTTACACAATGTGAATTAATTTCTGCTTTTGGGGATAATTTGCAGCTATTCATTACCTAAACGTCATCATTGGAACAAATGATGATAAACCCAAATTAAACGCACGTAAACGTTTGGTAAGAATTGTCCTTTTTCATTTGATTAATATCTATTAAATACATTTTTTTAAACACTATCTGACACACAATTATATATTAAAAAGATTTACAAGTTTAAAGTTTTAGAAAGTGTTTTGGGTCAACTTGAACAAACTATGCTCCAAATTTTCTAGCTGTACGTTTTATAAATCATATTGACATATTGTTGGTTTTTTAATGATACAGATAATTAGGCTACTTGAGAAAGAATCAATTACTTGGACTGAACAAGAAGATGGCCAAATTATGGTTATCCGAATTGATGTCATTAATCCAAAGCTTTTAAGTTTTAACAAAACATAAGAACTATGTTTTGCCTATTCTACAATCCAAGCCAAAAAAAAAAAAAAAAAAAAAAATTAACATTGAAGAAATCAAAACCTATAAGACATTATTATTGTATTCGAAACTATGATGCTATGGATTTATGTATCGGTATGACCCATTTCAAGGGTATTATTTTGATCCTAGTTAATTATTGATATGCTATTAGCAAATGAAATATGAATAGTCTGTCCTCTTCTTTTTAGGGCATGTTTGGATAAGCTTTTTGATGTTAAAAAGTGCTTTTAGCTAAAAGTGTTTATTAACTTTTTAGTTTTGAAAAGTAATTTTAGAAGATAGTGTTTGTCTTGACTTATTAGCTTATTGACTTTTTATAGTGAAAAGTTGAGAAGTCATTTGAAAAGTAAGGGCTTCCTTACTTTTCAAAAATGACTTTTCAAGGCTTTTTAAAAAGTTATTTGAAAAGGATTTATTAGTTTATCCAAACAACTTATTGGCTTATTGGCTTTTTTAAAAAGCTAATAAGTCAATAAGCACTTTTTAAAAACTTTCCCAAACACCCTCTTAATAGAAGTGGTGTTTCTAATTCTATTGGTGATTAAAACAATTGTCTTTTCCATATTACTATATCTCTAGTCAATAAATTTATGAAGAATTACTTAACTCATTATGTTGGAAGTCAATGTGAGCATTTGAGTAAAAAAAACAACAAATTGAACTGAAAACAAACCAAAACTAAAAACATGATTTTCAGGTTTTAGTTTGGGTCTTAAGATAAGAATTAACATTTAGGCTAAGAAAACAGAACTAAACCAAAATTACAAACATGTAATTGGTTTCGGTTGTGATAATTCATTATTTTCATTTCGGTTTTGATAGTAAATCATTTTCGTTTTGGTTCTATATATTTGACCTTTTGAGATGGCCAGGAATTGTTTGTCAATGTTGAATGGATTGTTTGTAAATGGTTATGATAAGGTCACTTATCTGATGAGCAGATCCTGACCATTTGGGGAACAAACAACATGAATGTACTTTCTCCGATTTAAAATAAGTGATACACTTTTCATATATGGGTGTATCAAAATAAGTAATACACTTTGAAAATTTACTTTATTTGGTAAAAAGTAGTGGCCCCACACCCACTAACTACTTACTTTAATAAAGTTAAATGACTCATATACCCTTACTTTTACTTTTAAACGTCCTTAACCCTACTTTATTTAAAAATTATGGGACCCATTCCGCACTAACCATCAAATTAATTTAATTTAACCCTTATTATCATATTTTGCCTCAAAAAGTGTGAAACCAATAATGTATCACTTATTTTAAATTGAAGGAAGTATATGTTAATTGATTAACAATACAAATGCAGTCAAACTCACTTCCAAAAACTAGTTTCAATAGTTATAAATTAAACTCACTTCCAAAAACTAGTTATGAATAGTTTCAATATTTGACCGATGTGTGATCCTAAATCGTAACTATGTAGTTAGAGCTCAATCAAATTTTTACAAGTAAAAGGATGAAAATTTACGTGGGAGAGATAATATTGCATGCAACTGACGGCATAGGAGTACAAATAAGTTCCATTTTCTAGCACTAAGTTACTTTTTCATGTTATCATATGTGAAAATTTACGAGAATTAACTACCCCTTAAGTTTCAAAAACTACACAAAAGGTCCCTGCTTTTCACCAATGATAATCATCAATATCAAGAGTAGCAGCAGTAGCAGCAGCAGAAGTCGAAGTCGTTGCAGTAGAAGAAATCTTTTTCTTACTTAAAAAAAGGAATTCATCAGCTTCGTTAGCTCCAATTTTCTTAAATGCACCAATAACAACTTTCGCGTACAAAATTATATCAGTTTTGAATCTCGGCGAACAGCTGTCATTATTTCCGTTAACAACTTGTACACCGTCTTTTACAGTTTTACAAAACAACCGACTTTTACACCTTCTGTGTAAGCTTTACATGCCGTTAAAATATCACGCACACGATTGCGAAAATGCCCAATTACCAAATCCTCAAAATACTGCATTAAAAAAGGAGTAAATTACAGAAATTGTCCCTAAGGTCTTTCAAATTCTACGATTTTATCCTTAAAACTTTTTTTTTTGTGATTTTTGTCCCTATGGTTTTTGATTTTCTGGATGTGAGGGCATTTTGGTCATTTTCACATACGGACAAAATCACGGGAAAAAAAAGTTTTATGGATAAAATCGTAGATTTCGAAATTCTACGACACATAAAAAATAAAATAGAGTAAATCACAAAAATTGTCTTTGTGGTATTCCCAATTCCACGATTTTATCCCTATATAATTTATTCGATTTTTCTGTGCTTGTACTTTTTAATTTTCCGTATATTTGTCCTTCTGTCTACTTCCGTTTAAATACAGCCATTAAACCCCCTTATGTGGAAAAAAACGTGAGGGTACAATCGTCTTTTAGCAGCAACCCTCGCGTATTTTTCCACATGAGAGGATTTAACGGCTGTATTTAAAATACACGAAAAGATAAAAAAGTACAGGGACAGAAAAAACGAAAAGAAAAAAAAATGTAATTTACACAAAAATAAAATATTATAAAATCTAACCTTCGGGGGTTTGTTCATGGTATAGACCATAGTTTTAAGCGACAAAATAAGCGTATTTTCGCTATATTGTAACGAACGTTTTTCTCCGTGTACGGATCCGGTCAAACGGGCATAACCCGGTTCGTTAAAATACGGTTTTTCATTCAAAATCAAACCCTGAATTGAAACCAAAACTTGAAGCATAGTTGAAACACCAGGAAGCCAATTTTCCCTTTCACTGCCAGACCACGTGTTTAACAAACTCAAACAAACTTTTCCACACTTGTATAGATTCGGGTTTATACGAAGACCGCCAGAATGGTATTTCACAAGCTTTTAAAAAAAATATTTATATATATATATATATATAGGTATCAGATTAAATAGAGAAATTTACATAAATGGTCCCTATGGTTTACAAAAATTACGGAAATCATCCCGAGTTTGTTTATTTATTCAGGATGGTGCCTTGGATGGATGTAAATGATTTTTGTAAAGCACAGGGACTATTTATGTAATTTTTTAGTGTTGATAAATACGACTTACGGGCGGGTTGTTTGGATAGTTGCTTGGGAACTATCCAAAATAGGTATCAGATTAAATAGGGAAATTTACATAAATGGCCCCTATGGTTTACAAAAATTACGGAAATCATCCCTCGAGTTTATTTATTCAGGAATGGTGCCTCGAATGGATGTAAATGATTTTTGTGAAGTACAGGGACTATTTATGTAATTTTTAGTGTTGATAAATATGACTTACAGGTGGGCTGTTTGGATAGTTTGTTGGAAAACACACATCAAAAAAGAAAAGACCATCGTGATATGGAGTTCCCTTTGCTCCGATAATTACAGCTCTTAAAAGATCCATTCGTGATTCATAAACTCGAACAAATATCGTGTCTGAAATAAATATAATTTTATAGATACATATACATATACATATATATATAGAGAGAGAGAGATGTGTTCAAGATAGTTCTTAATTTTTTTGTAGTCCCAACTCCCAAGGGACACAGGTCAACCATTGATCAATAATAATTAATTGTCATGATTAATCACATATTTTATAAATGAAGGGGTATTCTGGTCATTTGACACTCACATAAAAAAATTCTATTTTTTTTTAGTTTAAAAGTTCAATATTTTTTATTGATTTCTTTTTTCGTTCAGAAAAAACATGTGATTGTATACTTGATCACATGTGATTGTACATAATTATCACATAATATGGTTTTTTAATGAAAAATACTAATAATAATAATAACAATAATTAAGAATAATAAATAATCAATAATTATAAAAAAATTAAAAAATATTTAAAAATATTGGGTTAAAATTTATGTGAGTGTCAAATGACCAAAATACCCCTCCATGTATAAAATATGTAATTATTTTTTACCATTAATTATTATTGATCAATGTTTGAGATTTGTCCCTTGGGACTACAAGAAACTAGGGGTGGCAATTGGGTTGGGTTCGGGTTAGCGGGTTCGGGTTGGCAGGTTGACGGGTTGGAATCACTAAACCCAAACCCGACCTGTTAGAATTTTGGGTCAGAAAAAGTAACCCTAACCCGGACTCATTTAAACCAAGATAACCCAGACCTAACCTGTGTAACCCAAAAACTTATTAACAGGTTGGAGGGTCAAGTGGGTTAGCGGGTCAGAATAAGGTTGACGGGTTAGGAACAAAAAAATGAACCCAAATACAAGGCTAATCTCAATCCAATTAATAAAAATAACAAAGTTCAACTTCAAATACATAATTAAGGGGCTAATCTCAATCCAAGTGCGTGAGATTTGAAGGAGAACTTCAAATATGAAAGGTAAAAAAGAAATGAAAATACTTTAGGTAAGATAACTAATTTAAGGGGTGTCTTATATTATTTATGTATTTACTATGTACATATTTTTCTAAAAAATCTTTAAAACTTAAACGGGTTGGTGGGTCGACCCGGGTTCGCTCAAGACAACCCGAACCCAACCTGATTTATAAACAGGTTGGACGGGTCGACCTGTTTTTGACCCGAACCCATTTATGGTCAACCCAAACCCGACCTTTTCCGAGTTGGGTTCGTGTTAGGTTGCGGGTCGTGTCAGGAATTGCCACCCCTACAAGAAACGGGTCAAATTTTGAAACATACCAGGCAAGTCTTTCTCGAGAATCCTCCACTCGTCCTGTATCTTTTTAGCCCAATTTTTCGGTGGCTGAAATATAATTTGCAAGAAATAATTAAAGTGAACATAAAAAAGTAAGAATATATTAATAAAAATATAAAAAACACTAAATCTATATGGACTTGCCTGCTTCACTGAACTCTGTTTTGCAAATAAATGATCCGAAAAGTCAACAACGGTATCAAACTTCTTGAAATTTTCACATCTTTCGAGAGCACCATTATTATCAAGTCTCCCCATTGTAGATGAACTCCCCACTAAATTTGGGCCTATTGGGCCTGGGTTTGTATAAGCCTCAATTAGCTCTGAATTATTCTTCAATTGGTCAACAAAGTCCGGTTGACTTTGACTTTGTCTTAGACTTTTTGCAAGGGTATGGATTTTCTTTCCAATTTGGTCTAATTCTGATAACCAGGGGACTGGAGCTTCAATTCCAGTAGGGAGATCATCCATGTTATCAAAATGGGCTTGTAAAGCCGAATAATTATCATAATCATCATCAGAAATATAATAATCATCTAAATCAAAAAAGTTATTTGATCCTTGGGTAAAAGAAAAACTATTGGTGGGATCGGATTCCACTAGAACATCCTAAATAAAGAGTTAAAAATTGGATTTTTATATAATTAATCACAAGAAAAACAAGATTTAAAAACATAAATTAGAAGGGAAAAAAAAGATTATACCTTTTTCGTATTACTTGACTCGGCTTTTTTCGGAGAATTAATCGTGTTATTTAAATCAAATTGTGATGCGTTTTTAGTATCCATTGATATGCCCGTAGAACCCTAGAAACAGATAAAATGTATATGATTATATATAAAAAAATATTAAATATGAAATTCACTGCTGAAATATATATAAAAAATATTAAATATGAAATTCACTGCTGAAATCAGCATCGGGGCGATTAATTGACGCATAGGCGGTCAACAGCGGTCAAAATCAGGGTTAGGCGGTCAAAATCAGTAAAAAAGTCAAGCATTGTAGCTAAAAACTCCTTTTTTTTTGTTGAAATTAATTTTTTTTACAAACTGTAGTTAAGCATTGTTAATTTGAGCTTTGAAGTATTATATATGTGAGATTTGACATATAACTTCAAAATTTATAATACTTAACGTATAGAAAATTCCAACCTGCACCGATTAGAGAGAAACTTGTACCTTCAATTTTTTGTTAGGTTCAACTTCCCTTTCAATGAATACAACATCATTGCGTTCTTCATCCATATCAACATCAGTTTTTTCATGGAAGGCAACCTGAGAAAAATGAGTAAAAATTTGAGTAATTAATAATTTGAGAAATTCTACAACTAATTTTATAGAACCAATCATCTACAGATCGATATATGCTTTAAAATTAAGAGAGTGAATCCACATTTGCAGGTTTATGGTTTCAACTTCATAGCAATCCAAAAAAATATTAATTTATGTTTACACCATAGCGAATGAGTATCAAAATTGCAGGTTTAGGGTTTCAAATCAAAAACAGCGTGAACAATCAACCCTAATTACGTACCTCTTTTTGTTTACCCTTAGCATTCGATTTCGAAGTCTGGTCAGCAGATGGAGCAATCTCGATCACGTCGGGTTCCATACACGATGAGCTACTCACCGGAAACAACCTTTTCCTAAAAACCAAAATTCACATAAAAATGAATCAAAATTCACAGACATGCATATCGAATTATCAATACACCAACAACTGAAATTATGAAATTATACTTCAATTTCTGAAAGATGTATCTTGCAGTTGAGGAGGATTCCATGTTTCGGAGCTATTAACGGCGAGCTAATAGCAAAAGGATATGATACGAAACAAAAACCCTAATTTCTAGAGGTTTTTCCGCAATTCGATCACTATCAGCTACGACTTGATTTACGGCAAAAGCTAGAAGAAAAACCTCTATGTTTTCTCGTCTTCCATGGCGAATTTGGGGACGATATTTAGTAGAAAAAAGTGTTAGAGCTCTGCGATTTTACTAGGAAAATTTTGGACGTTGATTTTGGTGGTAGTGTTCAGTGTACAAGTAATATTGCATATTGTACGAGTAATATAAATAGATAGTTCAATTGTTGTGGTAGATTAGTCAAAATATATGGTATAAAAATCACTACCATAGTAAGTAGCTTCCTAACTTATGATTAAAATAACTTTTTAGCACTTTGATCAAGTTTTTAGTTGGATTAATCCACACTTTAATTAATCTCAAACTAGTTATTCTTACTTATTAATTTTAACCCTAAAAATCTCAGAAAAATTAACGATCTTTTTTTAAGGCAATATTAATCTACTCCTAAATTCACTTATGTCAACTATGAAACTTGAACTCACAACCTCAAGTTTAGATAGCTGCTAACGGCTTACGCCAGTTGGTCGCCAGTTTTCAGCCGGTTTCCGCCACCATTGGCTCGGCTTCCGCCAGTCTTCCGCCAGTTTGGTTTCAGCCGGTTTGGTGACGGGGATGGAGGGGTTGCGCCGGTTGGTGGGTGAGCCCAAAGGGTATTTTGTGTGTGTGTGTGTGTTTTGTAATGGTGGGTCCCAAAAAATTAAAGGAAAGTGGTATTGATGGCATGGATACGTCAGTTTAGTGTCGGTTGGAGGGTGAGCTGACGTGACGCTGATTTGGCAACAACTGACGGTATCAGTTTGCCAAACCATTGGAAGCGGTCTTAGGGGCAAATATCTTTATCGCTAGGCCAATTACCCTTTGGTTACCGACCCTATTATATGCAAACTTTGTAATCTCAGAACATTCATGATCTCTGAACATATAGTTAACAAATCAACCTGTTCGTTTAATGTAGAAAAAAACTAAATATTAATCAAGCATAAACAAAATCAATCCTAATATATTAATCAAGCATCAATCCTAATATATTAAATAAAATTATAAATAAAGCTTAAACTTCGTTTATCATAGTAAATACAAGAAATTTTCACCTATAGTTGGATTAACAATCATGTAAGCATCAAAACAAACGTAAAATAAAGAAATAATTAAATGCTAACTATTGACTAGCTTGAATGTTACCAAGATTTATCTTCCCTCGTCGACTGTCTCTCTAAATACGTGCGTGTGGCTCTGTATATATTCTTTGTTAATTGTTAATTCTTTTGCTTACCTCCTTAAATTCGTTGTAGCCGTGATCTTTTATTCATTTATGCACTACAACTTTTACTTCATATATTACACAATACAAGTTTCAGCTAATTATGATAGATGCATTAAAAATTATGGTATAAAAATCACCCATTTTATATATGCCACACTTCTAAAAATAATATGTAACCCTTAATTAGGGGTGTTCACTATTCGGATATAACCGGATTGTCCAATTGGACATTTTGGATCGGACTATTTGGATTGGTTATTTGGTTTTTTGGATCGGTTTGGACTTGAACCAAATTAATAGTTTGGATTTCGGATTGGATTTGGTTTCCATCGTGAAAACCGGATTGTCCAAAAAAACCGAATAGTAATATATAGTAAATTGATTTATATATTAACACTTGTTGGTTTTCATTGTAAGCAATTATGATACTCATTTTCTTTACATTTCTTATAGTAAAATGATTTATATACTAACACTTGTTCCATTTTATATTGTATCATTTGGCGATATACCAATCTTTTTGCAGTTTTTGATAAAGTTGATGTCATGATTTTTGCATATATCATTATAAATGTCACAAGCTATGAATTAGACTTGTTTTTATGTACAAAATAGTTTATCATTTTGGAATTTTAAATATCGAACTTAATATTATTTATTTTATATACTTTTGTAGTATTTTTGTAAATTTTAAGGAAAAATCAAACGGATAAAACCAAACCAACCAAATTGTTATTTGGTTCGGATCGGTTTGGTTTTCGAATTAGTTTGGACGGTTCGGTTTGAACTTTTGAAAACCGGACTGTATTTGGTTTCATCTATTTGGTTCGGATATATCCAAACCGTCCAAACGAACACCCCTACCCTTAATTAATTCCGTCCTCTTAATTTGCGGCCCATCAAAACAAATATAAGTTGCTTTGGTGTCTTTCAATTTACGGCCCATGTTGTCCTTTAAATCCAATGCCACCGTCCAATTAAAATATATGAATTGTGTGTAAATCAAATCGAATCGAGAACCAATTTGTGTTAAATCATATAAAGCTCGGTTTGTCTGGTTTTTTCAGTTTTAGATCGAACCAAGAACTGGTTCTATATAAAATTAAAACCAAGAACCATTCTGGTTGGTTTTTTTGGCCAGTTTGCACATACATAATATAGTATTGGGTGTGGTGACTTGAGCCAACCACCTACAACCATCCACCACCCCCATTGGTAACCACCACTAGCCACCATCACTACCGCCATCACCACCTACCGATTGAACTCTGCAAAATATAATTACATAGTATCCACCCCATATTACATGTGTACCGCTCTAGTTTTTAATAAAGGGGGTGATTTGTTTATTTATTACTATTCCTAGTCTAGTTCTTGTGTAATTTAATAAGTTACTATATAAAGCAACACGCTAAAATTTTCATAACTCATACCCATGTCACTAATCAAACCTAATTGCATCACCATCAATTCACTAATCACTAATCGGTCAATTCTCTAAGTAAATATCTACCAGATTCTCATAAAAATATTCGAAAACAACCAAAATTAAGTTACATACATTACAAGTAAAACTTGATCATCTCAGGAAACCGTCATAAAAGGAAATACTTAAAAAACGTAATTTAGAAAATAACAACATAACAAAAATAGTCCTGTTCTGTTCTGTTCCGTTATTTTATCCATTTGTGTGGGCTTTTTAATGGTACACACTACACACCTTTAACTTTGTGCAATTTGTGCAAATTAAGTGGGTGTGAAGTTAAAGGACATGATTGTGCCACGTAGATTTACGTAAAACTAAAGGTGAAGAAACGATGGTTCAGTTTACGGCTTCAAAACAAACTTGCTAACAATATCATCATATCTGGTATTTTCTAATTCATTTATCTAATATTTTTATATTTTGTAATTCAAATTTCAAACCCAAAAACATATTGATCTACAAACAACCAAAATAAAAAACAAATAGCCAGCCCTTTTTCACAGAGATTCTATTTCCATATCTGGCTTCGTGGACCCAAAAAAGATTGAATTTTGTGGTTCTTGTTTACACAAAGCTCAAGACCTCAAGCTCCATTAATGGAGGTCGATCACTGGTAACACTTTACTACTACTACTACAATTATTGTTTTTGCTTCTTATATGCTTTAATTATAATTATTGTTGTTGCTTTTTTCAGGCGAAATGATGGTTTTTGGTTGTAAAAGTGACAGCATGTTGTATAACCGAAAGTATTTTGATTAATATTTATGGATAAATCATGTGATCATGATGATGATCATCATCATGATCATGATGATGATAAGAAAAAGGAAGTTAGCTTGAGACAATGGTTAGATAACACAAAAAGAGTGGTTGATAGACTTGAATGCTTACATATTTTTGTGCAAATAGTAAAAGTTGTGAATTTAGCACACTCTCAAGGGTTTGTTGTTCATAATAATCGACCCTCGTGTTTTGTGATGTCATCGTTTAATCATGTCTCGTTTATAGAATCCGCGTCTTGCTCAAAGACGGGTTCGGGTTCGGATTCAGGTTCGAGTTCAGGTTCAGGTTCGGATTCTTATCAAGATGTAACGTCTATGAATGATTCGCGAAAAGTGTCGAAAATCAATGAGTTTAATGTTAACCAAGAAGAAGAAAAGAAGAAGAATTTGTTTCCTATGAAAGAAATACTACAAATGGAAACGATTTGGTACACGAGTCCGGAAGAAGCTAACGGTGGTCAAAGCTCGTGTTCTTCGGATGTTTATCGATTAGGGGTTCTTCTTTTCGAGGTTTGTGTTTATGTTTTATTTGTGATTTCGAATTCATACGATTCTTTTTAGGCTTGTGCAAACTGGATAGAGAACTAATCGGAACCGTCGAACCGAACAGAGTTATATCGGTCTGGTTTTTGGTTCTAATTTTCATGCAAAATCGGTCTGGTCCAAAACCAAAAAAAACCGAAAAACCTTTCCCGGTTCTCGGTTCGGTTATGAGTAGTTCGGTTCGGTCTGGCCGAAATCATTTTTCGGTTCCGAGCAGTTCGGTTCGGTTGTTGTGTTTTTATAACCCAATTGGGTTTATTTCTATGAACAGTTATATTGCCCTTGTAGTTCACCGGAGGAGAAGAATGCCACCATGTCGACACTTAGACACCGAATATTTCCACCACAATTGCATTTCAAGTGGCCAAAAGAAGCCTTCTTTGTTCTTCGGTTATTGCATCCTGACCCAACTAGCAGGCCAAAAATAGAGTGAGTTTAATTGTTGTTCATTGCATTTAAAAATGTTAAATATATGATACCCGCACGATGTGGTGTCGATAGTGATAGTGGGGTGACAGGTGGTTATGTTGAGTAATGATGGTAGTGGTCAATAAAATAATATAAGTTTAGGGATTTGTAAAGATAATATGTTACATAAGTAATTGTAGTCAAGTAACCACCATCTGTCCTAATAGTTTAGTTGGTTAGAGTCACTTACTAATAATATGAAGTTCACAGGTTCTAGTCTTGTAGTTGTCAGATTTTTAAAAAACGTAAATATTTTCTAGAATAACAAGTGTTTTTGTTGAAAATTAGATTTTGTTAATTTGGGAACTTCCCAAATGCATTAAATCAAACATCGGCTTGCTTTTTGTTAATTAGATTGAAAACAATAAAAAAGAAAAAAGAAAAAAAAAAGATTGAAAACAATAAAGATAGTGTGTATATATGGAAGTCACTGAACTATTAAACTTTTTCATTTAGAACACCAAACTATTGAAAGTTAAAATAACTTTATAGGTCACTTAAGTTTGTATCCAATTTCGTTTATACCAATTCTAGAAGGAATAAAACATGTTGGATGACGAAGATAACAGTAAAATATGAAGGAAAAAAAAAACAAATATATGGATATATCTTTGGATAATTTGTCTATCGGTTACAATAAAAATTACACGACAGTAAAAACTGAAGAAAATTCTGCCATTCCATGTTTTTTACTAGATTTGGTAAAAATAAAAATAAAAGTTATCTAGTCTTATAAATCTCGTGCTAATTTCTCTCATGTTTTATCAGTGAAGTGTTACAAAGTGAGCTTCTTAATGAACCTAGAGAAATTTTAAATGAACGAGAAGCTGCGATAGAGATCGAAGAAAAAATCGCCGAGCAAGAAATGTTGCTAGAATTTTTATTAAAACTACAACAACGAAAACAAGAAGCAGCAAATTACATTCAAAGGGACGTTTCGTTTTTAACTTCCGATTTGCAAGAAATTACAAAATCGCAAGCATCCGTTAGAAAAACAAATGACAATTTAGTGTCCCGAAAACGTATCAAAACAACGAACGAATACCAAGAAGATTCTAGAATGGCGAAAAACTTCAAGAAACTAGAATCGGCTTATTTTTGGACTAGGCACAAAAACTCCAAACCTATAAGACAACAAATAAATCCATTTTTGGAGGGATTGTCTAATTACATGTCATTTAGTCAACTAAAAGTCAAAGGTGACTTGAAACAAGTTGATCTTTTGAATTCTTCGAATCTTGTTTGCACGTTGGGTTTTGATCGTGACGGGGAGTATTTTGCGACAGCTGGCGTGAACAAGAAAATTAAAGTTTTTGAATATGATTCGGTCTTGAATGAAGATCAAGATATTCATTATCCGATCGTTGAAATTGCGACTAGATCGAAGATTAGTAGTGTTTGTTGGAATGGATATATTAAAAGCCAGATTGCTTCAAGTAATTTTGAAGGTGTTGTACAGGTAATAATGTTTCATGTACTTACCCAAGTTTTAAAGATTTGATATTAATAATAATAATAATTATTATAATGGTTCGGATGTGGCTATTTCAACCCATTTACTGATTATTAATGGGTCAAATAGGTCGAACGGGTTCAAAATCCACAAGCCAACTTTTAATGCATACGAATATAAAATTCACTTAATTTCTTGTGTTTTATGTCACATTTTACCAAAAATTTGCCAAATGATAAAAAAATTCACTTAATTTTTTTTTAATAGACAAAAATTTATAATTAAAAGATATTATATGCCACTACCTCATCAAATATACCTTTTGTCTTTCTAGAAAGCTTAAGACATTTTCTGTCATTTAGAATGTTTTTTTTTTAAGTTGGTACAAATGATACAAGATTATATCTAGACGACCTATATGAAATTTTTAAATAAATTGGTGGTCTTAATAATAATAAAAAAAGTTGAATTATTGGGTGGCCTTCACATATATTAACCCGAAAAACTAAAAAGTGGACAATAAGTGTATGTGACCCGTTAATATTAATCTGGTAAAAATATTAAATTTAAAATTTTCAGGTGTGGGATGTTACACAAAATCAAATATCTGCAGAAATGAAAGAACACGAGAGACGTGTGTGGTCCGTTGATTTCTCATCAGATCCAAAATTGTTAGCAAGTGGGAGTGATGATGCTTCTGTTAAACTATGGAATATCAATCAGGTAAATTAAATATTTAATAATAATAATAATATTATTTTTAATTTTATTATGATCCAAATGCATTTTAGTACCCTAAAATTGGTTAAATGTGTAACATGATACCCCCAAACTTACAAAAATAGTCAATTTACTACACTGACTCACTAATTTAGTCATGAATTCTCACTAATTCGCTTCTAACTTCAATATACTTCTGTTTGATAGGAACAAAATGATTAAGTGCTGAATGATTCAACGGTCTGAATGATTAAGAGGTTTTATATAAAACTTGTTTTGAATGTGACAAATTTTTTAATAAGAATTCTGACTGCTTAATGATTCAGCATATGTTGTAAGGAATAATGATTCAGTAACTTTTTGTTGTCCCATTCAGCATATACTTCATTCAGAGGCGCTAAACAAACGCACTGAATGCTGAATGATTAAGCATTCAGAGGCGCTAAACAAACGCACTGAATGCTAATGATTAAGCATTCAGAGTTGAATGGTTCCATTAAGCTGCAAACAAAAACCACCTAAGATGAACTTATAATTTATAGATCGTTAAAATTTATAAGGAATGTAAATCATGTAATAAACCGCGATAAAATGAACGAGTCAGTTTACTAAATTGACCATTTTTGCAAGTTCAGGTTATCATACTTACCATAATGCACATTAATAGATCAGGGCAGTAAAAGACACAGTTAACCAGGTTTAGAGTACTAAAATACGTTTGGAGCTTTTTATTACATAACATGATTTAAATCAATATAATATCTCGTTTTTTTAATGCAGGGAGGGAGTATTGGTACCATAAAAACAAAAGCTAATGTGTGTTGTGTTCAGTTTGCTTGTGATGCAAGTAACTTTCTAGCATTTGGTTCTGCAGATCATAGAGTATATTACTATGATCTAAGGAATTTGAGTATGCCACTTTGCACATTAGTTGGACATAAGAAAACAGTTAGTTATATAAAGTTTATAGATTCAAAAACACTTGTATCATCATCAACTGATAA
Organism: Calendula officinalis; assembly: GCA_963853835.1. Lineage (NCBI taxonomy): Eukaryota > Viridiplantae > Streptophyta > Magnoliopsida > Asterales > Asteraceae > Calendula > Calendula officinalis. Next base: position 78,544,083 of record OY970828.1, read on the forward strand.
CACGTTGAAGTTATGGGATTTATCGGATACCAAATCTCAAGTTATTGACTGCCCGCTTCAAACATTCACGGGCCATGTTAACGTTAAGGTAAATGTTTTTTCATAGAGATGGTAAAACGGGCCAAATTAAGTAGTTATTGAATGTGGGTTGAAACGGGCTGAAATGGTACTAGCCTAAAAATCTTTGTTTTTTTTTTGGGCAGAATTTTGTTGGTTTATCTGTATCAGACGGTTACATCGCTACTGGTTCGGAAACAAACGAGGTATTTCCTGATTAATTAATAGATATGCACAAATCTTTAAAAAAAAAAGGGGGAATAGAACGCATTATATCTGTTTGGTCTGTAGATTATAACGTTTCTGATGAATTTGGAATCTAGAAAAAAATTAAAATATATTAGGAATTAAAATATAACATGAGTTTTTCACCTAAAATAACATACATTTACATTTATTTATGTTTGATCATTGTAAAATTTTATGTCAAGGTGGGTCATTAAAAGTTGTATTTGCATCCCATTTAGGAAATTTAACAACATAATAAACAGATGATTTATTCACGTGTAACCGCCACATCATCAATTTATTAGGTTGCTAAAATGACCCAAACAAGATACAAATTCATCTTTTAATGACTATTGGACACAAGTTTGTAGAATGACTAAGCATTGATAAATGTAACAAATTATTTAGGTAATTATTTTTATTATTTTAGTCCAAAAAATCCCCACCCACATAACATAAACTACAAAAGCAACAAATTTTTCATGTTATTGAATGGAGTAGATAATACCAATTGTCCCTATGGTATATACTAAATTTCTTTATTTCACCGATTGTTCTTTAATTTTAAAAATTACATTGTTAGTTTTTATTTCTTTAAATTAAAAATATTTCTGAAATAAGGATTACCAGTGTAATATTTGAAACTAAAAGATGATTTGTGAAATTTGGTATATTGAATAAGGACGATTGATGTAATTTACTCTATTGAATGTTAATATCCTTTCTTTAAACATGTCTAACAGGTTTTTATCTACCACAAGGCTTTTCCTATTCCCGCATTATCGTATAAATTCAAAAACACCGATCCAATAACCGGAAATGAAGTGGATGACAACGAACAATTCATCTCATCCGTTTGTTGGCGTGATCAATCTTCCACTTTAATTGCTGCAAATTCTACTGGAAATATCAAAGTTTTGGAAATGATTTAGTTTCCGTTAAGCTCGTTTGATGATTTTAGAACTTATGAAACCGAACAAAAACCGCAAGTTTCGGTGGAACAGATTTTAGAAATTTTGATTTGAGCAAAGAAATTTTGGGATTAGGGTATGAAGGTGTTTGTGTATAAAATAAAACTCAGTAGGGAAATGTTGATATTTAATATTTTTGTAATTTTTACAGGTCAGATTCATTTAGCAACATAAACATATGTAATATTTTCCCATATGTAAAGAAAATATTATTGTGTTTTCCTCTAATTTCATTATAAATCATATGGGTGATAGTCTAGCAGTAAGTTTGTCTAAAATAATCTCCTATAAATCATATGTTCGATTCATTTCCTTGGTAAATATTTATCAGATGACCAGAGTTTAATCCATACATCTACAAGCAAAATTGTTGTATAACATATAATTTTATAATAATAATTAATAATAATAATATATAATAAACACTACTTTTACTTCTAACTTCATAAATATAACTATAGACATTGACTAGATTGTTGAAGCAACTTCCCAATAAGCCTTCTAAGTCTCTTTGCACCCGGACCGGGTTTAACCCGTGTGGGTTTACCCACCTTGCTACACCTCGGGTCACCTTTGCACCACGCGCCCGGTGTAAAACTACCATTCTGTTAGAGCAAATCACAGATCAACTTAGTACTGATGATGCAGTTAGTGATAATTATGTTTATTACTGATGGGGCAGAAACATTTACTACTGATGAAGTTGATGCTGGTGTTCTCTATAACTTAGTTACTACTGATCATACAAAGATTGAAGATACTACTGATCATTGTAGTTACTACTGACGTTGGTTTCTGAACTTACTACTGATCACCAAGTTTACTACTGATGTTACTTATTTACTACTGGTGATTGGTTTTACTACTGATACGCGTTTATGGAACATATCAAGTCCGAGATCTTCGCAGAGATAGTTATAGAATGTAAATCAATGTATATCGTTTATAATTAGATGTATATCGTATCCTAGAATAACTAGGGTAAATAGTTTAGCTTCAAGGACTATTATATATAGTTCCTTACGAATTGTAAACGTACGTGTGTATTGTTAACTTAATAATATACATTGAAGCTTTTTGTGAAACTGTGTTCTTAATATTTCTCATATTGTTCATACAGTTCATCGTTCTTAATTATTGATATAGTGTTGATCCGCTGCAACTTCTATCATCAAATAGATCTAAGGTGTTTATTAACTTGTTTATAGTTAATCGATCCTGACAAGTGGTATCAGAGCTTATTGGTTCTAGATCTACTAATTGTTAAGAACAACAAAAAGTTTTAATCTTTAAAACACACACATTATTAATCATGACTGATAATAATGAAAGCACTCAGGCCAACAAAATTCCTATACTCACACCCAATAACTTTGGGATGTGGAAGAATCGTATTAAGCAATACATGCTTATTACAGATTATTCCATGTGGGAAGTCGTTTGTGAAGGAAACAAAACTGGTCAACTTCAAGCAAGTAGCTCTGCAACTGAGGCAGACAAACTTAAATGTGAGAAGGAGAAGAAAGATAAAGGCATTGAACTCAAAACTCTAAGCACTCTCTTACTGGCCATTCCTAATGATTATCAACATCTCTTTGTTGAATATGATGATGCAAAAATACTGTGGGAAGCACTGGAGAAGAGATTCGTTGGGACAAAGAGCACCAAGAGGAATATGAAGTCTGTTCTCAAACAAGACTTTGAAAATTTCAAAGGAAAGCCCAATGAAACACTCACTCAAGTGTTTGACAGATTCAACAAACTAATTGGTGAACTCAACCAAGTTGGTGTAAAGATGGATCAAGAGGATGTCAACATGAAGTTTCTAAGGTCTCTTAGTGAAGAATGGGCCATGTACACAGTGGTGTACAGACAAAGAGATGCTTTAGAAGAAAAGGAGTTAGATGAACTCTATAATGATCTCAGAGTGTTTGAAACTGAGGTAAATCACAAAAACCCTTCTATTTCTTCTAACAATGCTGCTTTTGTGTCTAGTACAGGTCAAGGACAGGAAACCTCCGCAGGAAAGGCTGCAGATTCTGAGGATACTGCAAGAGAATCCTTCTTCACTAGTCATGTGCATACTGCATTGATTAGTGATGACTTGGAACAACTGAATCCAGATGATCTTGAGGAGATGGATCTTAAATGGCAGATGGCTATGCTGAGCCTAAGGACCAAAAGATTCCTAAAAAGAACTGGAAGGACAAGCCTCAATTTCAACAAAGGTGACAAAGCAGGATTTGACAAAACTAAAGTCAAATGTTACAACTGTAACAACCTTGGTCACTTTGCAAAAGAATGTCCTCATCCAGACAAAAGATCAAAATCAACTGCTCTTGTGTCACAACAAGGACAAGGATATGACTGGAGCTTCCAAGCAGAAGAGCATGCTCAAAATCAAGCTCTCATGGCCTTTACTGACAACAAAACTGAGGTAAAATCTAAACCTTGTACTCCTGAATGTGCTAAAATTATTAAAAATCTAGAAAAAGAAAACAATAAATTAAATGAAGATTTAGCAAAAGCAATCAGAAGAAATTATGAGTTTGATGGGGTGATTGCTGATCAAGAACATCAAATAAAGGTGTACAAGATGATTGATCAACGGATCAAGGAAGAATTGCTTCAAGCTGTGGATGAGAAAGAGTTTTATGAAACAAAAAATAATGAACTTACAAGTAAAATAGAAGAATGTCAACTTGAAATTGAACAAAATAAATTAACAATTAAAAAGTTTGAAAGAAGCACTAAAATTCTTGATGAATTAACTAATAATCAAACTACAGAAAAGGTTGTTCATGGGGTGGGATATCATGCTGTACCACCTCCATATAAAATCATTCCACCTCTTAAAAACAGTTCAGAAAGAATCATTAATGAATTAAAAACTGAAAATCAAACTGAATCATCTAATGAAACATCTGAATCAAATAATTCTTCTGATGATGAACAATCAATTGAATTTACTATATCTCAAAGTGAATCACCAAAATCAATTGATACAAGTTTTCACACAGCTCAAAGTCCAAATGAATCTCCCAAATATAATGCAGATAATGTACCAAAAATTTTAACAAGGGGGAATGAAAGAAATAAAACACAACTCTTAGACCAAAGAATACCTGAAGGTGCTAAAAATAAGAAACTAAGATGTGTTATATGCAATAAAATGAACCATTTAGCAAAGGATTGTCACTACAATCCAATAAACTGCAAAGAGTTAAAAGAATTTAAAGTTCTTAAAGAAAATGCTAAAACTCAAAAGTTAAAAGTTACTACTGGTCATTCAGTAGTAAATAAAATTAAAAATCCAATTGTTGAAAATCCAAGATTTGGAAGAAGTAAAACAAGGTTTGTTCAAAACAGAAGAGCTGGAAGCCCAAAGTACAGCAATTACTTCAAGAATAATGGAAAATCCAATCAAAATAAACAATATTTTAAATTTTCCAACACCAGTAGAAACTCTAACAAATTTACTACTGGTGTTAACCCTAATTATAATGCTGTATGGTACCAGTACAAGAATACTACTGGTAATAACCCTAATTTCAAAAATACTACTGCTCCCAAAACAAATTTCAAAAACACTACTGGTGTTAACCCTAAAAACACTACTGGTCATTCTAAACATGATAAGTACCCAAATACTACTGGTCCATCAGTAGTAAAGTATTCAAAAGCTAAAAACAATGGGTATAAACCAAGATCAGTAGGAAATTTTCACACCAGTAATAACTACAAAAGGACAGTAGTAAAACAAAATACCAGTAATAAACAAGTATGGGTACCAAAAGTCTTCAAAGTTAAATCCCCAAAAGCTCATTTCTCAAAGGATGAACCCAAGACATATAAAGCTTGGGTTCCCAAACTTAACTAATCCTTTACTCACTTGTGCAGAGCATTCAGATCCCAGAAGAAGGAAGAACATGGCATATTGATAGTGGATGCTCAAGGCACATGACTGGAAATCTACAAATTCTTAAAGATTTCAAGTTATTTGATGGAGGATATGTGGCATTTGGTGAGAATCCCCAGGGAGGTAAGATTACAGGTAAAGGTACTGTTACTAATGGAAAAATTACCTTTGATAATGTATTTTATGTAGCTGAACTAAAATACAATCTTGTCAGTGTGTCTCAAGTTTGTGATAAAAAGAACAAGATTCTGTTCACAGACATTGAGTGCATCATTCTTTCTCCTGAGTTTATTTTAGATGAAAAATATGTTGTTTTAAGAACCCCAAGGAGAAACAATGTGTATTGCCTGGATATAGGGGGAGAACTCATTTCTACAAATGAGGTCAACTGTTTTATATCCAAGGCAAACACCACTGAATCAGAACTTTGGCATAGAAGGATGTGTCACACAAATTTTAAAAACATGAATAATTTAGTAAAAAGAAATCTGGTCATTGGACTTCCTCAAAAACAATTCATGTGTGATCATCACTGTGTTGCATGCCTAAAAGGTAAACAACACAAGACTTCTCATAAGTCCAAAACTGTGAACTCTATTTCTGTTCCTTTACAGCTCTTACATATGGACCTTTTTGGACCTACAAATGTAATGAGTATTGGAAAGAAACAATATTGTCTTGTTATTACTGATGACTTTTCCAGATATACATGGGTTTTCTTTCTCAGGACAAAGGATGAAACAAGTGAACTCATAAAGAACTTAATTGTTAAACTGGAAAACACATCTGATCAAAAAGTGAAAGCCATAAGATGTGATAATGGCACAGAATTTAAAAATACTAACTTAATTAACTTTTGTGATCTTAAAGGTATTGACAGACAATACAGCTCACCTAGAACTCCACAACAAAATGGTGTAGCTGAAAGAAGGAATAGAACCATCATTGAAGCAGCAAGATCAATGCTTGCAGACTCAAAATTACCAATTACTTTTTGGGCAGAAGCTGTTAATACTGCTTGTTATGTTCAAAACAGAGTATTAATAGTGAAGCCACACTTTAAAACACCATATGAACTTTTCAATAAAAGAAAACCTTCTATAAGTTTCTTAAAATCATTTGGTTGTCCTTGTACTATTTTGATTACAAGAGAACAAATTGGTAAGTTTGACTGCAAAGCTGATGATGGAATCTTTGTGGGATACTCTACTCAAAGCAAATCATACAGAGTATTCAACAAAAGACTAAGGATAATTGAAGAAAGCATCAATGTATCCTTTAATGAAAATGTACCTAATGAACAAGGAAATGGTCCAGATTGGCTATTTGACATAGACAATCTAACCAAATCCTTTAATTTTAATATGAATTTCAATGCAGGTAATTCAAATTGTCTTAATCAAAAGGAAGGAACATCATCTGTTTATACTGGTCAAGAAAAGATGAGATACATAGTTGTTGATACTGCTCCCATAGTTAATACTGATGTCAGTAAGAACTCAAATATTGAAAGCAGTAGTAACTCTGAGAATGAGGTCAGTAGTAATTCAATTACTACTGGTACCAGTAATAGTACTGAAAATACTACTGGTCCCAACTATAACCTAGATTCTCAAGATACTACTGATACCAGTAACAACTTCAATACTTCTGATCTCAATGAAGTTGATAGCAGTAGTAACTCTGACCAAGATAATGATGAACCAAATACTAATGACAATGAAGGATCTCAAGAAGAACAACTACCTGAGGCAAATGAGTCCAACCTTGAAAATCAACTAGTGGTTGATAAAACTACAACAACAAGGACTCAAAAGAACCATCCATTAGACCTTGTTCTAAGTGATGTTAACTCACCACTTCAAACAAGAAGCAAATTAAATAAAAGCTTAACTGCAAATATGTGTAACATTAATTTAATTGCTAATGAATGTATGTATGAATGCTTTCTGTCTCAGGATGAACCAAAGAAGATCCAACAAGCAATGAAGGACTCAAACTGGATTGAGGCAATGCAAGAGGAACTCCTTCAATTTAAATTACAAGCTGTTTGGACACTTGTACCTCTACCCAAAGGAAAAAGAGCCATTGGAACAAGATGGATCTTTAGAAACAAGAAAGATGAAAGAGGGATAGTGATCAAGAATAAAGCCAGACTTGTAGCCCAAGGATACACTCAAGAAGAAGGTATAGACTATGATGAAGTGTATGCTCCTGTTGCCAGAATTGAAGCAATAAGAATATTCCTAGCATATGCTTCATTCAAAAGGTTTAAAGTCTATCAAATGGATGTGAAGAGTGCTTTCCTGTATGGGAAGATTGAAGAAGAAGTTTATGTTTGCCAACCTCCAGGATTTGAAGATCCAAAACATGGTGATTATGTGTTTAAATTGGATAAAGCTCTATATGGCCTACATCAGGCACCAAGAGCATGGTATGACACACTATCATCATACTTATTAAAGAACAATTTCAAAAGAGGAGCCATTGATAAAACTCTATTCACAAAGAAAGTTAAAAATGATATCCTACTGGTACAAATCTATGTAGATGATATCATCTTTGGCTCAACCAATGATTTATTATGCAAAGAATTTGAAGAACTGATGCAAATTAAATTCAAGATGAGCTCCATGGGTCCAATGAACTTCTTCCTTGGACTCCAAGTCAGTCAAAGAACTGATGGTATTTTGATAAATCAATCAAAATATGTCAAAGACATCTTGGAAAAGTTTGATTTGAAAGACAGTAAAAGTGCTAGTACACCAATGGAAACACACAAACACCTACATCCTGATGTTGAGGGGGAGGATGTAGATGAACACTTATATAGATCAATGATAGGCTCTTTGATGTACTTAACTGCATCAAGACCTGACATTATGTATAGTGTTTGTGTGTGTGCAAGATATCAAGCAAGACCCAAAGAACTACACTTACAAGCAGTTAAAAGAATATTCAGATACTTGAAAGGCAAACCATCACTAGGTCTATGGTATCCACATGACTCACCCTTTGAACTAATAGCCTATACAGATAGTGACTATGGAGGTGAATGTCAAGATAGAAAGTCCACTACTGGTGGATGTCAATTCTTTGGATCAAGACTAGTGTCATGGCAATGTAAGAAGCAAACAAATGTATCAACATCTACTGCTGAAGCAGAATATGTAGCTGCATCTGCTTGCTGTGCTCAAGTACTATGGATTCAAAATCAACTTCTAGACTTTGGTATCTCTATCCTTAAAACTCCTATTTTTATTGATAATCAAAGTGCTATTAGTATTGTGAATAATCCAGTAAAACATTCAAAAACTAAACACATTGAAATAAGATTTCACTTTATAAGAGATTGTAATGAAAAGAAATTAATCAAAGTAGTTAAAATCCATACTGATGATCAATTAGCAGATCTTTTTACAAAAGCATTTGATGTAGGAAGATTCAACTTCTTGGTCAGTAGTATTGGAATGATTTTAATAACTTAAAATCTCACTTAAAATTATGTGTAAAGTTAGTGTTGTAAAATATTATTTTCTTAAGTGTTTTACTACTAGTATTGCTGTACTACTGGTGTGAAAGTGTATGCACAAAATACTACTGATAGTTCATTACTACTGGTGTATTTTAGGTTTACACGGATACTACTGGTAAGTCAGTACTACTGGTATTCACATATACTACTGGTCTTGTGTGGTAATGGTTACTACTGATGTCTATAATTACTACTGATGTCAAAATCCTTAGTCATTACTGATGTTAGTAGATACTACTGACGTTTTACTACTGATATCTTATTTACTACTGGTCTTTCATAAACACAATTACCAAACTAACCCCCATGAAAATAACCGTTATGTTATGATTCGAAGGCTATTTTCGTAGTTTTGCAGGTTTAATCGAAAGATATAAAAGGCGGCAGATGATTAATTTAGCATTATCTTCACTTCGATTCTCTAAACACCTTTCGATAAACCCTAGTTTACGATCAAAAACCCTTCATCTTTAACAAAATTCTTGCAAAATCTCAACAACAATGGCAACTTTACAAGCTCTCGATGTGCAAACCGATCTCAAATACTCAGAATTTCACAACATGGTTGCATTTTTAAAAAATCCCGACGGAACAAAAGATTTCCGTCCAATCGTAAAATTCTTGAGAAATTCGTATATACAGTTTGCCTTAACTGTAAAGCCGAAGGCATATCAACAGCACTTGGTGGATTTCTGGACCAATGCTGAGCGAACAGAAGGAACCACATCATCAATGATAAAATCGAAAGTAGATGGAAAGTACATCACTGTAACTGAACAATCAATCAGACATCATCTACAACTTCATGATGATTCAGGTATGTCTACTCTTCCTAAGGAATACATTGCTGATACTTTAAATAAAATGGGGTATGAAGGCAGACTTAATATTGTAACTTTTCAAAAAGGCCTTCTATCCCCACAATGGAAATTTCTGGTTCATACCATTCAGCATTGTATTTCTCCTAAAAGAAGTACTTGGAATGAGTTTAACAAGGCAATAGCATCTGCTGTTGTATGCTTATGCACAGACCAAGTATTCAATTTTTCTAATATGATTTTTGATGGTATGTTGGGAAATCTTAGCTCTTCTAAATTTTTAATGTATCCCAGATTTCTACAACATATCATAAACTGTGAATTACAAAACTTGTCAACTCCTAAAAACATTTTTGTATTACCTGAGTTGAACAAGAAAGTTTTCTCAAATATGAGAAAACAATTTAAATTTTCAGGGAAGGAAACCCCTTTGTTTCCAAACATGATCAAAGATCAACCCAATATTGGAGAAGGTTCAACCATTGCTACAACCCAAGTTGAACCTCAACCCACTCCATCACCCCCAAATACAGCCCAAACACCACCCCATATAGCCACTCAATCACCAACTCAAACAGAAGTCCTGAATGTGTCCCAGGAACTTGATATAAATCTGCAGAGTGCTACTCTTCACTCTGTAGAAGACCTACCAGACAAAACCAAACATATATCTACAATCTATAAAAGAAAGAAATCTTTAAAGGACACCAGGGGACAAATCGAGTCACACCCCAGGCTCAAAGAGTTGTCCTCCAAGGAGGAGAGAGGACATGAGGGGAGGGCTTTCACTACTGATGCCCCAAAGGTGGGTGCACAGGACAGTGAAAACATCATTAGGACCCAAACCTCGGCAACTTTGAGTGATGACTCATTTGAGGAGTTACTCAAAGGACCCCGGTGCCAAGAAACCACAAGGGGGGGCATCTCTGCTTCTTCTAGGAAGAAGAGAATGTCTAAAAGACCCAATGACTCACCAAGCAGTGATGAGGGCAGATCTGTGGAATTGATGGAAAGGAAGGAAAACCTTAAAACCAATGTACCTGTTAGTAAGCCCGATGATCTTGCTAGATGGAGTGAGGGCAGTATTAAAATCCAACAATTGACGGCTAAAGTGGATTCCTTGGAATCCACTGTACAAGATTGTCTTTATTATCAAACAAATCAAGGAAAAACTATGGCTGCTATGAAAAGAAATGTCAATATCATCAACAAAAGAATGAGACAATATGAACTTAGGCTTCATCAACAATCAAAGCTTATCAGAAAATTGAAAAAGAGGATTGATGATAGTGAGGCTCCTCCAGTTGAGCTCACTAAGGGGGAGAAGGATAACATACAGACAATGATTGATGAATCCATTGCAGCAGCAGCTTCCTCCCTCTTGAATTTAAAAGAAACAGAAGTTGATGAAGGCCCAGAGATGATGATTACAGAAGAAGAGCCAATTACTACTGCTCCTACTAAAGAACAAGCTGAAAAAGACATACCAGTAGTAACTCCTACTACTGATATAACAGCAGTAGTAAATGAAGAAAAGGCAGCAAACACTACTGATGACCTATCAGTAGTAATCTCTGAAGACATACCAGTAGTAACTACCTTAGTTACTACTGATGACATTATTGAGCTGCCACCACTACTAGAGCCTACAGTGATACTTCCACCATCTCCAAAAAGAACAACAACAACACAAATGGTGGTAAAAGATATTGATGATGATATCAACTGGTTAGAAGTTGATGAATGCTCCCTGCCTCCACATCCTAAAATACTTCCCATATCTCAGATACACTACTATGGTCCCAAATTTGTTATTGAATCTGAACCAAATATGAAGAAAGACAATTACATAGGAAAGGGAAAAGAAGTTGCTGATGAAGACCAACCCAACAGAGCACAAGGTCATGAAATTGTCAACAAAATCAATTATGCCAAATCAGCCAAACAGGATAGGTGGAAGGTAAAGAGAGCAAAATATTTAAAGAAGGTTGAAGTCTCTCTAGCAAATGAAAACAAAAGATTAGCAGAAAGGGCTAGAATATTGAGACAACCTTTCACAGAAATCAAATTGGCAGATATAGCAGATATATCAAAACTGCCACAATTTCAACAGAAGATCAAATCTAAACAAGTTGCTGAAACAAGAAAGGAATTACAAAGAAGAGAACTGAAAAAATTTAGGCAACTTGAACATGAAACAATAGAACTTCTTGAAGCACAAGTACAAGAATGCAAAGAGCAAAAGGCTGATATGCCAGAACAATTTGCAGAGAAAAAGAAAGAAATGATCACATTCTTAAAATCAAAAGGGTATAACACAAAGGCATTTGGAAGAATGAAGCTGATCAATTTAATTGAAAAGTACTGTGTAGAGAAGAAGAAGGATCTTACTGAGCAAGATAGTAATGAGAAGTACACCACTAAACTTGAACAGATAGACTCCAAAGAAATGAAAGAAAGAAAAACAATATCTGGAGAATCATCTGGTGTATCCTCTCAAACATCAAAGAAAAGAAAGACAATTGCTTCAGAACTTGATCAACCAAATAAAAAATTACAAATGGTTCAAGTTCATGATCTCCCCATTGCTCCCCTACAAAATAATCCAATCATCAACTGGAGGTACATAGATGATATGATTGAGATTATAAGAGAAGATAAGGTCACTCAAAGATTCAGAGCTTGGAAACCTTTGGTCATGTCCCTAACCAGAAGTGACATTATTAAGATGTTGATCATTGGTAAACCAAGAATGACTAAGAAGAACTGGAAGAATTCAGCTGCAGGTTATCTTACTGAAATGATTGATGCTGCTTTCTATCCAGAAAATTATCCAGAGAAGTACACAGATTCAGAAAATGTTCAAGCTTGGAATGTGCTACCAACTGTCAACATGTACTTCTTTGAATATACAAGTAAGAAATGTGACTTATTCCTTTATGAGAAAGAGTATCCTCATTCTGAGAAGACTCTCTATCAACTATGGTGCATGAATTTTATTAAACCACATGATGCTGTGATGCTCCAAAACAAATTGAATGAATTTGTTAAAAGAATCAGCAAATATATCATTGCACAAAGGAATAAAAGGAACCAACAGACTTTAGAAGGTGATAAGAAAAGAGCAAAGTTGTTGGAAGAAAAGAAAAAGAAGAAGTAAATAAGAAACTTGATTGATTAAAGGATAATCAATAAGTTTAGGGGGAGATTGTTAGAGCAAATCACAGATCAACTTAGTACTGATGATGCAGTTAGTGATAATTATGTTTATTACTGATGGGGCAGAAACATTTACTACTGATGAAGTTGATGCTGGTGTTCTCTATAACTTAGTTACTACTGATCATACAAAGATTGAAGATACTACTGATCATTGTAGTTACTACTGACGTTGGTTTCTGAACTTACTACTGATCACCAAGTTTACTACTGATGTTACTTATTTACTACTGGTGATTGGTTTTACTACTGATACGCGTTTATGGAACATATCAAGTCCGAGATCTTCGCAGAGATAGTTATAGAATGTAAATCAATGTATATCGTTTATAATTAGATGTATATCGTATCCTAGAATAACTAGGGTAAATAGTTTAGCTTCAAGGACTATTATATATAGTTCCTTACGAATTGTAAACGTACGTGTGTATTGTTAACTTAATAATATACATTGAAGCTTTTTGTGAAACTGTGTTCTTAATATTTCTCATATTGTTCATACAGTTCATCGTTCTTAATTATTGATATAGTGTTGATCCGCTGCAACTTCTATCATCAAATAGATCTAAGGTGTTTATTAACTTGTTTATAGTTAATCGATCCTGACACATTCTTACGGTGTAGCAAGTCACGGTCGATTCTATCCAAAACGAGACTATTTTGTCTAAATTTACGTGCAAATGCGGTGCCACTTGCGATCATTTTATTTGTGTCGTTTATGTTGAGAACATGCGGGTGTTGTTTCGGGGGGTTGTCCCATGAAATAAAATGCATATCGTGGTTTACGACGGTTGGAATAAATTCGGGTGAATTGCAAATAACCGTTTGGAAATAACCTTCGGGTGATGAGACGAAATTTGTGTAGTACATTAGTAGTGTTCTTGGAAGATTGTCCCAACCCATTATGCAATATTCCACAAATGAGCGCGATAGAATCATCCATGCTGACCCTGTGACACGAAAATAAACAGGTTAAGGTTCAGTCTAAACGGGTTGTAAACGGATTGACCCGCCAACCCGGTAACGTACCTGTGAACAATTTGAATGTTGAGGGTAGAGCCCGTTTTGGTTGAACCCAAAAGATGTCTGACTTTTTGTTCTGGTATAGCCCCGGGTCAACCATCAAGGGCATGGCCCGTTTGTTCCTACATACGCGAATATACACACTTTTAATAAATAAAAAAAGTTGCACATTATACAAATGTATAAAATCGTACTGTTTGTGCTTACGCTTTCCACCCTAACTGACTTGTATGCTCGATAAAATTCAAATCTCGCTTCAAATCACGGAATGAAAAAAGAAGATCTGAAATTAAGTTCAACAATCAAATTAGGTCTCGGGATCCCTTAAAAAAAAGAATAAATTACGAAAATTGTTCATGTGGCTTTTTCCAAATTCAACGGTTTTGTTCCTGTACTTTTAATTTCATAATTTTGTCCATTTACATTTTAATTTCGTGATTTTTGTTTCTATTGTGTTCAAATATACTTTTTTTTTTGTCTATCTGACACAAAATGACCAAATTATCTTTGTTTTTATTTTATTTCTCCTTTTCAAAATGAAGAGGGGAAATAAAATGGAAATAAAGGTAATTTACTCATTTTAGGTCAAAAATAGAAGAAAAAAAATAATTTTTTTTGAAGATTATAGGGACAAAAATCACGAAATTAAAAAGTAAAGGGACAAATAAAGTAAATTATAAATATATGGACAAATCGTAGAATTTGAAAGATCACATGGACAATTTGAAATATTGTTGTTTGTCTTGTTTTTCTTTGTTCTTCCTTGTATTTCTAGCTCCTTGCTAGTTTTAATGAATTAGCCGTTCAAGATAAATAATACAAAATTTGAAATAAAACACGAACCGTCTTGTGTCACGAGAGGATAATCGGACGCACTAAGGTTTATAAACCAATCCCAATCCTTAAATTTCTTCAAAAGTATAGCACATGCATGAAGTGTGTTCGACACCATTGTGGGCCCCCTATACGTGACCATATTAGCTTTTGGGATCACATAAACATTCCCAACCGTTGCAAAAACGGTATCGTTTTCAACTCGTGAAGCAAGCTCGTTTCTTTCTTCAAGTGGCGATTCAAGATCGAGATGAAGAATATAATAATTATATGGATGATATAATGCTCGAAGTGTTCTCCATAGATTGTTTAAATCGCCTTTTGATCCCGAAACTAAATAAGCAAAACGAGGAACCGATTGGCGAGGTGGCGGTGGCGGAAGATGAATCTTGTTCTCGAGATTGTATGTTGTTTGATTCGGGTTAATTCGGGAATTAAATATCGGGAAAAATGAATTTAATTTGTATGATGAAGAAACTTCGCCTAGATTTAAACATGTTGCGAAAATGAAAAGTGATATGATTGAAGCAATTGCTAATGGGAATAACCATCGTTTTTCGAAGTGTAACGATTTAATTTCTTTAAGGCTTTTCATTTTTTTTATACTTTTAATATTTGTGATCTCTCATTCGCGTCAATTTTCTTCAATAATTTGTAACTTCATGAATCGATTTAGTCCGATAGCTGTTGAATAAAATGCAAATTATGCTTTGTCAATCGATAAAAACAATTAAGAATTCAACTACAAGTAGGTAGGCATGTGTTCGATTCTGGAACGTAACTGAAATTGAATAAAAACAAGACCCTGGTTCGGTTCGGTTCGGTCATGTCATTTTGGGTTTAGACCTGGTTAGAACCGAAAACTACATTGTCGATATAAACTACACCTTGACTACAATGTTTTGAACCAAATTCGGGTTTTAGAACCGAAAAATCGGAACCTAAAAAGCCGAAAACCAGCCCAAATACCGTAAAACTGACCCACACCGACTAGAACCGAGAACCGAAAAAATGGTTTTTGCCGGACCGAGGACCGAACCGGTGATGCTCAAGAACCGGACCGAGAACCGGCCAGAACTGAACTGAACCGAACCGAGAATCGAGGTAATTTTTTCGATTTTTTTCAGTTTTTTTCGGGATTTTGACCGGACCGAACCGAATCACTCGGAACCGAAGTGGTTGGAACCGAAAATATAATTTTCATAAAACTTAGAAATGAGGACCGAACTGATGTGACTCGATTCGGTCTGGTTCGGTTCTGCGATTCCAGTCAGTTCTCGATCCAATTTAAACATGGTTAGTCCCAAAGTCAGTAACAACAAAAGTGAAATCACATAAACAATCAAAACAAGTTATAAACACATAAATTTCAGCTCAATTTACACGCTAAATCTCAATCGAACAACCAAAAAACAAAACTTTAAACAGTAATTGAACAGTTCAATCGACAGATATCGAAGATTAACATACACCGGTTAACTATAAGTCTATAATCCTAAAAACTATATTTTGAACAATTGCTAGAAAATATTCAAAATCGGAGCTCAAATCCTCACCGTCGATTAAATCAAAACAAATTAAGCAAATTCAAGAGTTTATAGAACCGCTTACCTGGATTTTAGCTTTCAATCTGTCGGTGAAGACAACATTATTTGAGGAAGTAATAACTGTGAAGAACAATCCGAGGTATGTGGGTTGTGGGAGAGAGAAGAAGAATAAACGGGAGTGTGTGTGTGTGTGTTTTTTTCTAATTTGATTGAATTTTGAATTTTTATTTTTTTGGGGAATTCTTTTCAGATTACAAATCGTTTTCTCATTTCTGCGTATAGCGTTTACTTGAATAATTGTTAAAATCCACACGACATCGTTGAATTTTTCAAATTTGATGGAACCTACTTATTGTTATCATGAGATATATTAATTTCCTAAATAAACATTTATGAGATACATAAAAAAAACTTAAAAATATATTTGAGAAATTTATTAAGAAGATTTTAGATTATTACTTAATAAGCTTATATAAATTAAACTTTTTTAAATTTATTTAAATTAATAAATATAAAAGCTCCTTAAAACGGTCACGATAACTCTTAAAATGTATATATTACAAGCAAATCTTAACCACATAAAATAACATTTTATAAATAGAAATATTATTTTGAAAAATAAATCATTGCTAACGGTCAACTTATTTATTGTATACAATCTTATTCTAATTAATTGTTGCATTTATATTTGTTTAAATTCTTGCAAAAATAAATTACATAAACGTGATGTAAGCGATAGTTTGAAACTAAGAATCTTAATAAATTGTCAAATATTTAGAACGTTATTTTAGTATAAAAAATTACTCCGTACTTGTTTGCTTTATTTAACAAGATTAGATTTCATTGTTGTTTTCTTTAAAATATCAAAAGTAGAGTAAACTTTTCTTGAACGTAATGAAAAATATATAATTGGGTAAAAAGAAACTCCTCAAGTAAATGTCACAGTGGAAAACTACTTAGGATTTACCAAATAAGAATGTAAAAAATAAATTACTATTACTAGGAATCTCATGTTTTCAGAAATAATTTTTTTTTTTTTTTTTGTTTATTTGGTTAAAAAGGCTATAAATTAATTGTAAGAAATATGAAAACGTTTTATGATTCTTCTTTTTTGGTAAGCTTGAATATTGTGACACATCAAGGTCAACGTGCACTTGACCGTCCTAAATTACACATTTGCCCCTATCAAAGTCTCAACCCAATGGATACGGAAGCATTGTCCGTCAAGTCGTCTACCAAACAATGACGGATAAAGACGTAATATTCTTCCGAGTTCAATTTAGAAAGAGTTTGTGATTATAATTTATGGGTTTTGGTAATAACAATTCTTAGGATTATCTTTGAGAGGTAGTTATTATACACATAAATTATTAATATTTTTATTAGTGGGGGATAATTTCTAAAATGCACGAAGTATTTATTGATTATTGTACAAATTTTGATGGCTTCTTATTGACACATTAGAGTCATCCTCATCATTTTCCATAATTTATAAGAGTAGTGACAACGATGCTCGTCTTCAGCTCATTGGTTGAGACGGTATGACGACATTGTTGGAATATGTTTCTTTTAAATATGTAATCTTATTGAGACTTAGTATTGCTTTCTAATAACACTTCCTGTTAATTTTTCTACGTATTTTATTAATACAAGTGCCTATCTCAAATGATATGATTAGGAAAGAAAATTAATAGATTTACAAAACAATAATTTTATGAGTAGCATGATTAAATAGAAAAATTTAGTAAAATTAATAGTACAAATTTTCAATCTTATTTTATCCCTTTTTAAGTAAGAACTGTAAGATTATTACTTTTATTAATTGCAAGGAGAGTACAAACATGAAACATCTAATCTGGTATGTAAATTAAGTGTTTTGCTAATTATGAAAATAAATTATTATCTTTTACTTTCTTACACTTAAATATTTTCAAACAAAATAAAAGGAAATTCAATAATTTACTTTCCAACCCCACCTTTTTTTTGGTCTCTATATTTACTTTTGTGTTGTAGTTTCAACCACTTAATTCTCTTCTATATAACTCTATTCATTCTTCTTATACGTTCTTCTCGATTGTTAGAAAGTCAACAGATTTAATCAACACAAAAAATGTCAAAAATATTGTTTATTAACATTAGATACATGTAAATGGTAAGCTACTAAATTATTTCTTATCATCATTTAATGTAGCATATTTAATGTTTCGTGACTTTCGTCTCAAATTATATTAACCCGTTGGTGTATATTAGTTGGCCACTAAAAATAACCTTAGGGGATTTTTCTTCAAAAGATATCGGGTTTAAGTCTAATTGATGGTTTTTCCTCATGCGGAAGGATGAGGTGAAGTTTATTTCCTTAAAGCGCAGTTTCAATGTCCAACTGAACCACAAACTAAATTAATACTAATAACTAGCTAACTTTCATAATACATAAACATTTTTAATATTAGTTCATAAAATATAGATTGTTACTATCATATAGTACTAAATTATTAATAAAAATAAAAACAATTCGAAACATATTATACATTAAAGTATAATATTACAAATAAAAATGAATTAAAATGTTAAAAGTCAAAATTTAATCTAATTGCATTAAAATACAAGTTTAAATATATATTATATTAATATATTGATGATAATAGAAATATATAGTTTAATTTAACTGTTAAACATAATTTACTTATCAAATTTTAAATAATAGCGATTTTTTATAAAACCATTTGGACTCTAAAAATTAATCGTTGTCGGCAATATTATTATTAGCGTTAGGGGGTACAATTAAATAATCTGGTGGTTCACTGCGGCTTATCGAACTACTACGTGAGCAATGACCCAACGAGCTTTTATTTTAAGCCGTCCGATTTAGGTATATAATTGAAATCTACAGAATGCTGCCATCTGGCTGTTTATTAACTGGTGATAATGTTGTTGGCTTCACCATTATTCCGTGGACCCTGCAACATAATGCGTTTTCGTCACATTGGCTATTTGTGTACTACTTTCACATTAATTATTGTGCAGATATAAAATAAATGTAGTCTTAAATTAAATGAGTGTTGGATGCACGTCTTTTTCATTGAATACTGGAGTGTTTTTCAACTAAAAATATTATCAAATAATTTGAGAGCGAAGGTGAAAATGTAGTTAATTGTTTTGAATTTATTTATTTGCTAAATATCATACTCATTTGATAGACTTATATGGTTTTATGTCTGTTATTGCATAAGAGCCTCGTGATATGTAGATTTGCATAATTTATTTTCCTATATGTTTTATGTTTATTTATTGGTTGATATTTTTGATTGATACATGTATTTGCATTCTGACACGACTCGCTTACACACATGTCACATGCATATGCCTATATCTACATGTTATGCATACTCACTATATCATCGCACGCATGTCACGTGCATATGTTTCTGTATATACTTACATACTTGTATGTATTTATTTGCGTATGTTTTTATATGTAATCACACACATATACTTCACTCTCACTTTTGTTCAAGGTCTATCTAGAAACACTATCTCTACCTTCGGGTAGATGTGTGTTTATCTACATCTTAATTACCTCTTCAATACCCTTATTTCAAGGGATTGTGTAACATTATATTTGTTGTTGTCATTGTAAAATTGTTAACACTCAGAACCCCGTAACACAATATTGTTCATTTTGTCGCACGTGCACAATTTTGTTCCTGACATGGACTGCTATACCCAAAAGGTCTCGTAATAAGAGAGGTATCCACACACTTGATAATGAATGCTTCATTCCCCTCTCTAACTGATACGAGACGAATTGTTACATTCTCTCCCTTTCGGACCCAACGTTCTCGTTGTGCACATCGTTCCAAAAACTGGTTCTGATACAATGGCCATAGGCCATGATCAACACCAAATTAAATACTAATATGACTAGACTATAAGCTTTGGGTGGGTGGAACGCTATTAACGATAATTGCCTTGTTTGTATTTAATACATAATTGTTTCCATTAAATTATTGGGCATTCATGTTTATAAAGGAATTCTCGGAGGTGACTGAGCTTTACTTTCTTAACCTTTCTCTGGTTATATGAGATATGTTTACATCGAGTGAAACTGTATAACATTATGAAAATACATTGAAAATGGAGCAGCTAAAGTTATATTCACATCAATTTGATGGAGATTCATTTTGGGATTAGAAGAGGGACAAGTGTTTAAAATCATGATCATTGGTGTATCCTTTTATACTCACTTACTCAGGGACTATTTTTGTAACTTTATATATACAATAAGGACTATTTGTTGCATTAACTCAAACGCATATAAAAGAAGTTGTAACTGAATACCAGAATCAAATTTTCAAACTAAATCCTCCCTCTCATTTCATTCCTCTCGCTGCGAACTCCCGCTCTGTCGACAATGGCGACCTCTGATACCTCACTAGAAACACCGACTAAAACTCCGACGAACGACAAAACTTCTCCTGCAAGGAAACAACACCATCGCGAAACCACCGTTACCGTCCCATCTTCTTCCTCCAAGTCTCGCTTCGAAGCCTATAACCGCCTTCAGTCTGCCGCCGTCGCATTTGGCGAAAAACTTCCGATTCCTGAGATTGTAGCAATCGGAGGTCAATCAGATGGAAAGAGCTCGCTGCTTGAAGCTCTTCTTGGCTTCCGATTCAATGTACGCGAGGTTGAAATGGGCACTCGCAGGCCTCTCATACTCCAGATGGTTCATGATCCTACGGCTCTTGACCCTAAGTGTCGCTTTCAGGTCAATTCCTCTTTTATCTAATCATACCTGATTGAATTTACTGCTGCATGCTTAACTAGGGCTTACAATTTGATGAAATGCTTGATTCTAATGTGTAGTTAGGGTTTACAGGTTCAGGTCAATTTATGTTTTATATGTTCATACATAATTGAGCTTATGCTGCTTAATTAGAGTTTATAATTTGTGGAAACTGTTGATCGTGTATTGAATGTGTAGTTAGTGTTTACGCTGTAAGCTCAATTTATGTTTTACATACTGCTGCTTAGTTAGTGTTTACACTTTGAGCTCAATTTATAGTGAATGCGTAGTTAGTGTTTACACTTTAAGCTCAATTTAAGTTTACGGTTTGTGTAAATTGTTAAATATAGAGTGAAGGTGAAGTTACGGTTTACAGTTTCCAGTCAATTTCTGTTTTATCTATTCACACAAAATTGAATCTACGGCTGCTTAATTAGAGTTCACAATTTGTGGAAATAGTTGATCATAGAGTGAATATGTAGTTGCAATCTACACTTACAGGTCAATTTCTGCTTTACCTGCTCATACAGAATTGAATTTACTGCTGCTTAATTAGAGTTTACAATTTCTGTAGTTAGGTTTACTGATTTAGTATCTATTGTTACTATATACCAATGAATAGTGAATAACAACAGGACAAACGCTTATTTATGTGACAATTTCTCAAATTTGGATGTAATGTTAGTAAATGTGTAGTTAGTGTTTAGTATTTTTTTTTTCTTTTCTTTGTATGGTGATATTGAACTTTGACAACAATAGGAAGAGGATTCTGAAGAATATGGCAGTCCTATTGTTTTATCAGCAGCAATTGCAGATACCATTAAATCAAGAACTGATTCACTACTACAGAAGACTAAAACTGCTGTCTCTTCTAAACCAATAGTAATGAGAGCTGAATATGCACATTGTCCTAATCTCACCATTATTGATACTCCTGGATTTGTTCTCAAGGTTATTTATATAAAATAATAAAATCACACTTTTATTATAAATAAACATTTTGTTAATAAAAAAACCTACTTTTGGCAGGCTAAAAAGGGGGAACCCGAGACCACACCAGAAGAAATCCTCTCTATGGTGAGGTCTTTGGCTAGTCCACCTCAGCGTATTCTTGTATTCCTTCAACAAAGTAGTGTTGAATGGTGCTCATCTTTGTGGTTGGATGCTATTCGTGATATTGATCCAACTTTTAGAAGAACTTTAATTGTTGTCTCCAAATTTGATAACCGCCTTAAGGTACACTAATTATATAAATCAAGAATTATATAAATTAATCTTAATTAATGATAATAATTACAGGAATTTACTGAAAGGTGGGAGGTGGACCGTTACCTGAGTGCTAGTGGCTATCTTGGAGAGAACACACACCCGTTCTTTGTGGCCTTACCAAAAGAGAGAACTGCAGTTTCAAATGATGAATTTAGGAAGCAAATAGCTCAAGTGGATTCTGATATTATACATCATTTAAGAGAAAATGTTAACGGTGGTTATGATGAAGAAAAATATAAATCCCACATAGGTTTTGGTCGTTTGAGAGATTATTTGGAAGCTGAGCTTCAAAGAAGATATAAAGAAGCTACACCTGCAACATTAGCTTTGCTTGAGCAATGTTGCAGTGAAGTCAATGCTCAGTTGACCAACATTGACTCCAAGATTCAAGAGACTTCTGATGTTGCTCACCTGAGGAAATCATCAATGTTGTTTGCATCATCCATCTGCAACCACGTGGTACTGAATTAATTTTTTTTTTTATGTTTTTAAATTTTTTGATATAAATTTGAAAGATTTATTTGGAAAACTGTGGGGGTGCAGGGAGCACTGATAGATGGAGCAGCTGATCCTGACCCTGATCAATGGGGAAAAACAACAAAAGAGGAGAAATTAGAAAGTGGAATGGGCAGTTGGCCTGGAGTAACTGCCGACATAAAACCGCCAAACGCCATCCTTAGACTTTATGGTGGTGCTGCTTTTGAAAGAGTCATGCATGAATTCCGTTGTGCTGCTTATTCTGTTGAATGTCCACCTGTTTCAAGGGAAAAAGTATTGTATTAAACTATTAATTATATCATAAATAAATATAATAGTGTAAATTACAGAAATTGTCCTTGTGGTCTTCCGAATTCTACGATTTCGTCCCTATACTTTTAGTTTCATTTTTTTTGTCCATGTACTCTTCAATTTCCCGAAATTTTGTCCTTCTGTCTAAATTTAGACCAAAATACCCTCACATGCTTGGCATGCGAGGTTACTTAACGGCACAATTTAGACAAAAGGACAAAATTCCTGGAAATTGAAGAGTATATGGAAGAGAAAAAAAAAACGAAATTAAAAGTATAGGGACAAAATCGTAGAATTTGGAAGACTACAGGGACAATTTCTGTAATGTACTCAATATAATACTTATATTATATGTTAAGAGTAAAATCTCATATAATATGTTTGTTTTGTTTTGACAGGTGGCAAACATAATACTTGCCCATACTGGCAGAGGATGTGGGACCGGAATTGCAGAGGCAGCAGCAGATATTGCACGTGCTGCTGCCAAATCATGGATTTCTCCTCTTCTTGACACTGCTTGTGAACGTCTTGCTTTTGTGTTGATAAACCTGTTTGATCTTGCTGTTGACAAAAATCAACGCCACCACATTGACTGTAAGAAATCTTTATATTTATTTCATATCAGACTATCAGTTCAGTAGTATTAATAGTCAAATTTTACTCAGAATACTGGTCAACATCAGTCAAATTGGTCAAATTAGTCAAAATCGGTCAACATTACTAACACACACACACACATATATATATTTATTTATTTATTTAAAATAAATTCTACGGCTGAAAGACAAAAATCATACTTTTCTATTTCCATTTCCATTCCCATTATTTATTATTTAATTATTTATATAAATGAAAAAAGACAGTAGTAACAACATACCATGGGGTAAGAAAGGCCAATTTTGACCAGTATTCTCGAGTCGGTCAAATTTTACTTGAGAATACTGGTCAAAATTGGTCAACATTGCTAATATGGATCCCAAATTATTATTATTTTATTGGCAGATGGGAAGAAAGGTGGTGATATGGATGGTTATGTGGGTTTTCATGCTGCTTTAAGGCGTTCTTACCATTGCTTCATTAGAGACCTTGCAAAACAATGCAAACAGCTTGTTCGCAACCACTTGGATTCTGTCACAAGCCCATATTCTCTAGTCTGCTACGAGCCCGATCTCCTATTTGGGCCAGGCCCAAACTCTAGTTTCAAATACCAAACTTCAGCTACTTCACAATGTCTTGATCTATCAGATCACAACCCATTGACTAACGAATCTCAGATTGACCAAGAAAACATACCTCCAGAAAACAACAAAAATGTTGAGGAAACAACTCCAGGAAAGGTTATAAAAGCAGCAGGAGATGGTTCAATGACTGTACCTGAAACACCGTCACCCGATCAGTCGTTGAAAAAAGAAAATGGAATTTTAGTTGAAGGTGGTGCGAGAAAACGGTATTCGAGAAAAGTGTTGGGTAATCATAATGGTGCTGATTATAATAATAATAATAATAATAATAATAATAATAATAATAATAATAATAATAATACGGGTCCGTCGACTTATACTGAGATTTGCTCATTAGCTGCACAACATTTTGCACGTATTCGTCAAGTGTTGGTTGAGAGGAGTGTTGCATCAGCACTCAATTCGGGCTTTCTTACCCCGTGGTATGTTCTTACTACTGCCATTCTTTTTCATTTAATTAAATAATGGGATAATTGGTTATATGTCCCTAAAAATATTATAAATTATTTTTATATCCTTTCAAAATTTATTAATTTTCTTTATATCCTTATAAACATCCTTTTATGTCCAAAAACTTATTTACAATTTATTATATCATTAAATATCATTAATCATTATCATTAAACGTGTTTTTTTAAGATTTACTATATTATCTTTATTCTATCTAAACCTAAACCTAAAGGTAAATAAAATATTTATAAGGATATAAAGATAATTTATAAATTTTGAAAGGATATAAAAATAATTTGTTATATTTGTAAGGACATATAACCAATTTTCCCAATAATGGGATAATAATTAAATGAGTAAATTACAGATGTTGTTCGTTAGGTTTTCTAAATTCTATGATTTTGTTCATACACTTTTTTTTTCCTTGTACTTTTTGATTTTAGTGATTTTGCCCCCCTATGGTCTTCAAATTTCATTTTTTCATCTATTTAGACATAAGATGACCATAGGGTATTTTTGTAATTTTAGGTTAAATGGACGAAAAAATTGAAATCTGAATACCATAGGGACAAAAATTACGAAATTAGAAAGTACAAGGACAAAAAAACAAAATAGAAGATAGGGACAAAATCGTAAAATTTGGAAAACCACATATACAATTTATGTAATTTACTCTAATTAAATAATAGAAATGGAAATAGAAAAGTGTGATCTTATTTGTGTGTTTCAGCCGTGAGCAACTAATGGTAGCATTGGGAGTGGAGTTATTTGGTGTGAATGATGAGAAATTTATGGACATGTTTGTTGCACCTGGAGCCATTGAAATGCTTCAAAGTGAAAGGAGGTCTATCCGTAAGAGACAGAAGATATTGCACTCTTGTTTGACCGAATTCAAGACCGTTGCAAGATCCCTTTAGTAGGTAAGTAATCTACACTTGTTTACATCTCGTGAGCAATGGAATTACTCAATTCCTTGTCAATTTTCTAACCAAACTTGATAATCTTGGATTCTTATGTGTTGAAATAAAATTGTTTGGTCTTACTCAAATTGCAATTTTATCCTAGGAAAAACCACATATAATGTGGTGTACTAAACTTCAAAACATACTATTGTAAGTATGGTTTTACCTTAATTCCACTTAGCCTGTAAATACAATTAGATTTTTTTTGGGTTTTGTTAATGACCGCCTAAGGGTTGTCTCTAACATGCATCAAAGGCTTGTACATTCATTGATAAGGTGGCGATCCTAAAATTCAGGGGGTTGTTTTATATCTATTTTGCTCATTATTATTTTCCTTTTTTAATGGGTATACTTGTTTATGACGGGTTTCCTCATGGTGGCCGCGTTTTGATCGTAATGAGAAAAATTTCAAACTTTTGTTGCATTCTTATAAAAATTGTCCCTATGGTTTTACCGATTAAGATTAAGTATCATTTATTCTAATGAACAAATATCTTATCTAAAAATTCAGTATATAATCATCATAGATTATGAATGAAGAACATAACCAAGAACACAAGAAGAATGTTGAATTAAGATCATATTCTTGAACACAAGACATCTTAAATGAAAGTAGATCATATGTCAATAATACATATAATGATAAGATTAGACACTTATTATACATATACATATATGAAAGGATAGAACTACGTAGCACATTTGCCTTACCACTTGGAATCATATTTCAAGAAAATGCTCTGATTGAATTGCAATCACAAGTTTACCCTTCGGGCTTCTTCTCGTCTTTGCGTTCTTCCTCCTTCGGTTTAGCTTCTTTCTCCTTTGGTTTCCCCTTTTTCGGCTTCATAAAGCAAAAGCAAGAGCAACAAGGACACTGAAACAAGAACTTCATCTCTCTCTCTCTCTCTCTCTCTCTATCTCACACACACACACACACACACAAATCAGTAGGCGAAAAACCGGGGTGATGGACTTTTTAGTCTTAGCTTTTACGTTATTTTACCTTTTTATGATTAAAATGATGTGTAGCTCAATAATAGGACTCCATTTCAATCGCTTTCATAGTTGAAAGTGGGGACTATTAGCCAAAAGAAACACTACCCACAGGCTGTTCCTCGCCTCCTTGTCGGCTCTTATTTTTCAACACTTGTGTACAAATTCAAAGGGCCTATGTATGGGCTTTGATGCATATTCAAGGCTACATGTAAATTCATTTCATTTCATATCGAAATGGCTTTCCTGGATGGCTGAGCTTTACCCGTAATGTATGCAATCTAATCATTTTTATAAACATTCCTTGAGTATCTAGTACATGTTTATGTAAAATGCAAATTAAAAAAAAGTTCCTAGGATACATAAAACGAGGCGAGACAAAGAACCGTTGAGCCATTGGCTTGCTGAGCTTTTCTGATTTGGGTTTCTCAAAAAAAGAGATCAAACCCATTACCTATAGAAGATTATTTCAGACATCTTTACCGCTAGACTATCATTGGTTTACATGTAATTTCGTCTGTCTCATGCAAAACGTTCAAAGAAGGTTCATTTTCTAGCAACCTCAGCTGGCTCGTGTCAGTAAGGCTCCTCCCAACGGCGTTCATCGATGAAAATCGACTTTTGTCACCAAAGTGACATTTGGCACCACCCACTCCTTTTCGTGACTTTTTTCCTTTGTGAGTATGTCGAAAGTGACGAGGAGAGAGAATTTGCCATGTATTGTAGACTTGTATATTTTGCAATAAATTGTGTACTTTATCACAATGAAAAAAGAATTGAAGAGATGTTTTAACATAAGTGTGTCACTTGATTTGTCAATTTACAAATGTCAATATGACGTTAATGTGACAAAGTTAAAGAAAGAAGGAAAATACAAATTGTTGAAAGGTGCTTAACTTGCCACAAAGATTAGGAAGCAAGAAGCATTAACCAGTGGGTATCTAATCCATATAAAGTGGGTTATACAATTTCTTTACATGAATTAGTGAATTACATAAAAACTTAAGTTATAAAAGTTTGTTACATCAAAAGGCAATTTTCACAGTCCAATACATACAACATCAATTCGTCTAAAGTCAAACACATTTTCATACAATTTAACCCTAACAAGTTATTTACAAAAGTTCAAAGTCGGGACGACTTTTTAGCTAATTTACCATAATCATAAACACCGATACGGCGATACCCCGTTTTTTTACCGAAGTCGGCCCGAATCAACTAATTGCACTAAAAGCGGGCAAGGTGCATATTTAATATCCCCTAGGCCCGCTTGAAGGACTTTGAGAATTGATAAACAAACATCTAGCCCGATGAAATCCGCCAGCTGTAACGGGCCCATTGGCTGATTAGTTCCTAGCTTCATTCCTGCATCAATGTCTTCTTTTGTTGCAACCCCCGTGTAAAGTGTGTGAAATGCTTCGTTAATCATTGGCATTAGGATTCGGTTCACAATGAACCCCGAATAATCTTGTGAGCAAACTACTGTCTTGCCAAACCTGTAAATTTTTAGAGGTGAGTGTGTGTCGGTTATGGCCCAAAATTGGTTAATTGAGCCCGAAACCGAAACTTTCGATTTCTGTCAAATTCAGTTTGTTTTTCATTTACTAATTAATTATTTAAAGCTAAAACTGTAACATGTATTAAAAATTATAACGATATATATACGGATGGTTTGATTAATAAGGTTCGGTTTTTTGGGCAAACCCAAAGCGAGCTGAAACTTTTAGTTTGGCCAGAAAACCGAACTGAACCGAAAAAACCAACCGAAACGGAACCGGAGATTATAATTTTTTGGTTTGATTTTCCGTTTGTAATTTCATGATTTTTGTTTCGGTCCTAACGGTTTTGGTCTGGTTCGGTCTGGTCCTCGGATAGAGTTAAGTATTTGGGCAGCAAAAACCTAACCGAACCGAAAACCAACCGATTATGATATTTCGTTTTGTAATTTCATGAGTTTCGGTTTTGGTTAGTTCGGTCCGATACTCGGATAGGGGTGAGCATTTGGGCAGAATAAACCGAACCGAAACGAAAACCGACCGAAACGAACCAAAACGAAACCGATTATGATTTTCGGTTAAGTTTTTGGTTTTGTAATTTCATCATTTTTGGTTTCAGTCTGGTCCTTGGACCACGCTCACCCCTAGTTACCCCTAACACCAAAAACTAAACCACTAGTTTTAGTTTTAAGCCGGTTAATTCGGTTTATGCTCACGCCTAGTAATTTTCAAAAATAATAAAATGAAAAGGGACAAAAAAAGTAACGATAATAAATATTTCAATAAATAACATTTAGCGGTAAATAGTAAGTTTAGTAACCACCTTTCTGCCAAATTTTTTGTTGCATTAAATGTTTCATCTGATGTATCTGCACCTCGAATAATCTCAACAAGTTTCATAATCGGAGGAGGGTTCATAAAATGCATACCAATCACCTAAAATCCAAAATAAATAAATAAATAAAATCATTTTAAAAAATGTTCATATGCTAAAATAACACCTGTTGTGGTCTTCTTGTTGCCGTCGCTAATCGAGTAATTGAGATAGAACTTGTATTTGATGCTAAAATGGCAGACGGTTTAACCACTTTATCGAGTTCTGCAAACAGTTTCTTTTTCACATCTTCAGATTCCACAATTGCTTCGATTACAATATCTGCAAATCGAAGATCTTCGAGATTTGATGTGTATTTTACACGAGCTAAAGCGTTGTTTCCTACCTCCTGTTAAGAAAAAATAGCGACAAAAATTAGTGGTCACTGTGACAATTTGATGATTTGATCTATAAAATAAGCTTAAAACAAAAACCTTCAAATTACAAGTTTACTGTTTATCATTTTTGCACATTTTCCCCCAAAAATGTAGATAATCATTGAGCCAAGGAATTAGGGCTGTCAAAACTTGACACGACACGACAAAAATACACGAAACGAAACGAAATTGTGACGAAACTGAAATTTGAATTCGTGTTGTGTAAAACAAACACGAAGTCGTGTCGTGTTCGTATTCAGAGATTAACACGAAATTGACACAATAGTTATGATTTTGTCGTGTTTATCGTGTTTGTCGTGTTTTTAACATGTAATAAGAAATTTGTTATTTATTTTGTGTTGTCGTGTTTATCGTTTTTTAATTGTGTCGTGTTCGTGTTAGTAAAATAAAACACGACTTCGTGTCGTGTCGTTTTCTTGCTGAACAAATTCGTGTCGTGTCATCCAGCAACACGAACGATAGCACGATTTGACAGCCCTACAAGGAATTCAATTGCTATAATTATTAGGCAGCAAATTCAAATTACTATGAAGAACCCTAATTATAAACATTATCAACTGAACGACATAAATTTGAAGATCTAAACTGCAAACGAACAAATTGGGGACAAAGGATGATCTCGCTATAAAATTAACGAAATTTCGAGATTTCACAGAGGTACGAGACCTTGGAGAGATGACCTTTGGAGACAAAACGTTGAACGGAATCGGAGATAGAACTCTTAGCACTATTGAGAGCTCCGGCGACTTTATCGAGGAGCAAAACATCGGAACCGGCAACTGCCGCTAGTTGGGCGATCCCGGAGCCCATCTGGCCGGCGCCAATTACTCCGATCACCTTGAATTCTGCCATGTAAACAGTAATTCAACACCTATTTTGGTGGTTTATTAGTTTGCAGATGATACTCGATATCAATTTGAAAGTTATCTTGACGATCTTAAATTTGGAGGTTGCCTAAATTTGGACGAAACCAAAATAAATAAATTATCTACTTATTTTATACCGTAATTAGCTAATAAATTAGTGTTCATTTCAAAAGGGAGCTGATTCGTAATACTCTCTTCGTCCCACAAAGAAGTTTACATTTCTCATGGGCATAAGATTTTAAATGATAGTTAATGGTGAAGTCACTAGTAATACTTTTGATTAAAATATAAGATTAGATTGGAGAGAGAAAGATAGTTAATGGATATAAATTGTGGGGTTCTCAACAATAATAATATTTTATTATGTGAGGTCCATCAAATATGATAAATGTAAACTTTTTTGTGGAACAAAAATTTAGTGAGAAATGTAAACTTTTTTGTGGGACGGTGGGAATATTTCGTTCCACACTTTTTCTGCAAACACAATACCCATTTAAAATTAAAATTTGAAGAATTAATCAAAATTAAAGTCTGATGCGCCTTAAATGTTAACTAGACTTCAAACCTAACCTAATATACTTCAAAGACCTAATTAGACTATGTGTTTGATTACAAATAGCTAAGATAAACAAAGATTATGCCTAAACTTTGTAAATAATGCAGAGACTTCATTAATAATTA
The DNA here is from genome assembly GCA_963853835.1 of Calendula officinalis. NCBI lineage: Eukaryota > Viridiplantae > Streptophyta > Magnoliopsida > Asterales > Asteraceae > Calendula > Calendula officinalis. The sequence continues at coordinate 78,575,042 of OY970828.1, forward strand.
GAAGGGTGTCCGCTCAGGGTATTCGCACGATGTGGCAAGCTTTACAAGTTAATGTTAACTATTTTAACGATATTCAATGTTTATACTTTTTAATCTATCTTATAAAAGCACTACTTTATAACTCCGTATTTGAAACCATTTATCTAGAAGCTTGTTAATTATTAGAAAAATTGTTTGTTTAATTTGTGAATTAAAGGCAATACGTTAAGTTTTTTTATACTACGTATATAATATAGATATAGATATATTATAAATATGTATAAGTTCGTACAAATTGCATGAGCTTTTTATTTATGGGATATAACAAGCATAACAACGGTCCTTATGAAGTTGAATATTTGAATAACCTTCGTATATATGATTCCTTTTTCTGCTATCATGTTTTTCATTTCTATATTAATTAGTGTTTTATTAAAACTGTGCTAAATATATAAAGGAAATGTCTCAATGTTTATAGAAATATGCATTTGCTTGATGACAACTTGATATAGTTAAGTTAAACCCATCATTACTTGGTCTTGTTGGAGCCCAAAATGGCCCATCAAAATGTGGTCATCCATCCAATGCACTATGCTTTTGTCCCCCTTTTTTGCTTTATGTAATATTAAAATATTAAATTATAAGCATATTTTACCATTATTTTATTAAAAGAATATATTTATCGTACTTCAAATACTTTGTGAAATTAATGATTTACATTGTATTGCATTTTGTAACTAGCCAATTTATAATCGAGATTAGTTTATAAATATGTTAACTTATAAAGTACATTTCAAACTCGTCGCGAAACATGATCATGTACTCGTCGTAATTTAAACATGTAAGACCTAACAATATCAACGACTTCCATCTTACTAGATATGATTTTTCATTTGTATCTTTTAATAAATCACATGTTGATCACAAAATCTAAGGAGTTGGCCACGTTAAACCTTATGAATGTGGCAAAACATATGTCCCCATATGACCATCACTTTAGGAGAAATCACAACCCCAAAATGGTCCCAAAACCTCCACTTCACAAACTTCACTACAATATAAATTTACTAAACCTCTTCTTTCCAAATGCATAACCAACCACAATGGAGACTCACCGCCGGCACAAAAGCAATTCCTCCGGCGACAACTTCACTTTTTCCGGCGATGTCACCGGACATTGAACCGGACACCGAATTAGCCGACCATTTGTTCTCAAATGGCAAATTTCTCCTCCACACTTTCCCTCTTCAACCGAAAAGATTAACAAGTTGTACATTATCAAGAACATATAGTGTTGATAGTAAAGATTCACTCGTGTCTTCCCGAAGTAATAGTACAAACAGTCGTAGCAGTAGCAGCAGCAGTTGTAGTAGTGTTGATAGTAAAGATTCACTCGTGTCTTCCCGAAGTAATAGTACAAACAGTCGTAGCAGTAGCAGCAGCAGTTGTAGTAGTGCAAGAACAAGCACTAGTGAGGCTTCCACCGGAGTTGCTACAAAAGCCGCCATCTTGCCGGAAAAGGGTGGCCGGAGTCCGGTTCACTATAGTAATAATTATTATCTTCCGGCTGAAAAGTGGCAGTTTATGGCGACGGTTCCGGTGCTAAACCGCCGGACTTCCCAAAAAAGGAAAGGTGAAGACGGAAAGCAAAAAGGGTCGCCGGAGAATAAGAAGTGCAGCCGGAAAAAAGGGTATTGCCGGAGATTATTCCGGTGGCTTGTGTCAACATGTAAAGAATGCCATGCTATAGAGCCATCCAAGAAAGTGTTTTGACTGTGCTTAATTTTTTTCTCTTTTTTTTTTAAAAAACTTGTTTTCTTTCTAATATCACTAATTTGATGATGGGATTCTATCTTTTTGTTAAAAAGTTCACTAATTTAACTAATTTAATAAAATTAAATTTGCAAAAACAATACACCTAGTTTGGCCAAATTACACCTTTGATACAAGTGGTTTCGAAATTGCAGGCGCGATACCATTTTTAACAAACTCGTTGCGTTTTTGGTCCGGTAACCCTAACAACGTTAACTGAAATTCGTTAGTTGAGGGTATTTTCGTCATTTCAAGTTCATTTCAACAAAAGATAATTAAACATGTAAAAGACCAAAAACAACTACAAAACATTGCAACAAAAACAAAGATCACCAATAGTACTTTCCAAGATTCATCACAAACACATCACTGAACCTATAATCGCGCGATTATCATCCTAACGATTATCACTCCAAGAAATTTTCCATGACATCATTATACATCGCCGCCTCGGGATTTCGTTTATCATGATTCAAATTCGGGCCATTATCGGGCCTGCCCCCAATTCCTTCTGTAAGTGCATTAAAAAAGGTCAGCCCGTTGGGCCATTTGATGTCATTTTCAACATTATGGTCATGGCCCATAATGTTGTTTCCCATTTGTGGTTCGGGTGGATGAGGATGGAGGAACATGTGTGTTTCGTCTTTTGGCCCGAATCCGAGTCTTGTGGGATTTTGGAAACTTGGTGGTTGCATTCGGTTAGTTGCAGCCCAGTTGAAAACGGGCGGGCCAGGTGGAGGGTGGGTCGGGCCCACGGGTTGCTTTAGTGGAAGCCCGTTTGAAGAGGGTGATGATGTTGATGCAAATAGGTGGGATAGATAGAAACCAGATTGGTACCCAATTGATTCGAATAAATGTCTCATTCTAAGCACAAAATGAAGGTCTTCGGGTACCTAATAACCAATAAAAACATCCAAATGAGTCCTTTTTTATACTTTTTTTAGATCTTTATAAACGGTTGAAAATGGTGATCCTACAAACAAAGAGTAATGTTATATATTCTACTAAACCATCTGGTGATAGCCTAGTGGTAGGACATCTGTAATAATTTCCTAAAGGTCGCGTCGTTCTGTAAATATTTACCAGATAGGCAATGAAATGTTTAAAAACAGTCATAACAACGGTTAGGTCGCGTATAAACTTAGCCTATAAGTCCTTAAATAGAAATACCCTTTTAAAGAAAGTTATATTTTCTACCAATTATGTTATTGTCACATTTTAATCATCTCGTACACTTAGAAAAAACGGTCACTACCTCACACTCTTATGGATGATCGACACGTGGAAATATGAGGATATATCATTTATCATGAATAAAATTTAACCGGAAAAAGAAAAGTATGAAAACAATAAATGAAACTTACAATCTTGCATGAACCAAGTTGCAAGAGACCATGACCAGCTTGAATCACAGCAATAGTCTAGTAAAATGAAAAAAATTAAAAATTAAAAATAATCAAAAGGGTATTCTCAAATGATAAAAAAGAAACGAACTTGCATAATCTTGATCATAAAAAATAAAATTAAAAAGTTAAAAAATAACCTGAATTCCTGAATCAAACTGTTCATTCCATTCACTTGGAAGCTGCAAAAAATCAGAAATTTATTACCACCAATTATTGAAAAATGATTAATTGAATAGTGAACAGTAAATAGTAAAGTTCCAGAGAAATTTATGAGTTCCAGTTATTCAATAACTGAACAGTAAAGTGTGTGTTTGAAGGTGTAAGTGTGTGTTCTTGAAAACCATACTGCATCAAAAGAACTTTGCCAATAGTTAGATATGCTCTGATCACATTCTGTTGGTTCTTTGAATACCCATTTGTGACACTTATCAGAAGCAACTTTTCCCATTAATCTGCATCTCAATATAATCAACCATCATCAAAAAAAAAATTAAAAAAATAATAATAATTTTTTGTTTCGGTTTTTTTCACACTCTATTATTTTCTTAAATCTTAATTAGTGATTATAATCTAGTAATTAAAAAATAAACACCTACCAAGTACCCACCCTTCTCCATAATTATACAACTGAATTGACATTTTGCTGAAAGCTTTCCTAACAAGATCTTCTCCTGAATCCATTTCTTCTAAACAATCCATCATTCTTCCTCTACAAAATCCATCTTCCCACATCAACATCCTACAAAATATATAAAAAAAAATCAAAAATCACACAAAAATATAACATAAAACTCATAAAATTATTGATTTTTTAAAATCCCCTGTTTTTTGTTTTTTTTACAGTTGACTTACAGGCTACCAATATCATCTCCAACTTTGCAGCCATTACCACCTCTAACTCGCCTGAAAAATCGGAAGAAAACAAAACCCATTTGAGTAAAGATTAAAGATTTGATTTTTATTAGTGGGTTTGATTTAATTAATGAAATAATTAAGAGAAAATTACGGTCTTGGACGAATGGTCCAGAAAACAGAGTAAGTCCACTCAGTATTGATGCAAACACTTCTTAAAGCTTCATGAAGAGCCAACATTCCAACTGCTTCTTTGTTTCCATCTGTTGTTCCTGAGCCCACCATTTTTTTTTCTCTTTTTTATGTTTGATTTTAAGGTTTTTGTAGCAGCTATGATCTTCGGTTTTTCAAGATTTGCAAAGGGGAAGAACACTAGTGGGTTGTTACTTAATACCCATTAAAATCTTGAGAAAACGAAGATTTAAAAGAGGTTAAAAATGGTTGCTTTTTTAGATTTTTATACTATGGTTTTGAGGTTGGATTTTGCAGTGAAAGGAAGAAAGGCGGTGAGAGTTTTTGTATGTAAAAAAGGGTTTGGTTCAACTTTAACTACCCTCTCTATAACTTTAGCCATTTATTTATTTTGTGGGTTAAAATTCATTAATTAACCCACCAAATTTTGAAGTCTTTAAATGATGATGCTTAACTACTCAAATATTAAATTACATTAATGTGTATTTTTAATGTTAATAAGATAGTGATAAACCATATAGTTTTGTTTGACAAAATTAATTGGAAAACGATGATGTTTTGAATCGAATCGAATCGATAAAATGGTTTTGACCAAACTGAGTACCCAACTGATAACATCTTGGACCAGACCGAGAACTGTCGGAACCGAAACGAACAGAGAACCGGAAATGTTTCTTCGATCAATGTTTTCTTGTTTTGGACCGAACTGATAATCAATTTTGCATGAACATTAGAACCGATAACTAGACTGATATTGCACGGTTGATTCTTCTGTTCCAGCCGATTCTCAGTTCAATATGCAGAGACCTAATCGGAATAGGCAATTAGCAGTTGTAACTCAAAATTATAGTTTGTATTTATAGCTAGAAACTGAAATTTATGTTTCTTTTTAAAACTAGAAGTTTAAACTTCTAAACACTCGCCACTAAACATACCTATTGTGTCTACAAATTACCAATTACACATGATTCCAACTCATTAAATATAAAAAAAAATTGACAAAATATTTACTTCCTAACACTTCCATAGATTGATATCACATGTTATTAGAAGAAATTGTAGGAAAATTATACTTCTATATAATTTACTTGAAATATTATATCATTTTTAACTTTTAATTAGTAAAAGCAAAGTGTCATTATCAAGTAATCGACATCGACCTTTTGTTTGTATTCAACTTATAAATTATACGTGTTTGTTTGTTTTTTTTTTTTTATATCAATGTCGTTTTTCATAAAACCCGTTTTATGATCTAACGTACCCAATTTCTTTTCCATTAATGCAATATGAAAACTCCAACTTTTACAACAATAAAAAGGGTGGCAAGTGAGGTCTTAAAATGGTAGTGATTTAGGGTTGTTTGGATAGAGGAGAAGTGACCTTATCAAGGTCATAATCCATGACCAAACACACCCCTCATTGGTATGGTGGAAGATTTGTTAAGGACTTTGTTGGTTTGGCAAAATAGAATCTTTACTGGTCAAAAGCATGAGGAGGATTTTCTAAGGTTAGATTTGGATTGTTATTTTATTTAGATTATGGTGTTAATAATTGATATTGATATAATTTTTTAGAGTAAAATGATTACAACTATGATATTTATATATTATGCATCTTTAGTAAAAATTATACCTACAATTGTTTGGCTATAAAGTCATTCATATACCGTTAGATTAGAAGCTACTCCCTACGTCCCACTTTAAGTGTCCACTACAAAAAAGCACACAGTTTAAGAAAAGTGCATTAATTATATAATGTCACCAATCAAATTTTCTCTTTCCCACTTAAATGTTTTTTGATTGGTTGAAATTTAGGAAATGACACTCTTTGTGGGACAAACTAAAATAGTATACTGGACAATTAAAATGGGACGGAGGGAGTATTAGATATATACTATTATTTAGAGTATGGTGCTAATATTGGACATAATTACCAAAACAAATAAAAAATACATCTTTTTTCACAAAAATGACTTATCGACTCAAATATTCCCAAAGTACACCGTATGACTTGATTTTCTCTGTGCAACTATGCGCCTATCGATAACTCTTTTGTATGGCTTAGATGTTTTCTTTGTGTGACCAGATCATTATTGTGCGACTAATCTATGACAAGATCATTTGTTTGTTCGACCATATCATTTGAGAGTGAATTTCTTTTGGAAAGATTTAAAAATGTATTTTTCTTTTTACTTACAAAGGCGTTAATTTTTTTCTATATCTACTTACCATTAATCAACTGTTTTTCTGAAATGAGATATATATATATATAGGAAGCCAATAGTTATAAGTTGTACATCGATAATAATAACGATATCTAATTCCTACCAATGAGATATATATGATATGTAAGATATAAATAGTTATACATCTATTCAAAAATAGAAAAAATATAGACTCACAAGAAGACTTTATGTGAGAAATGTGAATACGGTTGTATGTCATATAAATCTTCGTCTCTTTATATTTTCATGGTTATATAGAATTTAATTTGCTATAAATGTGTTTTTCTATAAAATATCTTTTATTTAGGCAGTGGTTAGCTTGTGACCATTTAAAAACTAAGTTGAGATTAAGGTGGTCACGTGCACACGTGCCATGCCCGTGCGTCGGTGCATAAAGAAAGTCTGTTGCACTTGCACAAATTGCGGGGACACATTGCGTCTCTTGTCCTGTGCCACCTCGAATAACGCGCCGTGTATTCCACGCGACTTTGTCGAACCATTCAGAGTATTCACAAGTGCTGCAGACGAATGCTGGGTGCGCGTGGGTCAAAACCTCATGGGCTCCGGTTTGACCGCCCAAGGCCTGAGTTATGGGCCCACAAACGTATCTTTTGGGCCCCTTTCTCCGGTTTTTCAAATAATTTCTTCCCCTCAAATTTGTCCAGCTCGTTTTCCCATTATAACGGTACATCTATCAACGTTGTCCATTTAGCGAAGAAAACGATATTTTAAATTTAGGAATATTGATTGAATGGTTGAATTGTATTGTAGTATTATTTAAGTACTCCCTCCGTCCTTAAATAAAGTTACCATTTCACTTTGAATTTTTGTCCCTAAATAAAGTTCTCATTTCACAAGTTGACGGGGTCCACTTAATAAAATAATATAATTATCATGGACCCCACTACTAACTATCCACTTACTATCTTTCTCTCTCCAAACCAACTTTATATTTTAATCAAATTTAATACCAACAACCCCACCACTAACTTTTTCCTTAAATATTGTGACCAAGACAAATGGGAACTTTATTTAGGGACGGAGGGAGTATTTGATATATGTGAATGACTTATAGCTTAATATTATTGGAGAAAATTTGTAAAGTATTATCCATGACCTATAGGTCATGGGTTCAAGTCTTATTTAAGAAAAATAGGAATAGATTAGGTGTCATTCAAAAATTAAATAAAAATAGGTTGGACCGGTTGAATACTTTAATTGCCCGAACTTGTATTTATCAGTTAACTAATTAAGTAAAATTTAGTTTGAAAATAAAGGTTTGCTTAAACCGCGACTCGAGTATATAATACAATAAAAATGAATAAATGAATATACGAAAAAGGTAAAACTGTAAATCTGCACTAAGGCTAATGAGCTCCACAAGCCGTATTTGGACGCTGGAACTCGACTCTAAAGTCTACTCGAGTAGCTCGGGCTCAAACTCAACTTGACTTGGACCGAGTTGATATAAGTATTTTGAAAGTCGATATCGAATAGTTCACAAGTTGACCCGGCATTTACACTCCTACACTGAACGAGAAAACCCGTAACACGTAACTCAAATCAATAAACATCTATATATTTAATTTAAACCGATAATATGAAGTTGAATAATATCTACTATTTTGTGCGGGTATTATACTGGTATATTATAACATAAAATAAAATAAAGTAAACTCATTTATTAAACGAATTAGTCATATTAACCCGTTTACATCCCTTGGTTATAACATGAATCGTCAATAGTTTTTAGGCAAATGAAACTTTATCATTTCTACTCTAATAGGCTCTCTGAATTGGTTGCATTTTGCTCGTGATGTACTCAACCTAACCATAACCATGGCCATCTTAAACATTCAACTAGTCATCGGGTAATATTTACTTATATTTAAGTAATTTAAGAGCTCTTGCCGAGAAAATGTTAATGTCTTATGGGCCAAGTCTAATAGAACAAAACAAAAAATTCAAATTATTAGCTCATACACTGTCTCATAAGGCCCAAACTCAATTTCAAGTGCAATCTTCTGGCAAAATAGGCCCAGATTCAAAGGCCCTATGGGCCTTTTCCCCCTTCTATTTATTCGCGTTTTAATATACAACTTTTTATTTGAAGTTTGTAATAGCACTTTGCATGGGATACAACGCCTGTTCTATGTTATAAAGATGCCAACATATTCAAGATTGAACATGTATATCTTTATACAATCTAAAGAAAGAGAAATAATATTTATTTCTACATTTTATGCTTACTTATGTGCATAGGCCCATTTGATAAAATGATATACTTCGTATATGTAATTCGTTAATTCTCTCTACTTATATTATCTCTTGATTTTGACATATGTCTTGATCAAATAGATAGACACATATGTCTTGATATTACTCCTAAAAAATATATATTATAGTTTGATTCAATTTAAACAATTGGTTTTGAACATCGAAATTGTAAAACAAAACCATATATGAGATTTTGGAAGGAAAAAAAAACGAGATATGTCGCGTTGTATTATGAAAGGTGAATCGATTCAATTTGACTTCACTGGTTTAGTCAGTTCCAGACAAACTATATATACCCTAGCTGTATATATAGTCTATTTCATAGATAGTGTATGTAATACTTTAGCTAAAAAGAGATGATATCTATACAATAAAAGTATTTATCTTCATGTTTTATTATATTAGAAGTGTTATTTTTAGCTTCTCACCAAATAGCAACTTTTTTAATAAAAATTTATAAAATCAAATATTATAATTTTTAGTTGTAGCTTTGGTCGTGATTTATACAACTTAAGGAGACCAGAAATCAAACCGATCTTATATAACCAAAATAATAATGATGAATTTTAAAACCGAGAATCGAACCAATTACTTCCTCCGTATCAAAATAAGTGACACACTTTCCATTTTGGTGTGTATCAAAATAAGTGACACACTTTGAAAACTTTTCTTATTTGATAAAAATAATGAGACCCATACCCACTAACTATCCACTTTAATAAAGTGAAATTACTCTTATATCCTTACTTTTACTTTTAAAACTCATTAATATCACTTTATTCAAAGAAAGTTGGACTCATTATCCACTAACTATGTACTTTATTATATTTTAACCTCTACTTTAATATTTACCTAAAAAAATGTATAAGCCGATTTATGTCATGATACGGAGGAAGTACATAATTTTGACATTAGAAAAGAAATGGAAATGAGAGTTTGTAATGTTGTTGGATAGTGTGAGTTGTGTTTTTACATAAATTCTGCCAAATATTTACAGGATTCAGACAACTTTTCCATTTGTTTCTTTCTTCAATCTTGATCCCCTTTCTCCAACTCTGAAATTTCACTCCCAACTGTTTAATTCCATTTCACAAACCCTAATTTTTCCTTATACCAAACCAAAGCCCTAACTGATTTCACAAATTAAGGTAGTCTATCGTTTTCGCTTTCAATTTCATTCTCCTTTTACTAATTTCAGAATCAATCACTCTACTCTGAATTTGCACATTGCGATTTCAATTTCGTAAACCTGTTTACGCTTATTGTTTACTGTTTAATTTCACTCGGTAGGTGCGTGAATTGTGCGAACGAAGTAATCGCTGATCGCTACGGCGATCGTTGCTTTTGCTTCGGTTTCTTCAATGCGTGTTTCAGATTTCAAGCAACAGTGAATTGACGCTGAGCTTGTAAGCATTGTTAAGTTCGAGCTGAAATTGCGAAATTCCGGATATCATGTTTGTTGATATGCATATGATTGTTTGAAGACGGAAACGATTTACTCTTTCCAGTGAGGATGGCAGATGCAGCAGCTATTATGGAGGCAGCTGGATCTCGATTTAGTGATTTAGAACTCATTGGAAGAGGATCATTTGGGGATGTTTATAAGGGGTAAATTATGGAATTTCAGTCTTCAACTACTTAATTTTGATTTTCTTCATATGCTCAATTGAATTTTGAAATTGGAAACATTGCGTTGACCAAGCTCTGTACATGAATTTAGTTACATTAAGCTAGCTTGATGATGGACAATTAGATACAACTACATAAAATCAGTTATCGTTAACATGATTAGCAAATTAGGGTTTAATCGTCTTTGCTATGAGGCTTATCCTGCATTGTGGACTTGAACCTAACAATTAGAAGGGTAGTTTTGTCAGTTACTTTATGGTTAGTAACAGTTGTATCTTCTTTCTGTAATTTGCAGGTTTGATAAAGAACTTAATAAAGAGGTTGCAATTAAAGTCATTGATTTGGAAGAATCGTGAGTTTTTGTTCTTATAATCCATGTTTACTCACACTTATTCCAAATTATCTTATATTATTTATTATAATTTCATTATTTTCTACAGAGAAGATGAAATTGAAGACATTCAAAAGGTATAAATGTCCTCACAAACACCAATTTTCTACTGATATTTTTGATATATTAAATAATAAAACATTTTTCAGGAAATAGCAGTTCTGCAACAATGTCGATCTCAATATATTACAGAATATTATGGATCATATCTTCACCAAACTAAACTATGGATAATAATGGAATACATGGCTGGTGGCTCTGTAGCTGATCTTGTATGTTATTTTTACCAACTTCTAGTATTAAAATATTACTATTTAATTTCAGTTATCACAAAAATTCATATTTATTATATAAAAAAAGCAATTTATTTATTGAATTTTTCCTACCACAGATTCAACCAAATCAACCATTGGATGAAATGTCAATTGGTTGCATTTTACGTGACTTGCTGCATGCAATTGAATATCTCCATACTGAAGGAAAGATTCATAGAGATATTAAAGGTTCTTATTATTCATTGTTATTATATCCTTAAAATTTTTACATAATTTGTATTTTAAAATAGAATAGAATTAGAAAAATCTCATTATAACAGTAGTTGTCTCACATTTTGACAGCTGCAAACATTTTGTTAACCGCCAACGGTGATGTTAAGGTACATTTTTATTTATCTTCAGTCGTATTAAATGTAATTAATATAATTTTTATTTATTATTTATGAAACATATATATTTGGATTTTCTTACAGGTTGCAGATTTTGGTGTATCTGCACAACTAACCAGAACAATTTCTAGAAGAAAGGTATTTTTAGTTTTTTTTAATCCAATAATACTTTTTAAGATTAATAACCTGAAAATCACCAGTAACTGGCATGCTTATAATTACTGGTAAATGGTAATAGACGTTTGTAGGAACGCCATTTTGGATGGCACCTGAAGTAATTCAGAATTCAGATGGATATAATGAAAAGGTTCAACTGCTACTTTTTTATATATTTTTTTTCTTCTGCAAAATCATTATTTATATATTATTGATTTAATTTTATATAAATACAGGCAGATATTTGGTCATTAGGAATAACTGCAATTGAGATGGCAAAAGGGGAACCTCCACTTGCTGATCTTCACCCAATGAGAGTTCTTTTCATCATACCTAGAGAAAATCCACCACAGGTCCTCTATTTTTTCTTTAATTTTTTTAATATTTAAATATTAATTTATTCAATTTTTACGGTTTTTAATTTATTTTCCAATGATTTTCTTGCAGCTAGACGAACATTTTTCTCGTCCTATGAAAGAATTTGTTTCATTGTGCTTAAAAAAGTTGCCTGCTGAGGTAAAGTTAGTTATTTTTGTTTTTTTATAATTTGTATAGTATTTAATTTTTTATTTAATCAAATGCTATATTTATATATTTGTTAGAGACCAAGTGCGAAGGAACTTCTGAAACATCGTTTTATTAAAAATGCTAGAAAGAATCCAAGACTTTTGGAGAGAATCAGGTACTTTCCATTTTCATTTATTTTATATGTTTATTAAATTAATAAAAATTGAAAATATTAATAAATCTTAACAGAGAACGACCAAAATTCCAAATTAAAGAAGATCCAGAAACACCAAGAAACGGTACACAACCTTCTAATGAAGGATCCAACACCATAAAAGCTCAAGAAACAATTCGATCCAGGTAAAACAAATATTTACACTTCCACCCCTCAAGTTTCAAAACTGTCAACTAACACCCCCCAATTTACAGTGTTCAGAATAAAACCCAAAGAAACACAGGGTGGGATTTCAGTACAGGCGGGCCCGCGAGCACAGGGACAGTTAGAAGTGCAGTAAGACCACCTCAAATTAGAGACCGAAAACCCGAAATTAATTCAACACAAAAGAGGAATAATGAAACTGGTACCAGACGGCTTCCGGAAGCTTCTAGAAGTTTTAAAGAATCAGAAAATGACAAAAAACAGGATTTATATAAAGGTGATGAAGATATTATTATGTCTATGGATGGAACGGGAACCGTTGTTGTTAGATCTCCAAGAACTCAAACATCTTCAAGTTTCAATGATCAAACTACAACCATGGTAAGGTTATAATTTCGTGTTAGTTACTAAGTTACGTTTTAGTCCTCGAACTTTCATCAATTTGGTGGTTTCATCCTGAAGTTAATTTTGGTTAACTTGTTAAAAAAACTTATTTTGACTTGCTATCACAAGTTAATACTTACAAAAACCATTTTAAGCCCTACATGTTTCATCAATTTGGCAGTTTTAATCCTACATTTTTTTCATCAATTTGGCGGTTTAATCCTACATTTTTTCATCAATTTGCGGTTTTAATCCTACATTTTTTCATCAATTTGGCTGTTTAATCCTACATTTTTTTCATCAATTTGGCGGTTTTAATCCTACATTTTTTCATCAATTTGGCGGTTTTAATCCTACATTTTTCATCAAATTGGCGGTTTAGTCCTACATTTTTTCAACAAATTGGCCTTTAATCCTTTTTTTCCAACAATTTGGGGGGTTTAAATCCTACATTTTTTTCATCAATTTGGCGGTTTAATCCTACATTTTTTCATCAAATTGGCGGTTTAGTCCTACATTTTTTTCATCAATTTAACGGTTTTAATCCTACATTTTTTCATCAATTTGACGGTTTTAAGCCTACATTTTTTCATCAATTTGGCAGTTTAATCCTACATTTTCCATCAATTTGGCTGTTTAATACTACATTTTTTCATCAATTTTGCGGTTTAATCCTACATTTTTTCATCAAATTGGCGGTTTAGTCCTACATTTTTTCATCAATTTGGCTGTTTAAACCTACATTTTTCATCAATTTGGCGGTTCACTCCTACAATTTTTGTTGAAATTATATACTTTTCCTCTTTTATCATTAAACAATTAAATTTTTTATTATTTATTTTTGTTGTTTAAATAAACAGTCAAGTAGCACATATAGCTCTAGTGAAGATACTTCAATTAGTGGCACTTTTGTCTACCGTGGGCCCCACGATGACTCAGATTCTCCCCGCACTCCAAAATCAAGGCTTGGAATTCAAGAAAAAACATCAACCGCTTCACATGAAGACAGTGCATTAAACCTAGCTGAGGTTTTTTATTAATTAATTATAATAATAAAATTATCAATAAATATATTAATTAATTTTTATACCAGGCGAAAGCTGCAATTCAAGGAGGAATGAAAAAGGGAAACATTAAAGATAAATCTGCTTCGACCAAAGTCAACAAAGGCGTCCAACGAGCAGAAAAGTCAACAAGTAGTTTAGATTCTTCAAGGTAATAAATTTGATTTTTCATTTGTGGATTTATTTATTTATTTATTAATATTTAAATTTATAATTCAGACATTCGAGTGATTATTATGATGCAATAAAAGCATTTCCAAAACCTCGTCAAGCAAGCAGTGATGAAGAAGAGAGTGCAAGAACTTCTGCATCATCAGCTTCTACTCCACTTTCTATTCTCATTATACCTTCATTAAAAGAGGTCTGTACAAATATATATATATTATTTTTTATAATAATAATAATAATAATAATAAAAATAATAACAATAATAATAATAATATTAATTTATCGACTCTTCCAACTCAATAAATTTCTTGTCCCAACAATATTAACTTATTAAGGAGTAAATTACAAGAATTATCCCTCTGGTCTTCCAAATTTTACAATTTTGCCCCTATACTTCTATTTCGCTTGTTTTTGTCCATGAACTTTTCAATTTTGTGATTTTGTCCTTATGGTTTTCAAATTTCATGTTTTTCGTCCATTTTGATCTAAAATGACCAAAGTACCCTTACAAATATTTTTTCTGAATTTTTTAATTGTTTTAAAAAAATCAATTAAAAATTTCAGAAATTTTTTATAAGGGTATTCTGGTCATTTTAGGTCAAAATGGACGAAAAAATTGAAATTTGAAAACCATTGGGACAAAAATCACGAAATAACGAAAACAAAAGTATAGGGACAAAATTGTAGAATTTGAAAGACCACAGGGGCAATTTCTGTAAATTTACTCCTTTGTAAATATTTTAATTAAAATTGAAATGCATATGAATATAATAATGCAGGCAGTTGCAGATGATTTAGAGGCATCAGTGGTTCGTTCTGTGATAGATTCATTAATGGATATGGAATACACAAAGCCTGGATCTTGTGAGTTTCTTGTCACAAGGATGCTTCATCGGCTAGCAAGGTTAAAATAGTAAATTACTAATTTAATCAATTAATTAATTATATATTTTTTACTTACAAAAACACTTTTCAGTTCAAAAGAACCATCATTAAAAGATCTCCAAGATGTGGCAATTCGTGGATTCTCCAAGGGTAAAAAGGTAATTGAGCCAGAAAATGAAAATGCAAATGCAAATGCAGATAACAAAAAGAAGGAACAAAACAAAGAGGCTCAATCTAATGCCAATTTAAGCCCGCTTGCACGGTTCTTGCTTTCAAGGTTAGTTAATCTACCAATTTTTTTCATATTTTAAAGGTCAAAATACATTTTAGTACCCTGAACTTGGCTGACTAGGTCTTCTACTACCATGAACTTGGCAAAATGGTCAATTTAGTGCCATGACTCACTAATTTGTTCTTGTTTTATCACGTGATTTGCTTCTGATATCAATATACTGAGATGAACGTATATTTTTTAGTCCGTCAAAAGCTCTAACGCAAGTCAGTCAGGTAAGAAAACGCGATCAAATTAATGAGCCAGGGTACAAAAATCGACAATTTTGTCAAGTTCAGGGTATCATGTTGCACCTTTAATAGTTCAGGGTAGTAGAAGACCTACTTAGCCAAATTCAAGGTAGGGGTGAGCATAAAAACCAAAAAACCGAAACCAAACCATTAAAATCGACAAAACCAAACCGTTAAAACCGAAACCATTTCAAAACCGGCGGTTTGGTTTTAGATTTTGAAAAAACCGATGGATTCGGTTTGGTTTCGGTTTTAACCAAAAACCGCTCCATTAAGAAACCGCCCCGCTAATATTTAATATATTATATATTTTTTTTAATTTTATAAT
The DNA here is from genome assembly GCA_963853835.1 of Calendula officinalis. Lineage (NCBI taxonomy): Eukaryota > Viridiplantae > Streptophyta > Magnoliopsida > Asterales > Asteraceae > Calendula > Calendula officinalis. The sequence goes on from OY970828.1 coordinate 78,590,861, forward strand.
TATTAAATAGAAGTCGACCTATTTAAATATTTGAAAGTCCATCTACCATGGTTTATTAATGTTTATATCGTTATTATATGCTACAAAATACGTTTATAATTTGAATTTTGGGCTAGAAAATGGTATTCATTATTGATATATATTACTAGACATTGAAGTTAATGTTGTAAATTAGATATTGTTACTGAAATTTGTATGTAATTTTGGAAAAATGAAGATTAGTACATGAAATTATATACTTCCTCCGTGTCAAAATAAGTGACACACTTTCCATTTTGGGGTGTATCAAAATAAGTGACACACTTTGAAAACTTTCCTTATTTGGTAAAAATAGTGGGACCCATACCCACTAACTATCCACTTTAATAAAGTGAAATTACCTTTATACCCTTACTTTTACTTTTAAAACTCATTAATATCACTTTATTCAAGAAAAGTGGGACTCGATCTCCACTAATTATGTACTTTAATATATTTTAACCTCTACTTTAATATTTTACCTCAAAAAACGTGTAAGCCAATTTGTGTCACTTATTTTGATACGGAGGAAGTATCAATGTTTTAAACGAGGTGGATTCGGTTTTAAAACCGAAACCGAACCATTAAAGGCTAAAAACCGCTAAAACCGAAACCGTTAGAAACCGAAACCATTGGTTTTGAAAATCTTAAAATCGAAATTAGCGGATCGTGTTCGGTTTGAGCCTAAAACCGCCCCAAACCGCCCCATGCACACCCCTAATTCAAGGTACTAAAATGTATTTTGGCCTATTTTAAACATTGGTCCATTTTGGTAATTATAACTTTTTGGTTATTATATGTTTTTGAACATGCCTTCTTTGCCTGTATTTTGTTATTAGTTTTATAAAGTTTTCTACCCTATAATTACCAAAGTGGCCTTTTATAAACTTGTAATAACCAAAACATATTAAAAAATGTTATAATTACAAAAACAGACGACAATATATTGCTATTGCATGAAATTTGTATTTATTCTAATGTCAACTTATATGATTTTACTCAAAGTGAAATTACTTATTTGCCCTTCATTGTTATTACAACCTATCTTTGCAGATGGCATGGGCAAACTTCACGTGATCTCAACTCAACTTAGAGAGAGGGATTGTATTGTTGATTATATAATTATGCCTTTTTTTGGTGGATTTTTTGTTCATTATTAATTTATTCAAGTGTACATAACATCGAGAGAAGATAGAACTTATATTTTTTATTTTTCTCAATTTTTTTTGGTAGTGAGATATTGTTATATATACACACACTTGGGTTTCATGATTTTTGTTGGTGATAAACTTAATTAATCCGTTTGTTAGATATCATTTTCATAAGTAATTAATGGATTTTATAGTTTTGTCCGTATTATTATCGTTGACATAATAATTTTCATCTTCCAGCATTGAAATAATGGCATTTAGGCCTACTATTTATATCTACTCATTAGATGAAGAAACGTGTCAAAATCAAAGAATAATATTATGAGAGAGAATTAGTGGAATACACATGTCATCCTATCAAGTGGATAGGCCTATGAGTAAGTCTAAATAGTAGGACTAAATATCATTTCTCTAAAATTAAACTTAATTAAACCAGCGTTCTCAGATTTTAATTTTCATGCAAAATCAGTTCTCGCTCCAGTTCGGTCTAATTTAAATCCGGAAAAAATTCCCGAGAAAGTCGAAAAAATCTTAAAATCATGGTTCTTGGACCAGTCCAAGACGTCATCGAAAAAATCATTAGAGTAAGAAATATTAAGAGAGAGAGAGAGATCGACAACATGAGCTATTGTCGACCAACAGACAGCCCTTGTACCCAACGCAAGAAATTCATAAAGTTTGGTAACAAAAAGAAACATAAAAGTCATGCAAAAATGACATTGTTTATTCTAAATTAGATGTTAAGTATGGTTCGACCATTTTCATTCATTTTCCTAATGTTTTGGTGTGAGCTAATGGTACCAAGAAGAACACCCTGAAGAACACCTTTTTCAGCCATGGATTATGCTATTGAGTATGGATCTCATGGACCACACCAATTTTACCGTGACATCATCTGTCACATTCAACAACCAAACCACGTCATTTTGGAAGCAATACTCACCACATCATTTTAAAAACCACTTGTACAGAAATAACTAATAACCGATAACATAATGACTCGTTAATCTTCAGAGTTACATGACTAGTTAACAATTAAAGAATATTTCTAATCAAATACCATTTACAACTCATAATGGTCATATGATGAACCATTACTATTACATATCACACTTTCATTCACCTAAATACTATGTATTACATATAACATATATACATATTAAATGCTTTCCATTCACCCATCTCCTATTTTTCCAACACTTTTTCCTTTTGAACCTAGACGTCTTCATCTTCATGTTCTAGATCATCCCTTTTTAACGATTGGTACTCAACTTTTCCTTTATAGATTATATGCATTCCCAAATAAAGCAACGTGGCAAAAATCGTGACGCAAATTAAACACGAGCTAAACTCGATATTCACTAACGATTTGGCGCGTTCAAGGGCTTTATCCGTATGACATCGGACTACATAGTGACCTTCTTCCAAGTTCAAGAAACAACCTTTTGGTATCAAGCTTTCTGTCCAAAGCATGAAACCCATGACAATGAGCCAAAGACCTTGGAAGAATATACTAATCGACCTTATGAAGCTAACTATAAAATGTTTTTGGTATTTAATCCCGAAAAGGGCAGTGAAGAAAGATATAAAAATGAGTATTTGTAGAAGCATATGATATTGGCCCTCGACGCCCATATGATCAGCCGAGTGAAAGTGGAAAATGAGAAGTTCTTGCCCGAATGCGATACTTGCAAGCAAAAATGTCAATTCATATTGTGTTTTTGAAATAAATTTGTCTAATAATATTGCTAAAATAGCGTAAACCAATAACGTTAAGGAAATGAACGAATGCTCGAAGTTGTGTAGGTGGTTGGACGGGATAGTGCCATCGATGTCGAATGGTTGGTGATGGCGTAGCCCGATAAATAACTCCATGACTAAGAAAATGGAGCAACTTGCAATGATAAATAAAAGTTCCAAATACCTTATTTTGGTGCATGGAAACCATGGCAATGAAGTGTAGGATTTAGGGTTTTGGACATGAAGTTTAATATGGTTAAATAAGTGCCATAAACCAATGACAAGAAAACCGAACCCTGGTGCAACATGTCCGACAAAAGTTGTCATGTATTATTTGTGCGTTTTTAGTGCGATTCAGTTTGGTTTCTGGACCGAACTCACGTTGGAAGTTAGGGAAAAAGTAAATAGAAACCTTAAAAGGTGGATGAAAAGTGAGAGGAAAAGGGTGCTTTATATATTGAAAACCGTCGATAACTTGTATTTTAAATAAGCTAGATTTCGATGGGCCATACTCACACATTATATGTTACGTAATTGTATCATCGGGCGGTAGATAAGCTATATTAGCTATACGTAGGTAGAAAATTTCAAATTTGTTTCTTGTCTTTTATATGTCATTTAATAATTAACTTGATAGCTAACCTTTTTTTGTATTTTTATCTATTATATATATATATTCATAATTGTATCTGTAACTTTATATAATTGGTATTAATATAACGTGCAATCTTAATGAATATTTTTACATTCTCCAACATGGTATCAGAGTTTTTTTTTTCTTTTATTATTATCGAAAACCTAATTTTGGCGGGAAAACCACCTCTGCAATTTCACTGATGCCACCAACTACAGGCAAATTATTTTAATATTTATCTTGTCTAAATTTAAATTAAAAAAATTGACTTAATTAATTATATAGTTAAAGATAGAGTAACTTAGAGTCTAAAAAATAAGTGACATTTTTAATTTTTTAATTTAATAGAAACCTGTATTCCCGTTCATAAGGCTCCCCTTGTATGAAAGAACTTATGCTCGAGATGTACATGACCTAATTATTACAGTGACTATTTCTTGACTGTTTCTGAACTTTCTCCTGACCATTTGATAAATATTTACTGAGATTTGAACCTTTAACATCTAAGAAGTTGTTCAAAAACTTTTATCAATGGGTTACTCTAAGAAATAGGTGAGAATGAAAATACAAAGCGCCATGACACATAACTTAACGCCTTCATAAAGTTTGTGTTGAGTATCTTGAAATTAGTCATGAACCAATAGGTTCTTTACAAAAAAGATCCCTACAAACGTATCTTACATGTAATGTCAAAATTCCTTTTAAAGGCAATATTTTTATAATCAAACTTCTACTTGTGTATCATATATAAATGCTTATTGAAAATATGCGTTGTAAGCAAAAAGACATCAAAGGAGATGGAAGACTCACCGTTCAAGAAAACATATACACATCATTCAAAATCAATGGATCTAAAAAATTATGTATGGTTTAGAAAAATTTGATGCAACGCTATGGAAGAACATACTATTTTGTTTCTAGAAGCACAATATCATATATATATATATATATATATATATATATATATATATATATATATATATATATATATATATATATATATATATATATATATATATATATATATATATATATATATATATATATATATATATATAATATGGATGCGCTAAAATGAGAATAAACTAGGCTACGAGCGTCCATTTCAGGCTCAAGATCAGTCGGATCAAAGATTGTAAGGTGGTTTACAAAACTTTCGGACCCAAAAACGCTATATTTTTTAAGTTATTTGCATCTTTAGGTTTTTTTCCCTAGTTTTTGTCCAAAACTTTCGAACCCAAAAACGCTTTTTTTTTTAAGCTATTTGTATCTTTAAGTTTTTTTCCTAGTTTTTGGTTCCGTTGTTTTTTAGGCCCATTTCAAATTACAGATTTTTTTTTAGAGTTTCATTTTATTGCTCCAACATACAGCTTTTGTTTTTATGAAATTTTTTCCTCCCAATTCACAAAATCCGTGTTTGATTAGAAAATCACTTATTCCTGGTATTCATGTAAATCAACATATATTCAATTTGTGTTCATCTCATTTTTACTCCATGTCACAATTCATAAGATCGTAAAGTTACAAAATGTAAAGAGAAATGATATCCCTTAATCCACCATGTCTTATAACGCACATATGCACATTTTGTTAAACAATAAAACCTGTAGGTATTATATTATGTTGTGACGATGTATTCATAGATTACAAAACTTAATAAATCCTAGAGTTAATTACATGGATGGTCCTTTAATTTTATACCAAATTTCACCAATGGTCCTTTAGTTTCAAAAATTACACTGATGGTCCTTATTTTTGAAACTTATTGCACCGATAGTTCTTTAGGCTAAACGGTGTTAAATATTTTTGTTAAGTCTCCCATGTGAAATGCACATGAGGGCATTGTAATCTTTTCCCATTTCACTTTTTGCATTATAAGTTGTAAATAGGCCTTTTTTTTAATTTTTTTAGCAAAAAATGAAATGGAAAAAGACTACAATACCCTCATGTGCATCTCACATAGGAGACTTAACAGAAAAATCTAACACCGTTTAGCCTAAAGGACTATCGGTGCAATAAGTTTCAAAAATAAGGACCATCAGTGTAATTTTTGAAACTAAAGGACCATTGGTGAAATTTGGTATAAAATTAAAGGACCATCCATGTAATTAACTCTAAATCCTAACTGAAATCGCGAAAGCTTGGACTGTATAAAACTTAAAACACTAAAGTGATAGCTAATCATCCAATAGTTATGATAATAATTAGTAATCAATAATACTCAAACTTGTACATATTATACAAAATTACCATAAATTACCTCAAAGTAGCTTCTCAACTAGGCTCAGATCAACCTGCCTTAATCGACTCTGAATTCATGAACCGATGGTTCACCGCGAACTACAGATCATGAAAAAATCGGGTTCAGTTGACTTTGTTTAAAATATTTCTATTTTTGTTTCCCTTTCGAAGGTTGCTTGACAGGTGTCAGCTTCCGGAATGAGGCATGCAACATCATAGCTACAAAGAAATCATTCAGGAATTAGAAGAAAAAAAAAAGATAATATAATGGAAATTGAGAGTTTGTTCAACTGACCTGCATAACTAATTCCAAGAGCATATAACACTGCCATTTGAACATTGCACACAAATATAATAACTGCAGTGGCTGCAATTCCAAATATAGTGAGAATTCATTAACTGTGTTTAATTTGAATATGGATCAAGAAAGAAGCATCCTTATTTGAAGAAGCTAGAAAAGGGTTGCATTTTCGTAAAATATACATATAAAAACACATACATACATATACATAAATATTTAGACCATAGATATATATATTGTCACATGTATACCTCGATATGTATATATATACACACATATATATACGGTATGTATATGCATTTTCGTAAACGAAAATGCAAGTTCCGATATGAAAATGCAAATGCAAGTTATGTAAAATGCATGTGTATATATATGTGTATATATACATATATATAGGGCATGAATATGCATATATATAATATATATGGTCTAATTATATATGTATATATACATACATGTATATATATACATATATGTATATTTTACGAAAATGCATTGCTTCTTCAACTTCTTCAAATAAGGACCATTTTCTATACATACATATAGGGCATGATTATGGACTAATTATAACATTAAAAAGCCATTAAGGCTTTGATAAGCTCTAATTAGTAAGCTTTTATCAAAATTTTCAAATTTCAATATGAATTGGTACATAAACAGAATGTAATTATAATTTATAAATCTGGATTAGAAAGCTAACCGCATTGTATCAATCGAAGCAATAACTCTCGTGTAATTGGATAATGATCTAATCCCCAACGATTACCACAATATGAAAACAAATCCCAAAGTGCTAAACTGGATACCAAACCAACAAGAGCAATAGGAATCTGATACCTAAACATTACCAGCAACAAACAAAGCTACTCAATTAACAAAATATATAAATAAAATTCACATAATTTGTTGCTAAAATTGAAAACACATACAGAGAGCAAGCGAAGAAGAGAATGAACAGAGTAGCGTAATTGCGGCAATATCGCTTGTTGTTCTCAGTAACTCTCATACGAGCTTGCGATCGAGACGAAGGAAACGAATACGAATCGGAGTAACCGATAAACCCTAGGGTCCACGGCGGAGTATCGCCGGAGAAGTCTTCGTTTGTGAGTTTTGAGAACGGATTTATTGTTATCAGAGAGAGCAGGATTCCGATGTGGTTGAAGACAGCTGAGAGGAAGAAGCCAGTGGTGACGGCGGTAGCGACGGAAGGCGGATCGGTTGTTGTAGAGCTGGAATTGGCGGTGGTGGTGGCGGCGGTTGTGGAGGAGATACGGTGGAGGTCGGAAGTTCGTTGGTCGAGAACCTCAAGGTAACCGCTGTCTCGGAGCCAGGACTCGAAAGTAGAATCGGGAACGCTGAGAGCTAACGGATTTGCAGAGAACGCCATTGTTGTGAGTAGCTTCTCTGTTTGGAATTTGGATTGGGATTTATCGATTGTCCCAAAATAAAACAAGAAATTCTATTAATTATGATTTTTTGAATAAAAAAATTTGACAAATATTAAAAGATTTTGTTATTTGGGATTGCCTATTAAAAGAAATTATTTATTTTGGAAATATGATTCTGAAATTTGTGTTTTAATTTAATTATTTATTTGGAATCACAATAATTAAAAAAATTAGTATTTTCTTTTAGTATTAGATGATTAATTGTTTTGTTAAAAGGTAAAATGCAAATAATCAGTTTTTAAAATGCAATTTGCACATTTCCCACCTGTTTTTTCAAAATTTTATTTACATACCTAAAACATAAATAAATTGATTTTTTCAGATTTTTTGACAAAAACTTCTTTTAAATTAGTTAGTATTTTCGAAATATAATAAACATATTATATCATCCAATATAATACATGATGGGTTTGTTTCTCTATGAAAATAGGACGATACTAATGCTTAATGAAAACTAAGATTGTAAGTATTATAAAAGTACGATTGTCTACATCACTTCCACTGTACCTCGTCTTTGGTGGGCTATTTACTTGGTTCATCGTTATTTATTTCACATGAGATAAAAAGACACAACCATAAAAATTATTAGTTTTTGGCTACTCATTGTACAAGTTTTAATCCATGAAACATCCTTAATTTTGAAATCACCAATAATCCCCACAAGAGCAAGAACCATCAATAAAATGATGAAACCGATTTCGATCTCGAACAACAATCCTCCGTCCCGTAATCTTCGACAACAATTTCGTTACTTCGTGACAATCCAAACAAACCCTAAGATTTTTCACAATCTTAATACTACTTCCGGCTTTCGTGCTAATAAGCCCGAATGCAATCGCAAGTTTCTCACTATGAACTTCTAACGACCTCATTCTTTCCTTTTTTCCAAAATCGTGCAACACAATATCCGTATTTGGGCTATAACCGTAATCGTTAAGCCACCCGTTAAACTCTTCTAACATTTTATAAATTTGGTCACTTTTCGGGTGTTTCATATCACCCGCAACAAACTCGTGCACCTTGTTATCCACTTCAATGGAGGTGCATCCGGGCTCTTTATACACGTTGTGGGCCTTCATCATGGACCTCATTCGGGCTACACCGGCCCAATTTGAAGTAGACGCGTATAAGTTAGAAAGAAGAATGTAAGTTCCCGAATTCGCGAGATTATTGTCTATTAATAACTTAACGATCTTTTCGGCTAAAACGATGTTTTTGTAAATGGTGCATGAGTCGAGTAAAGTTCCCCATATGATGGGGTCAGGGTCAACCTTCATGTTCTTGACCAGCTCGTAAGCTTGGTCAAGATAGCCGGCTCGGCCGAGAAGGTTGACCATGCACCCGTAGTGTGCGATTGTTGGTTTGACCATGTGTTTTGTTTTCATTGAAAGAAATATACCCTTCCCGATTGAAACCAGACCCGAATGAGCACAAGTGTTTAAGACACCGATAAATGTAATATCCGTGGGTCGTATACGTATATCCATTTTACACATATTATTGAATAATAGTAAAGATTCTTGGTAACGACCGTGCATTGCATAACATGTAATCATCGAGTTGTAAGCGACAACGTCTTTGTTTTTTAGCGAATTAAAGATGTTTTTCGCGTTTTGTAAACTACCACATTTGCTATACATGTCGATTAAAGCCGTGCCCAAATGGATATTCATGTTTATACCCTTGTTTTGCATATAAGAATGGATCCATTTTCCCGATTCTAACGACCCGATTTGTCCACAAGCGGATAGAACCGTGACTAATGTGACTTCATTAGGGTTCATGTTTGTACTCAACATTTTCCTAAAAAGGTTTAATGCTTCTGTCGGTTTTCCAAACTTCGCGTACCCACCGATCATCACATTCCAACACACGGAGTCTCGTTCCACCATTGCATCGAACAATGTCCGTGCTTTGACTAGGTCACCGTGCTTTGTATACCCTGTAATCATGGAAGTTAATGAAACCAAACTTCTCTCAGGCATTTTGTCGAACAGTTGGCGTGCAGAAACCAAATCTCCACCTCTTGAGTATACATCAATTAGAGCTGTTCTCACGTGCATATTACTATCGAAACCGAGTTTAATCACGTGAGGATGAATCAGTTTTCCGCGTTCTAAAGGACAGCCCTTTAAGACAGCTGAAAATGTAAATTCATTTGGTTCGATATTTTCGGATATCATTTGGATGTATAATTGGATTCCCCGGAGATGGAGGTTATCGGCGGCGTGAGCGTGGATGATGGAAGTGTAGTAGAACACATTGGGATTGTGGGTGCGGTTGAAGAGAACAAGAGATAAATCAAGGCGTTGAAATGAAGAATAAGAACGCTGGAGTTTGAAATTTACGGTGTGGTGGTTATCGAATCCATGGCGGATTGCAGCTGCGTGGATTTGGGTGAGTTGTTTGATGTTTTTGGAGCTTGCGATTAATAACGCGAGTGTTTCTGGAGAGGGAGAAGGGTGGTGGGTTGTGGTGGCTGACGGTGGTGGCGTGTAGTGGCTGGTGGCGGTCGGGAAAGGAGTCGTTAACATTTTTTAAGTAGGGATTCGAGTTGCAGGTTCTTCGATTTTAGGCGCCATTAAAATGCGTTGTGATAAGATCTTGTGTGCTCTCTGTGTGGTGACGTGGCATTTTTTTATATTTTAAAGAGCGATGGTATTTAGGCCTACCATTTAGACTTATTCATAAGTCTACTCATTAGACAAAGACACGTGTTAAAATCAAGGGATAATATTAGGAGAGAGAATTAATGGAATACACATATTATCCTATCAAGTGGGTAGACCTATGAATAAATCTAAATGATAGGACTAAATATCATTTCTCTATTTTAAATTAGTTATGACAAATACTCGGCTACAAGGGGTTGAACAATACCAAATACTACCAACAATTTTAACTTTTTCATCAAAATTCACCAACATATTATCCATCACAACAAACACAACCACCACCACAAGAAACTCGCGATTAACAAACATGAAGAAAAGGCAAAAGTCACGCCAAAAAAATATACTTACTCAGTTTCAAAATAAGTGATGTAGTTTAGATTTCACGCAAAATATGATAATGAAGTTTAATTAAATTAAAATGGATAGTTAGTAGAGGATGAGTTCCACACATTTTGATTAAAGTGAAGTTAATGATGTTTAAAAGTAAAAGTGATGGTAAATGTGTCATTTCACGATATTAAATGAGATAGTTAGTGAGTGTGGATCCCATTACTTTTTACCAAATATGATAAGTTTTTAAAGTGTATCACTTATTTTAAAACACAAAAAAATAGAAAGTGGTTCACTTATTTTAATACGAGTAGGAAGGAAGTATATAAAAATTTTATACACAACCCAGGGACTAGCACGGGCTCACAAGTGTTGCACGCTAAAGGACAAAACTGTATCAGTCGAGTGCTATGTTGTCGTTCCGAGGATAACCAAATGGCAAATGACCAAAAGGACCATTCATTTTGGTAGACTGTTCTTAACTAGTTTAACAAAATTTGTCTACACAAATGTACCATGGATATGTTGATGAGGATGTGAGAAAGATGAACCTCATCAACACGTATGTACCGAAAAGTTTGCCACTTTCTACAATGTTTATAACGTTTGAGTAAAAGTGGGGAAGATGAAGTAGATCTTTCGGCCAATGTTTGGCAAGCGTATATATCGTTAAGAGTCAAAACCCATAAAACCGTTTATTAAAGACGACGTTTGGAAAATCTTGAGAAAACATCCAAAGTACGAGATGTAATCCGGCGATTTTATGAGTGTTTTACAAAATGATTTCATACACAAATTGATTTTCACTAAATCGGCACACGAGGTGGCAAAAGAGAAATAGCGGACAACAATGAGATTAGAAGCAATGAAATTTATCGCCACCAACATCGCGTTGTTGGTAGGAAATGCCCACTTAATTAATCAACATGCAAAACGAAGAAAATGTTGAAAATGCAGATATGATGATTTCGTATTATTTTTGTTTTTTTCGTATATTTTATTTTATTTTCGTATTATAAATAATTTTGAATTGTAAAAATTAATTGGTTTAAAAAATGAAAAAGCAATGAAATGGTGGGTTTCAAAAGAATACTCCCTCCGTCCCACAAAAAACTTCCCATTTGAGATGAGCACAAGTTTTAAAGTGATAGTTAGTGGTGGGGTCATTGATAATAATTTTGATTAAAATATAAGATTGATTTGGAGAGAGAAAGATAGTTAGTGGATAGTTAGTGGTAGGGTCCTTAGTAATAATAGTATTTTATTGAAATGAGAAGTTTTTTGTGGGACAAAAATTTAGGGTGAAATGGGAAGTTTTTTTTGGGACGGAGGGAGTATAAAAGTTATGTTGGTGTGTGATATGATAAATGACTTTTAGTTAAGTAGGGTAAATCAGTAATTCCCGGGGGTTTGGAACAATATTATAAAAATCCGTAATCATCTAAATAAATTTAATATTCCGATTGATTCTTGGTTTCAGGTGGAGCAGAACTCTGGTCAGCAGCTGTCGCGGTGGTCGTGGGCATTCGAGCAGGACGGGTCATTTACGGTATCATCGGCTAGGCTTGCTATTCAAAATACGATTTCGGGTCCATCTCATGATGTTAATACTTCGTGGGTAAAAACACTACCAATCAGGATTAATATTTTCTTTTGGCGTTTGGCCCAAAAGCGGCTACCAACTTGTGTTAACTTGTTGAAACGAGGCATTATTCTACAATCAGCGGTGTGTTGCCTATGTGAGAGAGAAATCGAGGATGAGACTCACTTATTTTGGTCTTGCCGTAAATCGAGAGAAATTTGGATCGAGTTTTGTAGATGGTGGTCCATTGATATCGGGACAATTCGGAGTTTGGAAGATTTAGTGGAATGGAAAGACAGAGAAATGTTATCGAAAGTCAAGTCCATACAGTATTTGACAGCGGTGGTATCAGTGTCATGGTTTATCTGGAAAAACATGAATAATATAGTATTTAACAAGAATGAAGGCGGGACACGATCTATTTTTGGGGAAGCTCAAGCTCTAGCATTTTATTGGATCAAGCATAGATCAAAGGTTAAATGGGGAAGTCTCGAGTGGCCTGTTTGGTGTAGCATTCCATTGTCCCTATAAGGTCCTGTTCGAGATACATGTGTGCGAAGGAATGCTTTTACATTTTATGGTGTATTATTTTTCTTCATTGTAAATTAGATGGTGAGGTTTAGGTTTGGTTTTCTTTTTGTATATGTACTTATGGGTTCTAGCTTCTGCTAGTTTTTAATTTAAGGTTTTCGGGGTTGCTTTTCGGATGATGGCTTTGCCGAAGCTCGTTTAGTTGCCCTTTTCTTGCTGTTCAATAAAAAAAAAAAAAAAAGCAGAGGATGGAATCACAACCGTTGGATCAGACAGAATATTTTTAATCTAGAGATGTGCGTTGAAACTTGAAGACTCAAAAGACTTTTTTCTTATTCCCTGTTTGTCCGACAGTCACCGCAGCCTGTTCCTCATCATGAAACCCACCGTGCACGACACGTGCACTATTTAAGTTCACATCTCTTGTTACCCCTTACTTGAAAGCATATAATTATAAAAATTAATTTTACTACTATATTTTTTGATTTTTATATCACTGTAGAATTATTTATGCATACTGTATAAATAAATAATTCAATTATTATGATAGGTGTATTATAATATGTGGTGTAAAAATCATCCCCTCATAATTATGGAAATCATATAATATGTATATTATCTTTCTATCTATCTTAAGTAACAATATAAATATATACACAAATAGTAAATACCAATATTATTTCTCATATAAACATTCAACTCTGAGATTGAAATTAAAATTAATTAAGTATATATTAATGATAAATTAAGAAAATTTAGTAGAAACAAATACTAGAAGTATAATTTTTCAATCATTAATTATGAACTGCATAGTAACTAGTTAACTTGTATATAATAAATAGATCCAAATTAGAAACGGATAAATTCCAGTTTATTAAAATATTTATTTCATCAGCTGTTTAGTAATAAGAACAAGTGATTTACAGGATAACAATTTCAGGATTGTATTAATTTGCTCAAATAACTATAAATCAGGTAAGAACAGCTACCTAATATATGATCCTTTGATGCAAAAATCAATGCAAATCTGCTAAGTCGTGGCTCTTTTTACGTATACACAAATCAAAATAAGAAATTTAACATTATCAGCACATCATATCATTATCAGGCTGCTTTAATCCTAACACATTTGATTTGTTTTCTCTGTTTTAAACGTTAAATCTGATCTACAAAAACGAAATCTACAAAAGCGAAATGCAGAAAACAAAAATCACCAATTACGCAACTTCCGGTGCCGGAAAATTGAGATCGAGATCGAGAGTTAGAGATTTCTCGTTTTTGGATTGGTTTGAAGAATAACTAAAATTAATGACCGGTGAAGAGTCGGAATCGCTACCGGTACCGGCACCGATTGTTAGATTATCGCCGACGACAAATCTCTCCGATCTGAAAATGCTGAGACGTTTGTGATTTTTGTCGAGATCGTTGTAACTGTTGTTGATATTGAAATTCATTTGCGGATGATACATGAACAGCGAACGCGCCATCGGAAATCCAACTGAACAATTCGATAAGCTGAGATCAAGCGCTTCCGGCGGAAGCGGAGCGGTTGAGCTCGCCGTCGCTGAGTCAGCAATCCTAATCCTGCTAGGGCTACGCGTCACAGCTTTCGTACCGCCGATGTCGACGGCAGCCGGAGGAAGCAACAAACCGCCGGAAGGAAAACCGAAGTTAGTTTTAGCTTTGGCGCCACGAAACTGACGAGCGGCGGAATCGTACGCCTGAGCCGCTTCTTCCGCAGTATCAAACGTACCAAGCCAAACACGAGTTTTCTTACCGGGATCTCTTATCTCCGCCGCGTAACGACCCCAAGGACGCTTACGAACGCCGCGATAACGAGTCTGTTTGCCGCCATTGACGGCGGCGGCTGCGGTGGTGATGGCGTCGCGAGAAGGCATGGCCGTTTGGGGTAATGAGAAAAAAAGGGGAGGGTGGTGGTGGTTGTTTATGTAGTCGGTGGCGCGTTGTGTGTGTGACATATTTGGCTCCTACTCCGCTGCCTAGGGATCAGCTTTTACAACCTATACAAACTTTACTTGTGAACATAAATTTAAGAGCAAATTAAAAACTGTTATTTATTTTCAAGGACTCTTATTATTTAAAAATATCATTTCTAGCTCAAAGGTATATCGATGGTTAGACTGACAAGTGTGTTCAAATAATCGTTATGTACATATAAGTGTTTGGGACAGATTGTATAATTTTTGACAAAGCTACTATACAACCACATGATGATTGTTTAGTAATAATGGTTCTCAAATGGTTTTTTAGAATGAACGAGTTCGATCTTTTCTTTTGATACAAAATTTATTAGATGGTTAGAGAAATATTTTAAAACGCTTACGGCAAAAGTTATGGCGCATACATCACGAGGATAACACGGTCAATTCAGAGGAACCCGTTATAAATGACAATTTTCTTCTAAAAAGAGAAAAAGAAAGATACTGCTAATATACATTGATACGTGTAAGGGTGAGCATTTGGAGCGGATAATTCGAACCGAACAGAAAACCAATCGAAACAGGACTGGACTGGAACCGGTAACATGTAACTGGTTCAGTTTGGATTTTGAAAATTCGTCATTTTAGGTTTTGTTTTTATCGGTTTCGGTTTGGTCCTCGTACAAGATGAGTATTTAGGCTTAAAAACTGAACTTAACTGAACCGAACTGAACCAAAACTGAAAACATGTAATTGATTCGGTTTCAATTTTAAAAATTTATTATTTTCACTACCACCGGTTGCAGTTCGGTCCTGTTCGGTTTATAAATCATCCTCACCTCTAGATACATGCCTTCGTTTAGAGAACTAAAGTGAGAACAATTTTCATATCACATTTCATAAGGTAAAAGATAGAAGTTGCACATGTTACTAAAACAAGTGGTAAACTCTTTGAGGACTAAATAGCAAAATTAAATGGTAGAATTGAGTTTGTTGACGACATAAGCGTTCAGATTGCGTGGAAATTATGGACACACCGCCCGTGGACCCGCTGCCTCTTATTTTCGGACACGCTTTTATTATTCATATTCATACATCTTTATATATTTTCATAGGGAGATTATTGTATTAAGAGTTTTGTTAATGACAGCTCTTAGGGTTGTCACTAACATATATAAAAAGTTTGTACATTAATTAAAAAAGTAATATTTTTAAAATTCAGGGGTTATCTTTTATGTATTTGCCTTCTTAATGACAGCCCTAAGGGCTGTCATTATCATTTTCCTTGTATTAATTAATAACTGTTTTCACATTTAAAAAATTAAAAACAAAAGTTAATAGTACAAATTTATTAAAAACAACTCTAGAGAAGTCATTGGCAAGACTATAATTTTTAACACAATGTATATACACATTTAACTAGAGATGTAAATTTGTGTCATGTTCGAATTTACATGTTAATGAGGTAATAAATGCTAACTCTAATATGACACATCTAGTTAATCATGTGAAAACTTCAAACCTAAGTAAACAATGTTTATCAAACGGATTAGTCATATCGATTTGTTTATGAACTCTAATTCAAATTTTTATATGAAATTTATCAAACGTAACCAAATGTATGATGTATGTTGGCCCTATTATTGCTTTGACACTAGACTCATCAAGAAGAATACTTGCTATGTACAACGGATTTGAACGAGGTGTTTGTTTAATATATAAATTTTAGAATCAAATGCTATTAATATTAAAGATGTTAACGTGCGTATTACAAACAATATATGCTACATATAAAGTTGGTATCAAAACTTTAATAGAATCTCCATGTGTTACACATGAGGACGACTTTACTAAAGCAAAATATCGACATTGTTAAAAGTATTTTTGTTAGGGTGTTTATTGAAATATTAGAAAACCGTAAGGCTCTTTCTGCAGTTAGGTATAACTTGTTAAACAATCCTGTCTGAAAGTCACCAACATGGAGCGAAAAAGGTCCCACATAAAGAAGCCTCGGAGCTTAATTCCGAATTGTGTATTGCCTACCTATAGTTGCATATTAGCTATTCGTTTTTAGTTTTCTCTTTATATCAACCTTTATTTAGCTTTCTAAAGTAAAAGATAGTAATCATGGGTAATGATTTAACGGTAAAAACAAATTATATAGACTTCTATAAGTTACATATTTGATTTCTTTCTTAGGTCACTTTTATCTGATGATTAAGAGAAGGTAGTAAAGGTTCAGAAACGATCACGATAAATATTAAGTCGTGTACATTATGAGCAAAATCAGTCACTCTACAGGAGTCAGTAATAAATGAGAATCCTTTTTTTTTTCGAATTGCAGGCATATGAAAATACCTCTAGCTAACACGCCCATTTTGCAACCCCTATGCTCGAATGTGTTATGACCTAGGGGTGAGCAATTGGACCGAAAACCAATTAAAACTAAAGCTGGAATCGGTTCAAGCCTCCAGATTGTAATTTCATGATTTTCAGTTTCGGTCTGATTTGACTCGGTCCTTGGATAGGAGTGAACACTGACCTTACAAAACTGAACTGACCAAAACAGAAAATATGTAATCAGTTCGGCTTTCAGTTTTGAAAATTCATCATTATCGATTTCGTTTCATTTCGGTTTCATTTCTCGACCATAGTCACCCCTATTCTGAACAATGAGAAATAACATGAAACCGACGTCTATAATCAATCAAACTTGATGAAGTCCCAATAAAACGCGTAAAAAAAAATCACGAACCATTATGATATAAACACAACTGACAAAACAAATAATATATCAAATAACATCAACCCATAAATACACCATCAAATCAATCATACTTTCTTTAAGTAGATAACATGAAACGATCAAACCAAACTACACACAAAAGCTTGAACAAGGAGTACAAATCCTGCTCAAAATTCCTCCAAATACAAACTCTACACACAGTGACATCATCATCACACAGTAGCAGCAGGTGCAGGCTCAGGTGCATACCAACCATGATGAATCTCAACAGCTTTCTTCCTTCTAGCAAGCCGTGATTTCCTCCTTGCTCCCGTGTTTCTGTGCAATGTTCCCACCTGAATCGCCTTATCAATAACCGAATATGCTTCTGCAATTAGCTTCTCGATGCCGATAACTTCTTCAGGTTGTGCATCGGTTTTCTTTCTCAGCAGATCCAATTCCTCCAAAACCTGTAGGTATTTGTACAATTAAATGAGAGGATACAATACATGTTGGATTTTGTTGCAGCATTATCCATATGTAATCAAAATTGCGAACCAACTGATACCAAAGCAGAGATTGTACCTTCTTCATTCGTGTTCTTACTTCAGATTTGCGAGATTTGTTATACAGACGTCTCTTCTCAGATTGACGAGCTCTCTTAGCTGCAGAATCAGGTTTCTTCCCTGTGCCAGCCTCACACACAATTGAAATCGACCGATTAACTCGCCTAGGGTTTACGGACACTAATCCTGTAAATTCAATCGATTCAGTTCGGTATTCGTAAAATTAATTGAGGTGTTTTTATCTGTAACCAAATTGAAATAGATAAAATCATGAAATTCGATATGAATCGAGGAAAATCCGTACCAGTGGAGAACGCGTTGAATGAAGTGTTGGCGGAAAAACTGAGAGGCTTGAGTGATGCGGCAAACGAGCGTGAAGAAGATGAAGACGGTGAAGAAAGTGAGAGAGATTGAAACCTAGCTGAAAGGTAGAGACATTGTGCTGCTGTTGCCGCCATTGTTGACGCTTTGGTGTTGCAGGATTTTGTAATGGAAATCTATCTTATCCACGGACCACGATGGAGAAAAGTAGCTTTTGTGTACACAGAAAGAAGAAAAATAAAATTAAAAATAAACAGTGAATATTTATTTTTAATTATTCATTATAATAAAGAACACAAGTCATGTAGTATAATGATATTGATACATAAAATGGGCGTAACGGTGCGTTGGACCACCATATTGCTCTGTGTTCACGCTCTGTCGACGCGTCCTCCTTGTTACGAGTGAGACCCGCGACGTGTCTCGTGACCTGGTTTG